>CM056197.1:16508657-17173657 GCA_029692085.1 Gymnothorax javanicus
TGGTCTCAGCCAATGAAATTTTCGCAAAAGTGATATGTACCTAGGGTAATATCAAAAATATGTTATGAGCTTGGCCAGGGGAAAAGTACTACAGTTATGTGATAAAGAAAAATCCCGAACAAATGGCAAATCACAGTTTTCTTCCATGAGCGAAGCCTTCGCAAACACCTTGTAAACGAAGCCAGTGATCCAGTTACGCATCTTAAGCCTCGCTTTGGACAAAAATGAATATTCATGACCTGGATAATTAGAGTCGCGTATGAAGAGCACAATTTAAATGATAGATTTTGGGTAGCCGTGCAGATGACTAGCAATGTTGGTGTTAGCGCTTAGAGTCTCTGTTTATTATTTTTCATGGTATTATGTTTTGTTGTGTTCATTTGTTATCATTTCTGTTATTGTATTTATTTCCCTTTTGTATTCTCACTCCCTATTCAGTTCACACCTGCTTTCGTTTTCACCTTCACCCCAGCATTTGCCCTCGCTGCTCTGCTGATTAATTTTATCTGTCTATTCACTTGTTTGTAGCTGCATCTCCTGCCACGTTGCCCTGTGCATTCACGCCTGCAATCACTTCCCCATTTCCCTTGCCTTCCCCTCATACAGACCCAGTTTTCTTTTGTTTGTTTCAAGATTGTTTGCCATCACAAGTACGCACTGTGAGCGTGCTTTGAGTTTCCCACTTTGATTGTGTTTTGTCCTACAACTTTCAAGATTGCCTCACCCCACGTATATTGAGACTTTCTGGCTTTGACTTTGACTGGATGTTTTGGATTTATCATTCTTTTTTTCCCCCTCATCCTAATTAGAATTGTCGCCATTAAGCATTGCGTCATTGTTTGGATATGAACAGACCCCAATGTATTTGCGAATGTTTGTGTACATGCATGTGCGTGACTGTTTGTGTGTATTGGTGTGTGTGTGTGTGTGTGTGTGTGTGCGTATGTGTGAATTATGTGCATATGTGTGTGCATGAGAATACATGAGTATGTGTGTGTTTATATGTTCGTGTATGCGCATGCATTACCGTGTCACTACATGATTACACAGTATTAGTGTGCATGAGTGTGTGTGTCTCCATGTTTATGTATTACAGTGTTAGGGTGTGTGTATATTAGTGTTTGTGTGTGCATGCATGTGTGTGTATAACAGCGTTAGGGTGTGTGTGCATATTTCAGTGTGTGTGTGTGTGTGTGTGTGTGTATTAGTGTGTGTCAGTGTGTGTGTCCCACTTTCTCGCAGCTGTCTGCATTATCTCGGCCCAGCTGGCACACCCTGTATGCTCGCCTGGATGCCACCATGCCATTGGCCAGTACAGCTGTCAATCACAGGCTCCGGTTTCATACAGATTTAGAAAGTGCAGGAGCAGCTTTCTCCAGCCACACATTTAAGGAGGTGAAACTGTGCAGGGATCCTAACTACACACACACACACACACACACACACACAAGCACACCAACACACTTATACACACACACACACACACACACACACACAAACATATAAATCCGCATTCACACACATATAAACACATACAAACACACATCTAAGGAGTGGAAATTGTGCAGAGATCCTAACTACAAACATACAAATACACACTCACACACAAACACACGCACTTATATAAAAACAAATGGATACCCACACACACACACACGCACACACACACACACACGATCGAACACATATGCGCACACACAAACACACACGCACACATACACGCTCAATTGAACACATATGCGCACACACAAACACACACACACACACACACACACATCCTTGTACTTATATCCTTGTTAGGACATTACATTGACTTCCATTCATTTTTATGTGTCTCTACAGCCTTTCCCTAATCTTAACAATAAGCAATGTATGCCTAACCCAAACCCTTACCCTAACCTTAACCTATCCCTAATTCCAACCTTACCCCTAACCTTAACTAATAAGTCACAATTTGCCTTTGTAGTTGTGATGACCGGCCAAAATGTCCTCACTTCCCAAAAATGTCCCCACTCTGTAGGAAAAAAAACGTTTTTTGGTTGTCACTTTGTAGCAAGTACAAGAACACACACACACACACACACACACACACACACACACGCACGCACGCACCAATGAGCCAAATCATTGAAACCACTCACAGATGAATGGCTTTGATTAACTCGTAATGGTCCACAGATAGGCCTTAGACAGTACGCTGACTGTCAGTTCTTGTGGTCAACATGCTGAATGTGGCAGAAATTGGACAACAAGGTCAGAGCATCTTCGAAGCAGCAAAGTTTCTGGGGTGCCCCCAGTCAGCATTGGTGAGTACCTACTGACAATGGTCCGAGGAGGGACAAACCATCAACTGGCGACAAAGTTTTGGGTGCACAAGGCCCATCAATCCACAAGGGCAACTGAGCATGCACCGTCTGGTCCAAACCGACAAAAGGGCAACTGTGCCACAAGTGACAGAGAATTGTAATAGCACTTACGTGAGGAATTTGACAAAACACTTAGTGCACTGCACTCTGTGTACCCCTCTGTAGCTGCAGAGCAGTCGGAGTGTTCAATCTAATCCCAGTCCACCGCCGAAAGTGCCCACAAAGGGCACGCGAGCGTTGGAACTGGGCCTTAGGGCAGCTGACGAAGGTCACCTACTGCAGCGAGTCCCATTTTCTTTTACAACCCCAATTCCGAAATAGTTGGGACAAAGTGCAAATTGTGAATAAAATCAAAATGCAATGACTTCCAAATCA
The DNA here is from genome assembly GCA_029692085.1 of Gymnothorax javanicus. Taxonomy (NCBI): domain Eukaryota; kingdom Metazoa; phylum Chordata; class Actinopteri; order Anguilliformes; family Muraenidae; genus Gymnothorax; species Gymnothorax javanicus. The sequence goes on from CM056197.1 coordinate 16,511,399, forward strand.
CAACAGCCAGTATTTTATTCACAATGGAAAAGAGATAACATAGCAAATGTTGAAACTGAGAAATTTTGCAATTTTATCCACAAAATGAGCTCATTTCAAATTTGATGGCTGCTACAGGTCTCAAAAAAGTTGGGACAGGGGCCTGTTTACCATGGTGTAGCATCCCCTCTTCTTTTTAACATAGAGTGGAGGCGTCTGGGCATTGAGGAGACAAGTTTCTTGAGTTTAGCCATTGGAAATTGATTCCACTCTTGTTTAATACTGGCTTCCAGCTGCTGGAGAGTTTTGGGTCTCCTTTGACGGACTTTTTGTTTAATTATGCGCCAAATGTTCTCAATCGGTGAAAGATCAGGACTGCAGGCAGGCCAGTTCAGCACACGGACTCTTCTACTACGAAGCCATGCTGTTGTAATAGCTGCAGTATGTGGTTTTGCATTGTCCTGCTGAAATACACAAGGCCTTCCCTGGAATAGCTGTCATCTGGAGGGGAACATATGTTGCTCTAAAACCTTTATATACCTTTCAGCATTCATGGTGCTTTTTAACACATGCAAGTGTCCCACACTATATGCACTAATGCATCCCCATACCATCAGAGATGCTGGCTTTTGAACTGAATGCTGATAACAGGAGGGGTGGTCTTTCTCCTCTTTAGCCCGGAGGACACAACGCCCATGATTTCCAACAAGAATGTCAAATTTGGACTCGTCTGACCACAGGACACTTTGCCACTTTGCTACAGTCCATTTTAAATGAGCCTTGGCCCACAGAACATGGCGGCACTTTTGGATCATGCTCAGCAATGGCTTCCTTTTTGCATGATAGAGTTTTAGGTGGCATCTGTGGATGGCACGGCGGACTGTGTTTACAGACAGTGGTTTCTTAAAGTATTTCTGGGCCCATTTAGTAATGTCAAAGACAGAATAATCTCGGTGAGTGATGCAGTGGCATCTAAGGGCCCGAAGATCACGGGCATCCAGTAAAGGTCTTCGGCCTTGTCCCTTACGCACAGAGATTTTTCCAGTCTCTCTGAATCTTTTGATGATGTTATGCACTGTCGATGATGAGACCTTCAAAGCCTTTGCAATTTGACGTTGAGGAACATTGTTTTTAAAGTATTCCACAATTTTTTTACGCAAGCCTTCACTGGTTGGAGAGCCTCTGGCCATCTTTACTTCTGAGAGACTCAGCCTCTCTAAGACATCCCTTTTATAGCCAATCATGTTACACACCTGATGCCAGTTAACTTAATTACTTGCTAAATGTTCTTTCAGCTGATTCTCTTATATATTAATTGCTTTTCAGCCATATTTTGCCTGTGTCCCAACTTTTTTGAGACCTGTTGCAGCCAGAAAGTTTGAAATAAGCTCATTTTGTGGATAAAAATGTAAAATGACTCAGTTTCAACATTTGAAATGTTACCTATGTTCTACTGTAAATAACATATTGGCTCATGTGATCTGAAAGTCATTGCATTTTGATTTTATTCACAATTTACACTTCGTCCCAACTATTTCGGAATTGGGGTTGTGCACCATGTGCTTCGGCTGTGTGTGTGTGCACTATTTACCTGGGATGAGATGGCATCAGAATGCACTGTGGCAAGAAGACAAGCTGATGAAGGGAGTGCAATGCTTTCTGGGAAATATTCTGCTGAGTAACGCTGTGTCTGAGAATTCAAGCGGATGTCAGCTTGACGGAGCCTTTTTTTTGCAGCATGAGGAGGACCTACAATGTTAGACTGTTGGTTTTAATGTTGTGATGTTGTGGCTGATTGGTGTATATGTGCATATATGGATATAAACACACATGTACACTCACACCTGTACATAATACACACGTATATATCCACATGTACAACACACATTACTGTGCAAACACGTACATGCACATGCAAAAATCAACAGAAATACGTGCATATGCATATACTCATAAACACACATGCATGCATACTCAGTACAAACACACACACACTCGGGCACACACATGCTCACGTCAGCACGCACACATATGGACGTACACATGTGCTCATATGCATCGGGCCAGAAAAGTCTTCTGGAACCTTCGCACAATAAGGCCAATACAGCCTTGCTTGAAATAAAGCAGCAGTTTAACAGTGATTGTCAGTTCTCTCCATCTTTGAAATGCCAGTGCATTTGTTTCTTGTGCCACTCCATTCACTGACTGTCAGAAAACAGGCTGAGAGAATTCAGTTCCACTTCCTCTGTCCTGTGATCCTTTAACCTGACTCTGAAGAGTTACTTGTTCTCTGGTAGTGGTAATCTACTGCCAGTGCTTTTCAATCGTCGGTGACACAGCGGATATGCTATTGAATTATTAGGCAATGTTCAACAGAGCAATCACATGACTAAATATCCCATAGGCCAGTGGAGGCCAACCTTGTTTCTGGAGATCTACTGCAGGTCTTCATTTCAGCCTTAATTAGGCACATCTGATGATGCTATTAATTAGGAGAACAACAAGGTCTCTAGCTGTAAAAAGAGGCGCCATTTGTTAGGGTTGGAGCAAAAAACTACTGCGTGGCTGCCGCTCTCAACGACTGCTGTTGCATTAATACATTTACATAAATTATACAGGTTAAAATTCACTCTGAAATCTCAACTTCGGCGGAAGATGACGCTTCCCTTTAGAAACTCAGCTGAATGCCATGTTTTGAAGGTAAATTAGACATCTTACTTCAGCATTCAAATGAATCAGTGGCTGATGGTTTCCCTATTCAAAACTATATTTCGTCATATTTTAATCTAGCAGCATAAGAAAGAGGGATAAAGGAGGGAAAACAAGAAAGTTGATTAATTAATTTAAAGGATAAAACCTTATTTCTCAGCACTGATGTCATCAGTGACAAACATTGCAGATGATGGATCAACACATTCTCATCCTGACTCTTCGTATAGTGACGCTACCTGACCAAGTGTCGATATAGGACACAAAAGGAAGCTTTTAGCATCCTTAGTTGATGCTTTGGGTAAGGGTTCGGGTTAAGGGTTAGGGGTTATGGGGTGGGGTTCGTTTTAAACTGGCGTCAAATGAGGACTCCAAAAGCCTCTTTTTTTCATCGTATATCGACGCTTGGTCAGGTAGATTCACTATACGAAGCATTGAGATGAGACTGGGCTTGACGGATCAGCAATTCTGGCCCTTGAATCCAAATCTGTTCATAATTTCTGGTCCTTGAGGACCGTGATTAGGGTTATCATGCTGTATGTATCACGAAAGATGATACTGACCACAGCCCTGCCCAGTTTACCTTGTTCCATGTCCAATTTTTTGTAACTTCTTTTCTGGTTCAATGCAGAGCCAGTTCAGGCAAATACAAAGACTTTGTCATCAGAGGCCAGCTTGCAATGGAAAATTGATAGCAAGAGTAATGTTAAAAAACCTCTGCTATGCTCCCCGTGATGTTTTGTTTTCAAGAATCAACGTTAAACCAACCAGGTTAGCAGCAAAAAAAGGACGACTCAGCCTATTCCATTTACCGCCGCTGGACTACTCCGAACTGAGTCGCGTGCTGAAACGGAAATTCGTTCTCGAAAAAGCCAGCTGCCTATAATCTCTGATTCTGTGGTAAATAAGGTGAATTTTGTCATATTAAAGAGCTGATCATGCCAGTCAGATCAGTACCTATTTTGAGTCTCACAGATGGCTTATCACATTCATCATCCTGCCTGTCCTAGAGCTAAACCGGAAGGTCATGCTACGGAACATCTGTCCGGGTCACAGCCCTGTTAACATCTGAGGACAAGTCTAACTGATATTGTACTTGGTTAGTGTGGACACTGAAGGGTGAAGGCCAATACCAAGCAGTAACCTCACCTTTTAACCCTCAATTACTCGCAACCTACACCCGTTCACTTTGCTTGATATCAATCAGACGATAGGTGTTCTCATTTACTAAGACTGATGATAAAAGGGCTGGCCAACTTCATTTTACACAGCATTACAGCTCATTACATCCGATTTTGAAATGGTAAGCAAAGATTTACACATATTTATTAGCATTCAATGCTTAATCAATATATTTAAGATTACATTTTACACTTTGAATACAATTTTTTATTGAATATCTTTGTTACTTTCACACTGTAATCAATGTGGCATATTGAATGTGATTATTTGATGATACATTGCTTGATTGTTTAAGTTGACGATGCGCATGGGAACAGGTTAAGAGTAATCCTGTGTTAAAAGGTGAGGTCACTGCCTACCCTGACAGTGAACCTCCGATACCAAGAGCACTCATGTAACGCAGCAGGCTGCCCTAACCTGTCCCTGGCAATGTTCATCCTTTTAAGATTTTAATTTCAAACCTAACTAGGCGCACCAGATTTTTTTAAAATAGTGCCTAAGCTGGAGCTCTTGCAGTTGAATGAGTTGTGTTTTCCTTGGGTTGGCACGAAAACCGTCAGGATATTAGATCCCCACAAACGGAACTGATAAGCCCTTGTGTGGGCCAGCCCAGTCTCACTTAAAAAATGGTCATATGGAATAATTGTTTTTATCTGAGTAATGTCAGATTCTTGTGTCAAAGAAATGACGAGGGTTTTGGTCAAGGTAGTGTTGACTACGAGTTTATCTGTTACCGAGGAGTCTTTGGTAATAATATGTGTCAAATTTTTTTTGCAAGTTTTCTTTTTAAAATACATTTTAGATGGGACCTATCTCTCGTTACATAGTTTATAATTTTGGTGTAACTATTTCTTAAGTTATAGGCAAATAAGTCGTGGCTGTGCGCATCCGTTACTCCTCGACTGAGCCCCTGTGCTATTTGGTCAAAAATGACTTGGTGGGTGTGGGAAAGCAAATTGTTCATATTTAATTTCTCTAATTGAGAGACCACCAAAAAGGCATGAGTAAATAATGGCGCCACCCTGGGATACATCCATCTTCTGCATCACGTTCACATGTTTAATTCCCAACGCACAACCTGTTTTTCAAGGCATCACCACAAGTATCATGATCAAGCATTGTTTTGCTTGCGTAGCTCACATTCTTTAAAAAATTACCGACTCAATCTTCTTCCTAAACTGGCACCCGAGCACCCAAAGCGCCCTAAAATTAAACACACTGTGCATGTGAATGCAAGGGAAAAGATAGCTACACACAGCTCGAGCACAAAAATAATCTTCGCAACAGCCTTTTCTATGGAAGAGTGAACAGAATAATGGCGACCATTAATGAAGCCAATGGAAGTAAATCAGAATTCTGAGCTCAAGAGGAAAGCTTAAGTTCAGCAGAAGAGTGAATCCATTTGTGTGAATTTGCTTATTGGCTCACAAAGTATTCGACCATCCAGAAGGTGCGCGTCGACATAGCTGTGAGCCTCATGTCTGAACAAGGGTAACATTAGCTTTGAAGGACTTGGTGTTCCCTGTGTGCGATGTCAAAATCATTCCAGTGCACAATGAAAAATAAAATGCTGGTATACCTTAGGCAGAAACAACAAGCCCTCAGAGCTCTTATGAGGCTACATGATGCAATATTATCTATTACTTGGGGTGTTACATTGCCCAATAAGCCCATTACATAATAGAGGTTTCTTCATTACTGATCCTACATAACATGCCATATTTTCCATAAAAACGTTGTTTGCTCAGCACAGAGCCCTTTTTATTGAGTCTGGTACATTGTAGAGAATTCTATCTCTCAACAAGCTTAATCAGGAAGTGTCCTCCATCACTGAGCCTGTTACATCACAGAGTATTCCTCATAACTCACCTTGTTACATCATGAAATAATCTGCATTACCCAGCCCATTAAAAAAGTACTCTGCATAATTAAGCCTGTCACATCACAAAGTATTCTGCATTACCCAGGCCGTTACATCACAAAGTATTTTGCATTGCTCACCCTGTAACATCAATGTATTCCCTTGTATTCAGCCTGTTCACTTACAAAACATTCATTATTGAGCACGACCCTTCATAAAGTAATTTGCAGTACTCAGACTGTTGCATCACCCGGTCTCCATTACAGACCCTGATTCATGATAAAATATTCTTTATTATCGAGCATATGACATATTTAACAAAGCTCCATTACTCAGTGACACCATTTAGAATTCACCATTACAGAGCCTGCAACAATGATCAGACAGCCAGGCTGACGCCCAACTTCCCAACACACCTGTGTCTCCTCCAGTCTACATTTCAGTCATATCTTCTGTCTGCGCTCCGAATCTACCACAGTCTATGTTTATGTGTGTTCACACACCATGCTGTGTAGAAAGAAATGTTCTGATTAGTAGGAATCAACAAAAAATTACTGGGGAGAATGTTTAATAATCAAACCTGAATGAACCAGTATTTAAGTTGTAAATAGCAAGGTTGAGATGTTTCTGTACTAAACTGAATACTGGAATATTGAGTCATGCATTCACCTCCTTTGAAATATATGGCCTGCAAACCCATGTATTCCCAATGCATGATTTTTATGGACTTTTTTGCAGGTAATCCATTAATGTAAATGTGATTAGAATGCCTGGAATTGATCAATATAATTGCGGTATGAATTCCTTAGGGTTCCAGAACATTGATTTGTAGTGCACAGTAGAAAAAAATCTGATCAAATGTGATCTGCGGAAGCGTAAATATCCAGCTCACTGTGATTACCGCAGAAAGCTCACACCTTCTTTGGTGAGCACTGGACTCATTCTTGCTTCACAATCATGAAAGATGGGAGTAAATAGTATCTTCTGACAAAAACATGGCAAAGTCTTGCTTCTCAATTCACAGGATTGCCCTCTTTGACATCCCTATTTAAAATGCGTAATCATGCTCATCAGTGCCTCTGAGACGAGACTTAGAAAATGCACAGTTTTGTGAAAGTCCGGTAAAAAAAACTATAGAACAGCAGGAATTTTATACATGCCCAAAACAGGGCACATTTTTGACACCGTAAATGCCATTTTCACAGTAATCTTCGCAATTCATAGCACTTATGCACAATCAGTAGTTAACACGTGACTGTTAGAATAATGTGTGCGCGTAAACAGAGCCTTTGGGCTGAATTCGCCTGCAATCTCCTATTGTCCTGACTCTAAGCTTGTCAGTGTTCTGTCTGTGAGTAATTTCTGTCATTGCTCTGGGCATGCGAACAGTTCTTTTGCTGCCTTTCTTATACACTTAATAATTAAGCTGTCATAGTTTTGTATCGGCAATTTATGTAATTCAAAAAAAAAAAAATCAGCAATCTGACTCATAATCCTACAGTAATCAGCCTGCTATTGTTCTTTACGTTTCAGGAATTTCTGCCACTTTTAACTATGCAACTTGTTTCACTCATAGCACTGTATCAGCCTGTATTTCACTGTTCCACGTGCGTCAGTAGCTTATCACATTCACCGCTATGTTTTCCCAATTAGCACCGCAGTCTCAGCTGCCCTGTCGCCCTCTCCGGGTGTTCTGCCTGTCCCAGCAATTCTGCCCCTCTGCCTCCCTTCATCCTACACCCCGATCAGTGCCCATATTTGTCAGTGAGGGGGTATTAATACGAACCTAGGGGCTCTGGGGGTCCAAAGCGTTTCCTCGCTGCCGGCAGTTCGTCTGCTAAACAGATCTGCGAGGCTTGATCTGTGAAAGGCCGGGGGCTGCGCAGGACACCACTATATAAGGAATCTTCCAGAAGCCAAGAAGCCATGAGTCAACAGCAGAGGCCAGCTTCTGCTGGCAGGGCTGCGGGGACAAGACTGGAGGGAGCAGGGACACTCGATCCAGGAGCTGACATAAGCGCTCTGTACCCCGGTATCGCCCCCAATCGCTCCCTCTCTCCCTCTCTCTCTCACTCTCTTTCCTCTGCTCTCTTCTGAATTCATTTGAATGGAGCTAAATTAGCAGCACATAATAATAATAATAATGATAATTAAAAATAAATAATAATAAAAAATAATAATAGAAGGCTTCAAAAGGTGTTCACAGCACAAAACCGCCCAACACAGTGACTGCCTGTCAAATTTGCTCAGAATAGTTTAGAGCAGTGTCTACCAGTAAAATCTAATGACTGCAAGTCACAGTTAATGAGTAGATGCTGTTAATGTGTGATTTCTGGAGTTAGTGGTTAGCTTAGCACAAATTAAAATCAGTTCTGTGTTGTCGTTATTTGGCCTATCAACACCAAACTTGGTACAGTCCCTGAGGGTCTTGTCTTTAATATGCATACCAAGTTTCAAGATCATAGGCCCCTGTAAATTGGAGTTGTGTTACATTGCATTTTGGCAAATTATGATCAAGGAAAATCGATCTAGATATACCTTTGACATGTATTCATTGAGCCAAATCATCACTATTTACCTCGTCTCAAGTGTCTGGGTCAAATCGGTGCCCAGAAGGACTGTTTAAGTTTTCCTGCATGTTATAGCACCTCCTGAGGCCAAAACTGCTTGATTAGAGACCTGCTTACCAGGAATTGCAATGTGTGCCACATTTGAAAAGTTTTGACCAATCAGATGCAGAGCTCAGCCATTTACAAACCCCAATGAGAATAATGTTGAGATGTTGTGTAAAACGTGAATAAAAACAGAATACAATGATCTGCAAATCCTTTTTGACCAATATTTAATTGAGTACACTACAAAGACAAGATATTTAATGTTCAAACTAATAAACTTTATTGTTTTTTTGGAAATATTCACTCATTTTGAATTTGATGCCTGCAACATGTTCCAAAAAGGCTGGGAGAAGGGCATGTTTAGCACTGTGTTAGATCACCTTTTCTTTTAACAGCACTCAATAAGCATTTGGGAACTGAGGACACTAATTGTAGAAGCTTTGTAGGCGGAATTCTTTCCCATTCTTGCTTGACGTATGACTTCAGTTGATCAAAAGACCGGGGTCTCAGTTGACGTATTTTGTGCTTCATAATGCGCCACACATTTTCAATGGGAGACAGGTCTGGACTGCCAACAGGCCAGTCTATTACCCGCACTCTTTTACTTTGAAGCCACGCTGTTGTAACACATGCAGAATGTGGCTTGGCATTGTCTTGCTGAAATAAGCAGGGACGTCCCTGAAAAAGACGTTGCTTGGATGGCAGCATAAGTTGCTCCAAAACCTGTATGTACCTTTCAGCATTAATGGTGCCTTCACAGATGTGCAAGTTGCCCATGCCATGGGCACTAACACATCCCCATACCATCACAGATGCTGGCTTTTGAACTTTGCACTGATAACAATCTGGATGGTCCTTCTCCTCTTTGACCCGGAGGACACTACGCCCATGATTTACAAAAACAATTTGAAATGTGGACTTGTCAGACTTCAGCACACTTTTCCACTTTGCATCAGTCCATCTCAGACGAGCTCGGGCCCAGAGAAGCCGGCGGCATTTTTGGGTGTTGTTGAATAACTGCTTTCACTTTGCATGGTAGAGTTTTAACTTAGAGTTTTAACACAAACTGTGTTAACTGACAATGGTTTTCCGAAGTGCTCCTGAGCCCACATGGTAATATCCTTTACAGAATGATGTTGGTTTTTTACGCAGTGCTGCCGGAGGGACCGACGGTCACGGGCATTCAATGTTGGTTTTCAGCCTTGCCGCTTACATGTTGAGATTTCTCCGGATTCTCTGAATCTTTTGATGATATTATGGACTTTAGATGATGAAATCCCTAAATTGCTTGCAACTGCACGTTGAGAAACATTGTTCTTAAACTGGTGGACTATTGCAGTTGTTCACAAAGTGGTGAACCTCGCCCCATCCTTGCTTGTGAATGACTGAGCCTTTCGGGGATGCTCCTTTTATACCTAATCATGACACTCACCTGTTTCCAATTAACCTGTTTTTTGAGCATTCCTCAACTTTCGCCAGTCTTTTGTTGCCTCTGTCCCAGCTTTTTTGGAATGTGTTGCAGGCATCAAATTCAAAATGAGTGAATATTTCCAAAAAACAATAAAGTTTATCAGTTTGAACATTAAATATCTTGTCTTTGTAGTGTACTCAATTGAATACAGGTGGTAAAGGATTTGCAAATCATTGTATTCTGTTTTTATTTATGTTTTACACAACGTCCCAACTTCATTGGAATTGGGATTGTACAATCGGGAAATAATAATAATAATAGTAATAATAATAATAATAATAATAATCTGACCAATAGCTTGTACTCCCAGTGATGCTGTGAATGCCTAACAATAAAATATTTTGTTTATGTACTATTTTTACCCTAAATTTTATGACAATTTAGGGGTTATCAAGACCCAGCCCTCTTGGTCTTTTACTCACTTCATCTCTGAGTTGTTTTTCATTACTCAGTCTTGATCTTGTAGTCATTTTAATTTGATAACGTTTTATTGGTATGACATATGTAAAGAGAATATGGATTCGTGGAAGAGTGTTTTGGTTGCATGATCATCCCAGTATTCATGACAGAAAGTAAATTACTTAGTTACAAACAATTTGGTTTTGCTGTACCACACGTTTTTTTACATTCCGCATCCTGATGTGCCCAGCAGCAAGTATTTTAATGAGAGATTGCATCGAGAAAAAATCGGCATCTGACCTTCACTAGTAGCATCTGGCAGTATAATTCACACAAAGCCATATTCTGTTTGAAACTATTTCTTGTCGACTACAGCAGAATTAGGTCATCTGTGTTATAATATTAACCCCATTATGTTCACAGATACTATTTGTGATAAACTGATATAGACAACAGCACAGCTAATTCATGAATGGATAATCGAACATTTGTAAGTCACAGAAAACAGCCCTGTCTCATTCCAAGTTTCCTTGACCATAATTAAACCATGTATTAAACCTCAATCTGAATTTCCATGAAGTGCTTTGAAAGAGGCCGTGATAATAACACTGACTGGGCATAAATGTTGAAATATTACTATTGGTTGGGGCAATGGTAGGTACCATTGCGGCCTCACAGCGAGAAGATCATGGGTTTGAATCCGGCTTGGGACCTTTCTTTGCAGAGTTTGCATGCTCTCTCCATGTTCGCGTGGGTTGCCACCGGATACTCTGGTTTCCTCCCACAGCCCAAAAACACGCATGCAAGTTTAATTGGAGACTCCCAATGGCCCGTAGGTATGAATGTTTGAGTGAAAGGTGCGTGCGCCCGGTGATGGATTGGCGAGCTGTCCAGAGCGTGCTCGTATCTTTCACCCACAGTTTGCTGGGATAGGCTCCAGCTCCCCTGCTACTCAAGCGGGTATGAAGCGGTTAAGATGATGGATGGGTGGATGGATGGATTATTGGGAGGTCAAAGATTTTGTAACCCGAGTTTTTAATTCTGATTGGCTGTGCTTTTTGATTTCATGTAATTTACTGGTGGTAAAGCCCATTACAAGCATCTGTCATCAGTGCTTATCGAGCTGGTTCTCAGACTACCTGACAAATTGACAACCTGTTGGCTAGCGACTATGGTGCTTGAATGGAACTCTAAAGGCTGAAGTTCAAGTGCTAGTGCGGCCATGATAGGGCCAGAACAGCTGTTGGGTCGTTGAACAAGGTCTTTAACCCCACATCGACTCAGGAGGGATCGACCCGTGCTAATCCAAATTAACCTTGCGTTCATCTGGATAAATACGTCAGTGAAGTAACCAGCTTAACTGCAACAACCGCAACCAGAGTTTGCAGAAAACTTGACCAGAGAGAAGGATTTGCATTTGAGCTCATTCTGATTGGTCCATAAGTGTAAGTGAAAAGAATTATTAGTACTGTTAATGAAGTTCACAATTGACTTCCATATCTTTTTTTTTTCTGGGGGGTTGAGGCCTCCATTGTAACATAATTGCCCATATTCCTCATTGTGGTCCTTCGCAATTTATATTTACTAACTGTAGCCAGTACCATTCATTCTTTGAGCTTTACTGCTAATGCTAGCGCCTGAGGTCTATCCTACACACCTCAACAGGAAGTGCTCTGCTCTACAGGCATGAACAGGAAATATTCTGCTCAGCATACCTCAACAGGAAGTACTCTGCTCAACATACCTCAACAGGAAGTACTCTGCTCAACGTACCTCAACGGGAAGTACTCCCTCACACAGCTCAACAGAGCCCAGTGGAAGTGCCCTGACCCACACATTTCCACTGGAAGTACTTGATTTCAGCCCGACACCACAGGACTATTTTGGAAATCTATATATATATATATATATATATATATATATATATATACACACACACACACACACACTCATCTAGATTTATGCAGATCCCTCTCTGATCCGATCACAACATGAGGTTTTGCATTTAATTTAAGCAGTTGCTCATGGACTCTACAGGGACTGTGGCCCCTTCTCTAAATTCAGGGGTCTGCAGGTCTGGTCTCAGAGAGCCACAGCCTCTGCTAGTTTTTGCAACAGCAGTGTTCTCAATTTATAAATTTCATTGTGATAAGTCAATTCAGTTTGCTTGGTCACTCTGGGATATAAACAAACACCAGCAGAGCCTTTGCCCCCCACTCAGTAAAGTTGATTTGCCTTTTATTTCCTTTTAAATTTTCACTTCAGCATAACTTTTAGGGCAGCCTTAGTGCGAGTAAAGAAAAATTACTGTTCCTGTGCAATGCAGGGCCCTCCAGTTGAGCAACAGGGCGGCAATGACAGATTCTCTCCAGCAGAGGGCTCTGAGCAGGAAGTGGCAGCAAAGTGATGTCGGGAATGACGGCGGTTGCAGAAAGCAAAACGGTCTTCAGCTGAATGAGCTCAGTTCAGGGGGGTAAATTTAGTCCCCTGCAGTGTACACTGATCTGCGACTATTTTGGCGAGGTGGCGATATTGCTGAGAGCAGAACACGGATCTGCTGACAGACGTCATACTGTACCCTCAAAACCAGCAGCTCCATAACAGCATATTCCAATCTGCATCCAATACCCTACACTCCAAAACCAAACCTCCAGCTACCCATTTGTAATAATGCATAATGCATTCTCCCTCAAGTGCACCCCAAGAAAACTGCTCCCAGTATGTTATATCCCAAACCTTCATTCCCTTCACCTGTAATCATTCATGTACTTTCCATAAATCAGTCTGAATTTGTGGGGTCATGCCAGCACATCACTGCATCTGCTTACAATATAACCCACAATGTAGTCACACAAAGAAACTGTGCTCTTGGCAAAAATAACAACTAGAAATGTACATTTTGAGGGATTAAGAGATTTAACAACACACCATCACTGCTCGCTATATTGCTGACATGGAACTAGCACAATTTATTTTATTTTTAAATTGCATCCACTTCTCAGCTGAATACAAACAAACAGTCGGGCTTTAGTGAGCAGAAAGGTACACCAACACCTATCTGAGGTTGAAATTGGCATCCTTTGCCTTGCAAACCCCAAGCTCTTCAGAAAAAAACCGATACAAACTTTGAACCAGGGGTGTATCAACTTTCAAGAAAACTGAAAATTGACTGAACAAAGTTTGAAATCTGTAAATTTGTGGGAAAACAGGGAATAGCCAATCGAGAAAGGTTGCGGAAGTTGAGGAATGTAAATTTAACAACTCAGACCTTGATGGAAGACCATTAGATTAATGGGTACACTACCTTCCAGGCCCATAAGCAATAAGAATTCTTAACCCCATGAAGAGTCGACTTCTGTGGGAAGGTATCTCAAAATTCTGAGCAGGTGCTCCAGAGTATCACTGCTCTGAGTGACCTGCGGTTACTGACACATCTGCAATAGAATGCTCAGTTAACTCACACATGATCTCAACCTTAAAAAGGTCAAGGCCCTTTCATGAATTAGGGTCAAGGTGACACACACACGCGCGCGCACGTGTATTCATGTACAGTGGTGGATTGCTGGGGGTGACACGGCAAACTGCACTGACACGTTTTTACTGTGTCAAATCACTGAGTCATACAGTACGCTACTGTCCGCGGTGACGTCACTGTGACGAATCTGTGATGACATCATTTCAAAATGTCACCCAGTCAGTAATGTCTCCTTTTACATAATGTCACGCTGCACGTTTGGCACTGCAGCCTAGCTCACTTGATTGGCAAGTTAGCATGAACACACCATAAGAGAATTATACGGCGTATAAGAGAAAATATTCGGTGCTCATGGGATAAAAAAAGTTTACAAAAGAATGTAAAGCTGGTGCTCTTGGAAGCGTGGGATGGGAGAGTAAACCAAAAATGTAAGAATTCCAGGCACTCAGAGAATAATTGAGCCCCTAAGAACCATACCGGGCCATCCCGCACTTTTGGCAAAATTGAGTTGAGGTAGTCAGCATGTGCAGAAAACTGAGATCTACATTTCCTAAATGAGCCAACCCAATCTACCCACATGGATTGTTCATACAAGCAAACGCCCTCTCTGCCACTGTATATATGCACTGCACTGCCTTAGCCATAGTGGACCATCCCACAACTTTTCCATAATTCAGTGTAAACATGGCGGCTGGGTATCTCACTGATGAGGAACTGCTTGCTATGATTGATGATGATGGTGAAGTGGAAGATAACGGAGACCCAGAGTTTGACCCAAATGAATCAGAAGATGATGGTTCCGCTTCAGAAGGAGGTACCTTTCACTTTAAATGAAACAGAAGGGCATCCAAAGCCTGCATAAGAAGAGCATCACGTAAGTCTACATATCTTGAGTTTTTAACATAAGCAGTGTTTCTAGTTCCCAGATACTCTAGATGACACAGGAGGCTGGCAACTTTGAGTCCCATTTTCTCAAAAGTTCCCCAACATGGGTTGGCCCAGTATGGCTCTTAGGGGCTCAATTGGATCCGAAAGAAGCAAAAAAAGGAATAAAAAGCCTTTATTATTCCATGGCTAAACAGTTAAAAAAGCCGACATGTTTCGACCTATGTGGTCTTCGTCAGGGCGTAAGAGAATTATACTTGGAAAGCACAAAGGCCACGGTTTTTTTTTACATAAATTAAGACATCCCGGGTCATTTTTAATCTCACCGTGGGAAAGCGTATATCCAGGTAAGTTAAAGCACATAACACCAGTTTTCTGAGGTGTGGAGGATTTTCTAACATCCTGCAGGCACTAGTTGCCACAGAAGTTCTGTTTTTACAACCCAAATCCTGGCATTTCATTCCTAACAGAGCTGCAAAGCAGGAAAATACCCATTGCTTTATTTTCTGAGAGGATAAACCCCTAGTCGCGTACCTGGAGATAGAATATTGCTCAGAGGCAACAATCGATGTAGTCTGACACGGTAGTACTGAGGAACATAGTTTGAGCTGATTTTCTGATTTTACAGGTCTGCACGTCCCATGTTTGCAGCGTTCTGTATGTATATCAAACCTCATCTCGGTAAACCTCAACATAGCTTGATGCAAGTCATTTAATTTTAAAACACAGCAGGAATGTCGCCCCTGAAGCAACCAGCTCGAACACACATAATAAGGTTAGTGTAAAAACAGGAGCGCATTGAATCAATATTGGGATAGTGAAATATTTTAAGCCAATCCCTGCCTGTTTTGCATGACGCTATTCAAGGTTTATGACTAAGGATGTGAGTTGCAGAGACTGGAAAAATTATTTCTACGATGCCAGACACTTGTCCCGTTTGGAAATTCAGTTACGGAATTATTAAACAATTAAATTTTGGAATTTTGCGGATGCCGACATCTACTATACACGTAGGGGTTAATATAAAAAAATGAAGTAACAGGGATAAACTCTCAGCATCCGTTGGTATAGTGCGCAGGTGGATACGAGGGTGTGTGGTGAAATGGGTGGGTAAATGGGCTTGAGCTGATTGACTGGGGGAGTAGTGATATTCAGGTGTTCCTTCCGTAGTGCACACACAGGAGTCCACAGAATCGCAGGCCGAACCCTTCCATTTCTCCCGCCGGCACACCCTGCCCTACCCCCCGCCCCCCACCCGTGGGACTTTAAGATGAAAAGGTGTCTGTACAGATATTCGGGGAGCTCTATTTCCAGCCCTCCGTTTAAAAAAAGAATTCCCGTCTTCTCAGCTCAAAATCCAGACGGAGGGCGAGTCCATGTATGCTGATGAGCAGCGCTCAGCTGGCCTGAAATAGACGGTTTCACTTACAGGCTGCCCAAGCAAAACCCGCCATCCGATGCAAAATTCGCCATCCGATGCGGCTGCTCGAATGTGGACCGATTCCGCTTGATCTCTCGTTTCTCCGAATCACATGTCCGCCTCTGCAGAAATGCCAAGCTGAACGGGGCAGCCGGTGGCAGCTACAGGTTGAATGTGTGTGTGTGTGTGTGTGTGTGTGTGTGTGTGTTCATTAGCAACGGACCATGAGCCCCTCATTAAGCAGTAAGCTCCCAAACACAGCTACCCAACACACCCACCTCAACACAATTAGCCAATGATGCTACAAAACACCTGCCTAAGCATGGTTACTCAGCTCAATCTGAACCAAGACTTTTTGACCACAGCTAAGCTGCCCAACATGTGTGCCCCTACACACCAGCTCCAACATTACTGCGACATGGGCAGTAATGAAGTACACCAGAAATTCTCAGACTCATTTGTGGGCATTGAGAGTCCAGTAGGTTTTCATTTTAAACATAAAATCACACTCCACTGTCCACAATTAGCAGCTCAACAAGATCTTCAGCGGCAGAATTACGGGTGTTTCGTTAGGCTTGCACCGGAAACTTAAAGAAGTGTTGATCACCAACAACAGGATTGGGGTGCCGTGCTCTAACTGTAGTACCAGATGTCATTTGTTAAGATTAGTGAAGACCCAGGGCAGTAGATCTCCAGGAATAAGTCTTGGTACAGCTCTATACTGTAAAATGATGAGGACACTTGGATGCAACTCTAAAATTTTATGTTTAATTGCCGCGGAAGGGTGATGGTGTCATATCCTTGATTAGAGGGCTCTAAGTGTTCAGCAGAATATATATTGTGTAATATTTTAGAAACTGAAAGTCCCAACAGAGCTGAGCAAGGGGACAAATCCCACAGAATACCCACGCTAAAAAAGGAGGAAATGTTCTGAACACACACGCTAGTCTCGTACGCAGGTCACACACTCATAATCTCAGGTCTGTAAAGGAACATTTTCAGATCTCAGGTCACACACCAGCGCACCACGGTTCCTTATTAACTTCTCAATAGTCTCCACCCACACAGCCCCTCGCTGCCTCTGATTGGTCGCTCTCTCTCTCGCTCGCCCTCTCTCACATGCTTTCTCAGCTCTTTTAAAATAAGGCGCTCGTATAAGCCCCCCCAGTGTTCAAACCCCCCAGCGCACATCCTACTGGCACCTCACCCAGTACAGTGTGTTCATCCTTCTGCCCACCTCTCCTGATTAGCACCTGCACCAAGCTCCTACAGCCAAACATCCTCAGCTCCCGCCTCCTCTTGCACAGTATCCCTATCATCCCAGCCACCTCCTGCTGCTCAGCATCCCCATCTCCCCACTCCCACCTTCTGCAGGGTACCTCACCTCTCGAAGCACAGTGTCCCTATCAGCCCCCACCCTCTCAAGGACAGTGCCACCATCTGCCCGCCCCATGAGCACAGTGTCCCTGTCAAGTACTGCCGCCATCTCCCTGCCTCTCTCAGTAGTGTCCTTACCTGCCAACCTACATCTCCAAAACCTCCTCGGGCACAGCATCCCTATCTCCCCACCACATATCCCGGCACAGCCTCCCCGACCTCCCGACCCACCTCCAGAGCCAGCTCTTCCATCTCAAACTGCTTTTGAGCGGCCTTGCTGTCCCCCACGTGCTCGTGGTAGTAGACGACCATCACGTCGTACTTCTTCATCACCGACTTGAAGTTCTTGATGTTGAGGTCATGGACCCGGTCCTTTCCATCGTACTCGGGAAAATCGAGCCCCATCTCTCCCCGGGCCAGCCCCCCGAAGGAGAGCAGGACCCCCAAAAGCAGCCAGCCCCACTTCATGTCTCCTCACTTCGTGAAAACGCTCAGCAGAGTAAGGTCCCAGCAGCCAGGGAAGAGCCAGACCAAGTGCAGGACAGCCCTTTATTTAACAAAACCTCACACAGGGGGTGCGAGGGAGGGGGGGCGCGGGGCTCTGAGTGCAGTCTGGGGTACGGGGCCAAACCCAAAAAGTGAGAGAGCTGAGGAGGGGGAGGGGGTCAGGGGGGAGTGGCCTGAGGAGCGAGGGATAAGGTGGAGGATAGCTGGAGAGACGGAGAGAAGGTGTGTGTGAGTGGGAGATGTCCAGGATACCTTTCCCATATTAAGTTTTGCAGGGCTGTGATCTTGGCTAAAAATAGGCGTATGGGGAGGGTGAGGCCGGTGGAGATCGTGGGGGAGGGGGGGGATCAGTGGAAGGATGGGGGGGCTGGGGGTGGCGACTGGGGCAGAAGGAGCTGCTATCCGGCTGGCGCAGCTTGGCATGGGCCGTATGGGCAGTGGGGGAACTGGGCAGGCGGTTCATATTGGGACACAAAAAGGACCCGCTGGCACCCCCCCTACCCCTCACATAAACTCCCAAAATGTCAAGAACTACTCCAAAATCATTCACAAATACCCCACAAATACTGCGACAGCACCCCAAAACTTATCTAATCTCGCAACAAATCACCCAACTTTTCTGATGATCCCCATCAGTGAATATCAGTGGTGTATTATTTCAATTTTCGTAACAAATTCTACCTCAAATCCCTCAAAATCTCTTGCATTCCCCCAGTGTAACCAGCACTAAATCCCTTCACAATCACCTCAAAACATTTCCAAAAAATTAAACAAAGTCTCTCACGACTCGCAAAATCTCACGCAAAATTCCCAAAGACCAAAGGCGAAACCTTTCTAAAATCAGACCATGAAGTTTTTTTAATGTTTCACTTAAATTTTGTCAAGAATTCTTTAATATCTCTGATAAACAACAAACAAAATCACTGCAAACTCCCCCACCCCGTAAGTGCTCTGTCTGCATGTTGCGCGTTTGGTGAACTGGTTAAGTGGCTCATTAATATTACACTGATCTTATCTGGTTTTGAATGTACCTTTGGAAAAGAATATCTGCTTTCTGAATGGAGTGTAATGTTCTAGAGTACAGTCTAAGTGTAGAGGTCATGTTTGCTTTTGCTTTTGAATTCTTCTGCTTTTAGCTTTAAATGCTAGTTTTTTCCCCAATTTCCTCAAATTGGCCGGTCCGATCACGATAACATAAACGTTTACATGCACAAGATATTCCACTTTTTTGGCAACAATATTCCTGCTAAGCCGTTTACATGGTTCAAGGAAATGAACGTTCCTATGGTATTCCGATTTACATGCAGCCGTGCAAACTCTGATTGAAACATGACTTTTCCATAGTTTTCTGATGGTGGCAAACTTGTTTGACCGTGCAAACACAATGCGAACAAAACCGTCCACTTTCACTCAATCAGCCACCTTTTCAAAAAGGTCTGCGTAGCAATATTAGCGCATGTCCAAAAAACCAGTCGATGGACAAGTTTTATATAATGTTTCGAAGTATGTCTAGCTACGTTCCGCCTTTTGACCAGAAATGTGAGCTTTACTAACTACAAACAGACAGCCCTGCATCGCAGACTGTGATAATAACCTCCGATTGAGAAAAATATTGCGAATGTACAGGATACTTGTTCAAAGAATGCTCCTCAAACCTGAATGTTATCGGCACAGCCTACATGTCTCCATAGGAAAATGCTACATTCAGAATAAGGCCTAAATTTGGATGGCCAAGCAGAATATTCTGTTTACATGGCCCCAATCAAATTCAGAATACTGTCATTTTAGGAATAGTATGTACTGGTGCGCATGTGAACGTTGTTATAGTCTGTTGATGCGGGACAATAAGGGATAGGTTGACCAAACTGCAACATTGTGGTCAAGCTATTTGACAAAGTCTCAGAATTTTTGTGGTTTAGGCCTGAGTATAACTTTTAAGCCGTGGAGCAAGACCTACAACCCCACACTGCGCCCGACTGCACTGGCCCGTTTGCTGCGACCCACGTGAGTCACTGAGGTTAGAAAGGCATTAGCTAAATAAGTCTGTAAATGACCAAGATGCTGCCTGTTCAATTCTCACATCGCAATATTAAACAGCATATCACAGCATCACACTATCATCACAACAGGGTGTATGGGAGAGAGATAGAAAGGGTGGCATGTGCATGTGTGTGTGTGAGAGAAAGAGAGAGAGAGAGAGAGAGAGATATGCTGGTTGTGGAAGTATGTATGAGCTTGCATGTTAATTTACAGATTGAAAGGGGAGAGCAGAGTTATTAATAAGGCCGGGAAACAGGATCTACTGTATTATTTGCTGGTTTGCAGGGTCAAAGCTGACGTAGTCAAAGAGGGGATTGGAAAGGGAAGTCAGTGTGTTATGGGCGAAGCACTCAAACCCAGTCCTGACTCCAAAAACCTGACAAAATCAAGCAAGGCTGACAATCACAGCATAACTTACCCTCTAACAGTGTTAACTTCACCTGTCACCATAGGAACCAATAAACACCGCAGTGTTTCTCAAACATCTGACAGCATTTTTGTAATTTAGAAAAAAAATGATGTTATTACCGTAATAACAGCATAATATTATGTTTTCTGATCGAATCATGGTCACCAAATTTAGCGGCCTCGACCAGATGGCGAGAGGCTGAGTTTGAGTCCAAGTCACAGCATTGCGAGGCCAAGACCAAGAAACCCAGCCTCGAGTCCTCCAACACTGATATATATATATATATATATATATATATATATATATATAGTAAAATAGTCTGCCATTTTCGAGACACGCAAACCCCCTGCAGAGTGGATGGATAAATGAACAATGGGCACCTCTCCCATATCTACCAAATTTATCTGCAGTGGCCCACTTTGCCAACTGCGGGAAAAATGCTGACGCTCTGCTTGTTGCTAAATGAGTTATTGTCAGCGCTAATGTCGTCTCTGATTTCCGTTACCCTAAAGACATCTGCTTCCACCACATTCAAAATGGCAGTTTCCTGTAGTTCTATAAATATACATCCTCTGCGCATTTACCGTCCAAAACAAAGAGCCCACCTGTAGTTAATTACCCTCTATTTGTGCGCAGGACTAGGAAAAGGGGTCACTTGGGATTTTTTTCCATTCTGAGATTAACGGGGTATCTCAGTGATATCCCAGCACTACTGTACTGTCAATTTACAACACTTTGCTGTGCACAAATTCACCCAATTTTTTCTCAAAATGAAAAATTTGGATCACTCTTTGATTTAGTAGGAAAATCTCAATTTTCATAAAATGACCCAAGTGACCCATTTTCCTAGTCCTGCACGCATTTATAAATGTGCAAGGATTACGCCAGCACTGCTTTCTCATGTGAACCTTGTACTTACTAAATACCACTTCATACAAAAAATCAAAGTTAGAGGTGTCCCATTTATATATGTAAAAAGGCAGGTTTTTGGGAACATTGAGCATATAATGACAGTTACGAAGGATCTTTGTTTTTTTATTCATCAGCGACAATCCATAAAATGCATTTTTTTTTAAACTTTATTAATGTTACTGAGTTTAAGGGTCATTGTTCTCCCAATGTTTTGCAGAGATAAGAAAGGGAAAATTCATCTCCTTTTGGTCTGAAAGCTATGAAAAATTAGGGGGGTATTTTTGTT
Source organism: Gymnothorax javanicus (assembly GCA_029692085.1). NCBI lineage: Eukaryota > Metazoa > Chordata > Actinopteri > Anguilliformes > Muraenidae > Gymnothorax > Gymnothorax javanicus. The sequence goes on from CM056197.1 coordinate 16,532,926, forward strand.
TTTTAAAGAGTGTGTTTGTGTGTGTGTGGGGGGGGTTGAATGAGAACTATACTATGGGCCGTATAGCGTGTGCTAATTAGCTTGGGTTACTGTTTGGTATGGCAGCGCAGTTCGCAGCCACTTGGTGACATCAGCACCTTGTGGTTGTGCTTGAATTTTTATGTCTGACCCGTCTGACCCATGTTCAGTCTATAGTCTGACCACTTTCGCTCGATCGCTGCTTTTTAACTTCTCAAAGCAGTAGCGCCCTCCAGTGGGGGTATCTTGTCCTGCAGCTGCACATCCCACCTTCTTTCTCCAAGTTCGTCTGTTTATAAACTTTCTTTTCATATAAAATCATGAAGCTTTAAAAATGATAAATAATTCGTAACTTAGCTCGTGATTTAATTCGTAATTCCATCCAAATAAATTTTCTAAATATTGACCGTCAGTCTTCAATTGTGTCATTTCGTTTTTAAAATGAAATGCATTGTTTGAATGAGGCTACTGGGTCCATGTAACCAAGAATACAGTCGTGCCGAAGACCGCATGCTGATATCAGTAGTTAGGCGGTTGAAAGATGGTACCCCAAAGGAGCTAAAGAGGTTCTTGTAACAAACGAATATCTGCTGGTCTCATCAACAGCAACAAAATGCAAAGAGCATCAGTATAAGAATCGGGATACACACATGATATCACAACTCATGAAAAGGCCCATTCATAATCACTGGTTGTCGACGCTCCAAATACTACAGTCGACACAGCTAAAATAGCGATTGCAAACATAGCAAACGTGAAGCATCAAGCGAACACCACAAAAGGTCGTCTGTGAAAATGCGATGTCATCGTGGAGAATCAGAAAAATAAACTACCATTAACACTGCTGTTTTGATGACGCAGCGTTTTCTCTGGTCTACAGAGCCATTGCATTCGTATTCCCGAGGTTCCGTTCATTCCAACTGGGAAAGGAGAACAATCGCGCGGACGCGAGATCCGGTCGCTTCAGCATCGCCGGCCAGCGTCCGGAAGACGTTTCCAGAATGTGACGTTATTGAACGTGTCTCTGGCGACAGGAATGCTCTTAGCATCCCGATGCTTTCGTTCTGTAGTCCGGCCACATTTCTGCTCAGAAAAGGGACGCAGCTCTCTGGAGAGAGATAGGGTCAGAGGCGCTCAGAGACCGGGAACAAAGGAGGAGGGATTTGCAGACCGGATAGCCGTGGTGACATCAGCTGTGAAAAATGTGTGTGCGCCGGTGAATGTACAGATCCGGCGTGCGGGACTGTAGGGGAGGAGAGGAAAAAGGCGTTTCCAGACCTGAACCAGCGACAGCTCGGACTATTCAACTTAGCAGACTGAACGATTTGGTAGGAATATACCGATGATTTCCCGCTCTGAGTGCCAGCCTAAAGCCATAACGCGTGTATAGATAACAAAAGGAATTGTTTGCAAACTATTAAAATATTTACAACGTAAATACCGAGGGTAGGGAGTGTGTCCAAAGGGTCCGGCGACATATCAAGCCCGCTGATTCGAGAGAAGACACGAACGAACCCAACTGGGATTTCAGACCACTTCCTCATTCCGTCAGCTAATCGACCACAGCATCTCTCCGCCGCCGAGTCACACCTTCTGTAGCTGGCTGTCTGTGAGTCTCCCCTGTTCAGCCATGGTTCGACCGTGGTCAAGCTGAGCACTTCCTGTTGGCTAGTCGTTGCTTTGTCATACTGATTTTATGACCGTTGAATGCTGGTTATTATCCCTGTTTATAGTCTTTATGTGGCCATCCTAATGAAATTGCGCCGTCATTCCGTTACGTTTTTCCAGAAAATTTGAATCGATATCATAATGCTCAGCATGTATTCGGCTTCAGAGACCATTTGTTTTACTTCCAAACTTCTGGTGATATTTGAATGATCTTCCTCCGTGCCACGCTGGCTTAGCTAGGGTTTAGTCGCGATTAAAGTCGATTTTAATGACAGAATAAGCTTTCGATTGCAACGTTTAACAAGTTGTGCGGCGCAGAGCAAGTTGGTCTTTTTCATTTTAAGATCTCCAATGGGTACTGTACGTTATTCTATCATATGTCCTTAAACCAATAATTAAGTTAAACCATCAGGAAGTTTTACCGCACTTAAACACTACTTGCATCATATTTACTTGCCCTCTAATGATGCCCGCGGATGTGAATCGGGTTTCCTGTTTAAATATCCCGATGGCTACTGTCTGGATCTGGAACATTCTGTGACTCGCGCACCCGATCCCGAATATCCTCAAATGAATGGGGCATTATAGTCACGAGCCGTGTCTAATTAGATTTATTGCCGGGCACCTCCGGGGAGCGCACTTCTATGCGTTGTGGAGTCTTTAAAATTGAGCGCACCGCCCTGCCTATCTGCGCTGAAACAATGCAAGTGAGCATCATCTTGAACGCCTCAGGTTGTGTGTGTGTGTGTGTGTGTGTGTGTGTGTGTGTGTGAATGAGTGAATGAGAGGGAGAGAGGCTGGGTTTGCAGATTTGATTACTCATTTTATTTGCATAATAGTTTCATCCTTTCGACTCTTGAATCTCCCCCGAACGTGGCTGCAGTATATTGTCTCAGCCAGTAGGTGGGGCTGATTTGCCCTCCAGCAGTAATTGGCTGTCTTGTACGGATTGTAATTAGTGATAGAAATGCATATGCCCTTATGAAAATGCAAAGCCGCGCTCAGCACACAGCACAGTGCCTCAGATTTCTCCTTCACCTCCACCCTCAGCGCTTCAGCTCCTGCCCTCAGGGCTTGTGTGCAGTCGTGTGCACGTGAGGGTGTGTGTGGTGCAGTGATGCTAAGCGTTCACATTGACCTCTTTCTTGTTTCCATTTTTAATCTAAAATACAATTGGTTTAGAGCAGAGGGAGGGAATGTGGGATGGAGAGAGAGAGACACAGAGAGACACGAGAAAAGCCGGAGTGCTCATTCCAAAGGCTTATTTCACGGCCCTCCCTGTTTTCCTTGCCCTTAGTTCCTTTCAGGGTCACGATGAGAAAAGTAAGAAAGGACCAGGGGAGTTGTGAATTCGCTAAATGCAATCACCTCGTGCTTTCAAGTCATTTTAAAGTGGCATCAGGTCCTGACGGCTGCAAGTACTGAAGATTATGGGGTAGGTAGACTCACGAGTCTAACATTTTATACGTCAAACATTCCAGAGAAAATGACTCCACAAGCAATTGCCTTCTCATGTCTTTTTGATTTTAATTTTGCATCTCCATCCCCCTTAAATCTGGTTTGTCCAATCAGCGAAATCTGCGCAAGCATGTTTGCATGCGGCTCGTGCAGCTACCTCCTGAAGAGCCCAGACGGTTTTCTGTTCTCGTCCAAAACGCACGCCTGTCCGCCGCCACTTTTTTATACTCGCAGATTTAAGCTTTGCAAACTCAAAACGAGGGCGGAGGGATCCCGAACATGCGTAAGTGATGAGTACCGAGATGATCAGTGCTAAAGCTATGAACAGTGCTAACCAGACCATTATCCCTCCCATATCCCCGAGCAGCGCAAAGCCAGTGCTTTCAGAACACTGCTGGCTACAGTCAGCACTGGGGTGGGTGGATTCAATCAACTGGTGGTCACTCTTAAGCTACAAGCGGCACCTTTACTGAGTGAGCCTCCCAGCAGCCTGGCCTTTTAATTTCTAAATTGAAGTTGCCTGGGATAAGGCTTTATTCCCTGCTCCTAAATCATTTAACGAGGTGGAGTGTCTGTGTTGGTGGTGGAGTGCCTGTGTTGATGAGGTGGAGTGTCTGTGTTGATGAGGTGGAGTGTCTGTGTTGGTGGTGGAGTGTCTTTGTTGATGAGGTGGAGTGCCTGTGTTGATGTGGTGGAGTGTCTGTGTTGATGAGGTGGAGTGTCTGTGTTGATGAGGTGGAGTGTCTGTGTTGGTGGTGGAGTGTCCGTGTTGATGAGGTGGAGTGTCTGTGTTGATGAGGTGGAGTGTCTGTGTTGGTGGTGGAGTGTCTTTGTTGATGAGGTGGAGTGTCTGTGTTGGTGGTGGAGTGTCTGTGTTGATGTGGTGGAGTGTCTGTGTTGATGAGGTGGAGTGTCTGTGTTGGTGGTGGAGTGTCTGTGTTGATGTGGTGGAGTGTCTGTGTTGATGAGGTGGAGTGTCTGTGTTGATGTGGTGGAGGTGTCTGTGTTGATGAGGTGGAGGTCTGTGTTGATGGTGGAGGTCTGGTTGAGTGGTGGAGTGTTGGTGATGGGTGGAGTGTCTGTGTTGATGAGGTGGAGTGTCTGTGTTGGAGGTGGAGTGTCTTTGTTGATGAGGTGGAGTGTCTGTGTTGGTGGTGGAGTGTCTTTGTTGATGAGGTGGAGTGTCTGTGTTGGTGGTGGAGTGTCTTTGTTGATGAGGTGGAGTGTCTGTGTTGGTGGTGGAGTGTCTGTGTTGATGAGGTGGAGTGTCTGTGTTGGTGATGAGGTGGAGTGTCTGTGTTGATGAGGTGGAGTGTCTGTGTTGGTGGTGGAGTGTCTGTGTTGATGAGGTGGAGTGTCTGTGTTGATGATGGTGGAGTGTCTGTGTTGATGAGGTGGAGTGTCTGTGTTGATGAGGTGGAGTGTCTTTGTTGATATGGTGGAGTGTCTGTGTTGGTGGTGGAGTGTCTTTGTTGATGAGGTGGAGTGTCTGTGTTGGTGGTGGAGTGTCCGTGTTGATGAGGTGGAGTGTCTGTGTTGGTGGTGGAGTGTCCGTGTTGATGAGGTGGAGTGTCTTTGTTGATGAGGTGGAGTGTCTGTGTTGGTGGTGGAGTGTCTTTGTTGATGAGGTGGAGTGTCTGTGTTGGTGGTGGAGTGTCCGTGTTGATGAGGTGGAGTGTCTGTGTTGGTGGTGGAGTGTCTGTGTTGGTGGTGGAGTGTCTGTGTGATGAGGTGGAGTGTCTGTGTTGGTGGTGGAGTGTCCGTGTTGATGAGGTGGAGTGTCTGTGTTGGTGGTGGAGTGTCTGTGTTGTTGATGGGTGGGAGTGTCTGTGTTGATGAGGTGGAGTGTCTGTGTTGGTGGTGGAGTGGAGTGCCTGTGTTGATGTGGTGTAGTGTCTGTGTTGGTGGTGGAGTGTCTTTGTTGATGAGGTGGAGTGTCTGTGTTGATGGTGGAGTGCCTGTGTTGATGAGGTGGAGTGCCTGTGTTGATGAGGTGGAGTGTCTGTGTTGATGGTGGAGTGTCTGTGTTGGTGGTGGAGTGTCTTTGTTGATGTGGTGGAGTGTCTGTGTTGATGGTGGAGTGCCTGTGTTGATGAGGTGGAGTGTCTGTGTTGATGAGGTGGAGTGTCTGTGTTGGTGGTGGAGTGTCTTTGTTGATGAGGTGGAGTGCCTGTGTTGATGAGGTGGAGTGCCTGTGTTGATGTGGTGGAGTGTCTGTGTTGATGGTGGAGTGTCTGTGTTGGAGGTGGAGTGTCTGTGTTGATGAGGTGGAGTGCCTTTGTTGATGAGGTGGAGTGTCTGTGTTGATGTGGTGGAGTGCCTGTGTTGATGTGGTGGAGTGTCTGTGTTGGTGGTGGAGTGTCTGTGTTGATGTGGTGGAGTGTCTGTGTTGGTGGTGGAGTGTCTTTGTTGATGAGGTGGAGTGTCTGTGTTGGTGGAGTGCCTGTGTTGATGTGGTGGAGTGTCTGTGTTGATGAGGTGGAGTGTCTGTGTTGATGTGGTGGAGTGTCTGTGTTGGTGGTGGAGTGTCTGTGTTGATGAGGTGGAGTGTCTGTGTTGATGAGGTGGAGTGTCTGTGTTGATGAGGTGGAGTGTCTGTGTTGGTGGGGGGGTGTCTGTGTTGGATGAGGTGGGGTGGAGTGTCTGTGTTGATGAGGTGGAGTGTCTGTGTTGGTGGTGGAGTGTCTGTTGTTGTGGTGGAGGTGGTGTTGGTGGTGGAGTGTCTGTGTTGATGAGGTGGAGTGTCTGTGTTGATGAGGTGGAGTGGAGTGTCTGTGTTGATGTGGTGGAGTGTCTGTGTTGATGGGTGGAGTCTGTGGAGTGGTGGAGTGTCTGTGTTGATGTGGTGGAGTGTCTGTGTTGGTGGTGGAGTGTCTGTGTTGATGAGGTGGAGTGTCTGTGTTGATGAGGTGGAGTGTCTGTGTTGATGGGTGGAGTGTGTTGATGTGGTGGAGTGTGTTGATGTGGTGGAGTGTCTGTGTTGATGAGGTGGAGTGTCTGTGTTGATGAGGTGGAGTGTCTGTGTTGATGAGGTGGAGTGTCTGTGTTGGTGGTGGAGTGTCTGTGTTGGTGGTGGAGTGTCTGTGTTGATGAGGTGGAGTGTCTGTGTTGTTGATGAGGTGGAGTGTCTGTGTTGATGAGGTGGAGTGTCTGTGTTGATGAGGTGGAGTGTCTGTGTTGATGAGGTGGAGTGTCTGTGTTGATGAGGTGGAGTGTCTGTGTTGGTGGTGGAGTGTCTGTGTTGATGAGGTGGAGTGTCTGTGTTGGTGGTGGAGTCTGTGTTGGTGGTGGCGCTCGATCAATTTCCAGGATCAGCACAAAGAAGGACAAAAAGGCTGTGAAAAATAAGCCGATTGAAAGATGGCAGGGAAAAAGCTCTTATTTTTTTTGACATAAGGAAAAAAATTTCGAGAGTAAGAGAGAGAGCGTGATTGAGGGGAATCTGTAGTGTTGTTTTGTCAATTGATGCATTTTCCTTGTTTGTATTCTATGTGTGTGCGTGTCTGTGTGTGTTTGAGCGAGAGGGAGAGGGAAGTACTCTTTGGAAGAATATGTGAGCATCATAAAAGTGCATGTGTCCTTGTATACTGTGTGTAGGCCTTTCACCGGTGGCGGCTGCTGAGCTTAAACTAGAGGAGGCTAAAACAGACTCATTATCCCTCATTCACAGTGCCCTAACTCAGTAAGCACTCAGTGCTATTAAGGGCAGCCACTTCTCCTTGTCATGGTCAGAAGAGAAATGGTGCTCATTTGAATGTGAAATGTGGGGCAATCTACTCAGTGTTCAAAATTGCAGATACATAATATATATCTTTAATTTCGTACTCATATTGGTACAGAAAACATATACATACATGAAACGTACACATACGATACACTAAACCAGTGGTAGTCAACCCTGGTCCTGGAGAGCCGCAGTGTCTGCTGGTTTTTGACGTTACTCAGCAATTAATTGAGGAATTAAAACTGTTGATTACACACTTAACTCATCTCACCTGGTGTCTTGGGTTTAAATAGGGTGGAGAAAACCAAACAAACAACCATTTGGCTTGCTACCCCTGCCCTATGAACTTTTATCTTTACTTTGTACTTCTACTTTGTCTGCATTACAACTGTGCTAAATGTCCAACCACATTGACAAATCTCGGTTAACACGTAGACTGCTGTCACAACCTGCATGTCTGTTTAATTGGCTCTAGGAGTCTTGTGGGTGGTTCCTGGTAATTGATTGATTGGCTTATTATTCCCTTAGTGCAGGAGTATTGCTAACAGCCAGAGGGTGTGCCGAGTTTGGTTTTCTCCACCCGATTTAAACCTAAGACACCAGGTGAGATGAGTTAAGCATGTAATCAACTGCTTTCATTCATCAATTAAGTGCTGAGTAACGTCAAAAACCAGCAGATACTGCGGCTCTCCAGGACCAGGGTTGACCACCACTGCACTAAACACATGGAACAAGGTAACAAATTTACAAGAGAAGAGAAACAAACAAACAAAAAACTCCATCAACCAATTAATATGTCATTAATCATGTCATATATCATCTCGTCTTCAAATCCTTCAATGCATAAACGTAAATGTTTCAGGACCATAATTCAGAAATCGCTCCATATTTCTGTACCACATTTTGTAGGTGCATTGGTCAGCTACTAAAATTATGTTTATTGCTGTTTGGGGGCTTTGGGGAATTTAGAGGGGAAGGGGGGGAGATACATTTGTTTTTACGAGTAAAAACACGCTCTATTAATTGCTTTAATTTCAACAATCAAGTGCAGGTTAGAGGTTAGGTAGCCTGCATTACCAGATATGCCGCAAGCCAGCACAGAAATTAGCCTGGTTGTTCATCATTTGCATAAAGCTTACTTTGCGAATGAAATTGCTGCTTTTCAGAATCGGGTTTATTTTTGAATCGCCCCTGTATTGAATTCACAAAGCAGCTGTGTGTTCACCTGCCAGTGGATTATTATAATCATTGTTAATCTTGTGAAGTACGGTAAATAATTGAAAATGGCCTAGACTCGTCATCAGTTTAAAATAATTTCTTAGTTTTCAGCCCTGCCGCGTCACTGCTGGTGCTTCTGACATCGTTTGCACTTCCCCTGTTTCCTGCTTGTTGCCTCGGTGGCCGCGGCTGGAGCGACAGCTTTTGAATTCCTGACCTGGTGCTTTTAGGTGTTGACTCTAAGGCTACGTCCTCACTGATACATTTTCGTTTTAAAGCGCATAACTTTAACTACGATCCTGCCTGGCGTTCACATTACTTTGGCGTTTTTGAACCTCTAAAATGGTGAATTTTGAAAATGCTGCTGACCATGTTTCAGTTTTAAAACTCTGGAACTGTGTAGTTGTGTTGATGGAGATCTTTTTCTGATTAGAACTTCTGTTTCAATACGAAAACATATTAGTGTAGACGTGGCCTCACACAACACCGAGTGGCTTATATCCTTCCTTGTAGGTTTTTGGTTGTCGGTTTCTGGTGGGAAACTTGGACGGTAGAAACAATATGAGCCGAGTCACTGTGATGTCACCCGCTGACTTTCCGTGAGCTTGGTAAGTAGCATTCTGGCACCTTGTGCGTTGCCATTTTGTAAAATTAGGAGCAAGAGTCAAGGCAGCTCCGCTGGCTGGTCTGAGTTGTTCAGGAATAATGTCAAACCCTAGTATATGGCTGTACTGTTCATGGCTGGGGTCTCCAAGCCAGTTCCTGGAGAGCTACCATCCTGATGGTTTTCACTCCAACCAAAGCAAATCACTCACTCATGTTCCAGGCAGAGATCCTGATGAGCTGCTAATGAGCTGAGTCTGGATGCTGAAGCAGGATGGTAGCTCTTCTATCATGGCTGCTGCGGATGTCGTTGAAAACTGTGTGGATCCGCGTGCATCCGCCGTTAGTGCCCCCGATGACATACTGGATGCTCTTTGCACCAAATCAGTTTGAAGGAACTATGGTTAATGCAGGAAGTGCACTCAACCAGCCAACCAATGGTGTGACTTTGTCACTCGCTCACTCACTCGCTCAGCCACGGACATCTGTGGGTGTGGGTCGGGCCAGAACAGGGTGAAAGGTGATGTCAACACAGCATATTGAGTGTACGCTTTCTTATGGGAAAAATTATTGACTTCTTGTTTTGAAATTAGAGCTACCGTTGACTTTGATGAGGAAACGGGCAGGATACTGGAGCAGGATACCGGAGCAGGATACCAGGGTGTCACTAGTTAGCATCCTGTCTATGCACCAGTATCAGCCTCTGGTTTGATCCCAGCCACCTGGTGAAAAAGTAGCCTTTCCCCCAGTATTTTGACGCATGCATCTAATAAGGCTGAAGAGATTCCTCTGTTCGAGCAGTTTGCGGACGCAAGCGCCAAATGTGCTAATTTTCCTCAGAAGCTAAAGTTAGCCGGCCTCCATGCCACTGTGTCATTTTATACAGATGCAGAGGACGGGTCGGACATGATCAGCACGCCGGGGAGCTTGCATGCTCACACATGAAAAAATGATGAATGGTAAATGCTGTATTTGACAGTATTAATCATGTGTGGGCAGAGGTGGGTAATCCCAGTGTCAGGAAGTAGAAGTCCTGCCATGTTTTTCCTCCGGCCCTGAATTCTCTCCAGCCGATGATGTGATTTCCACCTGGTGGCTGAAGAATTGTTTAAAAGGTATATATGCAAATTTTGTTGGTTGGAATGAAATTCTGGGTAGGACGTCAACTGTCTACAGCTGATTTTTCCACCGTTGCTTGTGGGATTGCCGAACAGTATACACGAAAAGGGAGGTTATGACAATGATTATGGTGTCCTCTGTATTTTCTCTTGATTTGATTGTCCTCCCTCAATTACACTACATTGGATTTACACTGCTGGCCAAAATATTACAAACACCAGGCCAAAATATTCTGGACGCCCTGCATTCTTCAGAATTTGGCTGGTTTTTTCTTAACTTAAAGAATATTTTCAGCAACAACTAAAAAAAAAAAAAAACAGAATAACATAGAAACACATATCTTAACTAGAAAATAATGCACCAAATCATTCCTTAAGAGATACACATATCCAAATTCTGCGGTCCACAAAGTACCCTCCCTTAGCCTTGATTACAGCCCGACATATCCTAGGCTTTCTTTCCAGCAGTTTAAGGAGAGAACTTCCTGCTAACTCATCCCAGGCTGTCAAGAGCATGGAGGTAATATAATAGAACCGGAGGGAGCGAGGAAGTACCACCCCTATTACCTTCAATGGGAGATGCTAGGCCAGCTACTTCAGCCCAGGAAGTACGGATTTGACCGACGCCATCTATAAAAATGGCGTTCCATGGGTTCTTATTTCCGGCACCATTTCATAAGATTGCCAATCTGATTACACAGCACAAATGGCCGAGAAAATGTATCGCCTGTGCGGATTAGCGAATGTGTTCGCGGGGAAATGACGAGCAACGCTGTTAATCCGGAACGCGCACGCACTATACACTCATTGGCTGAACTGCTGCAGTCAGAGCAACAGCTGGACAACCAAACTCGTGCACGAGCTGTCATCAAGCTCTAAGTAGCAGTCCTTATTTTACAGGCCCTCTTGAAAACATTGAACAGTTGCGTCAGACAAAGTGCAAAATAATGAAGGATTACCAAATACATTTTCTTTTGTTTTCTCTTTATTTGGCAAGAAAAAAAGGCGCACTTTTCAATTGGTGTCTATGGAGCTTCAGCGTCTTTGGCCACAAAATTGCATCCTTGGGAAACGCGGAAACAGGAAGTTAACATGGTAACTGGCTGAAGCAAAGGTACTTCCTCGTTCTCTCTGGTTCTATTATATATCTCTATGGTCAACTTGATGGGTGCACTTCTCTGACTGTCCAGTCAAGGTCATCCCACCGCAACTCAACGGGTGATGAATCTGGTGACTGTGAGGGCCACACCATCTCCTGAAGCTCTCCTGCTACTTCCTTTTTGTGAAGATAGCTTTGGCACAGCTTGGAGGAGTGCTTGGGGTCATTGTGCTGCTGAAGCATGAAGTTCTGACTGACCAGTCTTTGCCCAGAGGGCAGCATACGCTGGTGTTAAGGTTTGCTAACAGCAAAGTACCATCAGTTTGACCAACAAGTTTTACAAAAAAAGTTATTATTAGCGAAGCTATTAACCATGTCTGTGGGGCTCTAATCCAGGCTAAGGAGGATTACCTGTTTAAAGTTGAATTTCGAGAAGTGCAGTTGTTAGCAAGCAACATTTTCAGTCAATACAAGTGTCCCTTTGGCATTTAATGTACCTTTGTTGCTCAAAATTAACTTTATGATGCCAAAAACCAGTCAAATTCTGAGAAATGCAGGGTGTTCGTAATATTTTGGCCTGTTGTGTAATTTCAGCTCTTACAGAATGCATTGGAGCCTAATAGGAATCAGTTGTACCGTGTAAAAGATGTAGCACTGATGAATGTCCTTTGCTCCTCGTCCGCTCCTGCAGTGCCTCCCCCAGAGCTGAAATGACCCCTGTGCCTGTGCTCTCACTGGTGGTATTAGAGCTGGTTGAGACACTTTGTCGTAGTTAAAAGTTTGAAGGCCTTCGTTCCCACTGGCTGGCACCTATGACTTTGCCTGTAGTAATTGTGACCAGGGTCCAAAATGAGTAATCAGCCGCCAGCCAAATGCTGGTAAACATGCAAGTGGTCGGTAGATTTACTGTACTCACCAGCCCAAAAAAAAATGTATTGTAATGTGTTGACTGGCTAGTAAAATTTAAACATTCAGAGTCTGTTTGGCTGGGTAGACAAAAAGGTTCATTTGGCACACTGATTGTAACCTATCGAAAAGACATTCAGCTAGGGGAACTTCTAACTTGTAAATCCAGCCCGTTTTGAAGGGTGCTTGTTCAGATATACAACAATGGATATTGCACAAATACCATTCCCAAGTCATTTGTTGGTATATAGACTAATGGCTAAGTTGTTTGGCTAATGCACTTGATTTATGAGCTCTGCTTGGACCTGGTAGGTTGTTTGTTCAAGGCCCAGGGTGGCCACAGTTTATGCACACAGGTGACCCTCGTTGTATCAGGGGGGTCCTGCCCCTGTTTACCAACTGTAACCACCTATTGCTGAGAGCATCAGCTAAAAACTGTAGGGTATTTATCAACGCCTGATGTGTGTGGTCATTTGGTTTGACTGTTGTTGGAAGTGATTTCCTGCTGCCCTCTTAGGTTGTTTTGTTTTCGATTTGTCTAATTTTCATCCAGGCGCGGTGGAGGTGCGGTGTGTTGCACTGTTGCCTCTCAGAGAGAGGGTTGTGGGTTTGATTATAGCCTGGAGCGTTTCTGTGTGGAGTTTGCATGTTTTATTCGTGTTTGCCTGAGTTTCCTCTAAGTACTGAGGAAACACAGATCAAAGACATGCATGTCCGGCTAATTGGAGACTCTACATTCCCCATAGCAGGGCTACCCAAATCATGTTCCTCGAGAGCCGAGAACTGCTGGTTTTCCACCCTCCCTTTACCTGGGAGTCAGGTGTGACGACAGTCTGGCCAATCACAGGCAATAACTGTTCACTTAGCTGCCTGGAGAGAGAGAAAACCAGGGCTGGATTTGGATCTGAGGGCCACATTTGGAGAAACTTGCATAGATATGAGTTTGTGAGTGAATGGTGCTCGATTCTATTCCAGTATCTCCTGGGTGTGTTCCTGCTTGTCTCCCAGTGCATGCTGGGATAGTATCCAGCCCCCTGCAGGGACCCTGGCCAGCAATAGGCAAGTTAGACGACGGATGTTTCCCTAGATACAAGTGAAGAACATCATTTAACCTGCTGGATCCCCACAGATGGCGGACGTACCGCTTGTCCTAATTCCGTAGCTATGCTCTATTTACATTGCAGAGGGGTGACCAGGCTTATCTCAAATGGCCGGGGTGGGTACTGGTTTTTGTTACAGCCCAACAAGAATACACCTGCTACTACTTGTTGGTTGAGCCCCCTGAATACTGAAACCTAAGTAAAGTCTGGGTATGCTGCTCGTGTATTGATTGGTTTGACTCTTGTGTGCTCAATAAATGGTCTCATTTTACGGATGAAAATAGCATCAAGAAACCACTTTTTTCCAGATTTACAGACTGTGCTGTCTTGCCCAAAATCAGAGGTTCCCTGTGGCCAACTCGTGGATATCGTGAAAATCTGAATGTCCTCGTCATAGTGACTTCAAACTCTGTTGCAGTAGCATGTGAAATAATGTTTAGATATTGATACGCTAACAGCCAAGTGCGTTAGCGAGTGACTCATTTGCATATCCTAGTCCCCACAATAAGTGGTTTATATGCTTTGCTTGTCCTCGAGTTAAGAATTGGTGGGTTTCCACTGGTTAGGAGTATTGAAATATATGTTATTTTAAAAAACCCTTCTCTGTGGACCAGAAACTTCTTGACGAGCAGGAGGGATAACGGATATGTGGGTTTTTCGCCCACAGACCATGTCGGAATACAGTTCCCTGCTGAGCGACCTGGCGGAGATGATCACAGATGAAGACGTGGGGCTGCTGAAGAGTGCCTGTAAGGAGTCTATCTCTGAGGAGCAGAGCTCCAGCATCACCTGCTCTCAGGACTGGTTCAACCACCTGGAGAAGAGCCACAAGCTGGCCCAAGGTGTGTGTGTGTGTGTGTGTGTGTGTGTGTGTGTGTTTGTGTGTGTGTGTGTTTGTGTGTGTGTGTGTTTGTGTGTGTGTGTGTGTTGTGTGTGTGTGTGAGAGAGAGAGAGACTTCATCCCAGTACCCGTAAAGGGACGTATTTGCTGGATCTGGCCAAAGTATGTAAGATGGCTGAAAGACTGCGAATGCTGTGAGGTTTTGTCGCCTCATGTCGGGACGCACTTGACAAAAGGAAAATGTTTCCTGTTGAGGCAGCAGATGGAGCTGTTTAGAAGCCGAGAATGACATAAAGAGGATACATATTCTGAGTAAATTTGTGAATAAAGGCCCAGTTAGTGATCCAAACATTAAAAAACAGGCAGTAAAACAGTGTCCAAAATAATAAATAAATAGAGCTAAATTAGCTAGTGAAGACCTCAATAAATAAGTGATCAGTTAGATCTCAGTTGTTTAATTTACACTGAGCATATTGCTCAATAACAGAAGCTTCAGAAACCTGTTATTACTTTTTTTTTTCGTTGGAACATTTTCTAGTCCATCATCTTAAAAACCACTCCTTCCTTTCCATGCTCAAAACTCTTATGCATTGTGGGATACTCTGAAGTGGTATCAGTATGAGCAATTATGAGGTGTAGATTAAGTGCACCTGAACTTGGGTGTTTTCAGGAATGGACCGTCTTCCACACTTACTCTGTGGCACGTGAATGCACACTAAAGACCGCCAGACTGCAAGTGTGGGTATTGGGACAAGGCCAGAGAACAGGAGACCGGATGGGAAAATAATGGTGGCTACTGAGCTGACAAAAAACCTCAGCTGGCAAAAAAAACTCCTTAAAGGGATAGTTCACTTTTTTTGAAGTGGGGTTGTATGAGCTACAAATTGCCACTACTTACATTAGATGCAGTAGAAAGCTCTCTGATCTCCTCCAGGTAGCCGCACCAGCGCATAGTGCTGGGTGGAAATTTCGGTGATACACTGTTGTGAATGGAAACACAGAAACGGCGTATTTTCGCGGCCTAAAAGAGGTCCTACCTGAAAATAATGCACCATTTCAATTGTACGCTATATTTAAAAAAATTACAGCACTTTAGCTGCTTGGAAAAAAACACAGTTGCTCTTGAACTAACCAACTGACGTATTCCTGCGCGAGGCGCATCGTAGTTCATTGTGCGCTGTAGCGATCAGCTGTTTGGGTCAGACTGAGTGGTTTGCGGCAGAGACAGCATTTCAATGGCATAGAATTACGTCTCAAATTTGAAAAAAAAAATTCCCTATAATAACCAGCAGAGCAGAAACACAGTATGTGGCTGCGTAGACCCTATGCGATATCAATTTGTGCTGCAATGTTGCATTAGACTCACTGGTGTTTCACTCTTTTACCTGATGCATGGGTACAGCAGTGCTCTTCAGCGTGCACCGTTGAGATTTCCCTGAATGTAGCCTCACAAAATCCTCTTTGGAAAAATGAATACTGCAAACACGGAGCTCTTTTAGGGTTACGGGTGGCGTATCAATATCCGTGTTGAGGCAACTAGCCACAGCTACAATTACAATATTCCGCAGAGGAATGCGGTGGAAGCTGTAAGTGCACCAGGATACAGCTTTGCTTTCACGTCCAAGAAAGCAACACACACGGACCATTTTCGAAATATTTGCACAAGTTAAACGACCGTCCGACCTCGCAACCGCAGTAAAGCCGCTTGCACACTGGACGTGAAACGAATTTTTCGCACACAGATTACATTCAAAGTCAATGCGAAGACGCGAATTCACGTCTTCGCATTTACTTTGAATGTAATCTGTCGTGCGAAAAATTCGTTTCCCATCCAGTGTGTAGGCAGCTTTACTGTGACCCAAACAGCTGATCGCTACAGCGCCGCAGTGAACTACGATGAAATTTCGGGGAGGAATACGCCAGTTGGTTAGTTCAAGAGCAACTGTGTTTTTTTTCCGAGCAGCTAAAGTGCTGAAATTTTTTTTTTAAATACAGCGTCCTATTGAAATGGTGTATTATTTTCAGGTAGGACCTCTTTTAGGCCGCGAAAATACGCTGTTTCTGTGTTTCCATTCACAACAGTGTATCGCCAAAATTTCCACCCAGCACTATGCGCTGGTACGGCTACCTGGAGGAGATCAGAGAGCTCTCTACTGCATCTAATGTAAATAGTGGCAATTTGTAGCTTGTACAACCCCACTTCAAAAAAAAAGTGAACTATCCCTTTAAACTGATGGTTGCCTCGTTTTTAATCATTTTAACTTCTTAAAGTGGCAATAGACACTTTTACTTTAGCTTGCGTTTATGAAATAAACATTAATTGAACATTGTAATGGCTGCAGAATGACAACACCATTGGCATTTAGATTGATTCCCTCATAAGCCTTTCGTTCACGATGCAATTCTGTCTGCCTCTGGGTACAATCTCCGGGAAAAATGAAGGCTTGATTTACGGCACTAAGGAAGTACGTCAACTGTTGCCCAACCAAAAGAGGAAGAGGGTAGGCCTTTTATTTTCCCGACGGCTATGAATAGCTATTCGCAGTTGCGCTTTCTATCCTGTTACTGCTGACAAATGACAAATGTAGAATATTGCACCGACAAATCTGATCACACACTACTTCCATTTGTGTATTGTATTTGGTTCTAGTTGCATTGAGTATACTGCCTTTTGATTTTTAGCGGGCTTTCTTCCCTTTAGCTATGGTAGTTAGCGGTAAGAAAGCCATCTAGAAATCAGTTTGCTAAGCTATCAGCTCTTCAGTCATAGAGAACTGGATCAGTGTCCATTCAGGCTGGCTGTCAGGCTTATCTGTTTGTTCATCTGAAAATCAACAGGCAGAAAATATGCTCTAACCATCTCCTCTCTGCAGTGTCTTTTCCTGAAGTCCAGAAACATGCTACCAAACCAGTTTTCTTCTCTCAACACTTAACTAAAGAATTTCTGACCTCTTTCATGTCTCCGCTGCAGACTAAGTAAATGGACAAACACCCATTTTCCCCTAAGGTTTTGTTCTGAAATTACTCCGACTTCCACTGTGACGCCAGCCCCTGCTGTTGTTACTTGTTTGTGTGAAGGGCCAACTTAACTCAAAATGTTATTTCTAAGCAGTGGTCATCATTACTGTAGCTTTTGCCAATTCAGTGTAAAATTGTGGAGATTTCAGTTCACCTATTGAGTGAAAATGCTATCTCTCTCTTACAACCCCAATTCTGAAATAGTTGGGACAAAGTGTAAATTGTGAATAAAATCAAAACGCAATGACTTTCAAATCACACCAGCCAGTATTTTATTCACAATAGAACATAGATAACATAGCAAATGTTGAAACTGAGAAATTTTACAATTTTATCCACAAAATGAGCTCATTTCAACTTTGATGGCTGCTACAGGTCTCAAAAAAGTTGGGACAGGGGCCTGATTACCATGGTGTAGCATCCCCTCTTCTTTTTAACACGGAGTGGAGGCGTCTGGGCATTGAGGAGACAAGTTTCTTGAGTTTAGCCACTGGAATTTGATTCCACTCTTGTTTAATACAGGCTTCCAGCTGCTTGAGAGTTTTGGTTCTCCTTTGACGGACTTTTCGTTTAATTATGCGCCAAATGTTCTCAATCGGTGAAAGATCAGGACTGCAGGCAGTTCAGTTCAGCACACGGACTCTTCTACTACGAAGCCATGCTGTTGTAATAGCTGCAGTATGTGGTTTTGCATTATCCTGCTGAAATACACAAGGCCCTCCCTGGAATAGATGTCGTCTGGAGAGGAGCATATGTTGCTCTAAAACCTTTATATACCTTTCAGCATTAATGGTGCTTTTTAAAACATGCAAGTGTCCCACACCATATTCACTAATGCATCCCCATACCATCAGAGATGCTGGCTTTTGAACTGAACGCTGATAACAGGAGGGGTGGTCTTTGTCCTCTTTAGCCCGGAGGAAACGACTCCCATGATTTCCAATAAGAATGTCAAATTTGGACTCGTCTGACCACAGGACACTTTGCCACTTTGCTACAGTCCATTTTAAATGAGCCTTGGCCCACAGAACACGGCGGCGCTTCTGGATCATGCTCAACAATGGCTTCCTTTTTGCATGATACAGTTTTAGGTGGCATCTGCGGATGGCACGGCGGACTGTGTTTACAGACAGCGGTTTCTTGAAGTATTCCTGGGCCCATTTGGTAATGTCAATGACAGAATCATGCTGGTGAGTGATGCAGTGGCGTCTGAGGGCCCGAAGATCACAGGCATCCAGTAAAGGTCTTCGGCCTTGTCCCTTACGCACAGAGATTTTTCCAGTTTCTCTGAATCTTTTGATAATGTTGTGCACTGTCGATGATGAGACCTTCAAAGCCTTTGCAATTTGACGTTGTGTAACATTGTTTTTAAAGTTTTCCACAATTTTTTTTATGCAAGCCTTCACTGGTTGGAGAACCTCTGGCCATCTCTCAGACTCAGCCTCTCTAAGACATCCCTTTCATAGCCAATCATGTTACACACCTGATGCCAGGTAACTTAATTACTTGCTAAATGTTCTTTCAGCTGATTCTCTTATATATTATTTGCTTTTTCAGCCTTTTTTTTGCCTGTGTCCCAACTTTTTTGAGACCTGTTGCAGCCAGGAAATTTGAAGTAAGCTCATTTTGTGGATAAAAATGTAAAATGTCTCAGTTTCAACACTTGAAATGTTATCTATGTTCTATTGTAAATAACATATTGGCTCATGTGATCTGAAAGTCATTGCATTTTGATTTTATTCACAATTTACACTTCGTCCCAACTATTTCGGAATTGGGGTTTTATTTACAAATTGCGCTAGGCGCTAGGCTCTAAGCAAAATGGCAAGCGATCCCATTGTCTTTGCAGCAGTGATGAAAACAATAATAGCCTTTGAAAGCAGAAAAGTTCTGTATTGCCACTTTAACATGATTTCCAGTAATTAGAATAACCAATCATTTGGGAGATTAAACAATAAATTAAACTCAGAAAAATGTCACATTCATGAGAAGCTATGAATGAAAATGATGAGCAATTACGCCGAGTTAGCTTTCGGCAGGTTCCGCTATGCTGGCCATTCAACCTGCACTTTATGGTTGTGTACATTTAGATAAAGAAAGCAAAGAATGGCTGCATGTATCTGCAGAGTTGAGGAACATTGAGAGAAATGTGCTGAGTTTGGGTGCGCACCAAGAGTCTTATTTCTCACCTGAACTACAGTATTTGAGCACAACTGGCTACACTGGTCAGGATTTAGTATGTTTTCTGAATATAGCATGTTGTCAATCAAGGAAAATTATCATTCAGTGTCAGCTGGGGAGGAGAAGTGATTGAATGGGGGGAATACATTGAAGAGGGAGGATAGAGAGAGAGGGGGAGAGAGAAGGAGGGATGTAGTGATGGGCAGAAAAAAGCTGTTTGGAGGGAGGAGTGAGAGAGAAGACAGAGCATGTTTAACTCCAGCGTTTCCCGTATCCTGCCTCCGCACAGATGATCTGTCCTACATCGAGCACATCTTCGAGATCTCGCGGCGGCCAGACCTCCTGACCCGGGTCATCGAGTACCGCACCACCGTGCTGAAGATCTCCGATGACGAGGAGATTGACACCAAACTCACACGCATCCCGTCTGCTAAGAAGTACAAAGGTCAGCTACTCTGTCTCCCATCTTTATCTCAGTTCTCTCTCTCTCTCTCTCTCTCTCTCTCTCTCTCTCTCTCTCTCTCTCTCTCTCTCTCTCTCTCTCTCTCTCTCTCTCTCTCTCTCTCTCTCTCTCTCTCTTTCTCTTTCAATTAAATTCAATTGGAGCAACCTGATATAGCGCGAAACTGTCGTAAATCGGGAGACGAAATGAATTAATGGGATTTCTTGTAGACGTCCACACTTCCGGTAATAAGGCCAGCTTCGCCAAGCCAATGCATGCATGTTGGAATGCGATGAGCATTGCGCAACTTCGCAGTAGAAAACTATCGTGGATACACAGATGTGAACATGAAAAATAAAATTCAAATATACGCTAAACTCAAGTCGAAGCCGGAGTCCACGTCTTGGAACTAAACGTTATAAATGGCAATTATATTAGCTAGCGTTCGACTGCGCGCGGGTATGGACGGAAGTTCACTCGTCTACATTTTGACCTTTGATCCATCATTATTAACGATCATATACGCCTTGCGATGTGCCTTATTATATATCAGGTCGGTCCAATTCAATTCATGTTGCTTTATTGGAATGAATGTCCTGTGGGCAATATTGCCAAAGCTACAAGGAGAATACAGTTATGATATAATTTGAAAAATAATATATGCTCAGAGGAAATAAAAACGCAACACCAGTTTGGATTCAAAGTATTTTGTGACTCAAATTTATTTCTTACTTTAACAATTCAAATATGTTGGATGTGTTGACTTTGATGAATTAAATGTGTTAATGGGCCGATTTGGACAATAATAAACAGATGCATTAAACATAACGAGCACAAGCTGAAAATGAAAAATCACAACAAGACTGAACGGAACACACATTTAAAAATGAACTCAGAAGAACAGTCCGTATCGGGTGTGACCCCCATGAACATCCTCACAGGCAGTGCAACATCTCCTCATGGACCTGACTAAGCATCTTAGGTTGTCTTGGGGAAGTTGTCGCCACTCTGCCTGTAGTGCATTCTGGAGTTGCTGCCTGGTTTGAGGTCTGGGTACTCTTGATGAAAGAGCTCGTCCCAGTTGGACATACTACACCCAAAACGTACTGATGCTGGACGTACTACACCCAAAACGGTGAGCCACTTGCCGGGCACTTACTCCCGCCTCTAGCATACCCAGGGCCCTTGTTCCGTTGTTCAGACGACAGACGTGGCATTATGACACTTAAAAATGTTTTTTGTGTAGCTTTTATCATGCCTTTATATAGGGAGACAACCCCTCCTTCATTTCAACCACTGTACTTGCACAACTCCTAATCCCATATGTTGTACTCAGTATGGATTGATTAGAGTCCAACTCACACTGTTGAGTTACATGATGATCATTCATGTGTAACGAGGTACACATTGTGACCCCAATGGTCACTTAAGAACTCAAATTGGACACTCAGGTCCTGAGCAAAAATAAACCAAAATTTAGAGTGTTGCGTTTTCATTGCCTTTGAGTATATAAAAGAAAAATATATATGTGTAAGTACATATTTGTGCAAGTACAATTCATAAAATAAAATGAATACATAAATACAGTACCTGTCAAAAGTTTGGAAACACTTTGCTAATGTCACAGCACTCTGTTTTTAGAGAAATTTAAACGGCTTAACTTCTCTATATAATCTCAAATAGAATCTTGTAAAAGGTTAACAGAAGTGAAAAGAGAATAATTTACTTGTTTGAATAGTGTCCAAAATTTTGGAATTCTCAAAGAAGCCATATTTTGCGAAGTAAACAGACAAATAAACTCCTTCTATTTTCCAACAGCCGAATTAAAGTCAAGCGGTTTTGGGACTTATTGGGCGAAAAGCTTGATGAAAAGCCACCTCAAGTGCAGCACGTCTTTGGGAAGTTGGACAGCCGTGCCACTGCAAATTCATTACAGTCATACGACTGCCCTTGTTACAAAAAAATGTGAGAATGCTCTGCAAATATGACAACAAATGGTGATTATTTTGATGGATTTAAGAATTAGATCTTATTTTTGCAAAATAAAGGCTGCTTATTTTTTTATTTAACATATATTGTAAGAAAAATGTGGGTGTTTCCAAACTTTTGACTGGTACTGTACATTAAATAAATAGAAGGAACAAAAAATGGCAGAGAACACACGTTTTCTGTCTCTTACTCTCCATGTAAATGGTAAATGGACTGCATTTATATAGCGTTTTCTAGTCACATGACATGACCCCAAAGCGCTTTACATTTATGCCTCACATTCACCCTGATGGCGGAGGCTGCCATGCAAGGCGCCACCCTGCACATCAGGAGCAGTGCGGGGTTCAGTGTCTTGCTTAAGGATACTTTGACATGTTCTCTGGAGCAGCTAGGGATCGAACCGGGAACCTTCTGATTCCTAGCCTGCCTGCTCTCCCTTCTGAGCCATGCCGCCCCACAATGTATAGGCAGTCATTTAGTCTCTTATTCCACTATTGACATCAGTCGTGAATTAATTGTTACAACTGAGTTACTGATGTTTTGAACAATACAATCTCATTCTGATTTATCATATAGTGATGCTACCTGACCAAGTGTCAGTATACAAAGACAAGGGAGGCTTTTGTCGTCCTTATTTGATGCTCAGGGTTCGGATTCGGGCTAAGGGTTAGGGGTTCACGGGGTAGGGTTAGTTTTAAGCTGTTGTCAAATAAGGCCGCCCAAAGCCTCCTGTTGCATTGTATATTGACACTTGGTCAGATAGCGTCACTATATGACGCGTTGGGATGAGACTGGGCTCTTTTGAATTGAATTTCAACCAGTCATAATTTGCCATTGACTCAAATTTAATTTTTCTTTCATTTATCCACAATTCAATTTTTACTCATAGTTATTCAGTTACAGATGTCCGCAATTTGAATTTTGCTTGTACGAAATCTATTTTAAATGTAGAAAATCTGGGAGATATCTGTAATTCAGTTGCTTACAGTGAAAATTAATTTTGTACTGGTAAAAAATGATTTTTTTGATACGTATGATACGCATTTCAAGATATGTAAATTACCAGTATCAACAAATTATCTTTTACTAGTAACAACTTAATTACAGATGTATTATTTCTTATTCTGACTCTGAAAAATTATTTTAAACTAGATAAAATTGAATTCCCACAAGGAAAAATTTGAAATGTAGAAATGGGCAACCAGGATACCACTTGTTGCTTCACAGAAACATGAAATTAAAATCTGTAAAATTTTTGATTTAGATATCTGTAAATGAATTTTTACGGGTATCTATGGAATTGTAGATAAGAGAATGAAATTTAATGCCTGTCAATGACAAGTTGATATTCAAGATATCTGTAAATAAATAATTATTAGCAAAAAATTATTTTATTCTTGTTACAATTGAATTACAGATATCTTGAATTCTTATTGTTGCAAGTAAAAATTTTTTTTACCAGTAAAAAATTAATTTTCCCTCGTGGCAATTCATTTATTACTGGCATCAAAGGTGGAATAAATGACAAAACTGCTTCCCCTATTTCTGGTTCTCTGTTATTCCCACCTCTCTCTATCGCTCCCTCTCTCTCCCTCATCGTCCTCCCTCCCTCCCTCCCTCTCTCTCTCCCTTTTTTTGCATCATTTCCCCTCCCTCTATCCCATTTTTTCTGTCCTGTCTCCTGTCCTCTCCCCAGCCTCTATCTCTCTTCACCCCTCTCTCCTTCACTCATATACCTCTCTCTCTCTCTCCCTCTCTCTGCAGATATAATTCGTCAGCCCTCCGATGAGGACATTATCAAACTGGCCCCTCCCCCCAAGAAAGCTTGAGGTCAAAGTTCGTGACTGCTGTGCTACTTCCCCTCTTTTCCTTAGCAAACCCCGCTTTTCCCCTTCTCTTTACTGCACACCGCCACACTGACCCACCCACAACCAGCCAATCACAGCCTGCTATGCATAACTCCTCCCAACTCTGCAAGTGGAAGGGAATGGCCTATGTCGCTATGGTGATGTCCAGTTTGGACTGTCGAATTCGTCCCTGCAGATCTGTATATCTGTAATTTGCAGGTTCTAAGAGCCACAGGCCTTCCACTGTAATCCGCACAGTTGAAAATTAGCTTTGAAGGAATTTGTTTTCTGTACTCTAGTGCCACCCGGTGGCTCCAGCCAGACACTAAGAAATATTGCTCTGCCAGAGAAGGACAGCTGAGGTGTTTCTAGGTGCAAATAACAGAAGGAACGCACAGAAACAGCGGTAATTTGGACAGCTTTCTCGAAAGTGGTGGTTATTATTCCTTTCCGTTTGTAATGAATACTTCCTGTTTGTAGCACGTGCTTCATCCTGTTTGTGACCAGTACTTCCTGTCAGTAGCGAGCACTTCCTGTCTGTGGTGATTGCATTCTTGCCCATTTCATGAAGCTGCTCGCAAGTGATGTACAGCCGCGCTCCCTGCCTGCAAGGACTGTGCCTTCTTGTATAATGGCAAAACACAAGACGCCTGATCCCCCTCTCTGACTCTAGGCCAGCAGGGTATGGGCGAGGTGTGGGGTCATGAGGAGCAGAAGTGATGGCTCTCATGCTGCCCTGTGCTAAATTGGCTAAAGATTGGCTCAGGTTAGGCTTAGTTCTTTGTTCAGGTTGGAGCTCAGAAATGGCAGAGGCTCGCTCAAGATCATGGATTCTCGCGAGAGCCCGTAAGTTCTTGCCTCTTGAAATATTAAACTACATTTGGTCTAGCATAGACAAGCGAGAACATCTGTGAGCAGTCTCGCCTAGCTTTTCAAGATGGCGTCCAACATTCACAACATCGGTATCCACACTTTCGCACTGCTCATTCACTAGAATTTGATGTAAAGCCTTGTTGGCAGCCATGCTGAATGACGTGCAAGAAGCTGCGGTCATTCAAAACTGAGGCGTCGTTCCTTTGTGAGACCTAGCGCAAGAACTTTTGGTCTCTAGCTCGCCTGTGGTGATGTGTGTGCCATCCTGCTCAGTCCTGTCCCGATCTCTCATGAAGGTGCTTTAGCACATAGAGGAGGGTGTGATGTCAGTGGAGATGTGCTCCATGTTTTTTCTTCCTGTTAATGGAATCTGTGATCTTTAGCTTGGGGACTGACTCACTCTGAATGCACACACACACACACACACACACACACACATGCAAGCACATGTGCACACGCTCAAACTGCCCCTTGAGCTGATGTGCACCTGCACACACGCACACAGACACATACTCATACAGTCACACAGATGCGCACTAATACATGGACACACACACACAAACTCACAAATACACGCGCACACACACGTACAACCCCATTTCCAAAGAAGTTGGTGCACCGTGTGAAATATACGTAAAAACAGAATACAATGATTTGTGAATCAATGAAAATCATTTAAACTTTATATTTAATTGAAAATGGCACAAAGATGAAATACCGGATGTTGAAACAGAGAAATTTTTACTGTTTTTGAAAAATATCTGCTCAAATGCAACGTGTTTAAAAAGGTTGGGTCAGGGGCAACAAAAGACAACAAAAAGGTAAAGTTGTATGATGGTTAAAAAAATACGCCAGGCAAACATCTCTCGGCTAATTGGGTTAATTGACAGCAGGTCAGTAACATGATTGAGCAAAAATGAGCATCCCAGAGAGGCAGAGTCATTCAGAGGTAAAGATGAGAAAAGGTTCACTGCTCTGTGACAGGCTGCGTGGGCAAATAGTTCAACAATTTGAGAATAACGTTTCCCCACGTAAAATTGCAAAGAATTTGGGGATTTCATCATCTATGTTACATAATGTCTTTTAATAATTCGGAGAATCCGGAGAAAGCTCCGCACCCAAGGGACAAGGCCGAAAACCAGCGTTGAATGATCACAATCTTAACCCCTTAGCGCAGAATACAAATAATGCCAAATTTTTCCTGTTATGCAGGAGCCTATTTAGGTTTTATAACTCATTATTTGTGTCACAGAGACTGTGGAAAATTATTCCAGTTAAGCAATACATTAGGAAATTCAGTTACAGAATTGTTAAGGAATTAAATTTCGGAATTTACGGATGCCTGTATCTGTGCAAAGGGGTTAAGGCCCCAAGTTGGCGCTGCTTTCAAAAACAGACTTTTTTTTTTTTAATATTTATTCCGAATATGCAAATAGTACAAGGCTTCCTGATTGCTACTAAACAAATTCTTTGCACAACATAATATAGAAATGAAAATGGAGGAAGCAAAATAATAATAAAACACAAAAAACCAGAAAATAAATGACATATTTGAAAAGGAGTGAGAAGAAGCATAGCTCATTAGCTCTCACCCCTTTGTCTAAATAAAAAGTTATATGTGTATATATACAAGTGGAAGACACTTTGGAAGTGGAAGTTACTACTTGGGTTCAGGAACACTTCTGTCAACACAGTTCATCGTTGCATTCGCCAATGCAAGTTGAAACTCAACCATGTAAAAATAAACCAAATTATACAGACAAGATCCAGATATGCTGTGGCCTTCTCTGGGCCTGAGCTTGTTTAAGATTGACTGAGATGAAGTGGAAAACTGTCCTACGGTTTGGCCTGTCAAATTGTGAAACTCTTTTTTGGAAATCATGGACACTGCATCCTCCATGCTGAAGAGGAGAGGGGCCATTGGTCTTGTGAGTGCACAGTTCCTGAGGCAGCATCTATGATGGTACGGAGTGCATTAAGACACATGGCATTGGTAAGCTGTATATTTTTGAGGACACCATCAATGCTTAATGACATGTACAGGTTTAGGAGCAACATATACTGCCATCCAGACATCATTTTCAGGGAAAGCCTTGCTTATTTCAGCAAGACAATGGCAAACATCACATTCTGTCCTTATTACAACATTGCTCGTAGTAAAAGATTCTGGGTGCTAAACTGGTCTGCCTTCAGTCCAGACCTGTCACCCCCTGAAAATATTTGATGCATTATGAAAAGAAAAGTATGACAAACAAGGTTGCAAAATGTTGAGCAGCTGAAATCCCACATCAAGCAAGAGTGGGAAAACATGTTTCTTTCAAAACTACAGCAGCTGGTTTCCTCTGTTCCCGAACGCTTACAGAGAGTTGTTAAAAGGAGAGGTGATGCAACACAATCATAAACATGCCCTTGTTCCTTCTGTTTTGAAACATGTTACAGGCATGAAATTCAAAATGAATGAGCTAATGTCTTTCAAAAAGCAATGAAAGTAATGTCTCAACATCAGATGTGTTGTCTTTGTACTATTTTTAACTAAATATAGAGTTTAAATGATTGAAATATAGAATGAAATGATTTGCAAATCATTGCATTCTGTTTTCGTTTACATTTTACTCAGTGTCGCAATTTTTTTGGAAACAGGGTTGCGCACACACACACACACACACACACACACACACACACACACCTGCAATGGGATTTATGATAGTCGCCTCTTATGTGTGCAAATGAATTTGAAGTTAACACAACATAACAAAGATGGGAAAAGGCCATTCACCTCAGCAACGCTCACTGAAATATATCTGATGTTTTGTTTACCTAAGATCACATCTCGCACCGAATAAAGCCTAGTATTGAAAACCACCAGAGTTTCTGGTTCCTATACATGTCATAGGAAACTATCTCTCACTGTGACCTCTCTCCAAGTAATTCCTATAGTGCGTGCTGAATTTACCTTCTGCTGATTTTTGTTTTTGACCTTCTTGTTCTGCTAACAGAACTAACCACTACTATCTCTTTGTAGTTTACTATTTTTAGTTCTTTTTTTAGTTTTTTTAGATCTTTAGTGAATCCCCTGTGTAGCTCAGGGTTCACATGACGTGTGCGAACCTGTCCTTATCAACACTTTCTCCTCTGCTCATCTACCAAGATTCTAATGTTGCCATCCTTTACACCATGCTTGGTTGGTTGTAGAAAAGAAAGCAAAGCAAACTGGAAGATTCCCGTTAAACTGCGTGAGGTTCTTTTCCCCCAAGACAAATATGCACCAGTGAGCCAAAACATTAAAACCACCGAGGGGTGAAGCAGGGGAAATGGGACCTGAGCATGTTTGACTGGGGCCGTATCTCTATGGGTCAGAGGATACCTGAAGCTGCAGGGCGTCAGTAGTGCTCCCGGTCAGCAGCGTTGAGTACGTGCCAACAGTGGTCTAAGGAGGGCCAAACCGTGAACGGGCGACAGGGCGCTGGGCATGGAAGGCTCGTCAATGTACAAGGGCAATGAAGGCCATCCCATCTGGTCCACATCGACAGAAGGGCTGCTGTAGCACAAGTCGTCGAGAATTTTAATGATACTTGTGTGAGGAATGTGTCACAACCACAGTGCCATCACTGTGTGGCAGTGGGGCAGAGATGGCACCAGGATGCGCTGTAGGAAGAGGACAGACTAGTGGGGGGAATGGGATACTCTGGGAAATGTTCTGCTGGTAACCCAGGGTCTCAGAATTCAGGTTTTGGCAGCTTGAGGGGCATCTATACAGTATTAGGAAGGTGGTTTTAATGTTGTGGCTGATTGGTGTACTTGTATATAGATTTTCTTGTGTCTCTTGCTGTTTTGTTGCGTGTCTTTTTTGTGACCTTTACATATCATAACCTTATTTTTTTTGTATTGCGTTGTGGATATTTTTGGAATACAAAT
The DNA here is from genome assembly GCA_029692085.1 of Gymnothorax javanicus. Taxonomy (NCBI): domain Eukaryota; kingdom Metazoa; phylum Chordata; class Actinopteri; order Anguilliformes; family Muraenidae; genus Gymnothorax; species Gymnothorax javanicus. The sequence continues at coordinate 16,560,944 of CM056197.1, forward strand.
GTTTGTTTTTTTTTGTCTAAAGGATCTGGCATGTTTACTTACTATTGAAACTGAAGGAATTTTCCCCCTGTGAAATTTTTTTTTTTTTTTTTTTTTTTTTTTAAGTATTGAGACTTATTGCAGGTTCGCACTAATCCTCAAGGCTGGAGATTTGCTTGATGTCACTGAAATGTTGTTTTTTTTTTTTAATGTGATCAGCCCAGTAATTTTTTGTAATTGAACAGTTGTAGCTAGGCTTGCTGGAGTGATTAGCACAGACTGACGGATTAACAACGTCTTCTCTGGAGTGTCAATGATTGTTGTTGAATTGCAGAATATTGTTGTGGTAGATTTACAGTCTGTGACCCTTGTTTTATTTTATTTTTGGGTAGCAGAGGGTTAAGAAAGACAAGGTCACTGAAGATTGTTAGCTGAGTGAGTTTCCATGGTGACAGGCGAGCACTTATGCAACAGGGTTAACTCCTCTATTTCGCCAGTAAGGAGCATGGAGAAGGGAGGGCCGTAGCAGGTTACCGTGACAACACGCTCGTATGACGTAACCTCCAAATTAACGTCGTGGACCTTTTCTTTGCCCAGGGCGATTTGGCCACTTGCTGAATGGTAACGCGTTCGGCAAACCAACCTTGTGAGTGGTTGGTGAGAGGGCAGTTTCAAATCCCACCTCGAACGCAGTGAATCGCTAACGCGTCACGCTTTCGCTTCAAGGCATCAGCTCATGCCTGGGCTCGGAGATCATTAGAGATCATCATCGGGGGCGATGGTAAGCCTGGAGGAGCCATCGCAAGTGAAGGGAGGGTCATTTGTGTGTGCATATGTGTGTGTGTGTGTGTGTGTGTGTGTGTGGGGGGGGGGGAAGGAGGATGAGTCAATAGATTGCCCCCCTCCTTTATCTCCACCTGTGGATGTAGTAGGGTTGGAGTAATCTTGAAATATAAAGAATCAGAGGCAGTCTCTGCTTACCGGCTCCATGGAGTCCGATGGGCCCTGTTCAGCGGCTAAAGAGGCCGGGTGATGGAGGAGGCCATTTTTGACTCTGGGGCTTCGGTGGAACAGAGCACGTGCATCGGGTACCCAAACCGAAAGAGACAAGATTGCAAAACATTCCGTGGAGAGGGACATGCTGTGCGCAAAGACATTATAGGATTTGAAAGTATAGTCATATTGAGAATAAATTTGCCATTGAAAAATCTTCGTTTTTAATGGGCTTTAATGGGGAAATTTGCTTTTTGGCACCAGTGGCTAAGTTAGAATTTGTTTGCTTAGTAAAGAGAGACCACAAAAGACTGCAGACACTGCTGGTTTTTATTTCAACTACAATTCAAATCCCAGAATTTTAAAAATGTAATTTTTCTTAATGGTCATAGCCTTGTTTATTGGGATTATTTACCCTTTTGAGTCACATCAGGGTAAAAAAATGCTATCTTGACATGTAGAATGAAAGTTCCCGATATACATTGTATTATGTTGAAAATGACTTTTTATTACTTAAAAAAAGTGTGGAAAAATTGTTCCTTGATGATATTTAAGATTTACTTAGCCTGTTGATGGATAAATTGTGTATAAATGACAACTAAAACCATTTTTCAGATCATGAAGAATTCGAAGACAAAGTACTTGAACACGAGTTCAAAATGTGTTCAGAAGCCTAATCACCTGTTTTTTTAATCAATCACAATTTTGAATTTGCTATGCGAAAAATGCGATCACCTCTAATGGGGTAGCTTGAAATATTTTGTAAAATAAACACCATATGAACATTGGGCTTTTATTCTTCATAGAATCTGTTGCCATCTCTCCCATAATTTGGTGAATGTGGGTAAATAATTCCTGTAAACATGGAGAGCAACTAATTTAGAAAAATCTGCAGCTTGTTATAATTCTGGATTTGCACTTTTGGTTAGAGGAAAAATGTGGTCCCCAGGCCCGAGTCTGGGAGCCCCTGATCTGGAGTGTCATCTCCATCCATCGCTGTTGTCAGTGATGTTTGTCACATCAGCGGTAGAATGCTTGGTGGAGAACATTCCAGTCGTATAATGTAGGGCCCTAGTCCTCAAATCACACCCTACAAGGTCCGAGAACTGCTGGTTTTCCTCCCTCCCTTTACCTGGGAGTCAGGTGTTAACTCAGTCTGGCCAATCAGAGGCACTAACTGTTCATTTACTTGCCTGGGATAACAGAAAACCTGGGCTGGATTTGGATTCGAGGTCCAGATTTGAGGATCCCTGATGTAGGGTGTCTCGCCTGAACTAATGCATACACCATGGAAACTCCGCCCACAAACCGTGGTTTGTCCAGTCAAAATTGGGGCTTTCTCGTGTCTACATGTTTGCTGTGTTTTGGAGTGGGAGGGTACAGGGCACTGTGCAGGTATACCTGTTGAGGCATGACGGACAGGCGGAGTGACCAATGAGAGAGAAGCTGATGGAGTCTTTCCCCAGAGTTGCTGTGTGAATATTTCCACTCTGTTCTAACGCTGTGACTGTAGCCTGACTAAAAACACTGTTTATCAATTCTGTCCCTGCTGGTTGCCATGGAGATTTTGTGCTGATTTTCTGTAGAGATTTAAAAATATATATTTTGCGAAGACATTAAAAGAACTATAATAATACATAGTATATTTAAAGAACAAAAAAAAAAAAAAGTGGCTTTTAAGAATGTGCTACAGTGAATATAAATATTAAAATATATTTGCTTATCTACTCCTGTGTCCTGTGTGGTTATTTTGTAAGCCTTGTGATTATAACGGTGAATTACAGATTTTTCATTCTCAAATTAAAGCGTCAACTGGCATGGTACATCAACCTCCGACTCACTGAAGTGTGTGTTTGCTTGCTGCTGCAGCTTTCCGTAAGCGAAAATATGGAATAAAGCCCTTCTGACTCACAAATTTGATTCAAGTCTGGGTCCTATGTTAACTTATCTATATGTCATGCTCTGTATTGGAGTTAAAATTGTTATTCTTATATTGTTCTCCTTTTAACCATCACGACTATACACTATTACCCACCATTCATGATTGCTGCAGTGCACTGTGCTACACTTATGGTAGAATCTCCCTGCTCTTTTGCTGCAATGCAGTAGATAAAGCTTCATTCTCCTTAGTTTGGAGATTTGTAAACATAGCATTAATATTTAGGCCACTAGTCTGGGGTACGTTTCCCACAAGCATAGTTCAACTTACTTAGTTTGAACCAGAGCGATGTAAGTTAGTTAGCAACTATGCTTTTGGTAAATGTACCCCTGAAAATGAAAACCAACTTACCTGACATGACGGTCATAAATGCTCAGAGGGACTGCCTGTAGGCCTACATCTTTTTGTATGTGCTGACTTTATTTCTGTAGAATAAAGAATTTTACTGTTCCTACCTCATACTTTCTACATTGGAAGGTTTCAATCACAGTTGAATTAATGTTGCTTTTCAATTCAAATGAGTCAAACGAGGTCATTATGAGTGAAAGTTTTAAGGACTCTCTGTCTCTGATTGCGTTACTCCATATCGATTACCTTATCTTCTGAATGGTTTTACTGCTCGGTTATCTCCGTAATGAGTTTGCCTTGGCGGCAGTTTGAGTTTATTATTAACATTTTACTGGCCGTTCTCGTTCTGTGTTTGTTTTTAGAAACATCACTGCAGCTGAGCCGCTCGTTCAATCTGTAGGCCCTATCTTAGCTACTGAATGACTTTGTGGTGCCTGTAATCGAATCAATGTGATTTTGTTTGCTTAACAATTAGCTTAATTAATTATACATGGACCGCATTTTTGCTACTCTTTTCTGCGTCACTGCGGATAACAGTGACTGCCATGTGCTCGTAATGTAACTCTAGTGTATTACAGCGGCAGCCATACCCCCACTTAATCTGCACCAGCTGCGTGGCTGTAGCTAAACAGAGGTGGGCTCGGTTAGTACTTGGATGGGACACCACCAAGGAAAACGAAGATGCTGCTGGAAGTGGTTTTGATGGGACAGTCATCTGTGATTTTCCTTCTGGTGAGGTTTCCCCAGTGCCTGAGTGCAGAAGTCCCCAACCAAGCTCCTGGAGGTCTACCATCTTGTAGATTTTCACTCCAAACCTATGAAAACATTCCACATTGAGATCTCATTGAGCTGCAAATGATTAGAATCAGGTGTGCCAAATCAGGGTTGGAATAAAAACCTACAGGATGGAAGATCTCCAGGAGCAGGGTTGGTGATCACTGCCTGAGTACAGTGATGGGGACACTGTGCTGAAGGAGATGCTGTATTTCAGATGAGACGTTGAATTGAGGTCCTGATTCATTTTGCATTCATTAAAGATACCATGGCTCTCTCTGTCGAGAGTGGGGGGTCCCCCAGTGTCCTGGGTGAATTCCCAACCTGGCCCTTTCCACCTGACACCTGATCATCCTTTGATCTCATTGACTGTGCCATTTGTCCTCTCCCTCTCCACCTCAAGCTAATGCATGGTCGGCATTTTGGCTCAAAATGGCTACCGTTGCATCGTCCAGGTGGGTGCTCCACATTGGTGGTAGTGAGATGAGATTGCCCAACTTTAAAGCACTTTGAGCATCTATGAGAAATAGAGAGTATCATATGGGCATTTTCATATCACACCTTGTATCAACCCAAGACCCCAGTATCAGCCCAAGAGCTTTAGCTTGATGCCGGGCTGATGCTGGCTGAGGGTTGATATAGGGTGTGATATGAAAATGCCCCTATGACATTCTGTTTATCATATACTAATTTTGACCATAATTAACGATGCATTTCATCCAAGGCTATGGCCATGGTTGCTGCTGCTGATACGGGATTTTGCCCGGGGGCTGATACAGGCTCGTGCCTCTCGCTTGCACCACAGGTGCAGATTCCCTGTATTTATAAGGAAGTATATGATAAGGCACTATATAAATGCAATGATCATTCCTGCATTCATTCATTCATTCATTCACAGTTCACCGACTGAGCAACGCAGGTACACTGACCCAGCAGTTGAGCTGAGCAGAGGCAGTTTTTGAGCCACATCTGATGCAGGCAGACTGCAGTGCCGTCTTAGCCAGAGGAGAGCGCTGTTTTACAGTTAGATAACGCAATCCCACCACACAGCTCTCTCTTCCGCCTGACGATCCAACCAATCTGTGTGCCGCCCTGAGGGGCCTCCACGGTAAGTATTGCCAATCACGCGCCAGCGTGAGGGGCTCCTATGGTTAGTACAGCCAATCATGTGTCCACCTTTGGGAATTCCATGGTTCTTATAGCCAATTACGTGTTGGATCGCCATAATCAATACAGCCAGTTGCGCAACCCGATAGGGCTGAGAAGTTGTGACACAGCAAGATTCAGTAACAATCCTAGGGGAATACCGGCACTATTTTTGTACACAATTCGAAGCATCTGGTGCAGTCATATAACCTTACTTGCAAATGTAATATGCCCCTTTACTTTAGCTGGCCCATGCAATGTTCATGGTGTACATGGTGAGGCACTATTGCGCATTGTGGCTTCGCAAGTTTGAACTTCACTTTTTCAATTTCGTTCCAGGAGCGCTAAATGAGTAGATACTAATAAAACTGCAAATGATTAAAACCAAGTTTCGCGTCAACTGAGCCACCCTCGCTTTAAACACAAGTGCCACTATTATGATTCATAAAACTTCTTCAGTTTCGGATCAGAATTGTGTCGATGCGCGCGTGACTCCAGACGGAGGCGTCACATCGGGCGTTACACTGTTGATGAGTGCTCGCGGTAGAGAGGGACCACGCCCCGCGCGAGACACCTCTAAAAAAAAAAAAAAAGCTCACCTGGCAGGTATGACGCGTGCGCGTGAAGCAGGAGGAAGGTGAGAAAACAAAGGCAAGACGAAAAAAGTCCAACTTCAGCAAGAGCGAGGAAAAAGGGAAGAGAATCTGAAAAGGGAAGAGAAACAAACGTCTGTTTAGAAACATTTCTGTGAAAAAGGAGGGAACGTCTGGCTGTGAAAATATGGTAAATTATCTGGGTTTTTCGTGTGGATGTTTCTATTCGACGGTGTGGTCTTGTGCGAAGTGATTGTTTCTGTATATGTTCCCGAGATCAGCGCTGCTCGTTTTCATCGCTATGTATGTCCGCTTAAATCGGGGCGCTAGGTGAACGCATAAACATTGCATTTGGCAGAAGTTTGTTTTGGGAAAGCGTCATGGTTTTTAAACCATGAAACTCGGAAAAATCTTTTTGGACTAGTGGCCAAAGCTGTCACATGCGTAAATGCGTGGTCCGGGCGATTGCCTGCGCTTTTCCGAAGTTGTGACTGAGATCATTCTTGTGTTGATCAGGAGAAGAGGGGACTCTGGGAGAAAGAGGAGCACGAGAGGGTAAGTTTAAGAATTGAAGGAAATAGCCATGGCGGAGAGAGCAGGGGTAAAACCCGTGTAGACCTCTGTGTGTGTGTGTGTGTGTGTGTGTGTGTGTGTGTGTGTGCATTTGATGGTGATGTATCATAAGACTTCATCATGGAATTCCTTGAAAAACCAACATATGTTTGTGCCCACAGATGTGGTTTTTGTGCGATTATTTGTGCAATATTTTGTTGAGCATGTGAGTACAGGAATGTGTGTCGTGGCGCTAAGGACAGCATAAAACAATATAACTCTTCCGCAGTGGATCAGTAAGTCCAGAGAGAAGAATAGAATAGTTTCTTGGCACTGGAGTTTTCTTTCCCATCTGGTTTGAATCTTTTCCTGCCGTCCCACCCTGCGCATGCTGTCAGTACGCCATGTGACCCAGAGTCCGTCTGCTCTTTTATTTCTTTACCTGAAACTCTGCTTTTGGTTTCCAAGCCAGTCTAGCTGACAGTGATGGAATCTGAATCCATGTGTGAATTCAAACGTGCTGTCTTTGACTGTCTTTGGCTGTAGCATGTTTGAGTCATGTGACAGGCTGTGTAGCTTGTAGAAGACAGATGTATGTGATTGGTGATTGGCGGTAGCCTCTATGATGCAGGTTATTGGCTGTAGCTCTTATAAAACATATTATTGGCCATTGCCTCAATGGGATGGGTGTTTGGCTGTAGCTTGTATAGAACAGTCATTTTCTATTCCTTTATTAATTTGTGCTAATGTTGTTGTTTGTGGTTGATGTATGGACTCATTTTCTATTATTAATAGTCAGAAATTACAGTAGCAGTTCCCGTGACCTTGTTATGTGGGAGGACATTACATTGTAGGTTTAAATGTATGAAATTTGAGACGACCCACAAAGGATGTGGGATTGAGAGATCTTTGGCTTTGTGACCACAGGAAACACCTGACACATGATCGAATGGAGTTACCTTTCCTTAGTGAGAACTGAAGAGTGCTCTACAAAGCTGTGACTTGGCTTACCTTGCTGGGTAGCAATTGGGCTCTATTTCTCTTGTAGTAAAGAGGGGGTTAGATAACCAGTATATCCAGGCTATCACCTAGAGCTAGCGGTCACTATCTGAGCGGGTTACTGTATTATCTCTGTGCTGCACTTTAACAGTATAAGTAACTGTCTTCATTTTGTGCTTCTCTCTGCCTGCACAGGCAATTACGCGTCAACATTGTCATTATTTTTTTCAACTGCTGGACCAGGGCAGTCAGATCTGTTTCCCTAGATCTACTACCCTTGTTTTTACTCTGACACCAACAAAGCGATTTGTTTTGGCATCTAAGCTCTTGTGTTGAGCTTGTCAGCTGGAGAGTCAGTTTGCCCCAAAAATTCCACAGGATGCTGGGTCTCCCAGGACAGGGCTGGTTACCACTGCACAATGGTCTCTGGTTCCTCTCTTTTTTTTTTTTTCAATTGGTGAAAAAAGATTAGCAACCTTGACTCGGTGCTCTAATGAATATATAAATATACTTTTTTTTTTTTTTTACTTCCTCTCTCTCCCTTTCTTTGATAGGACAATCTGTCCAAACACAAGAGACACTCAACCAGCGATGACGATCTCACAGATGTAAAGACAAAGGTTAGTGTCTGCCCATTTGTGTCTGCCTGTCTGTGTCTGCCCATCAGTGTCTGAATACCCATCTTTCTGCCATGCCTCTTTCCCCCTCAGTAAAAAAATGACTCCATTAACCTTTTTATGCCTCTCTAGGAGAAAGGAGGAATGTTCAGTGGTATGTTCAGATCCAAACATCACAGACAGCCGAAAGATCCCTCGTCTGAACAGGTAACTGTTTCTTTGTTTCTATTGTTTATACAGAGACATCGGTTTTACTGAATAGGTAAAACTGTTCACCTTATAATTCATCCATTTTGATCTCTCACTTTCTGTGTCTCATCCCCATCTTTCTGTCTATCTTTTGCTCTCTCTCTCTCTCTCTCTCTCTCTCTCTCTCAGGACAGTCTATCAGTTGACGGTGAACTCTCAGCCAGCAACGACAGTCTGTCAGAGAAAAGCAGCACAAAGGTGAGGGAGTCTGCCTGGAGCACTGTGATGCTAAAACCAAAATCTGCACTAATGGAAGTACCAGTGAGACCTCGGATAAGACTGTCGACTGTCCAAGTGCCTCCTCAGTGTCAGGGACACAAAATGGTGCCTGGTCCTTCTCGAGTACATGCTCCGTGTCCACAGCTTAGCCAGTAAATCTGCCTAGCGCATAAAGACATGGATTCCAATAGAAGGGAATTAGTGGTCCTTGAAGAGCATGTGAGGTAGGGACGGAGGTGCACCTTCTTTACTGGGTAAATATTTGAGCTGTGCAAAATGACGTACGGTCTCGATAAACCTGAAAGCACAATCTTGTTCTTCTTGGAATTCGGCATCTCCTATTATTTAGTGTGTGACTTTGTGAATGAGCTTCAAAAATATGTCCAAGTTTTGCCATGATGTGCTAACTCTCACAACTGGTAGTTTCACAGTCTTTGTTCCATCCAGTGAAATAACTTGTAAGATTTCCTTTTGATGGGAAGAGCATAAAATTATCTGACTGTTGACATGCTTGATGCTGTTGATGTTACATTTCATGTTGATGGTTATTTTGGCAGTACCATGAATGTGTGTGGCGTGCCAGTAATACTTGCAAAAAATTTGAATTCATTTGACTCTCCTGGTAAACTGACTCTATTAACCCTTTCATGCCTCTCTAGGAGAAAGGGGGAATGTTCAGTGGAATGTTCAAATCCAAATCTCATCAAAGTTCGAAAGATCCTGCATCTGCATCGGTGAGTGTCTCTTCCTGTGGTTATGCTGTTAAGCCCCTTAAACTCTACCTTTCTGCTTAGGTTTTCCCTTAAGTAGGTATAAAGGAAGAAAAGGCAGTTTTAAATATTGTAGGACAATGTCACACACATATTCTGTATCTGCTGGTTGCAGAACTTCACTGAAGCCTCATCAAACTTATATTGAGAGAGAAATGCAAACTCAGGACACCATATGTTTATGGGCGCAGCATTACATCAAATGGAAAATATCTAGATCTTGTACATTATTTTATACACTTTTCCCTGTAATTCAGCAGACATCGTTGGAAACCTTGGGATCTCCACTAGAATTTAAGTTCCACAGGTTCTAATACAGTAGCTGGATTTTACAGACTCGTAAAGGTGTCTGTTGGTTTTATGGGGTTAATTTAGAGGTAATGTGTCTCTTTTAAACCAGTCCTCAGTCAAAAACAGACAGATTGCTCTTTCTGTGTCTCTCAGGAAGGTCTTTCTAAACACCGTGAACTATCAGCCAGTGATGACAGTCTGTCTGAAAACACCAGCGTAAAGGTGGGTCTGTATGTTAATGTCCCGGCAGTTTTTGTCCCCGTTTTGCCTGCAGTGCTGTTCTCATGTTGGAGAGATTGTTATTGTTTTCTCTGTGTTGAACTGGATCAACTGAAGCTGGCTCTATTAAAAGTGCTGTTATGCAGCCATTTTCCCTCATTATTCAATTGGCCTATGTGTTCATTTCACAACTGTCAGTTTTTGCATAAACTTAGCTTCATTTCACATTCAATGCAGATTTTTTTCCCCCCAATAATTTTTTAGTAAATAAGCCCCACCCCTTTAAAAAGTTGATATCGGGTCACGCAATCTGTATATCATCAGTGGAAGACGGCTCAGTCAGTTTTGTTGATTTTGCTGGCATATCCCAGCTACGTACTGTGCTGCGCATGTATTGTGTTACTTGTTCAGTTGTGTCAAAAAGTATGTGATCTGTTTGTAAAACTTTCAAAATCAACAACTCCAAATTTTGGTGGCTGACGGGGGCAAACGCGCTGCAATGGCCCAAAACATCCCCAATATGAGAAATGTGCTGCAAAAACAGAAATGATGCAAAGTCAAAAACACACAAACCACAAAAGCAATTGCGAGAGAAAAACGCTGAATATCCACATCCACACAATAGCGGTGCTCCCAGCTGCTATGGAGAGTGCCAACTAGAACCTCTTTTGTTTTTAACCTGAGCGAGCCCATCTAAGTCAGCAGAAATGCTTTTTCGCTGGCTAGCTGGCGCTAGTTCCCTAGCCTAGCTAGCGAACAGTTATATTTGGTGCATGGAAGTCAATAGAAAATAAGTGAATATAAATTAGCTATTATTTTGCTATCTCACTTAGCTAGAGTTGAGCTGCAAGCATTTATATTATACCAAATATTACTGTTAGCTAGCTAGGCTAGCGAACTAAAGTTAGCTAGCCAGAAAGCCTTTTTGCCACCTTAGCTTATCATATTTGATGCAAGTAAATGGTAGCTAGATAACTAAATGGCAAAGTTGTAACTATGCACTGCTATCCATTGATTTCTATGCATAACATATTCGGCTGTAATCGCAAGCAAACCCTTTTGCATGCTCACAAGGTTGCAATCCTGAGCAAACCGTACGCTGTGGCGTAAAAACCATAAAACAAAATACTCCAGCCAGTCTCGCACAGGTCTAAAAGCTGTTCTAGCTGGCACTCCTCATAGCGGCTTGGAGCACTTCCGTTGTGTTGATGTGAATTTGCAGCATTTTTCTCTTTCATTTGCTTTTATGGTGTGCACATTTTTTGACTTCGCATCGTTTTTGTTTTTGCGGCGCGTTTCTTTGATTGGAGATGTTTTGGCCCGTTGCAGCGTGTTTGCCGCCATCGGCCACCATACAAAAAAGATGCATTGTTGGTGGATGTAGTAATACATCAAAGATGGGGTCAGCCTTCATGTCTTCCCCAAAGATGAAAAATTATGGAAAATTTGGACAGCAGAAGTTCAATTGATGCGAGCGAATTGGGCCATGTGAGTACAGCATTGCATGCAGTGCTCAACTCGAGGAGAAAGCTTTCGAGTAGAGTCTGCATTTGGACTTTGGCGTAACCAGGTCATTGTGACTAAGATCAGAGGCCATCCCCACCATAATGACAGTAACAGAGTCAATGTGGGATGAAAAGAGAACTATAGAGGGGAGCTACTGAAAAAAGGAATAAAATTGGGGTGAGACATGTTTACTTACTCGTTTTAATGTTGATTTCTCTTCATCATCACTATTACTTGTCCGATAACATCAGACGCCACGCGCTATGAGGCGCATATTCACCCTGACATAAGAACAAGCCTCGCTCGTCCCTCTGATAGCCGATTGAAATAGTTTGACCTAGCAAAGAATGTTTTAAGTTCTTGCCGTTTTTTGTTTTTTGTTATTTGATTTAAAAATGATCAAATCTATCCATCAAATGAAATTTGAATACATTTGTACATTTCTGGCACTCGACAATGACCATGACATTCATACAAACAAGTGAAATGTGTGATTTTGGACCGTTCTAGCTGAGTTCGCTGCCCAACGATTATGCCATAGCAATACTGCAGGCTTGTTGTAATGAAAATGTGAATGGCATCAGACTCCGCTAGCTCAGGATTACAGCAAAAGATCACTCTGCTTTGACGGTCGTTCCGCTGTAGGCTGTATCTGGCTCCACTGAGGGTCTCCAGTACTGCTTCCCCCCAATGATGTCACCATGATTGCTTCTTCGTCCCAACAGCTCCGGTGACATTTTTAGGGCTGTTCCCACATAAATTGTTTAATTCCAGTTACTTCCTTAATTGGTCATTTTTAGGGGAAGCCAATGTCCTATATGAATTCTTTGGTGTAGAATTTTGATATAGAATTATTAACATATAATCGCACGCAGAAGAAGCATGGAAGTCGAACTTTAGCGTTTTCATGTTTCTCTAGGAAAAAAGCAGCAATGTTCAGTGGAATGTTTAGATCCAAATCTCCAAAGCGCTCTAAAGATCATCGACCAGCACAGGTGAGAACTTATTCCTGTGTTTTTGACTATTTTTGTTTGTTTTCCCATTTGTACTTCTATTTTGATTTTTTTCAAATTTTCTGCCTGCGACGCAGATAATTTTAATTGGCTGAAAAGAACACTGCTTTAATTTAACCTCTAAAACTCTAATTCCGTCTCTGTAGTTTTCCTTTCAGTTGATTCAAAGTTAGAAAAAGCTATTTTTCCCCGTACTGTAGACAATGCCATGCATATTATGTACCTTTTAGTTGCTACGCTTCACTCAAGTCACATTACACGGAAAATGAGAGAAATGTTCAAACCCAGGACACTATGTTTTTATGGACACAGCATTACATCAAATGGAAAATATCTAGATCCTGTACATTTTATACACATATTCCCTGTAATTCAGCTGACATATTTAGGATCGTTGGAAACCTTGGGATCTCCACTTGAATGAAAAATAGGCCTGAAGTTCTACAGGTTCTAATACAGTAGCTGGATTTTACAGACCAGTAAAGGGCTCTGTTGGTTTACGGGGTTAATTTAGAAGTAGTGTGTCTCTTTTAAACCAGTCCTCAGCCAAAAACAAATGGATTGCTCTTTCTGTGTCTCTCAGGACAGTCTTTCTAAACACCGAGAACTATCAGCCAGTGATGACAGCCTCTCAGAGAACACCAGCGTAAAGGTGGGTCTGTATGTTAATGTCCAGACAGTTTTTGTCCCTGTTTTGGCTGCAGTGCTGTTCTCATGTTGGAGATCAGTGGTTTCTCTGTTGTGCTGAACTGGATCAGCGGAAGCTGGCGCCATTAACCCCTTCATGTCTCTTCAGGAAAAGGCAGGAAAGTTCGGTGGAATGTTCAGATCCAAATCTCCCAAACGCTCTAAAGATCAACAACCAGAACAGGTGAGGACTCTGTACTGTGGTTTTGTTTATAATTTGTCTGTTTTCTCAGATTTTTTTATCTTTTTTGGTCACACTTTAGATGAAGTGTTGCTCATAAAGGCTTTATACAGCATGTATAATGCCTTCATAAATGAGACATAATGTCTTCATAAATCATACATAAGCAAATGTCATGTTTAGTAAGGGGTGAAATAACACATCCTTATTCAGCATGTGATGAAAGATGTCATATAACTGACAATGTCACTTAGCTAGTGGCTAAATACTATAAAGGGTGACACTGTCATTATCACATCTGGCATCACATGCTGAATAAGGATGAGTTATTTCACCCTTTACAAAACATGACATTTTCTTATGTATAACTTATGAAGACATTATGTCTCATTTATGAAGGACATTATGCATGCTGTATAAAGCCTTTATGAGCAACACTTCATCTATTTTTTTTTTTTTTTTTTAAACAAATATTCTACCTTTGACACATATATGTATCATTGGCGGGAAAAAGGATTACTTTAATCAAGATTCTTCTGATTCTTTGACAGCACTAATCTCTCTCTCTCCCTCTTTCTCTGTCAGGATAATATTTCCAAACACACTGAACTCTCGGCGAGCTTTGATAGTCTCTCGGACATCAGCAGTACCCAGGTGAGGCTCCCTGCTCAGGCTTTACCTGATCAATAATCACTCCATCAGTTTGTTTCAGTTTGACTTGATATCTCTCTCTCTCTCTCTCTCTCTCTCTCTCTCTCTATCTCTCTCTCTCTCTCTCCCACCCCACACTCTCTCTCTCTCTCTCTTTCTCTTTCTGTCAGGAGACTGATGAGTTGACAGGAAGTCGCAGACCCCCAAAAGCACCTCCGCGCAAAAAGCATTCACAGGTAACTGCATAAGTGTCAGCACCGGTGGGGTGACGTGTGAGTGTTGTGTTGTACAGGTGTGGGCTAAGTGTGTTGTTGTACAAGTCCGGTGGAACGCTGGTGGTATTAAACTGCATGGAATTGGAGTGTAAGACCATCCTCATTGTTTTTATTTTATGTATGTCCGGGAGTGCGCACCTCTCAGTGTTACGTGTACGCCTCTCGTGGTTAAAGTACCTGTGTTGTTTGATGTAGGAGATGTGTGTTTGTGCAGTGCTTATAGAGATTACTGTTCTGTGTTGCTGTTGGTAACTAACTCCACTCTCTCTCACAGGAAGGTCTGCCACTGCATGGCGATCTCTCTCTCAGCTGCGAGGATCTGTCTGAGACCAGCTCAAAGGTGATGGAGGCAGAAGTGTGTGTGTGCGCGCGCGCGCGCGCGTGTGTGTGGGACTGTGGATGTGCGCATATGTGTGTTTTTGAGTGAGAGAGGGATTTTAAATGTGTGTATATACAATGAGTACAATTCAATGGGCAGTGACACATTTCTTATTTTGGTACTGTACTCTAGCACTTTGAGTTTGGAAAGATGTAATGACAGTGAACTTTAAGTGCAGAGTGTCAGCTGAAATTTGATAGTGTTCCAATGAATTTCTGTGCTCAATATATGTGGTGTGTGTGTGTCTGTGTGTGTGTGTGTGTGTCTGTGTGGGTGTGTGTGTGTGTGCGCGCGCAGAAGTTGCTGACCCCTCTCCTGTCTCTCCTCAGTCTGGCATCATGGGAAAAATCCTGAGAAACCCCTTCCGTTCCGTTGCCCAGGTAACTCCCGCTTTTTCTTGTGTAGTGACCCCACAGTGATAGTGTTGTGCATTGGGGAGTAGGCAGCTGCACAGGGGATATTTCATTTACTCGGCATGATCTTTCCATGGCCCTGCTTTTCAGGACAAGGATAAATCCGAGCCTGAGAAGGATGCTGGAGAAGACTCTCCGCCCCCTGAGCGACGCCACGGAAAGAAACAGGTGGGACAGTCCTCAATGACGACACCTCACCTCTCTCGTGAGCGTCTCAGTCCATACCCATCTGTCTCACTGTCCATACTCGTCTGTCTCACTGTCTATACCCGCCTGTCTCACTGTCCACACCCGCCTGTATCACTGTCCATACATGTCTATCACATTGTCCACACTCGTCTGTCTCACTGTCCATACCTGCCTGTCTCGCTGTCCATACCCGTCTGTCTCACTGTCTGTTCCAGTTTGTCTCACTGTCCATACTAGTGTCTCACTGTCCACATCAGTCTGTCTCACTGCCCATACCCCTCTATCTCACTGTCCACATCCGTCTGTCTCACTGTCCATATCAGTCTGTCTCACTGTACATAGTAGTGACTCACTGTCCACACCCGTCTGTCTCACTGTCCATACTAGTGTCTCACTGTCCATACCCATCTATTTCACTGTCCACACCCGTCTGTCTCGCTGTCCATACCCGTTTGTCTCACTGTCCACACCATCTGTCTCACTGTCCATACTAGTGTCTCACAGTCTATATCCGCCTGTCTTGCTGTCCATACCCATCTCACTGTCCATATCCATCTGTGTCGCTGTCTGTACTTGACTGTCTCACTGTCCATATCTGTCTATCTCACTGTCCATATCCATCTATCTCGCTGTCCATACCCATCTAACTTGCTGTCGGTACCCGTCTGTCTTGTTGCCCATACTCGTCTGTCTTGCTGTTCGTACTCATCTGTGTAACTGTCCACACCAGTTTGTCTCACTGTCCATACCAGTCTGTCTCACAAGGCCTGTCTTCATTAGAATGAAGTTTCAAATTAGCTAGGTATTTTGCTGTTTTGAAATTGACCCGATGTCAAATTACCTGGCTATTTTGTTGTGAAGATGCAAATGGCTTGCTAATTTGATCGGGAAATTTTCTCGATAAATCTTGGTCTAGTTCGTGAAATAGCCAGCTAATTTGTGAATTGGCCCGCTGTTTGTGCTGCATCTTCATTAGACCGAAATTGAACCGGGAAAGCCTAATTGAACCACGCACTCTATCTGTAAATACTGCAAAGTGCACGCGCGTCAACTTCGGGCTAATTTCTTGAACAGAGAGCTTTCAGGCTGATGGAGACGCAAAATTGTACTATCAGGCTAATTTCCCTAACTGCAAAATAGCTGGCTAGTTTAACTTTGTTCTGATGAAGACAAACCTACTGTCTGCACCCGTCTGTCACACTGTCCACAGTGTTGCTGTTGTGTGAGTGTGTCGCACAGGCTATTTAATCACTCCTTTTTTTCCCCTACTCTCAGAATGGGGTGATGGACGGCATCATGTGGAATCACTTTCGGTCAGAGCAACAGGTAATCCAGATCTGTATGGTCTTTCTTAGGAATAAGCACAGTCACTATCAGTCTTTGGGAGAAGACTGTGTTTCTGCTGTTGGAGCACTGCCTTTGGGAAATGATTGTCTTATTAGTAGTCTGAGAAGAGTCATGTAAATTGTGTTAAAGTAGTTTGAGATGAGTTTGGAGATGATTATGAGAGCTTTGGGAGATGATTGTGCCAGTGTAGTTTGAGAAGAGTGCCAGGATAATGATTGTGTTGCTGTGGTTTGAATAATACCATAGACTTTAGAGTGAAGAGCGTAGAAGAGGTTAAACCCTTGGGGGGGAAAAAAAAGAACATTTACAACTTCATTTTGGGGCTAGGTCACTGAAGTTTTACAGCAGTTTTTATCAGATTTGACTTGTAGTTATATAGATGCAGTTTTTATGTCCCAATAACCATTGAAAGTGAAGTTATAGCTCTCTCCCCATTCATTGAGATTGGAACCTGGGGGCTGTTTCAATAAACTTTACTTGTCCGACCGAGTCAGACTATCTGTCGACTGAAAAGTCGGACCTTCGACAGACCATGTCCGTCAGGTGTTTCAATAAACCAAAAGTAGGATGTCCGACCATGGTCCGACACGGACGGACAGTTCGTCACTGTTCGTTCGAAGTTGCATGAGAATTTAAACCTCAGCGATGCACTGCTTTGCTATTTGGCGTTCAAATATTCAAAATAAGTTAATGTTAAATGAAAAAAGAAAAAATAAACAATTCTGATTAGTTAGATCATTAACTACTATTCAGACATAAATTAACGGCGCACATCGCTGTAGGATGTCACCTAGCTAACGTTCATTTTCAGTAGGCTATTAACTGAACACAGTCTAGCTAATTAAAAGCAGTCTTTGTTCACTGTGCACTCTGTGCTAAAACTACGATTGGCAACATAACAAAGCTATTCATCACACAAAAGACATTAAAACATTCATATCGTCACGATTGCTCATTTTACAGAATTGAGTTAAGCAGACGGGCGATAAGCAGAGCTCCACTCTTGGTCACATTAAGCACCACGAATACGATGTTTAACCACTGAGAACCATGCCGAGACCGCTCCTTAGGCAATGTCCCATTAGTGTTCACAGAGCATGCATAAAAACACAACTTTTTGTCGCCCTTGAGGATAATGGTACCAATGATTTAAAAGTGAAATCTTTTCGCGTTGTTAGTAAATTATGTGTAATTGTTAGAAAAATTCATTCACGGATTTAACAGAGCCCCGTTTCTGGGTGTAGGCTATATTGGTTTCGAGGGCATTGGTTATTCTGTCTTTCCATTCTCGAAATATTTTGGGCTGTCTGTGCTTCCAGACAACATCAAACAATAACGCCATATTTTGGCGTTATATTTTTTTGTCCGACTTAGTTTTAGGACAACTCTCGAGTAGTCCTAGAAAGTCGGACAGTCCGACTGGGTCGGAGGACGACGGACCGTTTATTGAAACCCTGAGAAAAAGACGGACCGTCCGATCCATTCGGGGGTAGTCCGTTGCTGGGTCGGACGGTCTGTCGTGTTTATTGAAACAACCCACTGGTCTTTCTAGCCTAAAATGACTGCCGGCGGTCGTTGTCAACATGGCTACTGAGTGAAGAGACTTGCCTATAAGAACTTTGTTAGTAGCAGAGAAATTGTGTTGGCATGGTTTCATGAGATCATTTGGGAATTGACAGCGTTAATGCGGTCCTCTTTCAGGAGAAAGAACAGGACTCCGACTCTGAGGACAAGCCCAATGACACTGAACATCAGCCTAAACACAAACATGTAAGTCTGTCTGTATATTATTGTTCTGCATCTTTCTACCAGAGTTAGATTGAATTATTTTTGCTTGTATGATGGTGTGTGCGGTGCGGCATTTGGCCGTTTGGTAGACCCTTGCAGCTTGACAGGTGAATGAGGCTCCCACCTGATGCTGTGGAAGTGAGGAAGATATGCTGCAGATACTGAGCCGGGATCACTGTGTAAGTCCACAGGGATCCTCTGCCCAGCGGAGCAGGAATTTTGTTTCCCAGGAGCAGTGTTTCAGGGCGTAGGCCTGCAGATGTTCATGTCTGAACTTGAGAGTCAGACAGAGGACATGAGGGGCAAGACGGGGGGAGGGGG
This sequence comes from Gymnothorax javanicus, assembly GCA_029692085.1. Lineage (NCBI taxonomy): Eukaryota > Metazoa > Chordata > Actinopteri > Anguilliformes > Muraenidae > Gymnothorax > Gymnothorax javanicus. The sequence goes on from CM056197.1 coordinate 16,579,382, forward strand.
GCTGGGGAAGGAGAGCAGTTTCATCACAGTAGCAGTGGAACAAGGAATGACACAAGCACAGATAGCGGTTTCACAGGATTCCGTGTAAATAAAGGAAACCTGGAGCGGACCATGCTGTGAGCCCTGTGGAACGCCAGTCAATGGGGGGAGGGTGTGCGGGGGTGGATTCTGATCCTCTGACATGATTTGACAGTATGAAATTAGATTATCCAAGAGCAGAGATTGTGATGTCCATCTCTGTGGGAGATGAAACAAATATCCAATGATTAGTAGTTGTCTGTGTTGTTACATTTATGGTCTTTCAGCGTGTGCCTGTGTCTGTAAGGTTGCCTCTGTGTTGTTCTATTTCTGTGTGGATCCACCCACATGTCAGTGTATGGGTTTGACAGCTTGTTGAACTGGTTGAAGTGCTATTTGACCTAACCTCTGACCTTTGACTTCTCCACCACCCCCCTCAGAATGCTGTGGTTGGAGCTATTTCCAAACTGAACCCATTCCGCTCCGCTAAAGTAAGCCCTCTGAGTTCATAATCAGATCCTCCCTCCTCTCTCAGTACTGAAATCCCTCAACTGTTCTGAGATTTTGGTTTGTACCCATTTTATTTGTGTGTTTGTGTGTGTTGTGTGTGTGTTTGCAGGCTAGCGCAGAGGCTGGTTCAGAAGCTGAGCAGATTGCTCAAGTGAAAAAACAGTCTAAAAAGGTTGGTCTTCCCCACTCTCGGGCACTTGTTTCTCTCTCTCTTTCTCTCTCTCTCTTTCTCTTTCTCTCTCTCACACTCTCACACACACGCACACGGAGTATGCTCCCATATCCATCCATATATCTGTTATCTTACTCACTTCCTGGTCAGGGTCGCAGGGCGTTTGGAGCGTATCCCAGCATGCATTGGGGTGAGGGTCAGGAACACACCCTGGATAGTCATGTGCCCATGTTTGCCCAGTAAAACAAACACCCACAAAAACACACCATCCTAGTGCATACACACTCAGAGGTGACTCACGCTGCTCATCTCTGCTCCTCTATTTCAGGAGCGTGATCACAAGCTAAAGGAAGCATACCCTGAGTATGAGAACCAGGTATGTGTGTGTGTGTGTGTGTGTGTGTGTGTTTTTGTGTGTGCATGCGCACTGCGGTAGTTCATGCTGCCCGTTTTGCTTGTGTGTTACAGGAGATTGACGGCACTCAAGACGAGTTGCCTCCCAGCTATGAAGAGGTTTACGGCGTGGAACAGGTGTGTGTGTGTTTGTACTTCTGTGTGTAGCAGGAAAGTCATTCCACTTATGATTTATTTGTTTATTTTCTGTATCTTCTTCCTCATGTTTTTTTTTTTAGAGGAGCGGTCACAAACTGGAGGATCCCCCTCTGTATGAGGACGTGCTCCCTCATTCCCAGGTGCGTCCATTTCATTTTCTGTGTGTGTGTGTGTGTGTGTGTGTGTGTGTGTGTATTTACGACATGCATGCATTTTATTTCATGTGTGTGTGAGCATGACTGCAGCATGTATGTACATGTGCTTTACTGTGTCTGCATGTTCCTCCTGGTAAAGGCGGAGGCTGGACCCGCGAAAGCAGAGGTGAGGACAGAAGGAGAGGCGGCCCCTCGAGTCAAAGTGGTACGTCCCCTCCATCCATCCATCCCTCCCTCCATCCCTGCACCTTCCTCTCTCCCTCTCTCCTGTGGTCAGAACCTCTGATATTTACCTATTCATAAATCCAAAAAGTGGTCATGCCCCATTACTACAGCAGCTGCGCTCTACTGAACACCAACAGCACAGCAGTGCTGCTACAGCTATCCTGCAGCTCCCCGCAGTAACACCACGGCCATATTCCAGGAGTGAAGCTGTAGGATTTTAATAGAGTTAAATTTTTCAGCTCACGGTAATCTGCTCACATAAGTAATTGAGGCGTATAAGAGAAAATATTCGGCGCTCATGGGATAAAGAAGTTACCAAAAGAATGTAAAGCTGGTTCTCTTGGAAGCGTGGGATGGGAGAGTAAACCAAAAATGTAAGAATTCCAGGCACTCAGAGAATAATTGGATCAAAAAGAAGCAAAAAAAAGGGATAAAAAGCCTTTATTATTTCATGGCTAAACAGTTAAAAAAGCCGACATGTTTCGACCTCAGCGGCCTTTGTCAGGGTGTAAACGCCTTTGTCAGGGCGTAAACACGTCGGCTTTTTTAACGGTTTAGCCATGAAATAATAAAGGCTTTTTATCCCTTTTTTTGCTTCTTTTTGATCCAATTATTCCATAAGTAATTGAGGCATTGATAATGTAGGGGGAGACAGGGATAGAAATTTGATTCTTTTTTTTTTTTTTTTTTTTCCCACTAGAAATCCGGACTAGTAATCACTCAGGTTTACTAGTTCTCCCCATCTTTTACTAGGCAGGCTTTTTTTTTTCTTTCATTTACTGCGCCAATAAGATATGTGCATCTCAAATCTTTTTTTATTTGGTTTTTACAACTGGAACTCCTACCTGTTAATTTACCTCCAATTATGTTCTAATACTAATTAATGATTAATCATGCCAATAAACATAAGGGACAGATGACACAAGCCCTTGAGTACAACAGAAAATAGCTTTTTCTTCATAATTAATAGTTTACGATAAAAACTTCAGATTTTAAAGCCCTTCATTACCTTGGACAAAGAGAAATCCCAAGCCAAGTATTGACATAATCTAAAATGCTGGTTTGTCCATTCATAATTATTTTCAAAACGCTAATTAAAAATGTGTGAAAATGTATATTCAATGTAAAACACCTGATTAAATGGCGAATAAAGGTCAACTGACATTCAGTGAAAGAGACATGGCATGACACAATGTCTGCAAACAAGATTTCATTCCATGGAAAAACAGAGGGAAATGCATTTCCTGAATTGCGGTACGAATGGACAATAAATTATGTATGTCTGAGAAGTTTTGAATGCGATTTCATTGATTTAATCATAGTTACTCTGAGCCATGTTTCCATGATGTTTTGTAAAACTTCAATAATGGAATATAATACTGTAAGATCAAATAATTAAATGTTGGCATCTTTGCTTGTTTTGCGTAACGAAAATGAGATTCTTTTGAAAATGATTGACAATTCTGTGAAAATTCTATGAAAGTAAAGGTAATGAGTTTGTAGTAATATAATTGTTGGGTTAAAATGAATTTTGTCAGTGCTCATGTGTTTGACCCCATTGCCCAATATTTGCAAAACGGTACACTATAGTGATAGAACGATAGATCAAAGTGCCAAAAATCCTTTCGTAATGATGGATTAAGGGGTCTTCAGGGTAAAAATTTCAATTTTTTTCGAAGATGTCAATAGTTTTTATTTTCACATAAAATAAATAAAGGAATGCAGTGAGATGCCAGTAGACACCAAGAATCTATGTTTTTCCTCTGCCTCAATTGTTACTTGTGACTTTAAATGCAAATTACTGAAAATCACAATTTTGACTGATTTTCAACTTTGTGGCATTTATAAAATCATTAATATTCATCTGATTGACTTGAAATTTGGACTGAAGTTGTATCTGTTGGAGATCTATGAAATGACATAGGATTTTCTAGATAGGTGCATCCCTAGGGGGTTAATTTTGAAAATTAAGCAAGTTGATGATAGCGATATTCGGTATGGTTACATAACAGAGCTCATTGAATATTCATAAATGTTCCAAACAAAAAAATTCGTGTCATTTCGTAGAACGATCTTAAACCTTTCATATGAGACTAATTTGAGTAAAATCTGACCATGAGTTATTGAAATATCAGTGCCACAAAATATTTCCAGATTTTGTCATTAAAGTGCCGTTTCCATGGCAACCATGTAAATTTTTATCAAAATACTACATTTTATGAGGTTAAAATCATATTGAGTATGTTTAATTCTTATCTTTTAAATTGTTATGGTTATTTCTGCACTTTACCCTGGACACCCCAAGAGTTGAGACCATTCTCTAATTTACACTGAATCACTAATTTTTTTAGATTCTGAAAATGTAAGCAATGTTCTGATCATTTGATCTAACGTCGGTCGATATTGAATTACGCCATGTATTGTATAATCTCTCCAGAAGTTGACTTGTGTCCGCAATTCAGTGCAAATGCGACCACAAACATATTTACAATTTATTGGTAGAAGACAATATTTTACTAGACACTCGGACTAGTTTGAAGAGAAGTTTACTAGTCCGCTGTAATTTTTACTTGTGGTGGGACTAGCGGACTTCCGCAAATTTTGAACCCTGGGGAGATCTGCTTTTGATTTTTTTTTTTTAAATTTCAATGTTAAAATTTTGTAGCACCACCACCAGGTCAAACTGTACATTTTGCGAATGCATGGATTGTGGTGGCTCTGTAATGTCTGTAATGTTAAGCTGTTTTGATGGGAATCATGCCACACTTCTTGTGCTCATTCATGGCACACAGAGACGGGCTATTATCATGTCTGTCCATCTGTTCTTCTGTCTACCTCTCACATCTTGTGTGCACGATATCTGCTGAAGGAATGGACGGATTTCGACCAGATCAGATATGGGTCACTCCATACTAAACTGTACAAATGTGTTACAATGGTGATGAAAATTCAAATACACCTTTTCCAAAGTTTTTCATTGCAGTGGTGAAACCCCATCCATGGGCATCACAAATAAGCAAGCAAGATAAACAGAGTGATCACTTCATTTCAGTGACCACATAATGTGCTAAGGTGGCAGGCGTTGTGGGTGTAACGAGGACACAAAACAGATATTGAATTCCTGAAAATCGGATACATTTCAAAGTCAATTCTTTTGTTTTATAAATGCCAATTCTGCTTTTAAGACACCTGGTCCATGCAGGATGGGCTCTATTGTAATGTGTGATTTACAGCCTTTCCTGTTGCACCATTACCTGGTGAAACATCACATTTACAAATGCATTTACTCAAAACAGTTTTGATGGGAATCACGTCACCCCATTTGATCTTTTCTGGTGCATAGAAAAGGCATTTTATTGATGCTGTTCATCGTTTGACTTCTGCTGCAGCGCCACCACTTGGCCAAACTTTTAAAACGAAAAAATGCAATAACCATTTTAATGGTAATCCTGTGAAGTCCACTGTCAGCACTCCTGTTGCATAGAGGAAGACCCTAACTGACTTTTTTGGCTCTCTTACTTTTAATGTAGCACCACCATGAGCTTAAACTGCCCGGGGAATTGGGTAAAATTTGCGGTGAACATTCCTGGAGCTGAGCACATGCCCCCTGTTTGGGTCCTTCAGTGCCACCTTTTGGCCAAGCTATGCTTTTTGTTTATATGGATAATTAAATGGTTTTGTGGATATACCCTGCTATTGTCCACCGATGGCATTTGTCCAGCTTTATCTGACAATTTATAAAGGAGGTTTCATGAGACTGCATCTCTATTATCAGACCGTAATCCATTACTGACTGTTGAGGATGAGAATAGAAGAAGTCCAAGAGATGTTTGTATTAGGTTGAAATGAAGCTGGGTATAGTTTGCAGTTAATCTGGTTGGGGCCTGTTTTTATTGCTGGGTTGTGTTATTTACCCTAATGTTGCTCGCCTGATGCACCTTTTCTGCTGATCATGTGACTTGCTGCATGCCCCCCAGTCTGATGGCTCTCTCTCGTCCCCACAGCCCAAGAAAGGGAAGAAAGCCCGGAACCCATTTCTCCCACCCAGAGGAGCCGATGGGAAGGTGTGTGTGTGTGTGTGTCCGTGTGTATGTGAGCAAGTGTGTGTGTGTGTGTGTGTGTGTGTGTGTGGATTTCCGTGTGGTGGAGTGTGTGCAGGTGAACATACGAATGTGTTTGTGTGTGTGTGTACGTAAACACGTATACATAGTGTCTATGTGCACGTTACGTATGTTCAGTGTAACATTGGATGGTGCATAATTAAATTCTCCATTTCGTTGCTCCAGCTTCGAGCTCGCAGGGAACCCACAGGTGCCAAATCAAGTGATCCGAATACAACACCTGCAAAGGTACCTACGCACACGCACACACACACACACACCATTATGTGTGTTTTCACAATACTGGATAACAAGAGTGTGACGGTGAAACATAAAAGAAAGAGTTTTCTTTTGATTTTCGATTCATATTAAATATCGAAAGTCGTCATCGCTGTTAACAGGTAATGTCAACTGTCCAGTTAATTTATGCGGTATTTTTAGAGGACAACCTTATTCTGAAGCATAACTTTCGTTGCGATGGATTGCGGTGGACAAGTAATGGGAGTACGGAAAAGTCATGAAAATAGCAGTCAGTAGCGTCTTACCTTGCAGGAGGACGGCCAATTGCGGAATGATGATCAAGAATAAGGATGGATTCAGACGATTTTTATCATAATTCCTTTTCACTTAACAGTCGTTGCGGCATACGAAATTGTGGACATGAAACGTATCGTAGCGAAAATCAGCCGACTCACAGAAACACACTGGAAAACTTCAGTTGCTGATAAAATGTGTGCACAGACTCATTCCATAGAACATGAAAGCTCATTAAACTGATCCATACAATCATAGAATAAAAATCAAAATTTGTCTTGGGTAATGGTTGTGATTTACTGGACGTGAAATGAGTATTAGGTGTTGAGTTAATATTTTTCAAAATCGACAGAAATTAGCGGGGAAGTTGGTTTATTGGTGTAATGAAGGTCAGTTTTTCTGTGGACCGTGAGTAAATAATTTGTGGGCAAATGCACATGATACTTACTAATTTTAATTTCCCACATTCGTTCTGTTAAAAATTTATTTTTGCTGTCACATTTTGGTGTCCTCATTTGAGCCAAAAATCATTTTAATTGATTTAATTAAAAATCCTACTTGGGTTCAAGAGGTAGTTTTATTCTCACTATATCTCTTATGTGTGCTAAACAAAATGAACATGAATTAAAAGCATCAATCATTACCTGCAGAAAATAAAACGATGAACAACAACTATCCCTGAAATCTCTCCAGTATGTCTCTCTCAATCCCTGAAATCTCTCTCTCTCTCTGCCTCTCTGCCTCTCTGCATACCTGGACAATCTGATTACTGTACAAAAACTTGCTCACATGACTTCGGCTCATTCCCGTGAGGGATCACTCTGTGGGCTGTTCTAGATTATGGTTTGATAATGGTGCCGCTCTGCGCTGGAATTTCCTGTTCAGTCCCCAGGATTGTGTAAGCAGTCAGCTGGTAGCGGTGCGAGCTGCCCCAGGTTTTTTTAAAGGCCTCCTGTCCCACACCCTGCTGCTGTTTTCAGTTTTGAATCGCTCTGTGGGACTTTATCTAACAAAGGGGAACCGGGAGTGACACAGAATGTGGTTTATAAGGACTCCAGGCTTTGTTTGTCAGTGGTTCTTATCTGTGAAATAAAAGGCTTTTATTCCCTCTTCTATGTTGACCTCTGTTCAAAAAGGTTAGACTCATTGAGCAAATGAACTGCTGTGTGTGTGAACCTGTTGAGTAACTTTCCCTCCAGTTAGTGCTTGATACGGGCGTGAGTCTGCTTTACTTAACGCCTGAGGAGGAAGTGTGCGTTTTCTTGGGACGGTAACCTGTAAATCCGGTCGGGTGGCCCAAATATAGCAGGGTGAATAATCACCAAAAAAGGTGAATTTTTCGCTATTGGAATCCTATGAGGGAAGAGGGAAAACCGCTAACCTGCCATTATTCCGGTTTACAGGAAGGTGGGCGGAGGAAGTCTCTGCCTGACCTGCTGGAGGAGCAACGCTCTGCCGGGACAGAACCAGAGCCGGCTGGAGATGGAGAGGCGGAAGATGAGGTTTGCAGAAACACACCCACATTCCCTCACATACACTGGCATCCCTACAGGCCTAGGAACATTCCCTCACATACACACTGGCATCCCTACAGGCCTGGGAACATTCCCTCACATTCGCTAGCATCCCTACAGGCCTGGGAACATTCCCTCACATTCGCTAGCATCCCTACAGTCCTGGAAACATTCCCTCACATACACTGGCATCCCTACAGACCTGAGAAAATTCCCTCACATACGCTGGCATCCTTACAGTCCTGGAAACATTCCCTCACATTCGCTGGCATCCCTACAGACCAGGGAACATTCCCTCACATGCACTGGCATCCCTACAGACCTGGTAACATTCCCTCACATACACTGGCATCTCTACAGACCAGGGAACATTCCCTCACATTCGCTGGCATCCCTACAGGCCTGGGAACATTCCCTCACATGCACTGGCATCCCTACAGGCCAGGGAACATTCCCTCACATACACTGGCATCCCTACAGTCCTGGGAACATTCCCTCACATTCGCTAGCATCCCTACAGACCTGGGAACATTCCCTCACATGCACTGACATCCCTACAGTCCTGGGAACATTCCCTCACATACACTGGCATCCCTACAGTCCTGGGAACATTCCCTCACATTCGCTAGCATCCCTACAGTCCTGGAAACATTCCCTCACATACACTGGCATCCCTACAGACCTGGGAACATTCCCTCACATACACTGGCATCCCTACAGTCCTGGTAACATTCCCTCACATACACTGGCATCCCTACAGTCCTGGAAACATTCCCTCACATACACTGGCATCCCTACAGTCCTGGGAACATTCCCTCACATACACTGGCATCCCTACAGTCCTGGGAACATTCCCTCACATACACTGACATCCCTACAGACCTGGGAACATTCCCTCACATACACTGACATCCCTACAGTCCTGGGAACATTCCCTCACATACACTGGCATCCCTACAGTCCTGGAAACATTCCCTCACATACACTGGCATCCCTTCAGACCTGAGAACATTCCTTTGCATCATTTAGACCCCGACCCCCCCGCTTCTGACAGGAGAAGGTGTTGTGCAATGTTTCTGCAGAAACGGATAATGAGTCTTTATTCAGCTCTGCTAATTTGCATGTCATAAAGGGAAGTACCTGAAGAGGACATGCATGTGTGTTATTTCACTGCATGTTGTCAATATATCTGCTGAGTTCACTAATTCTGCTGTCCCCTGCTCTAAACTTGGTTTTGCTCTTAAAATACAATCATGAAAGTTCAAACGTACAACATGTTGCCATTGAGAGTGCTTAATCTTTGTCTGCCACATTGGCCCTGTTTGTTTTGTTATATATATATTTTTTTTTGTTTAATTAATCGTTGGACACTATCTGACCTAGCATCTCACCCAAGCAGAGTTAAAGTCGCATCTTAAATGTGATTAGAGATCTGCTATTCTATGTTGCGACTGGACATGTGATTGTTGGTGTTGAGATGCGTGAGTCAGTGGTTAAGAAATCAAAACTGTAGCCCTCTGTGAACATCACAGTAAAATGTTTCGCCTCAGACGAAACTATTGCTTATCTGCTGTGCAGAAGACCAGTGTGGGTGTGTGTGCACGCCAATGTTTGTCATCAGGTTTGGTTTACATTAGCCCCCACCCACACAAACATTAAAATCCCCATAGATCTGATCCTGGTGCTGGGTCTGACTGACCTGATGTAGCCACGCTGAGATCATAGCAGCTATTGGGCCCTTGAGCAAGGCTCCTGACTGCACATGCTCCAGCAGTGTAACCAAGTAATGATGTAATGCTTTTCCCTGCAGGATACTGATGGTCTGATGGAGTGGTGGAACACTGTGGAACGTGAGTTTGGAGCACAGAAACACACACACACACACACACACACACACACACACACACACACACACGCAAAACTCAAAATATGCACATTCGGGATATGTGTTGTCACAAGGCAAGCTGATACCTTGTGGATAGCTTGTTTGACTGGGGCTCAAAGGTTGATGATTCAAGCTTGCGTTCCTCGGTGGAGAGGATTGTGACATGAGGGTTCCAAAAAGTCTGGTCAAGGATCCATTTTGTTTCCGTGATGTTATAGGGCACGGTCTCGAAGTGCGTGAGGTTTTTTTTATTTTTCCTTTCTCACATCCTCTTATGCTTTCTGACACCAGCTGATTGATTGTGTTTTCTCCCCTGAAATTAATGTGTCCTTTCTGAAAAAAAAAGAGGAAAAATCCCACGATTTTCTTTATGTGAAACAAAATGGCTCCTATTCTTCATCTGTCATGAGTCTCTCCGTCTATGGACTCAAATTCAAGCCCCAGCGTAGCCACAGTCACCCTCCTGTGATCCTATTATCTTTTGTTTGGGATGGATTTGACCTCCTAAAGAAAACTTAAGAATGTTTTTGTAACTGGAAGTGGAATGCTCTTTCAGGCATTTCTGTCAGAATATTCAAGTAAATATAGTACTGTTTGCAAAAAGATTGAAATCTAACTAGTTACACGGCTGTGAGGATAAAGTGAGAAAGACTGTAGTAACTGGTTAGGGACTGGTCAGCACGGTTGGCTGAGCAGCTCATGTATACATATTACTGGTAAATGTAGTCTGGTGCAAGGCTCGCCATCTGTTGTCTACATGAGTCTAACCTTGTGTTATTACACCATGCAGCTCAATAGCTACACATATTGTAATGTAATGTAGCCTTACAGGGTCAGATGCTGGCCTAGGTAAACAGTGGTCACCGGTGACGAAAACAGCCGAACGGAAAAAAAGCCCAAATTATGGACCCCAGAAACATGCAATTACGGCGAGAACAAGCCTAAATATTAATATAAATGGATGTACAGCAAGCTTAAATTTACTATTTCACTTAGATGGCAATCTTAAATTTGAATTTCTGACATAAACCAGTACCGTCAAAAGCACAATGTTATTAAATGTCTGACCGATACTTTTCCAATTGGCTACTTGGGGATTCCGTGTTACGATATTTTGTATCAGGAAAATTGGTATATATTTGCATGTATATTCTGTAATAAGTGTTTTTCACTCATTTAGGATATATAAAGCAGAATCACTGGCATATAATGACTTCCTCTTTCAATTCTCGAATCTTTATGTCAGTTCACACATTCCACTTGCTATTTCATACGCCAACCCAGTTTTCTGAGTCTTTGAAGCTTTGTTTAGTCTTGCAAGATGTCTCGACATAATGAACTCAGAGGTATGTTTAAATTTTTGCAAATTTTTTCTCAATTAATTTCTGCTTGAAGTCGTATATATTTTGGTAGTCCTAATATAAATTATAATATTGTGCGGTAATATCGCCCATAGAGGAAGACGGGTTCCGTGAAAAATCCGTCACTGTAAGCAGACCCCCCTTGGTGAAAACCCAGTTAGCCATATTTCCTAACCCTTTAGGATATTGAAACAATACCGTTAGCTAACTGGTTAATCTTCCACCTTTTCACGAACAGTACTGTAGAATGTGATTCCCCCCCATCATCCCCTCATACATCAAGGATTGATCTTTGTTCCCCACCGCTGCGATAGCGGGAGCGGGGGACATAGTATTCAGCTCCATCCGTCAGGCCGTTCGTCCATCCGTCATGCCCCATTTGTTGTGAATGCGATATCCCAAGAACGGTTTGACCGATTCCATTCATCTTTGGCGTCAAGGTGTATTAGTGTGATATGCCGACCCCAGTCAATTTCCGTGACCTTTGCATTATTCTCAAGGTCATTACGACCATATGACCACTTACAAATACCTTGTCAACATGATATCTCAAGAACGGTTTGACTGATTCCATTCATCTTTGGTATCAAGGTGTATTAGGGGGGTGCTCACAGCCCACTCGATTTACGTTTTATTCAGCTCCGTCCATCCATCCATCCGTCCGTCACATCCCGTTTGTTGTGAACGCGATATCTCAAGAACTGTTTCACTGATTTTTATTCATCTTTGGCTTCACTGTGTATTAGTGTGATACGCTGACCCCAGTCCATTTCTGTGACCTTGGCATTATTCTCAAGGTCATTACGACCATTTGACCCCTTACAAATACCTTGTCAACATGATATCTCAAGAACGGTTTGACCGATTTCATTCATCTTTGGTTTCAAGGTGTATTAGGGGGGTGCTCACAGCCCACTCGATTTACGTGACCTTGGCATTATTCTTAAGGTCATTACAACCATTTTACCAATTACAAATACTTTGTCAACATGATATTTCAAGAACAGTTTGATCGAATTCATTCATCTTTGGTGTTAATGAGTTTTAGGGGGTACTCAGTGGATTTTTGTCCCCCGCCGCCGCGATAGCAAGCAGAGCGGGGGACATGGTATTCAGTTCTGTCCGTCCGTCTGTCCGTCCGTCATGTCCTGTTTGTTGTGAAGGTGATATCTCAACAATGGTTTAACTGATTTCATTCATCTTTGGCTTCAATGTGTATTAGTGTGATACGCCGACCCCAGTCGATTTCCGTGACCTGGCGGGGGACATGGCCACGTTTAGTGGCAAAACTTGTATATGAATGTTATGAGATGAATGAGAAAGTGCCCTCAGTATTTGCCATCACAAAAAACAAGGTCAAAATGAGTTTTCTACAACAATAGTTTGGGGTCAGACTCAGAATGTTAATTTCATGTTTTCCCCACAAAATTAGGGAAAAAAAATTTTAGCCGAATAAAGTAAGTCAATCATGTTTTCAGCGGCCGTAAACATTGTATGGGGTCAATTTGACCCCGAAGATAATGGGAGGGATTTGATCAGTGGAGCTGTGGGGAGGACTGACCCCATCTTAATCTAATCAACTGTGTGTCAATATAGATGAAAGAATCAGCTGAGGAACATGCAATGTTAACGTACTTAATATGCAAGCAGTGACGGTGCTTGTAATGTAATTAAGATAAAGGTCATTGTTGTCATCAATGTAGAGATGACTCTCTCTCTCTCTCTCTCTCTCTCTCTCTCTCTCTCTCTCTCTCTCTCTCTCTCTCTCTCTCTCTCTCTCTCTCTACAGAGTGGGATGAAGTGAATCCAGAGGATGAGGATTTGACTGAGAAAGAAGAGGCCAAGTACGAGTGGCGTTTCATCTCTTGGCGTTTTATCGAGTGCTCACTCACTCATTCACACAGTTACTCTCATTGACAAACACAAATGCAAACGCTCCGACACGCGTGCACATGCGCGCGTGCACACACACACACCCTTTGTACTTCTATCCTTGTGAGGACATTACATTGACTTCCATTCATTGTTTCTCTGTCTTTACAGCCTTTTACTACTCTTAAAAATGCGCAACACATGCCTAACCCAAACCCTTACCCTAACTATACCCTACCCCTAATCCTAACCTTACCCCTAACCTTATCTAATAAGTCACAATTTACCTTTGTAGCTATGCGGACACATGAAAATGCCCTCACTTCCCAAAGATGTCCCCACTGCGTAGAAAAAACGGTTTTTTGGTTCTCACTTTGTAGCAAGTACAACAACTCATTACTTGTATATGTGGACAAACATGCACAGTCTCTCCCAAACACATGCACTCTCATGGTCTGCTCACCATTTCACACACAAAGCCACACATACGGTCTTGTTTGTTCTTTCAAACATGATAACACACGTACTTTTTCGCTCTTTCACATGCTTTCATGCATGATAACACACATCCACACACGAATGCCTGCTCCCTCACTTTTTCATACGTGATAACACACTCGCACACGTACTTTTTCGCTATCCCACACTTTTTCATACATGATAAAACGCACCTAAATAACTCCTCTCTCTCTCTCTCTCTCTCTCTCTCTCTCTCTCTCTCTCTCTCTCTCTCTCCCCTCTCAGTACAGAGTTAATGTCTCTCTCTCTCTCCCCCAGGGCGTTTGCAATAACTGCGGATAAGGTGCAGAGGGCTATCCGCGTCTTTAACAAGCTCTTCACAGAGCGGGCCGAGGGCCTGTGGCAGCACGTCATCGACCTGCGGGCAATCGCCGACGGCATCGACCGCTTCAACAAGAAGGCCAAGATCGCCGCCATCACTGGAGGCTCCACCAGCGCCGTGGGCGGAGTCGCCACCATCGCCGGCCTCGCTCTGGCCCCCGTCACCATGGGGACCTCGCTGATCGTCACGGCGGTTGGACTGGGCGTGGCCACAGCCGGCGGGCTGACCTCGGCCTCCGCCACCATCTCCAACACTGTCAACAACTCGCTGGATCGCAAGAAGGTGGAGAAGATCGTAGAGGACTACCAGTCCAAGATGGCCGACATCAGCAAGTGCATGAAGTTCATCAAGCAGGGGATCGAGAACCTGCGCAAGTACGACGTGGTGAAGATGAAGAACCAGGCCTACAACCAGGACTTCCCCGTCCTCACCAACATCTACGAGGACGGCGCCATGGCCAGCAAGGCCATCCTCATCAACACGGGCGAGATCATGCGGGTGGTGCAGATCGCCAACGTGGCCGGGAGCACGGCCGCCAGGGCGGTGCAGATCGCCAGCCTCGCCACCGGCGTGCTCACAGGCCTCTTTGTGGGCATGGACATCTACTTCGTGGCCAAGGACTCGCGTGAGCTGAAGAAGGGAGCCAAGACGGAGTTCGCGGCCAAGATTCGCGAGGTCGCCGAGCAGCTGCATGAGGGCCTGGTGGAGCTCAATGCTATACGGGACGAGCTACAGGAAGCCAGCAGGGACAATTTCACCTGAACGCCATTCCCCTCGGTCCTCCTCTTCCTTCTTCTGTGAACTCAATTTCCCAGAGTCCCTCTCTGCTGTAATCTGGCTCATTTCTCCACAATAGTCTTCCAATGTCGCCTGAACTTCATCTCACGCAATCCTGCACTGTTATTATTTTACACAAACAAAGATACTTTCACTCCTGCAATCTGGACCTGGTTTCCCACAATCCTGCGCTCCTGTTTTCTGAACTCCTGTTTCCTGCCATCCAATTCATATGTAGTAGAAACTCCATTTCCCACAACCCTGTTTTGTCACAAAAGGTAGTTTTCTCAATCATCTATTGCTCTTGCTCTTCTTATCCTACACACATCTCTTCCTCCCATAATGCTATAAAGGTGCAGGAGACAACTGGTGGCAAAGATTAGGTCATACCCTCTCTCTCTATGACTGTCCTCTTCTGTGGCTGTATTGAATCCCTTTTTCTTGTGTAAACTCCTGTTTGACAACACTGTGCTGCTATTTAGACTCTTTTCCTATTATTATGTTTTTAAAGAGGTGACACGGGATGCCAGAGGGGTGGGCCTGTAGGAGATTAGTGTCCAGACTTTTAAAGGTCTGGAACTGACCCTGCATAAAGCTTAGTGCATTAGCTGTACTGATAATCTGCCTAACTGTATACAGACTGCAGTTTGGCCATTTTGAACTATGCAAAGAAGCATTTGAGCTACACTACTGAATTTAAACCCTATCATTGCCAGTACATGCAGATGGGGAGCAACTTGTGTGAATGTAATAACTTTAATGCAATATCTTTTTTTCCTTTACAGTATGTAAATACACTGGGGTTTTTGCCTGGCTTCACCAATATTTGGGATGGGGATTGAGTAGCTTCACTTTTCTGGTGTGCATTTTTGTCACATTCTTGGGACATGCCATTTTGTAATTCCTGTGAACTACAGATTTTTTATATAAACAATGTTGCACATTTTGTACAGTTAAATGGTTTGGGTTTTGATAAACTGCTGTATTGCTTGCCATTCTTGGGGATGGGAACAATGTTTTTTTTTTTTTTTTCATTTGATGAATTTACCGGTTAACTTCAGAACAGATACTTCATAAACCTTTCACAGTGTTCTCTCATTTGCTTGGAAATCCAGTGCTAATCAGGTAATTGGGAAAATATTGTGTTGAGATTTTAGCGCAGTTTGAAACTGGTGGATGGTATTTGGTTTTCGTGTGATTTTAAACTCTCCTTCAGGACGGGGGTATTAAAATCCTTGATGTTGGCCTCTATTGCGAGGGTGGCCAGCCCAGGTCCTGAGGAGCCACAGAGTCTGCTGGGTTTTGGTGTTGTTTAACACTCGATTGATCAGTTAAAGCAACTTAATTTGCCTCACCTGGTTTCTTGTGGTTTGAGTACAAAACTGCACGATCTGTGGCTCTCCAGCACCAGAGTCGGCACCCCTGCTCTAATGGGTCAACATGAAAAGCTCAGAAATTAAGCACTACATTCCTCAGCTTTGTGTTTTGATCAGACTCAAAGTAGGTTATGCTATAATGTCAAATTTTACTGGAGACCATTGCTAATGAGGTGTCAAATTATCATTTTTGCACACTTTTGAATCTTTTAATTTATTTTTAACTTTGAGTGTCAACATTAAATTATATTCTGTATAGTTTTCTTTAGTCAGTTTTATCTATCAGGAAAGACAAGAGATTAAAGTATGCATAGTGTTTAAAATACTAATAAAGTATTCTTTTCAAGAACATGAGTTGTATGCTTGTCATTCTGTAATAAGATGATGGAATTGAACTCCATTTTTTTGCTTGAGAAAGATATGAAGACTTAGACTTATGAGTTTTCCATCACCAACAACTTGAATGATACTGAAAAATATTTCCGCAGCATAATTCTTGCAAAGGAGTCCTTCCCCAATGCTGCGGTGTTTGGGGGTTGGGTTCCGATGTTAAATCCAGCGATGGTCACTTGACACAGGAATTTAAACGGGACGCAAAAATAGTGCGCGAGAGTGATGCGATAGTTTGACCCCAAACCCGAGAGACAAAGAGAGTGTGTGTCACGGGCTAAAACGTTTTTTTTTTTTTCAGATGGTACGGAAATATGATCGCCTCTGTAATCCTGAAAAAAAAAAAGTTTTCGAAACGGTAATGAACCTATTAGGCTATCGAACAGCCTATTACGTATTGCGGTAGAAAGCAAGGAGGTGAACATAATATCAATGTAAAGACGTTCCCGCTTCCCCATTGCTTTGGTTGACGAAGACGCAAATTGATGTCGAAGTAATTATTCCAGAGGCTGGGATACCCTCCGCGAACCACGCCCCTTCCCAGGTGAGTGACGCTTAGGGCGTAAAGGGTGTTGGAGAGAGCTGTAGGATACGACTAGTCATCGACAGAGACGGTGAAGTGGGAAGGACCGGTTTTTTTTTTTTAGTTTCGTATTACCATTGTTCTTGCTCAAAAACAATGATTGAGTCATGCAGTTAAACTCAAGTGCTTTTCCGATGAGTCTAAACTTAAAGCAGCAAATCTGGCGAACACATTGGTGCGCGTGGTTTTGATAGTTTCAGAAACACCTTACTGACATTTGTGATGTGACCGTATACCATTAATATGGAGCCGGAGGGTGTGGTCATGTTTGCATGTTAAAGTCTATTGAAGGTCGACGTGTTTACATAGGCAACACAAATCTGAGGTAAGCGTTAAACACAGTAAATATGTCTGTAATTAAGAGTTGGTCTATGTGTGCGAGCGCTCTGTGGCAGAGCAGCGAAGCTCGTTGAGTGCGCTTTGTTTCGATTGGTCAAATAGTTCGGGTTAGAATTTTTAGGACACTAACAAAGCGCCGAGCACTTGGGCTGACTCACTACATGCAGGTAGCATATCATATGCAACCAATTTACCACAGGTTCTAACCCACGGTCAGCTAAAAGTTTCCGTGTTTCGCTGTATTTTCCACGAGCAATAACTCAAATGCATTTTCGATGATTGTCGTGCGCGAAAAATGTTCGGCTCAGCATGATCAGTGAGTTGGACATGGCTTTTTTTTTTTTTTTGGCCCATGATATTCGCACTTATGCGTGTGGCCAATGCTGAATTTTTTTTCTTGGCCACACTTCGCACTTATACGTGTAGCCCATGCTGAAATTTTCCCTTGGCCACAGCTTAAAAAATAAGTTTGGCCAAGAAAAAAGAATTTGGTGTGGGCAATGGAGCAATGTGCATCTTGGCCACACTAGTAAGTGCGTCTAACGCGAATTTCGATCATTTTTTGTGCTTGGACGCACTTAAATAAGTGCGAATAGTCACTTCGTTGTTGTTTGTTGTTTTTTTTTTTTTTTTTTTTTTAGCTCTTTTGATCAGTATAAAACCGGTTTTATTACCGTGCTGGTAGACGGAAATCAACGAGGGCTTAGACCCACGAACAGAAGCGAGGAATTTGTGTTATAAATTGGAAACTCATTTCATAGCTTGTGCTATAGTGGAATTAAGCGAATTTGACGTCTCCTCTAGATGCGTTACATTGGCAGCTGATTGCGAGGGGTAGGAATGTGAGACATCGGGAAAAGTCATGAGCCCCTTGTCCGGTCCCCATTTAGCTCGTTTACCTTTGTTTATTCATTGTAATTCGTGCTAGATGAAGTTGTTATCCTTGTACAATTTACTTTTTATTGATATCAGATGTCTTTTGCTTTTCCCGTGCTATAAAAAAAATTGACGCGCATTATTGTCAGGAAGTTCTTTTTTCACCGGGGGTGAAATTCATAAGCTGCATTATGGCAAGAAAAGGGTACGGTGGGCTTGTTATGCAGGAAGCTGGAAAGACTGGCACACTCGCACAATGCTTTAAAAAATGTACTTACTCCGACCATCATCATCTTATGACGACCTGTGTGGTCAAATGTCCACCATTTGAATGGTGAATTGAACATTCCTTCTTGTGTTTTGGAATTCTGCGAGTGTGAGATTCATTTCTCTGACCCACCCAACCTATGAGATTCTCCCACCTAGTACCACGTGTTTAAAAAAATAAAAATTATATGACTAATTGTCCCCTGGCTTTTTGTATTGCAAAGAAAACACTGAATTGGCTGTCCCTGTGGTGCAGTGTTGAGCTGCTGTGCATTTGCTCTCTGTATTGCAGTGAAAAGATGGAGCAGTGTCTGCCTCCCGCAGATGCCAAGAGAATCAAACACAAACCGGTGAGTAAACTGGCTCTCAGATGTCTAAGTCACGGTTAGAAAACCTATCAGTGGTGGAGATCTTTGCCAGCAGACCTCCTGACTTTCCCGAACAAGTCGGCAAAACATTAGTTTAGTTCGTCTAAACTGGTCATGGCGTGAAAGGTTTACATGTGATCAGGATCGGCAGTTTACCTCTTTAAACACATGAATACTCTCAACCTGCTCCCATGTGCTGAACTGGATTAACAATTCAAAGTTACTCACTGAACAATCAAGACCTATTTGTGGCCTGTAATGAATAAAAAGTGATCATGACAAAGAAGTAGCTGGGCTAAAAAGTGAGATTATTGCCATTCTTATAATCTTAATAATTAGGGGGCCCAAATCTACATTATGAGAATTCCAGAGACCCAGACTAACGGGGTCCCTGAGAAAATGAGATCACAAGATATTCTGTAGAGGTGAGATGTTGCAATTCAGTGGTGACCAATCATATGCCATGGAGGACTGAGTGTGTGCACGTTTTCATTCCCAACCAATCACTACACCAGCTGACTTTACTGATTGGTCCCCTCTGCCTAAAGGTGTGCTAATCAGTGAAATCAGCTGGTGTAGTGATTGGTTGGAATGAAAACTTAAGTTGATGTCCTCCTCAAAGTCCCTTAATGATTTCGTTGCCTATCTTGGATTCCAATGGAACATCCTCCTGCGAGGTCTTGTATTTTCAGCCCAATACCATTTCCACCCTTTGGTGCAATGTAAAATGGGAAAAGAATACTTGAGCTCAGTCATGTCGATGCAGAATCATCCCAGTTCTCTGTCAGAAAGATGCCTTCGCTGCTGCTTGGAATCAGAGGTGTAAAATCCAGCTCCAGAACGTGAAAGTCCACCCAGTATTTTGTTCCTGCGACCTGGATTTTGTTATTAATTCAAAGCTTCTGTCAGAATGTAAAATAAATGAGTGAAATCAGTTGTTTGATTTCATTGGAGGGACAAAAACATGCAGGACTTTTACTTACTGGACGCTTGACTTGGCACCTCTGCTTGGAATATGAAGCTTGACTCTGCTTAACCGCACTGCCAAATCCTGGTCAGATATGACAGGCAAGAAAGGCCATCACTTTCCACAATCGTATTTCTTTCGTATTAGTTTGCGATATGTCAAAAGAAGGCTGAAAATGTGTTCTATCTGATGATGCCTGAGTGTGGAAATGTTCGGCTATCGCCGGAATGGTTCAGCTCCTCGAAGCACAAGGCGTAATCTTATTTGTCCTCTACACACTTCAAAGTATATTTTGTCCACTTCTGAGGACTTTTGATGTAATATTTCTAGTGGATATTTATCAAGAGAATTAATTTCTACTTGTTTTCACCCATTTTTTCATCAATATTCATGATGATAACTAATTTGCATAATGTTAAATAATTGCCAATTTTTTTTTTTTTGATGATTAACTCCAAAAGAAAGCCCAAGTTCCAAGCTTTGTTATGCAGTACCATGAAGGCTTGTTGGACGTATGTAAAAGGACATGAAATATTTTGATGAATGTATTTCTGTGGCAGCCATTTTGTCCTCATTTAGGCCAGCTGGGAAAGAGTTTGTTCTTACTGGAGACCTTTGTGCTGTGTTGACCATTGCACCTGTGCATTTCAAGCAGAACCTCATTCCTTATGCTGGTCAAATCCATAATGCTAAATCAAAGGGTCTCTGCTTATTCTCAGTGCGCTTGCTTTCTGGTCGTTTAGAAAGAGCAACATTTGGTTATTTCAGGTGTTGGTTCCCAAAACCGCCGCAAGGGGTTTCTTTTGTGAAGCAACATGACACCTGTGTGAATACAGCAGTCCACTAACTCTGCCTCACCCACCTCCAGATGAGAGCCATCATCATGGACTTATGAGATGAAGGGAACAGTCATTTCAGTGTATCCATTTCCACCCTCATCCAATGTGTTCCAGCGCCGAAGTATGTAGATGAGCTCAACGTTACGCTCATGAGTGCTTACAGTAAAGTGTACTGCAGGAGAGAATTGCAACTCATTGGTTGATTTAAAAATATCAGTCCCATCATTGTTGAATTGGAGAAACACAAATATCAGTTCCCCATTTTCAACTTTTCTTTTACATCCTTTCCTGCTCTCCGAGTGGCTTAATACTGGACTATTTCTGCACATTCCTAATTTGAGACAACCCCTCGGTTTCGTGATGAAAGTCGAAAGCATGTGCATACTGCCTCAAGAATGACTTAGGTGATAATGTCGCTATTTATCAATCACAAAAAATCCTTTTCAAAAAGTATGAGGATGCCAGCCACTGGTTAACTTAACCCATTTAGCCCTGGGGTCCTCATTAAAGAAGCATTCTAAAACCTAAGGCATTGATTGAAAACAACCACACCTGAGGGTTTTCTGAAATACCTGACAGGATTATCAACATTCATTAAAAGCTTTATTTTTGAGCCCATGTGGCCCTTCAAAGCATGAAATAAAAATTATTTGAGTTTAAGTCTTTCCCCCTCACTAGCGACTCTTAACGCCTATCCCTTATTTCCCCACGAGCGCCTCTCGATGGTGTCGAGAGGCGCTCGCGGGGAAATAAGGGATAGGCGTAGAGAGGCGCTAGTGAGGGGGGAAGAGTTCAACTGTTGGTTTTATTAGAAAAAATTGCCTTTGCCCAAATGTTCATGAACATATTTTTAAAAACCAATAAAAATAATAATAATGATTAAAAATCATTTTACAGTGATTTGTTTTCTAGGGGCAGTTTGCAAAAAAAAAAGTGGCACTGTAAAAAAAGGACAATGTTTCTCCCCTTGATCTGGTCATCGGTCATTGTCATTGTCTGTAGTGCAGCTTTAGAGACTTTTCTTGCAGTCTGCATTGGGGCTAAAAAAAAAAATGTAAAAACGCAAACCCCATAATGCATTTTGCCTTCCCCAGTTGTATTTTACCGAATCACTATGCACGTCATCGGTTGGATTTCTTGAAAACGATGGCAGCATCTAAAATGTGGTCATATCGATCATGTCTTGAAGGTAGAAGCACGCACATGTTGCATCAGGTCATTATGGGTTGAAATGGCCTCATCAGTAGACGGTCGAGATTTTGCTCAGATTTTTCTCCTGCCAGCCTCACTCCCATCAGAATGACCCATCGCTTGTCCTTGTACTGATATGTGATATTTCTCAGGATGACTTCATCCTGGAAAAAGATTATCTGACTTGCAGTAAAGAAACAGTCATTTGCTGTTTGGTATGGCAAAAGTAATTTCACTTCCTATTCCTGTAAAGGAGTAGCTTTCAGTTCTTTGTTTGTGCTCCCATTTGGGCATGTTATGCCATGATGAGATATACTAGTTGGCTGGTTAGACAGCTGCTCTCATGAACATAGCTTGCATGTTGCTTTAATTTGCGTAATTGAGAACGCGCCAAATGGGGAAGGAACAAAATTAAAAGTGAGTGACAATTTTATACTTTCATGAAACTGGAACTTTTACCTCTGACTGCTACATGCAATCAACTGGTTGTGCAATGCTGGTTTAGAACCTTACTACATTCTGTGTGACTGCAGGTTTGAAAATAGGCAAATGCACTCAAGAAATAATTTGTTTACCTCTCCAAATTGACTTGGATGATCTACAGGATAGTGGTGCATACTCTGAGGTCATTTCTACAGCTGATCAGATAGACTGGCGGTTAAAATTAATTAATCTATACAATTTTTATAATGGGAATGTGCGGCACAGTCTGAATGGATTTGGTAATAAAACCGTTAAAAGCTTGCAGTTAAAACGCCTGATTAGAATGCTCTCTAAATTCCAATGTCAGTGTAACAATTGGCATTAGAGTAATGACTACTGATCATTGAAAGCAGTGAAGTTTTAGAACTTTGACTTTAAAAGTGCATTGAGAATAAAAATAATTCTGCAAAGGTCTGAGTGTAGCTATGGATGTTGATGTTGGCTGGCTGGAGCAATGTCGGACTGCTACATTAAACTGCATGGGGCTTTGTTGAATATGGCGCGATAAAGATGGAAACACTCCTATCTGTGTTCCTCCCTTAGCTTAAACCGCCTCATCCGCCACCCCCCCCATGACCACGCCCAAGCCCCCCATGACCACGCCCAAGCCCCCCATGACTGCTCCCAAGCCCCCCATGACCACACTTAAGCCAACATCTGAGGTGAGGCTGTCTGTCTGTCAGTCAGTTTCTGTCTCGTCTGTCTCCGCCACACTGTCACTACAGCTCTGGATGTCTGTGTGTGTCAGCCACTGTCATCTAGGCACATTCATGCTCCCCGTACCCTGTCAGATCCCTCTTACGGTCTGATTTACATCATTCACCATGCCCTGCTGTTGAGCTCTGCCTGAAATGGAGTGACTACGATTGCAGATTTGACTTTTGATGAGAAGAGTTTGCATATATTTCCTTTTGAGCTGTATTTGTGAACATGTGTGAGTGTTTGAGTATTGTCTGTGAACATTAGGTCAATGGGAACTTGATCCGGAAAGAGATGGACGGAACAGCTGAAATTCTGACACCTCAGCATGAGACTAAACATGAGGTAGGGACAACTGCAACCACAACTGCACCTACTCCAGCCTATCACAACCACCACTGCAGTTACCCCAGCCAATGGCAGTGCCACACAGCATTTGCCCCAGCCAATCACACATGTACTAGCGCCTCTTCTAATTTTTAATTTTATTTTTGATTGGAAAAACATTGATTGAATACCAGTGACTATACAGGCTTGGGATTTTGCTTGTGTTTTCTGCAGAACCTGAGGGAAAAGAACAATGAACTGCAAGAGCTCAATATGAACCTCCAGGTAACCTCACAAAATGGCGTGCCAGAAATTTCCATGAAGACATGGGCCAGGGGGAAAATGCTATGAAAAAGGGCGTTTGGTTTCTGTTCTGCCTTGTAAACCAGGTGGTAATAAGTTGAAGGCAAAATTGGCTCTAAAATCAGGAAGTTTATTTACATTTGTGGCTGAAAGTGGTTGCTGTAAGCCTGTGTCACTGAGCTGGATAACTGTTCTGAGTTAGCGGGATAACCACACCACGTCAGACCCTTGATTCCTACAAAATCTGAATCGTGGACTGAAGTTAAGGGGTGATCTGGGGTTAAATGGGCAAAATTTGATTATTTTTCCAAAAAATTTTTTTGAATAAAAATATTCTATAATAACCCACCTTTTAATAATCACTAATTGCCACAAGGATTAAAAAAACTGAATTTTGCCATAAAATCATGATTTAAAAGCAACTGTGATGATGAAATGTATGCTTTTCACTCCAGGAAAGTGATAAACATTTGAATAATCAGATAATACAGTCTGAAAAATGGGTGTAGGCCAGAGACTAAGACTGAACTCAACTTTTCAATGTGGTCTAATGCATTTTCCATTGATTTCCTAAGGTATTACTTTTTCCAGGTTTCTCATGTTTGTGGCAGCCATAACTTTTTTACTTATCATTGAAAATCAATGAAATTTGGGCTGCAGGTACTTTACTTCATTAGAAATGCAATGACATAGGGAAATTTTGCCTATTTGTTACATACTTTGAATATTTTGAGTATTTGTCAGATTCTGCGCAAAATAATTTCAAAAGTAAAATGCCCCAAAATCACAAAACTGATAAATTGGGCAAAGAATGGCTATGTCATTGCATTTGGATAAGCAATGGCTTTTAAATGATGAAAGAAAAACTGAATTCTATCATAGAGTTAAAAGAGGAATTGGTGCCAGAAGTTTTCTGCATATTTAATGAGCTTGCTCGGTTACCATGACAACCGCATAAACAGAAAAATGCCAACTTGTATCTTTTTTGGTAGTTATTACATATACCTCTTTAGATTAATTCTGAGTTGTTTCCTGGTGTCATTTTTCATTTAACCCCAGATCACCCCTTAAGAGCGCTATTCTAAGTTCTACTCATTTCGGTAGGCCACCTAACTCCGTGAGTTGCTTCCTTTATACAGACACCAGGTCACAGAATAGAGCCAAGGACCTGAAGTTAGTCTGGAGACTAGACTTGACACTGTACTAAATGCTGTCTCAGGTCTCCTGCAAATGGACCATGATGCATATAATCTAGATTGCACATATTCCAGTTCTGCCAGATGTTAATTGATGTACCTTTTTGCAGGAAAACAATAACACCAGGAAAGAGGTGCAGTCACAAAATGAGGTGAGTCTTTTCGGAGGAACAGGGCTGTGTCCGAGCTGCATGTTGATAGCCCGGTCTGATCTGGTGGAAAAACAAAGTTTGTTTTACAAACTTTTAGCTAGAGTTGTAGTAATATTAGGGGTCATTCCAGTCCTTGCAGGGCTGTAGTAATATTAGGGGTCATTGCTGTCCTTGTAGAGCTGTAGTTATATTAGGGGTCATTGCTTTCCTTGTAGAGCTGTAGTAATATTTGGGGTCATTGCTTTCCTTGTACAGCTGTAGTAATATTAGGGGTCATTGCTTTCCTTGTAGAGCTGTAGTAATATTGGGGGTCATTGCTGTCCTTGTAGAGCTGTAGTTATATTAGGGGTCATTGCTTTCCTTGTAGAGCTGTAGTAATATTAGGAGTCATTGCTTTCCTTGTACAGCTGTAGTAATATTAGGAGTCATTGCTTTCCTTGTAGAGCTGTAGTAATATTAGGAGTCATTGCTTTCCTTGTAGAGCTGTAGTAATATTAGGGGTCATTGCTGTCCTTGTAGAGCTGTAGTTATATTAGGGGTCATTGCTTTCCTTGTAGAGCTGTAGTAATATTTGGGGTCATTGCTTTCCTTGTACAGCTGTAGTAATATTAGGGGTCATTGCTTTCCTTGTAGAGCTGTAGTAATATTGGGGGTCATTGCTGTCCTTGTAGAGCTGTAGTTATATTAGGGGTCATTGCTTTCCTTGTAGAGCTGTAGTAATATTAGGAGTCATTGCTTTCCTTGTACAGCTGTAGTAATATTAGGAGTCATTGCTTTCCTTGTACAGCTGTAGTAATATTAGGAGTCATTGCTTTCCTTGTAGAGCTGTAGTAATATTAGGAGTCATTGCTTTCCTTGTAGAGCTGTAGTAATATTGGGGGTCGTTGCTTTCCTTGTAGAGCTCTAGTAATATTAGGGGTCATTCCAATCCTCATAGGGCTGTAGCAATATTTGGGATCATCATTATCCTTGTAGAGGTATGGTAACATTAGGGCTCATTGCTTTCCTCGTAGAGCTGCGGTAATATTAGGGGTCACTCCTATCCTTGTAGAGCTGTAGTAATATTGGGGGTCCTTGGTATTCTTGTAGAGCTGCAGTAATCTTAGGAGTCATTGCTTTCCTTGGGGAGCTGTCATGATGTTAGAAGCCATTGCTGTCCTTTCAGAGCTATAGTAATATTGGGGGTCATTGTTATCCTTGTCGTGCTGAAGTAATATCAGGGGTCATTGCTTTCCTTGTAAAGCTGTAGTTCTATTAGGGATAATTGCAATCCTTGCAGAGCTGTAGTAATGTTAGGGGTCATTGTTATCCTTCCAGCACTGTAATATCAGGGTTCCCTGCTACCCTTGCAGTGCTGAAGTGAAGTTAGGTGTCATTACTATTTTTGCAGCACTGTAGTAGTACCAGGGTTCATTGTTATCCTTGCAGCTCTGTGGTAATATTTGGAGTCAATACTTCCATTATAATGCTCAAGTAATATTAGGGGTCATAGTCATCCTTTTACAGCTGCAGTACTATTAGAGGTCATTGCTGTCCTTACAGTGCTGTAGTAATATTAGGGGTCATGGCTTTCCTTGTAGAGCTATCGTAATATTGGGGGTAATTGCTGTTCTTGCAGCGCTGTAGTAATATTAGGGCTTATTGCTATCCTTTCAGTGCTGTACTAAGTAGGGGTCATTGCTCTCCTTGCAGTACTGTAGTAGTATTTGGGGTCATTGTTGTCTTTTTACAGCTGTTGTAATATTAGGGGTCATTACTATCCTCTCAGTGTTCTAGTTATAGTAGGGGTTGCTGTTATCCTTTCATTGCCGAAGTCATATTGGAGGTTATCCTCGTAGAGATGTTGTAATGTTTGGCGTTGGTATTATCTGTGTATTAATGCTTTTACTAATGCTGCGTATCACTGTTAGACTGGCAGAGAAACAAGCCATTCTGAGGGCAACATGGACCAGAGGCAGGTGGCTGATAATCTACAACTGAGAGTGTGAACAAGCTCTGTTGTGGGCATGGCACAGAACAGTGTATTATGTTGGGTAGAGAAATTTTAACAAACTGAAAATGGTTTGGAGAATAATTGATTGTGTCATATAAAAATGCAACGTGTAAAATGCTCAAATGTGATTTCACTGCATTCGGTGCCACCCAACACAAATGTCTTTACAAAGAATAAAGTGTACCTCCTATTTCTCCCCTCTCTCCCAGGCAAAGGGAGTGTTTGCTGGGATGTTCCGGAATGCTCCGAACGACAGAACGCCCACCTTCACTGTGAGAGCTACTTCATGTTTTGCTTGGTGTAGTATTCCCTGGCTGACTGTTAGACTCTTTGTTTGCATATGTCCTTTTCTTTCTTATCGTTTGATCTTGTTGACTCTTTGGTCTGTTCCAGAGTTACGTAACGGACATTCCCTCAGAGGAGGAGGAGAGCAGACTGGGCAAACAGGTGTGTCCTGGCTCTTCAGTAGGTGACTGTGTGTGTGTGTTCGCCCTCAGACCAACAGCTCAGGGACTCCAAGCTCATGAATATGATGGCAGTGAAGGTCTATTCCTGGGCTGCCCACCCCTCGTCTTAAAGATATAGTTTCCTGCAAGTTTGCTTTCCCTCCTTAACAAAGCACACCAAACTCAACCAGAGCTCGAGACTTTGTCAAGATGTTCATATGTGGAGTCAAATATGCCTAATTGGGGTTGTAATGAAAACCAATGGGATAATGGATCTCCAGGAAAGTTTTAGGCGGGTCTGATCTCTGCTACCTTGTGAGTGACTGTTGTCATGGTGATCAGCTGTATGATAAGTCTTTTGGCTCTGACTGGGGAGCTGATGATGACATTTCTTTGGACAGAGCTTTGTTGGAAGTTTAGGCGACACCTTGTCCTTGTGTCTGAATCGCCAGTCGGCAGAGTTTATGTACGTTCATGTTATTGCATGCATTGCTTTTAATGGTCCCAAAGAGATGGCCAAATGGGCAGTACTGTTTCCAGATGATGGTAGCTTTGGGAAATTTCTCTACTGTGGCCAAAATTACCCCTCATAACCATTCACCAGTCATCTTCCTCCATGAATCGCATTGTAGCTATCCGGTCAGCCTGTTTCTTTCATATTTAAATGGTAGTAACTATCTCCTGCCTTTCTAGGAGAAAGGAGGAATGTTCAGTGGGATGTTCAAGAAATCCCCCAAGCCTGTCAAGCGCACAGTACCTGCACAGGTAACTATTAGCACAGCACTGCACACTACCTGCACAGATTATTATATTGGCACAGCACTGCGCACTACCTGCACAGATTATTATATTGGCACAGCACTGCACATTACCTGCACAGATTATTATATTGGCACAGCACTGCACACTACCTGCACTGCACACTGCCTGCACAGATTATTATATTGGCACAGCTCTGCACACTACCTGCACAGATTATTATATTGGCACAGCACTGCACACTACCTGTACAGGTAACTATTTTAGCACAGCACTGCACACTACCTGCACAGATTATTATATTGGCACAGCACTGCACACTACCTGCACAGATTATTATATTGGCACAGCACTGCACACTACCTGCACAGATTATTACACTGGCACAGCACTGCACACTACCTGTACAAATAACTATATTACCACAATGCTGCACGCTACCTGTACAGGTAACTATATTTTAGCACAGCACTGCACACTCCCTGCTCAGATTATTATATTAGCACAGCACTGCACACTACCTGTACAGGTAGCTATATTAGCACAGTACTTCACACTACCTGCTCAGATATCTATATTAGCACAGCACTGCACACATGCTGCACAGGTAACTATATCAGCACAGCACTGCGCACTACCTGCACAGGTAACTATATTAGCACAGCATTGAGGACTACCTGTACAGGTAACTATATTAACATAGCACTGCAATCTATCTGCACAGGTAACTGTATTAGCGCAGCACTGCACTCTACCTGCACATGTAATGATATTAGCACAGCACTGCACACTACCTGCACAGGTAACTATATTAACATAGCACTGTAATCTATCTGCACAGGTGACTATATTAGCACCGCACTGCACACTACCTGCACAGCTAACTATATTAGCGCAGCACTGCACACTACCTGCACAGGTAACTATATTGGCGCAGCACTGCACACTACCTGCACGGGTAATGGTATTAGCATAGCACTGCACTCTACTTGTACCGGTAACTATAATAGCACAGTACTGCACACTTCCTACACGGGCAACTATATTAGAGCAGCAGTGCACACTACCTCACACTACAGAATAATTACTACAGAATAACACTTGTATAAAAATCCTGTGGCAAATGACCTCCTTTTCACAGGAAGATGAATCTACGCAGAGTGACCTGCCAGCCAGCAACAACAGTATTCCAGATGTCAGCACGAAGGTGAGTACTTTTCTGCCCTGTTTTTTTCCTCCCCCCCCATTGATTTGACTCGATTAACCCTTTCTTGTCCATCTAGGAAAAAGGAGGGATGTTCAGTGGAATGTTCAAAAAACCCCAGAAGCCTCCTGGAGGCGCTGCGCCAGGGCAGGTGGGTGTGTTTGTGTCTGTCGTTGATAAACAGGAAGCTCTTTAACCGAGCCAATAACAACAATATTTGGAAGTGTGACTTAATTGGGCAAACCCTCTCACTCTTAGGCTGATCTTCGTACGCAAAGTGAACGCTCTGACAACACAGAGGTGAGTATTTTTTGAGGGGTCGATGCGAGTGGATCGTTAATGTGCACTACTCTAATGTTCTTTATAGGAAACAGATTCCCATGTTGTGTGGTTTTTCCTCTGAAGTGCTGTCCCTTTTTTTCAGGACAATCTCACCACAAATACCCAGCAAACAGCCAGCGATGACAGTCTCTCTGGCACCAACATGAAGGCAAGTCTTTCTGTTCCGCCATTGCTCTGTATTTCGGTGTTCTCCTCCAACTGCTATTCTCACTAGCCAAACTCCTCCCTCTCCATTTGTTTCTTTAGGAGAAAGGAGGGATGTTCAGTCGAATGTTTAAGAAGGTAGTTAAACCTGCTGAACACACAGCACCTGCTCAGGTAATGGCACAATGCCCAAACAGATAACTCTTTTAGTGACGTACCATACCTGCCCAGTACAGGCAAACAATTCTGTACTTGGATGAGCTTGAATGCAACTGGAAATACATTACTAACTGCTGTTTCATGCACAGGAAACTGGTTCCGTCCACAGTGAACTTTCAGCTAGTGATGGCAGCCTGTCTGATGGCAGCACAAAGGTGATTTTTTCTTAAATTCAGCCATTATAGATCACATAAGGATTACGTAAGGATTATCTCTCTCTCCTGATTGGTCGAGGCGAGCTCCATCAGTCACCGTAAACAGTGATATTCACTTGGCAAAAGTGCGCGAGAGGTGAATATAACAATCCGACGACCTCGAGCTAAAAATAGATTAGGCCTCCCCGCAGGAGCTCCTGAAAGTGTCCGTATTTCGTGTCGCTTCGTCCCTGCAAGGAGCTTTATGTTAGAGTTGTCGCCCTCCTCTTATTTTATATTTTCAAGTGGGGTCATATAATAAAACAGTTATTGACCTCCGTTATCGGTGAATCCAATGAATTATCCTCCTTAAACAAGTGATATTCACTAAAGCTGTGCCTTGGTGAATAGCACTTGTCCAAGGTGGATAAATCATTGGATTCACCTCAATTGAAGTCAATAATTGTATAGTGTCACCAGCCTTTTGTTTTGTGCCAACTGCTTTTCCTAGTCTGTTTTATGCAATCTAGTGCTTTACCTGGTATGTACAGTATCTTCCTGAAATTGTGGTTTTTATTTCTCAAGTGAACACAACAAAACATTGCTTGGGGCAGGAGGCCTTGGCAGGGAAGTAACGAGAGATAAATGGATAGGGAGGCTAAATCTTATCTTGGTGACAGGGGGCTGGTCTGGTCTGGCCTGTTCTCATGCAGCTACTTAGGATTTAAACAGAAAATGGACATTACTTTGGGGGGGTTAAAGAAAATTTATAGGAGAACTAAAGCACCCCTAAAATAGGCCAAGTTACGTCCCTTGGTGTCAGCCTAATCCAGAAAGGGACGGTGTGGGTGCTGGCTTTCATTCCAACCAAGGACGCATACAGCTGATTCTACTGATCACAGTCCTCATCAAGGACCCATAGGGCGGGGTAACGGTATCAGGTGTGCATCTGCATGGCTGGAATGGAAGCTTGCACCCACACTGGCCATTTCTGGATGAGGTTGAGAACCCATGGCATATTGATATTGCACATCTCTGGCAGTACTGCCCCTGATGTGTCTTAGATTTGCTGTAACCCAGATTATACTGTACATCTGCAAAAAGCAGGAGCTGAATTTATCCCATACAAAGAAACCAGTGAATGAAGACCAGTCCAGGGGCCTGTTCCACCAAGCAGGTTTACTCAGTTAGCAGGATAGCTGCACTGAGTAAAACCTGGAAACTTCTCAATTCTGGAATGGGCTGATGTTATAAGAGTTGTTTCAGGTTATGCTTTAGCAGTTATCTGGCTAACTCAACAACCCTGCGTTATGGAGAAGACCCCTGGTATCATTACTTATGTCCCTCGCGAAAGTGGAGAATAGTCTTTTTTACCCTCCGTCCGTAATCCCATGACTCCGTAAGTCCGAAACACTACAGTTTCAACTGTGAAACAGTTTAAACTCTGTAGATTTTATCTGGGGCACATCCCCGCACATCACATGCTTATCACTCTAGTTTTTGATGGTATTGTTGATGCTGGAATTGGGCTGTAGCTTTTTAAGTGATTACAGGATGTATATCATTTTCTTTTCTCAGGACAATCTTTCTACAGACAATAAGCTCTCAGCCAGCAATGAGAGTCTATCGGACATAACCACAAAGGTGAATCTCTGATAACTCAGTAATCTATTGACAGTCGTTAATGTCCAGGTATACGTGTTCCACATTATTACTCTCAACTTATTAATCCCCCTCTCTCTTTCTCTCTCTCTTTCTCTCAGGAAAAGGGAGGGAAGTTCACCAGGATGTTGAAAAAGGCCTCCAAACATGCTGAACATGCTGTACACCCCAAGGTAAATACACTAAACACCTCCATGTGGCGGTATATGCTAACATCTCTGAATGCACTGCCCTAATCAATTTGCCTGTTTCAGGAAAGTGAATCAGACAGTGACGATAGCCTCTCGGATAACGACACAAAGGTGAGGGTCTCAGTCAGCCTGTCCATCGTGAACCTATTTTTCTGGTTCAGGAATGACTCTGAGTAACCTTCTCTCATCTCTCTAGGAGAAAGGAGGAATGTTCAGTGGGATGTTTAAATCTAAAGCGCCCAAACATTCAAAAGATGTTACATCTGCACAGGTAAGTGTCTCTCTCTTTGATTTTCCATGTTTATACGTGGGTAGCTCTTAGCTTGCATGGGAAATGATGACTTGGATCTCCTTAAGGATCACTCTTCCTCTCTTGGCTTTCTTTCTCAGGACAATCTTTCCACACACAGCGAACTCTCCGGTAGCAATGAAGCTCTGTCTGACAACCAAACCTCAAAGGTGGGTCTCCGCGTGGTCATTACTCCAAAGATGACCTTTTCTTTGCGGCTAACTCTCGAAACTAAACCGCACCCTAATCTCTCTACATCAGGACAAGAAAGCGGGGTTTTCTGGAATGTTCAAAAAAGCCTTCAAACCAGTGGAGACCACTGCACCTGCTCAGGTAGCAATATTAACGCTGTATTGCTAGCTACTGCTGGTGATGTCTATACTGCCACTGTAATCTACCTGTACGCAATAATAACAGTGCTTAAATTCTGTGGCAAATTGCCTGTATTTGGCAGGAAGATGAATCTACACAGAGAGAACTCTCAGCCAGCAACGACAATCTCACGGATGCAAATGTTAAGGTCAGTGTCTGTCTGTCCGGTCTATACTCTCCCCCGTTGATTTCATTCTCAGAGGTAAACTTAGAAACTCCAGTCTGTGTCTGTACCAGTTAAACAGGCTCTATTAACAGTTCAGTGTCTCCCTAGGAGAGAGGAGGAGTGTTTGGTGGAATGTTCAAGAAACATCCTAAAACTTCTGAAGGTCCCACGCAGGTAAATTCTCTAACTGTTTGCTAAACACTTTCCCCACCAGTATTTTTTTTTTTTTTTAGGTTGCCAACCACTGCCAGCATTTTTGATAATATTCATTGATCTTTTGATACCTATTTTTGTCGGGAGACCTGAAATCGCTTCCCCCACTATGTAACTCTGAAAACAATTGACGGAATATGTTGTCAATGGCGGGGAATGGGCTGACGTGCAGATTAGCAGTCAGATTTTTACGAAGGGAGTTTGAATGTTGCGTTCAGCAGCATGCTATGCAATTTATGACTGAAAATTTTCATTTGAGCATCATTTCGTTTAATTTGTAGAAAGGATTAATTGCAGATTACTTGTAGAAAAGACTGGCTTCAGCTTGTGCCTTGGTAAATTTGAAGTTATGGCGGAAATGATTGGAAATCTTGTGGAGTCTTCACGATTGTGTGCATTATGTTGTGTAGATCTAAAAATTTGGAAAAATGCCATTTGCAATTTTTGTGGCTTTCAAGAAGCATTTACTGCTATAACAACTTCACTATTTTCAGGCAAGTCAATCACAAGATGAACTCTCAGCCAGCAGTGAGAATCTATCTGAAATCAACACAAAAGTAAGAGTTAATCTATCTCTGTCCTGTTAGAGCTCTTCCCAGATAAAACTGACTTCACTAATGCTGACTCGGTTACCCCTCGTGTCTTTAGGAGAAAGCAGGGATGTTCAGTGGAATGTTCAGATCAAAATCTGACAAAAATTTTGAACATTATTCACATGAAGAGGTAAAACTATCACCCCATTTTTCAGTTGTTTCAGTTTTTTACCCATAAGTGTGTCCTATTAGTTGACGTAGAAACTGAAAACTCTACTTAGAAACACTTGGAGCATCCATCTTCTCTTTCTGTCTGTCCCAGGACAATCTGTCTGCACACAGAGAGCTCTCAGCCAGCAGCGACCATCTCTCCGACAACACCAAGGTGGGTCCCTGTTCAGTCATTAGACTCATTACTCAACATTAGTGATGTAATCTGCGGATATATGGAAGTTCACGAGTTGCAGGTCCCCAAATAGTCAAATGTGACCCTTGGTTGGGCTGCGGGCCATTGTGTGTGTTTGTGTGTGTGTGTGTGTGTGTGGGGGGATTTCTGCAGTACTTTTTCCAATAGGAAGTTGGTGAAAACAGAAACACAAAAACAAGTTTAAAAAGGCAAGGAAAAGGGATTTGACTATCTTGCGGCAAAAGCACGTCTAAACGCGCAGGCGTCAAGCATGAGACTCTGACTGAATGAAACCAAACCAGGCAGTCACTTCTGTTGCCATTTGGTTTCAGAGTATCACCAAATTACAAAGCAGAGATTGGGCTACTGTCAAATTACCAATCAAATCCAAAATAATTTAATCAACATCGCAAGCAATGAGAGTCTGAGTGGGTATGAAGTCACCGCAGGAGGTTGCTAGCCTCAAACTGAGTGCAAGTAGGTTGCTCACTCCCGTACTTGCGTCCACCATGTGTAGGAAACCTGGAGCGGACCCAAGATGAGAAACAGATCACCAGGCCCAAACACATAGGGCAGTCGGAAGGAAAAAACTTAGTAGATAGTCGGTAGGCCAACCTAGATTGGAACTGACAATGGGGCATACAATAGCAAACAATAGGGCATACAAAACGAGTGTGAATCAGGTTGGAATTGATACTACACGATGATAAATATGCTGTGTTCTGGGGCATGGTGACGTGTTACATCTGACAAGACTGACTCATTCAACACTTTGGAAAAGGAGAGACATTTACCTTTGGATATGCAAAGTTAAATTAATAACACTGAAACTGCATAATATGAATGATATGTAGCCCACACTGTCTGTACTGTAGCCTATGCTTGTTCGCTTTGAGAAGGGAGTCAGTGGAGATGTGGAATTGTGGATGGCCTGACTCATTAAGCGGACTGAATAAGGCCCTGTAGTCGATGCCCCTTCATGTCACTGTTACATTTCGGGCACCTCAAAGTCCTCAGTGTTGGTACCGCTTCTGTTCCTTTAAGCAAATATGCTCCCATTAAAAAAAAAAAAAAAAAAAAAGCCATTGTAGATGATGGAACAAACTGGCTCATTAGCTGTGGTCTACAGATCAGTCACAGGAGGGCAACTCAAGCGATCAAAATTGCATTTCCAACCTTCGCTGCCGGTGGTGCTACTGCTATTCTCGCCAAATCCTTGCGTGTGATTGGCTGACACGCTGGAGGTTACAGGAGGTTGTTTCGTAATGTACACGTCTGGTAAACACAATAGCCGATACTCTGCGCTGGCATCGTAACGCCAGGTCGGTGTTTGGTATACTGCTACGGTGTTAGCTTTACATCAATATATTTGATTGTGCAGGAGTTCAAAATAAAATAAATCAAGTTACAAAATAAAATACAATTACAAAACAGCAACTCGCCAGCGTTGCCTGTAGCATATTCTGGCACCACCCTCATCAAGGTTTGAACATTTAATTGCAATCCCTCAAATTAAATCAGCAGGCCTTGCTGGCTGCGAAAACGCTGACCAAAGTTATTACTGCTCGACATGGTAGTGCTTCAGTCTCATCGTTTTTATCCCCCACCACCGACTGGTGCGGGCAATGTAGGATTGGGTTACGTCTGTCCGTGCAACCGTCACACTTTCAATGGAGACTAGCAACCTCGAAAACTATTGTTACATGGGTCAAATTTTGTGGGCTTGATAAGCTAGTCTTGATTCACGTTGAGTTTGAAAATGGATGTCAAAGCGTATTTATGTACCGTAGAGTTATGGCCCTTGATCGTGATAATGATGACCATGTCGTCTTGTTATGTTTCCGTCGACCCCATTTTTAAAGACACCATCGATACCTCTGCTCTTGGGCTTTGCCCTCAGGGAGATAATCAGAATATGACGGGACTGCTTTTCACGGGGCTGCCCTCTGAGTGCCAACAGTGTTTTCAAGACCGTGTAAATTGATCTGTTAATTGCAGCTCATAATTTTAATGTTTTCTTCTGATGTCTCTCCTGTGTTTCCTCTCTCAGGAAAAAGGAGGGATGTTAACGGGGATGTTTAGATGGGCAGCTAAACCAGAGGAGCACAAAGGTTCTGCGCAGGTAACACTATATTCCACCTGTACAGGTATTTAGATTTGTCAGGCAGTGTTTGTTCGCACATTAATATTTGTTTCAGTATACTGAACTCCACATTTCCACTTTGACAGAAAAACGAATCTGCAATGAACCGTGAGCTTTCGTCCAGCAACGAAAATCTCTTGGACGCCCCCTCTAAGGTGAGTGTCCTTCTGTCTTGCTTGTGCCTTCCTCAGGTAAATGGGCCCCATTAACCCCTTATGTTCTCTCTAGGAGAAGGGAGGAATGTTCAGTGGAATGTTCAGATCCAAACATCCCAAACCTTCCCAAGATCCTGCATCTGATCAGGTAACTCTCTCTTCGGGAATTTCAGTTTATGTTCAAGCAGCTTGTGTTCATAACTGCCGCAAGTCTGTACTTGTAACATTTTACATCATTATTTATCTTTCTCTCCCTGCTCAGGAAGCAGGACTGACGCGCGGCGAACTCTCGGCCAGTGACGACAGACTGTCGGAGAACAGCACGAAGGTAAGCGTGTCTGCACGAGCGTTGCTGTTTATATCAGCGTCACGGTGAAATGGCGTCCCTGAAACCTGTGATATTCAGTTTGACCCCCCCCTTTCAGGAAAAAGGAGGGAAATTTGCTGGAATGTTCCGGAGAGGTCCTAGACCTGCCGAGAGCAGCACAGCTGCTCAGGTGAGCGCACACACCATAATCTAACTTTACTGGAGAGTGTTGGCACCTTCCTTTTTTGATGTGTAACTCCAGTATTTAATTTCTGCTCAGAACTAAATCCATGGCTCTTTCATCAAGTAAAATGGGCCGTGTGTGTGTGTCCTTTACAGGTCTCAGTTGACAGTGGAGCAGATAAAGGAGGGGGGTTATTGAGGAAGAGGAAGGTGAGCACGTGTTGCTCTTTTGGTGTTGGTCATTTGGAGTAATGGCGGCTGTGTTGTTATGCACAATCTGATATTGCCGTATTAGTGTTCCTCCAGGAACAACAAAATAATATTTGTCCAGAAGTAACATTATAGTCTGTCAGTGAATAGCAGCTCTGATATCTCTATGCTGCACTTACAAATGTAATGCGTTGTTGTTGTCTCGAGTCTGGTAGCGAATTTTACGCAGCTAAGTTATCATGCAGTTGAGCAGAGACTTGCAGAAACGTATGTCATCAAAAAAACCCAAAATAGTTTTTGCAAATTTTATATACTTTTCACGTCATTTTCGCTCTTAAATTGCTCACGTTCAGGGATTTCGCTGATTTGATCTGCTGAAGGTCGTTGCTGGCTGCGTGCGATGCACCGTTGTGAAGCCTTCCTGGTTTCATTACATTGTCATGGCTGAGCTGCTATTAATTAGCGGAGTACAATGTTACTCTTGAACAAAGTTAATTTCCCGGAACAACAGTTACAGGGCGATCTCAGATTGCAAGTGCTGTTATCCTGCATTATAAGGTTCTCTACACCCCTGCCTCCTATGCTGCTTTTATGTTCCAACCATATTCTGTATTGAGGCAAGCTGTCAGTCATTCCTAATTGGCACATTTTAATGTCTTGAGAGTTATTTACCCTCCTAAGCTACAAGGGTAACTTTGTATAACTAAAATATAATGCCATGTTAGTGTAGCTACAGGCTTAGTGCTGAACTTCTACGCAGTATTGCATGTATGTTCTAAACTCCACGCTGACTGACTACTTGGCACTGTCTTTGATGTGATTTTAGGTATATCTTACCTGTGATGTACAATTTGTCTTCTATAACCTCTAGACATCTTTTAGAGTGAGGAAAACTCTTCCCAGAACTCCAAAAATTCGATCACCGATGAAGGCAAGTGAAACAAGTCATCTGCTTCCACTTACTGTTCATCTTTACCTTCTCTGCTGGCTGAAACCAGGTCTCATTTCCTGCCTGAGTTTGATGGGTTAAAGACACCATGGGACATTTCTCGCAGTTATTACTCGCTGTTAGACATAAGACGTAATACAGTATACCCAAAATGAATCATGTGCCTGTGCAAAAACGTCAAAACAATTGGTTGTACTCTGTGTGAGTAAAAAAAAATGCTGAAATAATTGCATAAATGGCATTGCACACCATATACACAAGATGGAAGTTCCTTGAAAGGAGAAGCGCGTGTCAAATGTGTACAAGAACGTACATTTATTTACTGGGCAGACATTGGTGGAAAAGTACTAACTAGACAGTCCAGTCCCCTGCGACAGCATGGGTGTAGCCCCCCGAAAACCCGCTTCTCCCCTTTTTTGCGCATTATTCCGTCAATACTGTTGCCATGGCAACCACAATCGATAGGTGTCATAACTGAAGTATAACACATGTCTGTACCAAATATGAAAGTAATCGGTCAAAAAATAACAGCCCGTACAGCGTCCACAAGGAAGTGTCTACAGACGCGGCGGCGGAGACGACAAGCACGAATCCATAGTAGCTGCCTGACTGCGCCGGGGGGCTACAAATACACAGGAAGTAGATGTTTGGGGCAAGAATGGCCATCAATTGTGGTTCACCAATTGCCAAGGCCAAATAATATAGCCCATTTTTTTTTTTTTTTTTTTATAAAGGCCCACCTAAAGCAAGATCACGGATCTCAGACAAGTTTCCCTTGCACACCTCCTAATTACATGTACTGAATGGAAAAGGGAAAAACTGATCCTGTATCTGTGCTCTTTCACCAACAAGTTTCATGAATTGGGGCCAGTATCTGATGCATCTGTTCCAAAATGTATGTGCTTCCTTATGCTTTACCTTGTAATAGCACAGTCGAGCACTTTGTGTCCAATGATAGATAGGTTGCAATTTTTTTTAAAGGGACTATTCTCCAGTAATGAAACCTTAAATACTATAGTTAAAGATTAGGCTTTGTATAAATAAGCTGCATGCAAACCAAACACATTTTCCCACAGCAGCTTGAGATATTTGTGTATTTATCACCCCCATGGCTTCCCTGTGAATTTGCTGTAAAGACAACAACTACCACAATGCACTGCGTTAGCTGTAGCCAGCTGTTTCCCTATGCCAACGCAATGATCTGACAAATTAATGCCTGAAAAAAAAAAAAATTTCCGCTTGCTTGCTCTAGCCAAATCACGGTACAGTAAGCCAACGTTACTTGACAGAATTGAAGCTGACTGCGCTAGAACAGTAAGGTTATGTTGCCGAAATGGCTGGGAAAATTTTAATGAAAACGTTTCGCAGCAGATCAAAAGGTGACATTAAACAGGGCACATTATCAAGCTAGCTTTGTGTATTAATGCATATTAGCCCCTAACATCCACTGCACTCATGTTTTGTTGGAAACGTTGCTGGTTTGCAAGCAAAGATAACCGTGAAGTTTCCGTGTGCATTTTTCGCTCTATAGCCCTTGCTTGAGTAGGTGGAGATAAGGTTGAAAATCTGCATTGCGCCTTTAAGCTTTACTGAAGTATGTTAAGTGAAAGCTAGTTCTGCATATCGAACATCGATTTTTTTTTTTTTGTCTTAATTTTGAGGATGGAGATATCGCCACTCCATCTCACACTCTCAGTGGCCCTCTCTCGCCCTTCTGTAGGACATAGAGGAGGAGGATCTGTTGGCGGAGCCTGTGGAGATGGAGGAGTCAGGCCCAGTGCAGGTTCGTGAGTGAGGACACGCACAGCGAGCTCCAGAATCATTGTCAGCCCTAACTGCTAGTGCACTGAAAGTACTTAAGAAAGCAATAATTTCATTATAGAGAGAAACTCAAACTCCCAAGACGCAAACAATATTGTAGACAGGGGTGCCAATAATTCTCAGATCTGAGATTCACTGGAACTTTGATAAAGTAAACTTTTGCACATTGGAACTTCAAGCTAGTCTTTACAATGTTGCTATTATTATTTTTTATTTTTTTAAATAGTATTTTCAGTGCAGTTCCAGTCATGGGTGCCAGTAAATCTGTAGACCAATGCACATACAGTACTTGTACACTGGTGCTGTACTGGGGTATAACTGTCTGTCTGCGCATCTATTCATAGGGGAGCTCTGTGGAGATCGAGATGGTGGAGATGGCACCTTTGCCCAAAGACGGAAACCCTCTGGAGGAGGTGTGTTACTCAGGAGAATTCATGTCTCTGTTCAGCTTGTCAACTGCACAACCACACACACCGCTAGCATGTTCCTAACTGAACTTGAATGTTCACAACTATAGTGGTATAAAGACCATCACTGATGATGGAAAGTAATGGAATTCAACCCTTAAAGTGCGTAATTTTTGCTCTCCATTTCCCTCCAAAAGTTAATCATTCATTATTAATCCTGAACAAAAATATAAACGCAGCAGTTTAGCCCTTTCAATATTCCAAACAATTATTTCTGAGGTTGGCTTTGTAGGGTTTATTTACAAGACCAAGGTTGTGTACTACTGGCCTCAGTGCACTTCAGTCACCTTCTCCATATCATTGTCAAATTCATGCCCTGTCAAAATTGGCCTAATCCAGAGCTATTGAAATCAGGTACGGTCAACCCAGGCACATCCTGTGCTCTGGTCGATAAAAGGCCACCTCAAAAGTCCCAGTTCTGCCATTGTTCAAAATGCCATAGATGACTCAAGCCCTCAGGGAGCGTGCCATTGGCATGCTCAATGCAGAAATGTTTCTCAGGGCTGTCGAAAGGGCTCTTAATATCCATGTTTCAACAATAAGTCACAAAAGACACCATTTTGAGGAATTAGGCACGACCGCAACCTCCCATACGCATGACGACCCCTGACTAAGACCGCCATATCCAGACTCTCCATCTCTATGACTGTCTGAGACCAGCAACTGCCACTGTACATGAGGCAGTTGGTCCCCACAATCGCTGCAACTCTGCAAAAATCTTGAAAAATCATCTCCAGGAAGTCCATATCTGTACGTGTTGTGCTCCTTGTGGATTGGACCTCACCTCAGCTCGACGAAAAAATCAGTTTGACTGAGTGAACAGACACATTTGATGGCCAATGGCACAATGGAGGACTGTTTTCTGTACAGACGAGTCACGCTTCCAACTTCACTGAGCGAATGGACTGGGTTTGTTACGCTGAGGTCAGTGTGGTGCGCATGGTGGCACATGGAGGTGGAGTGCTGGTTTTTGGTAGGAATACCCCATGGATATTGCATCCAACTGCATTTCATTAACAGCAGCTTGAATGCACAGTGATATTGCGATGAGATACTGCGGCCTATCGTCCTTCCATTAGTCCATCAAAACAACGCAATATTCCAGCATGACCATGTCAGACCCCACGTCACCTGTGCATGCACAGAGTTTCTTGAGCCTGAAAACATTTGTGTGCTTGAATGGCCAGCTTAATCCTCGGATTTGTCCCCCATCCAGCATTTTTGAGGTGTCCTCAACCAATGAGTTTGTCATTGTTTCCCATATCCGACCAGTATCCGCCAGCTCCATGCAGCTCTTGAAGAGCAGTAGGAGCACGTCCCCAAAGTCACCATTGACCATTTGGTATGGTCCATATGGCAGAGATGTGTAGCAGTGCAGCAGGCCAAAGGCAGACAAACCCAATGTTAATTTGTGAAATTTGGACAATAGACCCCATCCCTTTATCATCTATGCCACCGTGAGATTCTTGTTTGTCTGTTTCAGTAATTGATCAAAGTGCATTGCAATATGGTCATGCAATCAGTCAACGCTCAATGAAAGTACAGTGAGTTTCTGAACATGGTCATATTTCTCACAGTACGAAGTGTTGCATTTATATTTTTGTTCAGTGTAGTTGACAAATGACCTTCAGAAGGACTCACAGGTACCTGACCTTAGGTTATTGCTAAGTAATTTGCCAA
This sequence comes from Gymnothorax javanicus, assembly GCA_029692085.1. Taxonomy (NCBI): domain Eukaryota; kingdom Metazoa; phylum Chordata; class Actinopteri; order Anguilliformes; family Muraenidae; genus Gymnothorax; species Gymnothorax javanicus. The sequence goes on from CM056197.1 coordinate 16,621,242, forward strand.
CTGAAAATTGACAGAACTGTCAGCCTTTTCAAGGCTGAAATCTGAAATTTTGTTTCATATATTTTGTGCCTTGCGTGACTATAGCAACGATTAGCACTTTAAGGGTTAAAGAACACCATATTAGAATAAAAAAAATCCTTCAGGAATTCTGTTGGTTAACAATGCATACCGTTAAATTGGTTTGTGAAATCTTTGGCAATTGGAAGGTTTACTGTTTCCTGCTCACTGGAGTAGTAGATTAATGCTTTCAAACCTGTGCAGAATGCTTACACCTTGATTGGAGTGCTGTTTGCATAGCCAGTCTCACCTATTTATGCCATGAGCAACTCTGCTTTGCTGTTCCAGTACTATTCCTGCCACATGGTCTGCAGCGGCCACCCTGCTATTATTTTGGTCAGATTGTGCAAACAGGATGCGATAACAGGCAGAGCCTTGATGCCGAAGTTAAAGTCACGTTACAGCTCAATAAACACTGATTCAACTCCACACCTGAGTTGCCTGACTGAGATGATAGATGGGTTTATTCTCTCTCTCTCTCTCTCTCTCTCTCCCAGGATGATGATGGTCTGCTGGATTGGTGGAGGACAGTGGAAGGTTGGTCATCATTGGGCTTGAGTAGCTGGGCAATCCAGTATGGATGTGTGTATTCCTACCATTGTGGGGACAAAATGTCCCCACCAAGTTTTTATCCTCAAGGGGACATTTTCCACTCCCTACAAGGCAATGGAGTTATTTTAGAGTTAGTGGTTAAGGTTAGGGTTAGGGTTTGGCCTGTAGTGTTCATGGTTAGGGTTAGGGTTTGGCCTGTAGTGTTCATGGTTAAGGTTAGGGTTAGGGTTTGGCCTGTAGTGTTCATGGTTAAGGTCAGGGTTAGGGAATGAATTTAAGTCTGTGGGATCGCCCACAAAACACGAAAATACAACACTTTATGCATGTGCGCCTTATATGTAAGATAACATGATGTATTTAATTGTATTTCTGTGTGCTGACAGGTTGGGATGAATGGAATGAATCTTCAAACTTTAAAGAGGATGAGCAAGAGCTGTAAGTTAATATTTCAGATTGTTACTCTTTCATTGTTCCCTCCAGTTTTTGGCTCGCATTCCCTCAGCACTCAGTATTATGCCCAGGAGATTGATGTATTCATATCTGCTGTCTCCCGGTTCTTTTTCAGGGCAGTGGAGCAGGCTGCTGACCGCGTTTATTTGGCGGCTCAGCTGTTTGTGCGGCTGTTTAACCAGCGGGGGGCGTCTCTGCAGCAGCGCATCCTCGAGTTGCTTTCTCTGGCCGATGCCGCCGATAACTTCCACAAGCGCACTGTGGCGGCCAGCATGGGCGGTGGAGTGGCCAGTGTGGTGGGGAGCGTGACCACCATTACAGGTCTCATCCTCGCCCCCTTCACCTTTGGAACCTCCATCATCGTCACGGCGGTGGGCATTGGCGTGGCAACCGCAGGCGGCATCGCCTCTGCCTCCGCCAACATCACAGACACTGTCCACTCCAACATGGACCGCAAGAAGGTCGAGAAGATGATCCAGGGCTACCAAGATGAGATCAAGGACATCCGGGAATGCATGGAGTTTGTGCAGGTGGGTCAGTCAGACCGATGGTGATTATTAGAGTCATTTTCCAGAGGCTCTGTAGTGCTAGTCGTCAAAAAATTGATTACCAAAGGATCAAAACTGCTAGTTTTCGCAACAACTTCAAACCCGAAGCCTATCTGCCTCGTTAGTAGCAGTTATAATTTTACCCCCCGGACGAACTCAGGGCTTCTATGGATTTGGCCTCGTCATGCGTCTGCCGCTGCCGCCGTAGAGTTTCCTTGTGAATGCTCTACAGCCCACAAATATAGAGCCATTTCTTTTGTATTTGTTATGTATATGAGCAGTGGTTAGCTCATTTGAATGAAACACACTTATTGTGTGCTTGCGGCAAGCAACACATTGTTTTTCTTAAGTCCGTTTATTTTTTTCATTATTATTTTTCCATTTCCACAGACTTTTTTGTCCCATATCAAGTACTGAGTGTTCGCGATAGAGACGCGGCTCAAACGCCGAAACGTCAGCCCGACCATGTCTCTGGGCCTTGTACAAACGGTTGCATAACCCCTTTTCATTCTTTCGCAATCCCTGTTTTTCATCCCTTCTAATCTCCATTAAAAATGCATGGTGGAGTTCAGGCGGAATGTTCGCGCACTGTAGGCTTAGACTCCAGAGAGGCAAAAAAATGACTCGGGGAATTTTGAAATCGCTCCCCTGGATACAATTTCCAACGTACACACACAAATTCTACATCAAAACGTGGGAAAATTTTTGCAGGCCTGAAAAATGTCACTTTGGCAGAAAACAGAAAAAGGGTTGAGGCTCCAGGCGCCCCCAAGCGACAGGAGCGCAAACCAACTGTCCCATAGGCAGCCATTATAACAGGAGCAGAAAAGTTTGGGAAGAAAGTTGAAAAACACCTTTTTAAAATCGCCATCCTGACCACATGCTTGACACTACAAGAAAAAAAAAATACATGGGGACGCTCAGCAGAGTCTCCTCTCGCTCACAATGTTTTTGTTTTCACCATAGGACCTAAGGTCTGCCAGAAAATAGCAGTAGGTCGGACAGTGTCACTGAAGATTTTTTTGCCTAACTTTCTGTTTCACAGCACCTATGAGATCACCATGGCAAGCACACGGGTGCTGCTGTCTCCATAGAGACACGCACACACACAGGGGAGCTGCTGTGTCAGACTCACACACACACACACACACACACACACACACATCTGTCTGTGTTTCTCACTGGTAAAAATACAGCGTCAGCGATTAAACAGGCCGGTATAGACAAATTTCAGAGTGCTTCGCGCTTTAAAAAAAGCTTCGCGCTTTTTTGTCCTTTAAACAATGTTAGATGATACTTGTGTGTGTGTGTGTGTGTGTGTGTGTGTGTGTGTGAGAGAGACAGACAGACAGACAGGCTACCTACCTACACTCTGCCAGACTGTCACTGTAGTGTGTGTGTGCGTGTGTGTGTGTGAGAGAGACATCGCTTTTAACTTTAGCGTCAACATTTCAGCAAGCACATTCTCGAGGTTCGTCCTGACGAAACGCAGTTCTAGTTCACTGGCAAGATCTCCCTGGGAAGTTAAATTTGGGGACAGATCCACGGGTATTTAATGAGGGTACTGCTTTTTGATTGGTTTATGGTTTCTGGACAATGACTATTGAAAGCATGATCGGATTTAAATGAAACTTAATTGGCTTACTTACTAGTAAGGTCTCTCAGACAAGTTTGATTTTTGGACAGATCCATGCATATTTAATGAGGATGCTGTTTTGTGATTGGTTTATGGTTTCTGAGTAAGCCTGTTATAAGCTTAGAGGCCCATTGGGCCAGGGCTTAACCCCGGTTTCCATGGCATGAAGTGACGAGGAGTATTACTACTGGTACCCATTTATGCACCTGGGTGGAGTGAGGCGTGGAGTGTGGCAGTAAAGTGTTTTACCCAAGAACACACCACGAAGGCCGTGGCCGGGGCTTGAACTCAGGACCTTACGATCCCAAGTCAAGCCTACTTGACCACTGGACTATCGCATAAGTATCTCCCACATCACGGTTTCTGAACAATAACTATAGAAATAATGCTCTCCAGCAAGTTCCATTTTGGGACAGATCCGCACATATTTAGTATGACAGAATGACGGCAACATTGAAAAAAAAAAACTTGCATGAAAAATTCTTGACAGTATTGTAAGTTTGGAAGCACAGTTCAACGATTAGGCGACGATTGGACCAGGCTGGTTGTCGTCACTGCTCTCCAAATTGTCGTCATCGCTTGAACAAAAGTCTGATCTGCTCGTCCAGTCATCAACAAAGGCGGGGATGAGACACTTCAATGTGACTGTCAAAATCCTTGAATTCGGGTTCGGCATTGCTTGTCGAAACAAACACAGCGTGCAGATCTGCCGTAGGATCGAAACCTTCAAAATCGGCCTCTGCGTCAGTGGTTGAAAGGAACACATCTTACGGATTGCGAGATGCCATTTTACGATGTGATACACAGCCTGGTCAGGGCAAAAATGAACAAAATGAAATTTACAAACAAAGTAATGGAATGCATGCATGTGACTTCTTACTGTGTGACTTCTTGTATCACCCAAGACCAATCATAATGTCACATGAACTCAAACCATTGTCTGTGTTTAGACGCAAAGCAAAAAGCACTCATGATAACAGTTCTGCATGTTTAGACGCAAAGCGAGCTACGTGATAAGATGGCTCCAGGACTCGAGCCGGTCGGTGGTAATATGAGTACACACGTTTCCGCGCAAGTCCGATAAGCCAACTGATAACAGATTATGAAGGCGTGAATTGCCGTAATGTGAATATACAGGAAACAAGGGGTTAATAGCATGGATAGGCAGAGCTTTGCAAGCAGAGATGATAAACCTTAATATTGGCTGACCTCACTAATGCGATGCCGGAACCAGAAGCTTAGCCAACTAAGGAACTGGATTAAAATTGTTGATGTTGCTCGACGTCTTTGAAAGTATATAGATGATGCGTTCTTCGTTCACTGCTTACCAGGACTTTAAAGAATGGCACGATTGTCCAGTGCAAGGTGTGGTCCATTTGTGCGAGTGTGACAAATCTGTGAAGACTGTATCTGACCAATCAACGGTTTTTAGTCATTCTAGCTCCACCTTGCAGTCTTTGAGAACCTATGGATGGCACGCTTGGAAACCTAACAGAATAGCTCTCAAAAACTGCGCACATGCTTTCCATTCCATTTGTACAATCCAAGAATTTGTACAATCTAAATACAAAACATGCAACTGTAATCGTGTCAAGCTGTATCATACCTTCCACTAGAAATGAGGCTAAACTGAAGGGTCATCTCCATTCCTTTCTCATTCCTCTTTTCCCTCTCTCTGCAGGCAGGGATGGACGCACTACAAGAGTGGGACTTCGAGAAGTACACGGAGAGTGTGGCCAGCCGGGCTCTGAATCAGAACGTCAAACACGTAGTGAAGGAAGGAGCTCGGGCGGGCAAGGCTCTGATGATCAATACTGACCAACTGATCAGCACTGTGCAAGTTCTCAGTGTAGCGGGAGGCGCTGCCAAAGCAGCCCAGGCGATCAGCGTCACCACAGGGGTCATGTCCGCACTCTTCCTCGCACTCGACATTTTCTTCCTCGCTAAAGACTCGCACGAGTTGCGCAAGGGTGCCAAAACTCAGTTTGCCACGAAGCTGCGTGAGGTTTGCAAGGAACTGCAGGATGGTCTTCTAGATCTGAACCGAGTCAAGACTGAGCTGCAGAAGACCATGGATGGCGTCGAGGTGGAAGAATTTGAGGAAGAGGAAGAGGAGGACGATGAGGATTTGGACCTGGAATCTGACCCAGTAAAACTTGCCCAACTAGAGGAAGAGATAAGTCTAATAGAACAAAAACTGGACCAGGAAGTCCTTGAGAAGAAAAAACGGGTGGAAGGAGAAGAAAGAAAGGAGACCCTGAAAAAGGATGGTAAAGAAGTACACGGAGAGTCGAAAAGTAGAAAGACAGAAAAGGGTGAAAAAAATGTTGAGGATATGAAGGGAGAGGGGGAGGATAGAATGGAGAAAGAAGCATCAGATGAATCTGAAGTTACAAAACATGGGATAGAAGAGTCGACAGAAGATGGAAGCCATGTCATTGAAAATGAAAAACAAATGCTGGAAGAACAGAAGAGTGCACAAGGAGTAGAGGAGAAAGGACAGAAGGAGATGAGAGAAGGATCTGACGAGGGAGAAGTAAAGAGAGGGGTGGATGCCCTGAGGAATGATGGGAAAAGAGAAAAGGGTGAACTAAGCAAAGAGGAACATGGGAGAGACGGGGAGGCTTCTGGTAAGATAGACAGCAGGCTGGGGAGCCATGGGAGGAGACCAAAGCATGACTGGAGGAAGGACACAAAGACGGAGGTCGATGAACATGAAAGAAAGGGAAAGAGGGAAGAGGACAAATGGAGGAAACATGAAAAGATGGAGAAAGATGAACACAGGAAAAAAGAATCAAGAGAGAGTGAAGACGTGAAGGATGAACGAAAGAGAAGCTGGAAGGAGGGGGATGAACGACGCAAGGATTCGAAGAAAGAGGGGGATGAACGATGGAAGGATGCAAAACAAGAAGGGGATGAACGGGGCGAAAGTGGAAAGGGTGATTGGGATGAACGAGGGAAGAGTACCAGAGAGGGGGATGAAAGATGGAATGATTCAAAGAGGGGGGAGGACAAACACTGGAGGCATTCACACAGAGATGGGGATGAAAGAGGGAAGAGTGGAAGAGAAGGGGATGATCGATGGAAGGATGCAAAGAGAGATGGGGAAGAACGATGGAGGAGTGGAAGGAAAGAAGGAGATGCACAAGGGAGGAGTGGGAAGAGAGGACAGGACACGGTTACAGACGCCATACCTCCTCCAGCCAGGCCTCGATCCAGGGCCATATCGCACGTGGTGGAGGAGACGAGGAGGGAGAGGCCAGCCGCGGACCCAAAAGGCTCGCCCTCCGTCCTGCACAAGAAGCGCTCTTCCCACAGAGAACCTCTCTCAATATGACCCCTATAACTGAAGAGGAATTCAGGTGCGTTCGCTCGTTCAGCAGATCTCGACGATAACGAGAGCTTCCTAAACGAGCTGTGCCATTCCGGTCTGTTGCGTTTATTTTAACACTTTTTTTTTTTTTTTTTTTTTTTTAGATCGGCCTCTTTCACATCAGTCCCCTTCACAGTATTCATGGAATATGAGGCGAGTTTTGCAGACTTTGATTAATACTGGTCCTAGACTTAATTCTATTTTTAAATCTGTTTAATCCAGGACTAAGCTTAATCTCATGGAGACAACCAATTAATTTTAGGAGACATCAGGCTTTTACTTGATGAGTTGGGTTATGAGTTCCCCCTGAAGGTTTTGCAGATCCCCCCCCATTTTCCTGTCTTTTTTTTTTTTTTTCTTTTTACACTTCATGAAAATGTGTTCAGGCCTGAGTTGGACAGAAACACTGGTTTCTTTGCACTTTATTTTGTCCTGACAGTTTCGAATTCACTTCTCAGTTCGCTACTTCCTTTATTTTTTTTCTTTAATTTATAGTTGTGTATCACAAAGGTTTCAAATGAAGAACACTATATTAATTACCGAATATGCATTTAATCACCTTTCTTTAGTTAAATGCCAAAGTCTGGTGAGGGGAACAGGACGAGGTACAGGATTGTGTGGCTGCTAGCAATGAGTTCTTAAGTGCCTTTACATTTTTATAGTTCTCTTGTTTCTAATGGTAAATTATTTGGTTTCATAACTCTGTTTTGTACAGTCTTGCATATTTTTAGGATCAATATGTTTTTCAGGTGGTTGGTTTGAAATGAACAATTAAAGCAATCTTAATTCTGTTAAACGTGTTATGTTGTCTTCTTTACCAAATTAGATCACACCTGATTGGTTTGAAGCCTTGTTCCCACGGTGTCTCGCTTTATGTTTGTCTTAGGGTAGTCCGGCCTCAATCTTATGCAACTGTTAATCACGAGTGAAGGCACGTGTTAATATAACTACCACTGTTGAAAATGATGGGAAGCTGACGTGCTGGAATTGCAATGCAAACATGGGGATGTTTTGTGGATATTAAGAAGCATGTCAGTAGAATTACACTGAACAAAAATATAAACGCCCCATGTCAAATATCGATGCCACTTGGAGTTCACAACTCTAAGTGAGCATATGCTGACTTTTACTTGTACAATAGGGATATTTCTCTTGATTTGTGTACCATTTTTTAATCCATCTCTCTGTCAGTGAGTATTTGCTCAGTGATGCAGTGATTCCACTCAGTACATGGGTGTGGCATTTCCAGACGGTGATCAGACAGAAAGAGCAGTACCCAGACACTCCTTACACTGGGGACAATAAAAGGCCACCCCAAAATGTCAAATTTTGTCAAAAGTCATCATGCCTCAGATGTGTCAGGTCATGCGGGAACGTGCCATTGGCATGCTGGATGCAGGGATGTCCACCAGAGCGGTCTGCATGCAGTTCCTTGAAGCAGAGCACATTCCAGTTCTGGACTGGCCTGCGTATTCGCCGGACATGTCGCCCATAGAGCATCTTTGGGATGTTCTGGATCAACGTGTCCGCGACCATGTTCCAGTTCCGGATAATGTGCGCCAGCTCCGTGTGGCCCTCCGGGAAGAATGGAATAACATTCCACAGGCCACGATAGACAACCTGATCAACTCCATGCGAAGGAGATGTGTTGCTCTGAGAGACGCAAATGGTGACCACACAAGATATTGAACATTCAATTTCTTCAACCTGAACCCCAACGTGTTCAAAGGATTGTCATTCCTTTGCAGATGCCAATATCAAGATGTAATGGACGGTGATCTGAAGATTAGTTATTAACAAAAATGAATTTTGATTCGCTTCATATATTGCATAAACCTAATGTTAATAAAAACTCAAATTTGACATGGGGCGTTTACATTTTTGTTCAGTGTATAATGAGGAGTTGTGCTGGGTGAAGAGGAAGCTTTCTCCCTTTGCTTCTGTAATCAGGGACACAGCGTTTTTCAGATGGTCTTGTTATTTTGGATTCTGGAAGTAATTGTAGCCCCCAGACGAAGTCGGGGCTACTATGGATTTGGCCTCGTCATGCGTCCGCCGCCGTAGAGCTTTCCTCATGGACGCTCTACTGGCCACAAATTTAAAGTGATTTCTTTTATATGTGGTACATATATGGGCAGTGGTTAGGACACGGCGCCTAATGATTTTGGTTGCCATGGTAACATAATTAATTAAATAATAGACAATTCTGTGTCAAAAATAAGCCAAAATGAAAAATGTGGGCGATTGGGGGCTACACCCATTGGTCGCCGGCGACTGACCTGTCTAGTTGGCTTGATTCTAAATTCACATTTGGATATGGCAACTATTTCACATCATGAATTTCATTTTGGTGTATAATGCAGAAATTTTGAAAGGTGGGTCGAGTATTTTTTTTTTCTCTCTCAAACTCCATTGTAGATACTCACAGGACATTTTGGCCATCAGCTGGCAAAGGCTGGTAGAAGAATAGTTAAAGCACAAACCCTTCTTTTACTTTCAGCGCAACTTGTCCAGGTCAATCCAATAATGTGTTACACTTACAGGCCCCATTCAGTTGATTCTAAATCAAAGTCCTAATCTTGAAGTAAGTCCTAATGCTATGACATTTCAATTAAATTTGGATGGAGATGATGTAGATTTGAATTTGTAAAGATGTGGCCATCCAAGCAATGGGAGGATAAAACGAGGAGTTACTAGTTTTGCAAGAGATTTATCAAAATACATTCACACTAAGAACCATAAAAGTTTCTATTGGTCTAGAGGGGTGAAGTGGGAAATTTAGCTATACAATGGGGACTTCAGGGTCATTTGGAAGTGATGTTGAGAAAGCAAGGCAGGGAAACACTTGAGATATTATTCACTGTAAGGGCGGCTAAAGTGTGTGAAAGGCTTTTTTGTTTTTAAAACCGCTTTTATCTTTCAGGTTTAGGAAGACTCATCTTCCCTCTATTGTTGATCTTTGCAGAAGTGCGGCAACGTCACTGAATAAATGAACAGCTATGTGTTCAGACCTGTTGAGCAAGTTTTCCTCTCCACATCTTGTAGTTTAACTTCCAGCCTGCATTCATACTAGCTGCTCTGATGCAGCCATCTAATAAAAATCAAATATCTAATAAAACAATCTTAAAGTCGTGTCCATGAACAACTCATTCACATCCACAGTAAAATTCTTCGCACTGCCACATCTTGAGACATTCAAGCACCAGCCTATTAAATCCATCCCAAAATTCTAATTTCTGTTGATATTTTCCAATCATCAGAAGAGCGCTCTCATGTTCAGTATTTTACCGGTAGCTACAACTTACTTCCCTTTCAAATGTCATCAGGCTTTAGATAGCATGACTACATTGAAACAATGTTGATTTTCCATCTGAATCATCAGAATGGTTGACATTGAAATATCAATGCTAAATCAATGTTGAATCTCCGTTACAATAGTGATGAAACCCGACATTGATACAGCAACATTGAAGCAACATTGATTTAAAGTTATGATTATAATTGATTGAGCATCGATTCCTGGTTGACAGGGTGATACTAATGTTGAAAAGTCATTGAAGGCACATTGATCTATGGTTAGGTTGAAATTTCAACATTGTTTCAATGTTCTTTTTAATTGAAATAACATTGAAATACCGTTGATCTTTAATTAGAAAATCAACATTGATTCAATGTTAATTGAGGGTGCAACGTTCAACATTGTTTCAATGTCTTAACGTTGACAAAACAGTGTTGATTTAACATTGTTTCAATGACTCTTTGCTGTCCTCATCGACACGGATTCTCATCTTCTTTACCTTAATTCCACATCAGTGGTCCGGTGGGTGCATCATTCTGTTGTTGATGGTTTATGTTGTAACTAGTTGTAAGCATGAAATTCCGGATGCCAAGTGAATTTACTACTGGATTTGGTAATTAATAGCGAATAATGGCGAACTGTAATTTTAGAAATCCATCTCAGCTTCCATTGTAATTAAAACTCGTGAATTTTGCTATGTATTTACATTGTAAGTGTGGAAAATGTTTTTCCTTTTCATTGTGATGCAAAACTTCTAACTGGGAATTTTGCAGTTCTACACACACACACATGCGCACACACACCTTTATATTAACATTCCGAGCGAACGGCTGACACTAAATGCGAGCTAAAAAGCCTGCAAGCTCAAATAGTTATGGAGTGCGTTAATCACGAAACCTGACTGAGAGCTTGAGGTGATAGGTTGTAATAGGACCGCGTTATTCGCTGGGCTGGAGGCAGCTTTCAATAATTTCAGCACACAAACCAAGGCCAGGTTTGTCCGTCGGTATCTCCGTGATCCGTAGTTCTAAAGTTCGGTTTGGAAATTTTTAAAGGAATATTGTCGCATTCTGTTGTCATGCACTAGGCTTGCAGCCGCAGAACTGCAAGTGTCAATGACTGACAGCGCAAATTGTCTCCACCCCGGTGACTCATAATTTTTCCCAAACCATTTACGGTTTGTAACTAGTGACGCGAGTATCAGTCCGGGACACCCAATCATCTTAAAATTGATTCCACTAGCACAGTCTGAAGCCAACTAACTAAAATACAATGCTGCAAGGCAGTTTACGATGAGGAATGTTTTCATCACTAGGTAGTAAATCGTTTTTAATGATATCCTAAAGCAGAGTAGTAACTGCATTACTGTGTGGTGGGAAAAAAATGACCAACATATCTGGTTAACTCACTAGAAAATTTTAAGCTTCTAAACTGTAGCCTAACAGAAGCTTTAAATGAGTATACAACTGCAGTTCACAGAAGTGTCACGTCCAAGGGAATTCTAGAAATTGGCAGAGACCGCAGAAATGCGTCTGTAACAAAAATGAGAACATGATGCCCCTGTCTACTCTGACCTCATACAGGAATCCGTCAAGGAAGACAGTCCCGTGGGCCACATCAGGGAGAGGCTTTCGGCAAGGTGCGGGTTGCCTAATCAATGAACTAATACAATGTTGACCAGGAAAAACGGTTCATTTCGAAAAAATTAAGCCGGGTTTATACTAGAATAAGCTGTCGCTAAGAAAATCAACAAGAAGCAGGAAGTAGCCAACACTGTTCTAACAGCGGACCTGCGAACCAAAGCACTGTCTGTAATCGGTAAGTAGACACTGTAGAATTCGCACAAATCGGAAAGTTTTACTTCGCATTGCGAATGTGGTGGTTCACAACGGGTGTGATTTCTATAGCGAGCTTGTGTGGGAACTATTGTATGAGCGAGTAGTTTCATTATTTGCATGCGTTTGTTTACTTAGGAAAACATTTGCCTCCAATTCGCGAGTCGTAGCACTGGTTCGGAGTACCTCTGTGGGGCTCTCTCCCCCTCCCCTTCAGATGATGATTTTTTTTTTTCCCCGGAGAAACTTATTTTCAGTTTTCACATGGTTTCCAATTTGTCCGTTCCCGTTCTCCGATCAAAACGTGTACTTCAAGGATTCAGACGATGTTCTTCAGAGTTGTGTTTGTGCTTCGCCCTATCAGTTATGGTATAAAAAAAAAACAAAACAAAACAAAAAAACTAAGCGCTCCCATTTTGAATTTCAACCGCAAAGTCGACATTAAGTTAAAAGTTTCGGTCACTCACTACTCACAAATTCTGCAAAGTGAAGTCAAGGCTTTTTTTTTTCCTTTGAGGTGACATACACTTGTCAGGTGAACTTCAGTATGGCAGAGATGCCTAGGTCAGTTTGCTCGATTAAAGTATGTCTCAAAATAATGATATTCAAAATCATATCTTTTCAAAGGCAGTGCAAAAAAAGAAAGACAGGAAAAAGAAAGTGAGTGCATTCATTTAAAGTAATTAAACTGACTGCTGTGGAAACCTTTCAAACTACTGTATGATTGATTGAGTGAATATAAAGACAAAATATTAAAGCTATCTTTAAGACACTTTTAAATAAATGACTAATGTATTTTTACGATGGGTCTCGTATGTCAGACATGTCTGAATGGATCTTGTGAGGTGCTGTGATTCTGCACGTGGGCAATGAACAAGGCTTAGGTGACCACACCTCAGTCCAAGGTGAGCCTGGAGCCTTAAGCTTCAAAGAAGCCGGATAGGGATGGTTACTTGTGGAACAGAGAATGGGTTGGGAAGGACTGTGTTGTTGTAAGTTTCATATTACCTGTGTATGGGTCTTGCTGAAATGACAACCTTTGTTATTGTTTTATCATGCAGGGGAAGCTCATTGTTTAAAAGTTGTTAAAAGTCAGAACTGGAAGGAGAAATCTGTCTGAAAAAAGAATAAGGGATGTTTTTGGCATGTCTGAATACTGAGGTTCCCACTAAATCTGCTTGTTGCTATCTCGACAGACGAGACGAGACTGCTATTGATAGTGAGCGGGCAAGAGTAGTCATGTTTGTACATGTTAAAATCTGCAGTTGGGTATGTAGGCCGCAAATTACTGCTGTAAGGCTTGAAACATTTAACATGTCCGTTAACTATTAAGGGCTGTTTTGCAGTTTGTTTATTTATCAAAATTGATGACCTCCAGGTAATTTAATCTTAAATGTCCCCAGATTGCGCCTTGTAAAATTTACTTTTCATTCTTTTAGATCAATTGTATGAGGTCTGCTTAGTATATGTATTTTTTCAGTGTAATTGTCACTGAGCGACCCTGATTGAGGCTCTGAAATGCAGATACATGGAGTAGGATAGGTAACAGGGCTACAACACTAAACTGGGGGAATTATTGTTGAGTATGTGATGCAGAATAAAAGTTGAGAGTGTTGTGCAACGGTAATCATGTCAGACACAATCAGGGTGTCAGTTTAGTGCTCACCTAAGGTAAAATTTTTTTTTGTTTCGGATGCCAAATATTTTGGTGGATTTAGAAGCCTAAGGCCCACAAATATAAAAATATTGTGAAGTTATCTGTAAACATTAAAAAGTTATGGCTTATTCTTGGGGACCACCATCTTCACAAATTATGACCGTTGCGAACTCTATTCATTGAAATGGATCCTATGGGAAATAACAGGCTGAAATTCACATATTTAGATTCTAAATTTGATCATTAGAAGTGTATGGAGACATTTAAATTCAAAAAGTTCGATGAAATGGATGTATTCATGTGAAACTGTCTTAAACCTGACAAAACTGTACTTCAGACATTAAATAGATGGACTTACCATATGCGGGTCATTCCATCCCGAATCAACCAGAATGTGAGAAGTGAATTTGAAATTGAGGAAGAATTAACCCTATATGCAAGATTACAACCCTGCAGCATCATGACTTTGCTGTAAATAAGCATTCAAATTTGGTCAAAAATGCATTTAGCAAAAATGGAAAAAAAAATGCCTTAAAATATAAATGGCCATATCTCAGCAACTACTGCACTTACAGACCTGGAATTTTGCACACATTCATTCCTTAGGTAGTACTTCAATTGTGATTTTTTTTCAGACTTTTCTGAGACAGTGACCTGGGGACCTCTGGTTGATTTGGGATGGAATGACCCATACTTGGATCATTTTACTGCCGAATGACAGCATGATTTCTTCACTTTATTAACACATGGATCATTGTTCTTTCAGTTGAAAGTTAGTACTATGTATTAATATCACAATAAGTCAAAATTATACTTCACATTTATCGGAACATGCAACTGTTGCAGACTTTATACGCAATTTGTTGGAACTTCAAAAGAAGCGCACAGTGTTTCGCAGCAACATTCTTTACTGTACCAATAATGAATCCATTAAATTTCTATACAATAACCCCTTCACACAGTCTGTGCAACATGCAAGTTATAACAAGGGACAGACAGATGCACAGAATGTGACATCGTATGATTTTGGCTGAACTTAGGCAAGTGTAAACATTGTATCTATTCAGACATGACTGTGACGATAATGGGCTCTAATTTCTTGGCGCAGCGCAGGGAGGCGCAGCGTGGCGTAGCGTGGCACAGCCCACGCAGTGGTAATTTCGTCCGGTGCAGCCCGCGCAGTGGTAATTTCGTGCGATGCAACACCGTGCGCAGCCACTTTGGCAATTTGGTAGACGGACGTGCGCCGAGATGGGTGTGGCGGCAGTGTTCATTGGATGCTCTGTTTGTTGTTAAAATGCTTTTCATTCTTTATTTCATTATCAATCTGTTCTAATCGTCCTTTTTTTTGGCTGTCAGACACGGAGTATTTTGGATTTAATGTCCGACAGGCATTGTACATTGTCCCGCGCCAATGTCGACTCACTTTATTGAGCAGAGCTTAAACAGAAACATTGATTGAAATTCTCGGTACTCATCTTGAAGAACTGAGCCCTCTTTTCAAAACATTCACGTTTAATATCTAAAACATTCAGTAGATTTGAAGAAATTAAAAACAATAATCGACTGTCGGACACGGAGTAATATTGAAACCATGCGACTGTCGGACACGGAGATATATTAAAACCCTGTCAGACTTTCGGACACGTAGACACTGCGTTCAACGCAATCTGTCGTCTTGAAAAAAATTAGTTTTAGCGTCCAGTGTGCAAGCGGCTTAATACTAGGCTACTATTATTGTCACTTAAGTTTTATCGTTTTTAGTGGGGCAAAGGAATACAGCCTGATTGCGATGATATTGTACTGAGTTAAGATCATATATTGAAAATAAATGTGTAACGTATCTTGCATTGTTGTCCATGCATGTTAATCCCAAAATTTTAAGCAGCAACAGGGTGTAATAATAGGAACACGCTATCCATCGTTTCTCTTCCCAATGATGCAGGCAGAAGAAATAAATGAGCAACTGTCGTATTTCATTCCAACTTCATAAGTTTGAATGATCTGCCGTAGTTTCGTTTTGAAATTCCATTCAAGTTCGCTAATGGTAATAATTCGCGGATGCCCTAGCTAGCCAGCTAACTCATATTCGTAATTCTTAATATAGACGTAAGCGGTGCAGAGAACATGCCTGAAGCAGCGAAGTAAAATGCAACATTAACGCATCATGCAGATATAGGACAGAGGCTTCTATAACACATTAAAGGTAAGGAGAGGAGCTCATTTGATTGGTGAAGATTTGACTCGGCTGTGTTATACCCACACACGCCTTCTCTCCTCCCTCTTTGCCACTTGCGCCGGCAGGAGGGACCGAGGCGGGACAGAGGAGTACTTGTGCCAGGCTATGCCGGGCACGAAATTGCAACAAACGCCTGGATACACCCCGTTGGCGCGGCGCACCCCCCATTCGCCGCGCCTGCGCCTGGTCGACGAATTTAGAGCCCAATGTGTTACTTGAAGTAAATGTGAGTCTTTTTGTTCATATTCTTGATGTTGTCAAGATCAGAAGGACTGAATCAAAATGTGAGGGTTCATTTGCTAGTTAGGGCGGCTGTAAGGTACGTATGACATCAATAAGTGGCTGTAAGAACACATCTTTAATGTCTGGCCATTTGTAGAGTCCCCCACTGCACACCTCTTCCTCATCCACCACCAAAATCAGTGTAAATTGTGAGAGAAAGGAAGGTGCAAGTGTGTCATGAAGACAGCCACAGAATGTTGAGTTTTAGAATGTGACAGAAAAATATCTATCATCATAAAACTCCGATTTCGGAGGAGTGTAGTTAACCGGACATAGTATTCAAATTTTGCAATTATTTGGGAGGATGAAGACTGCAACAAAAAGCATGTGACCTGTGTTGTTTTCAGGCCCTTACACCGTCATTACAGCAAAAAAACTACCCCAATAATTAACAAAAAACTGGACTATGCTATGGACCTTGAGGCTTCAAAAACCGATCTTGTGCGACGTAATGACCAAAAAGTCAACGAAACGACTGTGGATAATTGCGCGTGGTTGCTGCACAATTGGAAAAATATACCCATTTCCAAAAGTTACGACCCCCTATTAGCAAAATTTTTTGGGGGGCTTCAGCCCCCTCGCTTCCTATATGCCTAAGATTCTTGTGTTCAGTATCAAGTATCTGTATCACTAGGTGCATAAAATCCGCCTATTCAATTATAATTAAACCTTTGGTGGTTGATTATGAGTTAGAAATAAGTATTGAGTGATTAAAACTGTTGTGGACTAACACTTGTTGCAGGCTCTACAAGTGGAATGTAAGAAGTCCTTGTTCCTTGCAAATAGTCATAATTTTTTTTTGTTTTGAGAATATTTTAATCCTTTCTGCATGAGGACATAATTGATTTTTATTATGATTCATTGACGTTAACATCTACAGCAAAAAGTTTGATGATGCGGACTCTACGCGATTTTGTCTGCAAAGCAACTTTCATGATTGTGTCTTAAATGGCGACTTTTCCCCAACTGCATTTGCTAGAATTTATATAATATATGATTATATGATCCAGATCAATGATTCCATGCTGTTTTTATTACCTGAATCTACAAATCCCAATTCCAATGAAGTTGGGGCGTTGTGTGAAATGTGAATAAAAACAGAATAACATGATTTGCAAATTCTTTTTGACCTATATTCAATTGAGTACACTACAAACACAAGATATTTAATGTTTAAACTGATAAACTTTATTGTTTTTTTGGAAATATTCACTCATTTTGAGCTTGATGCCTGCAAGACGTTCCATATAAACCTGGGACAGTGGCATGTTTACCACTGTGTTAGATCACCTTTCCTTTTAACAACACTCAATAAGCATTTGGGAACTGAGGAGACTAATTGTAGAAGCTTTGTAGGTGGAATTCTTTCCCATTCTTGCTTGATGCACGACTTCAGTTGCTTAACGGTCTGGGGTCTCCGTTGTCGTATTTTGCGCTTCATAATTCGCCGCACATTTTCAATGGGAGACAGGTCTGGACTGCAGGCAGGCCAGTCTATTACCCACACTCTTTTACTACGAAGCCACGCTGTTGTAACACGTGCAGAATGTGGCTTGGCATTGTCTGGCTGAAATAAGCAGGGACGTCCCTGAAAAAGACGTTGCTTGGATGGTAGCATTTGTTGCTTCAAAACCTGTATGTATCTTTCAGCATTAATGGTGCCTTCACAGATGTGCAAGTTACCCATGCCATGGGCACTAACGCATCCCCATACCATCACAGGTGCTGGCTTTTGAACTTCGCACTTGTAACAATCTGGATGGTCCTTTTCCTCTTAAACCTGAAGGACACGACGTCCATGATTTCCAAAAACAATTTGAAACGTGGACTTGTCAGACCACAGCACACTTTTCCACTTTGCATCAGTCCATCTCCAATGAGCTTGGGCCCAGAGAAGACGGCGGCATTTCTGGGTGTTGTTGACATATGGTTTTGGCTTTGCATGGTAGACTTTTAACTTGCACTTGTAGATGTAGCGACGAACTGTGTGAACTGACAATGGTTTTCCGAATTGTTCCTGAGCCCACATGGTAATATCCTTTGCAGAATGATGTCGGTTTTTAATGCAGTGCCGCCTGAGGGACCGATGGTCACGGGCATTCAATGTTGGTTCTCGGTTTTGCCACTTACATGTAGAGATTTCTCAGGATTGTCTGAATATTTTGATGATATTATGGACTGTAGATGACAGAATCCCTAAATTCCTTGCAATTGCACATTGAGAAACTTTGTTCTTAAACTGTTGGACAATTTGCTCACGCAGTTTTTCACAAAGTGGTGAACCTCGCCACCATCCTTGCTTGTGAACGACTGAGCCTTTCGGGGATGCTCCTTTTATACCTAATCATGACACTCACCTGTTTCCAATTAACCTGTTCACCTGTGGAATCTTCCAAACAGGTGTTCTTTGAGCATTCCTCAACTTTCCCAGTCTTTTGTTGCCCCTGTCCCAGCTTTTTTGGAATGCGTTGTAGGCATCAAGTCAAAATGAGTGAATATTTCCAAAAAAACAAAGTTTTTCAGTTTGAACATTAAATGTCTTTGTAGTGTACTCAATTGAATATAGGTCGAAAAGGATTAGCAAATTATTGTATTCTGTTTTCATTCACATTTTACGGAACTTCCCAACTTCATTGGAACTGGGGTTTGTAATACATGAAGCAATAAAATAATAATTAAATATAAAATCATAATGTAACTTGATTGGTATATGCATAAAGAGGGAAAATATAACACAGGGTTCATCACGTCCATAACTGCAATACACTGTCATTTTTCGACATATTCACTGCTAACAACCTGCAGCTGAAAGATGTTAAGCTGTGTTATCAAGTTTTATACATATCAGTATAATAATGAAGGCATTTCAATATGTATTTTATTGTCAATTAAAGCAAATATTACAACTAAGCATTTGTAAGGCAACATTCTAGAAATTCGGGACTTTAGGCTAAATGGTTTACCAACTTTTCAGTGAGAAGTTTGGTGACGTTAAATGCCCTGGAAAATATTTCGAAACAATAATATTAGCTATACGCAACTGAAAGCAGTTATCAAGTTTTATATTGTCATATGTACAGAGCAACAACCTGCAAAAGTACTGAATTGGCACCCTGCTTGTGTGTGTGGCATGAATACATTTGGTTGAGTTATGTGATTTTTTTTTTTTTTTTTTGGTGACAGAAATCTTGTGCTTTGGGTGTGTTGATGAAGTAGCATAATGGTACACTGGGTGTTTGTATTGCAGCTGTAAGATGGAGCAGTGTCTGCCACGAGCAGAGGCAAAAAAGAAAAGACCCAAGCAGGCAAGTACCGTACTTAAATAGTTAGCCTTCAAACTCATTCTTAACTGTCGTCTTACCCTTTCCACAAATACTAACTATGGTTAGTTAGTTTCTTTGATCAATAAAGCCACTAAACTGTAAAAAAAATAAATAAATAAAAAATCTTACTTTATTTTGTTTTTATGGTTGAACATCAAATTCGAATCTGAGGCAAAAGTGTCGACTGTAATATTCACTGCTTGTACACTAAATGCATTTCAGAGCATCCTCAGCGCGGGTTTTGTATCTGTAGCTTATGGCTACTACATGAGTCTCCGGTGCTGTACAGCAGTTACGGGTCATTCTTAGTCATCCCTGTATAGTTGAAATAAATTTTTGGGTTTTAGTTCTCTCAAGCGTGGTAGTAATCTTAGAGGTCATTGCTTTGTCCATAGTCCTATACTAGTGTAAGGGGTCATTGTTATTCATGGAGTGCTGCACTTAGGTTTTAGAGTCATAGCTACCATTGTTATGCACTAATAAATTCGGGGCCATTTTTCTATCCCTCTAGTGATACACTTAATAGGCTTTATCTCATGTTTATTTAGAATGTCAGAGAAGTGACCCCGTCAGATCCCACAGGACGCCATGAGGAGAAGAACAAAATCCCAAAGGTGGGCTTGAGAGAACCGGTTTATGTTTGTACTCGAGTGCATGGGATCTGTGTCCCCCAGTCATGACTCAAAACTTTTTTTTTGTCACTCAGTCCATTTGTGTGTCAGTCTCTGTCAATTCAGTAACAACATGCAGACAATGAATTCAAATGTGAACGAGAAGTAATACCACACTTCCTATGTAACACAGACAAACCGAAAAAGACTGTAATAACACTAATGGTAATAAAAATAGTCTCTCTCTCTCTCTCTCTCTCTCTCTCTCTCTCTCTCTCTCTCTCACTCTCTATCTTGTTCTCTCAGGACAGTGTTTCTACATCCAGCAAACTCTCAGCCAGCCATGAAAATCTCTCTGACAGTAGCAATGCAACGGTGAGTGTGTCTGATCAGTCACTTCTGATGAGTACTGCAGTTGAGCTTTAACGTTGGTGTACGTGTGTGTTTGTGTGGGCCAACATGCCATCAGAGGTATAAAAGCCCTTCAGTTACCTTGTTTTTGGTGCATTTACTCTCAGCATGTTCCTGCTTAAAGCTGCTTTCACACTGGACGCGAAACAAATTTTTCGCACGACTGATTACATTCAAAGTCAATGCAAATACTTTGCATTGACTTTGAATGTAATCTGTCGTGCGAAGAATTCGTTTCGCGTCCAGTGTGAAAGCGGCTTAAGTTAGCCTGATTAGCAATCAAAAATGTATTTAATGAGTAATCAAGACCAATACATAACATACTGTGTAATAATTAAGAAATTGTTCTTTAAGAAATGACAAAGGTATCAGTGAAAAGCTGCATTTACAAAGAGGCCCCTCCAAAAATATTGGAACAGTATGATCAATTCCTATGTTTTTGCTGTTCACTGCAAACAATTGAGTTTGAGGTTGAAAGATGTACTTGAGATGACAGATGCAAAACTTCAGCATTTATTTTCTGATATTATCCATCTAATTTTGTTCAATTAGAACACATCACTTTTTGTATTAGACAACCCAATTTTTAGGTGAGCAAAACTTTTGGAAGATGTAATTTACAGGTGTTTCTTGTTGCTCAGATGTGTCCTGTTAGATTGATTGGTTAAACAATAAGTAGTTCTGAATGTCTACTCCTGGTTTTAGCCTGGGGCTTTGCGTTTGAAGACTGTGTTTGTGTTAGAAATGATGAACCAACATGCAGACCACAGAGCTGTCTTTGGGGAAGAGGCAAGCCTTTTTGAAGCTTAGGAGAGAGGGGAAATCAGTCAGAGCCACTGCATAAGCATCAAGGATAACAAGTACAACAACTTGGAATGACCTGAGAAAGAAAGAAATTGCTGGCACACTGAGCAACAGACATTGAACAGGTTGACCAAGTTTGACGGAAACATTTTGAGAGCTGTGATGATAAAGCACAAAACAGTGACATCTCAGTCAGTGACATCACAAACAAGCTCCTCAGGGCAGGGGTGGAGGTATCTTACTCAACTGTTCAAAGAAGACTTATGCTGTGTCCAGGGCAGTTGCTAGGAATTCTGGGCCCCCTGAAAGAATATCAGTGTGGGCCGCCCCCGACATTTCATTGCCATTTTTTTACGACAATGGCTGTTATTCATTTTTCTGTTTCTAGGTGTTCTTGACAGTGCTAATTTTTACGATTAACCACTCAACACAGAGTCAAGAGTATTATTATGCAAATTCTGAATTATTAGATGTGGCACGTATTCACAAAAGAGGCTACCTGAAACCACATTATTACACCTAGTCTGATCAGAAATAAATGTTCAATTAACCACTCAGCAAATGGGTACTGGGTATTCTATTGTAAAATATTGAGCACTAATGTGCAACAGACAATAACTCAAAGTATACCGGCTAAAGATACAACACAAGGTGGAGCTGTTATAGTGAAATCACAAAAGGTAGCTATGTAACTTAACTATTTGAATTTCTTACAAGTAATATTACAACACAATGAAATACTTTCTTGTAAAATAAATATCAAAAACTATAATTTTCAGTCTTCCCTTATGTCAGCTTGAGCTTAAGTCATTTTGTTTGTTCACAGCTTAAGGTCTTTGAAGTCCAACTGTCTGCTTAACTGACTTTCAATTGAAAGTCTGGCAAGGCTATTACGCCTCTCTTGGGTTGTTGTAGCTGTAGCCTACAGCTATGATCTGCTTCACTATTCCCTTCACTATCTGAAGTAGCTTTACTTTGGGGAGATGGGCCTGGCTCTGTCAACAGGATGGATAGTGACTTAAGTAGACTTATAAATAAGTCCAGCCAATTTTGCCATTTAATTATATAATTCAAATGGCTGAGAGACTGACCAATACATAAGTAATTGCCATTGGTACAGCAGTTCACTAATAAATCTAAACAGCCAACCAGTTTCTGCCACACTCACTCACTCACTCACTCACCATCAAAAACATTTTCAGACTGCTGGTGGTGAGGGTCTACTGTTGGGTCCGGTTCAGAAAAAGTGACCACAGCTGATTCTGGAGTGGCAGTGCATAAAGGTTTAATTATTCCATCTCATATTGCTTTTGTAAACATTTAAAATTATATTTTATGGACCAACTAATGAAGATCTAACATACCTAGTCTTGGAATAAACCAAATTTAGATGGGCTTCTCTCTCAGTACCATAGCTCTAAGCACACAGCTTCACTTTGATATTGTATGAGGGCAAGCCCTGTAAAATTACCCCCCGCGTTAAAAAGACTTATGACAACAGAATAGAGTAGCAGTTTAGTTTTAGTGAACACTTTTGTAAGAAGATAAAATGTCAGCCTTGTCAAGCGATTGTTTCAATTACACCTGGTTACCACACTGACTGCATGTAGTTCGCTAGCCAAACCTAGCCTGTACAGTCACGAGAGCCAAGTATGCAGTAACCACTCGTAATAAGGATGGAGGAATGTGTCCTGCTGCTACCGGATTTTTTGACGGTATATTATAATGGCTGGCGAATGATGACCATACCGATCTTTTCTGTAGATGATACCGTTAATAACGGAGTAATGTCATTCATGTCAGGCGATTATTTACTCAGCTGACCGCACGTTACATTAACGTAACGTTAGCAGCTGAATAACCAGCCTGAACAGCTAACATAGCAAGCTAGTTAAATACTCCCACCTTTCTTTGAAAAGAATTTTGTAATTTTCTGGGCCTCTGCTGGCCTCTCTCTCTCTCCTTTTCTGGTGTCCAGATTTGTGTGTGTGGGCTGCGCGTACTATTGACCGCCGTAGTTCGCGAACCTCGCAAGCAAAAACGCACAGAAAATTTTCCAAGAGGAGCACGAAGCATGGACTGAACCATTTTTTAAGAAGGGGGTTGTTGAAATTTATTTCATCAATATTGCATGCCTTTGTGGCTTTGTGATTAACTCTGGTGCATTAGTGTGAATAGCAGTTAGGTCTATGCATAATAATTTCATAATAGTCATGGCGGTTACTCTGGGTTTTGTGGGCCCCAATGGACTGTGGGCCCTTATAATTGTCATCACCTTTCCCCCCTATACGACGGCCCTGGCTGTGTCTGAAATCACTCTCTACTCCCTATATAGTGCACTATATAGTGGGTTCGCCATTTTGCAGGGCTGTCTGTATTGTTTGGAAGAATTATTATCCCCTGTATAGTGAACTCATTACTTCCTACAATCTACCGTGAAATGTAGTGAACAACCAATGGTCACTAACCCAGCAATACGCCCCATCATGCACTGCACACAAACCGAAGAATAATTAATTGTGCATCAGCAATGACGCCATTAACAGCGCCGATAAAACGAACCGGATTGTGTCCGAAAGCGTTTCTTCCTTCTGCCCATAAGCTCACTATATAGTTACCTACATATGAGTCCCCTTTATAGTGAGTACTGAGGAGGGAATAGTGAATGAGCGAGTGATTTCGGACACAGCCTTAGAGACAGGAGTTCTGAGGTTATATCACAAGATGCAAACCACTCATCAGGAGTAAGAATCAGAGGTCTTCTGGACCAATTAAAGCTAAGAGTAAGCTTTACCGAAGTGATGGAAAATTGGAGGAACATGGGATCATTTCATGATCCTGAACATGCAGGCTCGTCTGTGAAGCACGGTGGTGGAAGTATCATGGCTTGGGCTCGCGTGGCTGCTACTGGAGTGGAGCTCACTAATCGTTTTAGATGTTGTAACTCATAACTGTAGCAGCAGGATGAATTTAGACTTCCACAGAAACATTCTGTCTGTTTATTTAAGGAGTAATGTTTTCAAACTAGTAGGAAAGAACATAATTGTGCAGGAATGACCCTGAGCACACTGCCAACACAACTGAGGACTTCATTAGGGAGAAAAATTGGGTGCTTTTGGACTGGCCAAGTCAATCACTAGACCTTGACCGAACTGAGTATGCATTTCTCCTCCCAGAGAGGATTCTGAGGGGGAAAAAACTCTAAACAAACAGCTTAAAGAGGCTCTAGGAAAAGCCTGGAAAAGCACTACAAAAGAACAATGCAACTATTTACTGATGGCAGTCGGTTTCAGGCTTGATGCAGTCATTGCATCCAAGGAGAATGTAACCAAATATTAGGTGTATTTAGCTTTTATTTAATGAAATACTCCCTGTTCCAATACTTTTGCTCACCTGAGAATTGGGTGGTCTGTTTCCACCGAAGGTGCTAACTTCTAAACACCCTCACACATCTAGGTGTAAATACCAGACAAAAAAAACTGTAATTCTTAACTCTCGTCTCATTCTTCTTTTATCTCCTCCCCCCCGAATTCAATTCACTGAAATGAAATCAAAACGGAGGAATTAGAACTGCTGTTCCAACTCTTTAGGAGGAGGCTGTATAACACATGTGATCTTGTATGGATGACAATAATCTGAATAATGAATTTGAGAAAAAAAAAACTTCCTCTGAATTCCATGTCCTGATAGCATTTTTCAGCAGTTTAATTTAAGATGGCACTCAACTTACTCAAATGGTTTTCCATTTTAAAAAGAATACATTTAAAATGAAAAACATGCTCTAAGGATAATCAAGCCATTACAAACACTGGCGCAGAATGGCTCCACTTACAATAAGCATAACTATTAAATTTACAAACCTGTTCTGTAGAGCTATTTGAATTCAGTCTTTATAAGACATGTTAGTGTTTTATTTCATCATTAATGTGTACTGGAAAATACCTGATAACTTTTATCACCTGTAATTATCAACAGTAATGCCAGATAAAAGCAAATTGGCCTGTTATTCTACGGATTAGTCTTTGCAACTGAGTGAATCAATGTTTAGTTGCTAATCGGGCGACGTAAATGGAAACCACTTTGGAGTAATTGTGCGTTAACAGATGATACTGAAGGGCTTTTATCTCTGACGACACGTCGCTGGTAACAAGGGGAACATGACGTGGTAATTGGTCATTTGTTCTCTTCTTGTTGGTGTTAATACGTTGTTACCTCTGTCTTTCACCTAATATCTGCATCAGGGCCCAGAACTTCTGAAAAAAATGAAATCGAACCTGAGGCCCGTCACATCACCTGCACAGGTACTTTATCTGAAGCACTGCTTGCTAATTACTGTACTGGTGCATCACCTAAAACATTGCTTGCAAAGTACTGCGCAGGTACTGCGGCTGTATTGCTGATAAAGGACTCTGAGCTATATATTGCACTTTAGTTATTGCCCGCAAACAGTAAAAATGGCCTGCCAATATATCTGGTTTTCGCTGACCTGTATTGGCCGAGTTCAGCACGTGCACATGTAACCATTGGCAACTGTGGCATTCGCTCTCTTCAGAGAAGCAGACGACAGTTGCGGACCTAGCATTTAGCTCTTTTATGAGTCTTGAAGTCGCGTACTTCAGAAGTCATAGTCATAATATTGTCATGATAGCACAACATACTTAACCAACTAATAAAAATATTACAAATTGCTTATTTTCGCATTGGCTGGGTATTGGCCTTTCGGTCGCGATAACTGTGGCATTCGCTCTCTTCAAAGAAGCAGACGACAGTTGCGGACCTAGCATTTAGCTCTTTAATGAGTCTTGAAGTCACGTACTTCAGAAGTCATAGTCATAATATTGTCATGATGGCACAACATACGTAACCAATTAATAAAAATATTATAAATTACTTATTTTCACATTGCCTTGGTATCGGCCTGTGGCCTTGGGCCAATACGGCGACCCTCAGGACAATACCAAGGCAATACGGAAATAAGCAATTAATAACATATAGTATTAGCGGTCATATAGCTGGAATAATGTTAGAGCATCCTTGTTATCCTTATAGCTTGGCACTAATGTTTGGGGTAGTTGCTATCAATGTAGAGCTGAACTAGTGTTTGAGGAGATTGTTTCCCTGTAGTTTGGTACTAATGTTATGGGTCATTGTTATCCTTGTAATTTGGTACTAATGTTATGGGTCATTGTTATCCTTGTAATTTGGTATTAATGTTAGGGGTCATTGTTATCCTTGTAGTTTGCTACTAATGTTTGGGGTCATTGTTACCCATGTTGTGCAGTAATAATAACAGGGTGTATCACTTTCATGCTCAGAGTGACAGAGACGTAAACCAATCAGAGAGCAGTAAGGAGTACAGGAAAGCAACTGACACCGAAAAGGTCCGTATGGGAACAGTGTGCGTCAGCATGTATGCTCACTTGTGCATGTGCTTACTTAGCAAGTTTGTCAAATGGGTGAGTCAATCTTCCCAAGTCTGTAGCTTTGATGATGACAACTGTCTCTTGCTCAGGAAAGCCGTACGGTGCACAGCGATCTCTCGGCCAGCAGTGACAGTCTCTCTAAAGTCAGCAGCACAGAGGTGAGTTTGTGTGATCAAATGTGTCTGTTCAGCTTTTTAAATCTCTTTAGTGTGTCTGGTGGTCATTTTTGCGTTCGGTCTGTGATGGTATTCGTATGAATTACGGACAAATTCATTTTACATGCTGTTCACATGCACAGGGTTCAGGAATTTTGAAGAAAATCAAGAAAGGTTTAAGACCAGCTGAATCAACAGGAGAGGTACTGCAACGAAAACACTGCTAATGAATGACTTCTTGCCCAGGGAATGGACTTCTAATGTCACTCAAAGCCTGTCAGTCATTGTGTGTACTTATTTTTGGGGTCATAGAGTAATGTGCAGTGATGATTATACACTTAACAAAATTAAGATAAATCAGACACCAAGTACTATTCAAGTATTTATTTCATGTAATATTGGATCATATAGATGAAAATAAGTAAACCGATAACAATATATAATTTAAAAAAAAAAAATTAATGTCTTTTTGAGAGAAAAGGTCAATATCTCTTTGCTTTGATTACAGTATTTAATCTTTCAGGCATAGTTTTCACATATATATTTATTTTCTCACTCACTGAAACATTCCATACAGATTGAAGTTCATTCCAAAGAGATTCTTTCTGTGTTACAACAGATTTGCTCAGTCGGATTAAGGTCTGGACGTTGAGCAGGCCAAGTAATGAATTTTATGTCATTAGATGTTTCTTTCTTACTGAGATATTTATTGCACGACTCAGAAGTGTGTTTAGGGTCATTATCTTGTTGAAAAACAAATCCCCGACCAATCAATCTCTTTCCAGATGGCAATGTGTGCCTCACAAGGATCTGTAATACTTTTTTTTTTATCCATGATTCTGTCGATTTTTATAAGATCACCGGCTCCTTTCATATAGACTGAACCCCAAGCCATAATATTACCACCTCCACATTTTACTGAAGGGGTAAAACAGTCATTTTTGAAACATTCTCTAACTCTATAGCACACATAAGTTCTGCGTTTGGATGAGAATTTCACATTTTGATTCATCGGTCAAAAGGACTTGATCCCAGTCCATTGGTGTCCAATCCTTGAATTTTTTGGCAAACTCAAGTCTTTTTTTGGTGTTGACAGTTCTTGGCAGCAACACGACCCATCACACCATTTTCACACAGGCGTTTGGAAATGGTAGATCTTGATACTTTCATCTCTTCACTTCTAGCGCTACTAATATCATCACGGAGTTGTTGTGCTGTCAACTGCCAGTTTTTATTTATTAATTTTTTGTTTTTATTTTTTACTTACACATCTGTTGCCACTAGTTTTCAGTGAATCAGTCCCTTTGAAAGCTGGATGGTGCTTCTTCCAGTACCATGTGTTATGACTTGAAAATCACAACAAAGAAAACCAGCAATGACAACTTAAACAAATTTATTCTTCACTGATAAAAAAAAAACTTCTACAAATAATCCACTGTGCAATCTTATAATAACACTCTAATGCCACTATGTATCTCTGTTGCCAAAACAAAAACTCTGCTCCTACTGACCAAAATCACAGCATTTATGTAGATTAGCAACACTCTGGAAAGATCTACAGGATTCCTGGGTAATCCCGCCCCCTCCGGGCAGGAAGATGCCAGAAGCTTCTAGAAAGCACTAGTCTATTTCATCACAAAATGTGGTATTGCATCAGATCATATTTTTCTACAGACATACCACCAGAGGGTGCTAAATGATAACCAAAATAAACAAATTGCTGACCAGTCATAATGGGTATTTAAGTAGTGTCTAACAAATATCCATTTACAAATGATATACAGTGCTGTACACAAAATACTCATACATAACACATGGCAGCATTTAACGTCTTCAGTATCATGTAACGCCACAATGCAGCTACAAACAATCTCAGAGAGCTCTTTTCCTTGTGCCATCGTGTTTAACACTTCGACACTGACAGTTCATGTCACCTTATATACTGGAACAACTAACCATCACAGGTAATTTTCCAGAATAATGTCACTACAAACCAATTTAAACAATTTTTTAGCATCAATAATCATGGAATGAGCCTTCAAACATGCATTCTGCCTATGCAAGAGTAAAAAAAATAAAATCTGCGACACCTTTCAATTGTTATTAAAAAAAAACTGATGTTTTCAGTGTTTTTGTTTATTACCTGTAGTTTTACCTCACTATACTTGTGGGAATGATTTTTTTTTTGTTCTCATTGCCTACAGTAGTATTTTTCAATACACTTTCACCAAAAAAAATTACAGAGAAGTAATATATTAGGACCCCTTTTTGACAAAAGTGTTGGTGTATAATCATCACTGAACTCTACTGTAGTTATTCCTATTATGTGTTATTTGTACTAGGGAGCATTGTTGTCATATAATTATGAGTCTTTCCTATACTCATAGAGCTGTTCTAACAGGATGTACCACTTTTCCGCTTAGAGTGACAGGAACATAAACCAATCAGAGAACATCGAGGAGCATGGGGCAGAGGCTAACACCCAAAAGGTCTGTATCAGAGATGTATGTCCATATTAGTTTCTAAGTGAGGATCTGTGTGTGTGTGTGTGTGTGTGTGTGTGTGTGTGTGTGTGTGTGTGTGTGTGTGTGTGTTTGAGTTTGGTGTGTCCATCTAAGGATTGTCATTGTGGGTCACTCAGTTCTTAAGGGGGTGATCTGGGGGTAAATGGGCAAAATTTGATTATTTTTCCAAAAATTTCTTTTTGAATAAAAATATTCTATAATCACCCACCTTTAATAATCACTAATTGCTACAAGGATTAAAAACTGAACTCAACTTTTCAATGCGGTCTAATGCATTTTCCATTGATTTCCTAAGGTATTACTTTTTCCAGGTTTCTCATGTTTGTGGCAGCCATAACTTTTTTATTTATCATTGAAAATCAATGTAATTTGGGCTGCTGGTACTTTACTTCATTAGAAATGCAATGACATAGGGAAATTTTGCCTATTTGTTACATACTTTGAATATTTTGAGTATTCGTTAGACTCTGCGCAAAATAATTTCAAAATTTGAGTAAAATGCCCCAAAATCACAAAACTGATAAATTGGGCAAAGAATGGCTATGTCATTGCATTTGGATAAGCAATGGCTTTTAAATGATGAAAGAAAAACTGAATTCTATCATAGAGTTAAAGAGGAATTGGTGCCAGAGGTTTTCTGCATATTTAATGAGCTTGCTCGGTTACCATGACAACCGCATAAACAGAAAAATGCCAACTTGTATCTTTTTTGGTAGTTATTACTTATACTTCTTTAGATTAATTCTGAGTTGTTTCCCGGAGTCATTTTTCATTTAACCCCAGATCACCCCTTAAGGCCTGCAGCTTCAGGCTAATTCACACTAATATTCTTTCCTTTTACAATGGCATTTTAAAATGAAAGCGATCTTCATCTATACAAAAAGCAATCCTGGAGTTTTCGAACTTAAAAGGTCAGCGACGTTTTTCGAAAGTCTCTGTTCGAATACACTGGACTTGTGTAGACGCAAGGCAAAAATGTAGCCATTGTTTTGCGCTTTAAAATGAAAACGTATTAGTGTGGTTGTAGCCTCGGCGTACACTACTCTGGTTTTCCCTCTGTCTCTCAGGAGAGCCTCACTGCAAACTCTAAACTCTCGGCCAGTAATGACGATCTCTCCGACAACAAGAAGGTGAATTATGTCCATCATTTCTTGGCATTCTGTTCAAAGGTGGTGTTGCGTCAGTATGGGGAAATTTCCCATGAAAGCCTTTGATTCCTTACCATGTTGACTGTGTGGAGAGATGTATGTGGGCCTAGAAAATGCATTTGTTTTTTGTATCATATGTGCTAGGACAGATGTGGGCCAAATTTAGATGAGCACCCCCCTAAAACCAACATATGGGGATAAACCAATGAATAACTCTCAATTATCACAGTGCTAGTTCTAAAATTTTTAACTGTTATTGTTGCTGCCATCCCAAGGAACAATTTGACACCAAACATGGCTTAATTGCTTTGAAAATATGAGATCCAGGAGGAATTGAAGCCGTAAAAAGCATAATTTGGCTACATTTTTCATCACAAATTGAAAGTTTAACATTAAAATGAATATAGTTCCCAAAGTAATCCACCCTAAATATTTGGTAAAAAGTAGGTGCAGTATGCCAAGATCGTTTGCACAAAGTTTCAAGAAATTCTTTCACCGGTAACAATGTAGTAGGACGGCTGTATGTACACCATCCTCGGAAAGTGCTGTTGTCGAGTTTCCTGAACTTTCTCTGGAATACTTACAAACTTTGGCATGTGGACGTTATCAGATCAAACAGGCACCAGGATACATAGCTGAACACTGTAATGATGAGGGAGACGATGAAGTTTGGGTGGACAAACACCTTGATAACCTTATACGTTGTCAGATACATTCACATCACAGGAGTCAAACTAATTATTTCGGGTTATTTCAGGTCTCAAACCAAAGACATTCAGCCTAACACATATACATTTCGACAAGCTCTCAACAAATGAAAAGAAACACATAATTAGTGGCTTAGATGTCAACTTAAGATTAGATATTCAACTAATTGAACCACAGCATATTGCTGACCATAAATCTTTCATCTTTAAAATACACAATACACATGATACATGCTGGATTTTTTCAAGGGAGATCTGATCCAGATATAATCTCTGCTTTTTAAAATTATTCCTATGATGGTAAAGGCCTAAAATGACGAATACTGGATCCACTGTTTGCGTGATCTAGTTTGCCTTTGCCTCAAAATGGCTTTTTAGATTCTTCTATTTTCCAAGGATGGTGTACATGCAGCCGTCCTACTACATTGTTACCGGTGAAAGAATTTCTTGAAACTTTGTGCAAACAAACTTGGCATACTGCGCCTACTTTTTACCAAATATTTAGGGTGGATCACTTTAGGAACTATTAATTTTAATGTTAAACTTTCAATTTGTGACGGAAAATGTAGCCAAATTATGCTTTTTACGGCTTCAGTTCCTCCTGGGTCTCATATTTTCAAAGCAATTAAAGGACCAGTGTGTAATATTTGGCATGGTTTATTGGCAAAATCTGAAAATACTACCCTTTAATATGTTTATATAAGTGTATAATCGCTATAAAATAAAATTCGTTTGGTTTTCATAGCCTTATAATTGTGCGTTTATATATACATATAGCAAGGGCCTTGCTTTAGAGACGTCGCCATCTTGCACCGCCATGTTGGTACGGCAGCCCGACCGGACAATCCAGCCAGCTAGAGAACGCGTTTCGCATGTATAAATCCCAGTCATGGAAGACGCCATTTCCGCAAAAGTGTTTTGGGCCTCGGAGGCCACCGTCTTTTTGCCGACGGGAGGGGTGAGCGTGAGTGAGTGAGTGAGCGCTGCAGTCTAGAATCTGAATGCTGGATGTCACTGTTTCCCCCCCATTTTACACACTGGTCCTTTAAGCCATGTTTGGTGTCAAATTGTTCCTTGGGATGGAAGCAACAATAACAGTTATAAATTTTAGAAATAGCACTGTGATAATTGAGAGTTATTCATTGGTTTATCCCCATATGTTGGTTTTAGGGGGGTGCTCATCTAAATTTGGCCCACATCTGTCCAAGCACATATGATACAAAAAACAAATGCATTTTCTAGGCCCACATACATCTCTCCACAGAGTCAAAATGGTAAGGAATTAAAAGCTTTCATGGGCAATTTTCCCATACTGACGCAACACTGCCTTTGGATTGTACTCTCAGTAGCATGTGTGGCTGGGCTGGAAGGGGTTGTGTGGTCCTTAACAAAATCTTTTCTGTTTCTGTCCCCTGTAAAATTGTTTCAGAGTTCGAGGCTTTTGAAAGGCATGAAGAAAAAGTTAAGACCGGGCACCCCTGCTGCGCAGGTATTTCATTTAACACAAACACCATTAGCTAATTGCAGCACTGTTATTACACCTATTTGCCCGGCTTAACCTCTTCTGTTACCCTCTGAACAACTGTTGAAATATTAAGGTCAGTTATTGGCTTCGCTAAGGAGGTTATGTTTTTGGTGTGGATTGGTTGGCTCATTTGGTTGTGTGTTTGTAAATTAAGGAAAAACTACTGACGTGATTTTCATGGGACTTGGTGGAAGGATGTAGCATGAGCCAAGGAACGACCCATTAAATTTTGGAGAAAGTTTGAATCATGTGGCGGATACGCAAGTTATTTTTCACTTTCGTTAACAGTGCAAGTTGGGGCGTTTGGCCTTGGAGGAATAAATGCTATACACTTTAATACCCTGTAGATGGTAGTAAAGGTCAGTTATGACAAGATACTGCTGACTGTAGAAATTCAATGGTCACACTTGCATATTTGTGTGTCATAAAAGAGTGGACTATTGGCCTTGGCAGAGGTGTGCTCTAGTTATCCCTGTGATGCTTTAATAACTGGGTCTATCACTTTCTTTCTCAGAGTGTCAGAGAAATAAACCAATCGGAGAGCGCTGAGGACCATGCGGGGGTGAATGACGCCCAGAAGGTCTGTATAAGAGTGCGTGTGCTTGAGTCTGCGTGCATGCACGTGTGTATTTCTGCATGCGCTTGGCTTGTTCATCCCACGTTTTTCTCATGTCAGTCAGTCCATTAACATCTGTAGCTCTGGTGTGGACCTCTCTCTCCCTCTCAGGAGAAACTGACTGCGCAAAGAGAGCTCTCCGTGAGCAGTGACAGTCTCTCCGACATCACCGGCACAAAGGTGAGAGTGTGTGGTCATATCCCCACAAATCAGCGTTGTTACTCAGCTTTTTGAGTTGAAGATCTCCTCTGTGCTTTTGCGGGGTGATGGGGTGATGTCATTCTTTTAAGTTCCGTTTAAAGCGGCATTCATATTAAGCCTTTTACCGGTCAGTTTTCTTCCAGCAATACAGTACCACTCGCTGAATTTTTTTTTTCACGAATAAACTAAAAAATGACATTGGTGTAACAACAATTCTTCCCAAAATCAAATACCACACATTTTTTGTATTAACTGTTTAATAACCATATCTGTTGTTACAATAAAGACTTCAGCAAGTGTATGAATAATGTCACCCTACCGGTAAGCATGGATGAAATGTGGATGAAACTGAATCATTTGATACGAAGCAAAGCCAACTTGATGTTTACATGGATGTCCTCTGTAACTCCCTGCACGGTGCTGCGGTCGACGCTGGCTGCATGGTTTCTCATAAACGTAAAAAGTTTTATTGGTTCCCTCGGATGCAGGAACTGAAAGTTAGGAAAAGGTTCTGGTGGAAGTGATGGGTGGAAAACCACCGACCAAAAAGTGGTGTTGTGTAGTTCAGACGTATGTCTCGTCGAAATGTACAATGGTTAATAGATAACAAAATTCTTGCCCTATCCTCTAAGTTCAGACTTGGTAGGTCTAAAAAGTTCTGGAATAGCATTAAGAGTGGTAGACTGTCCAGAACCCATTCTCTTCTTAACCCTGAGGACTTCTCAAATTTTTATGGCGATATCATGCAGGATAGCCAGTTGCAACTTAATGTTTTTCAAAAACAGATTAAGCATGATGTGCTGAGAGTTTTTGAGGGGAAGTCAGACAAGGTATTTCCAGCATATATTTCACCACAATGGGTCCATGAGAATGTTCTGAAGCTCAGAATAGGCTGTGCGGCCGGCATTGACGGTATTACAACTGAGCATTTACGGTACGGTCTTTCAGATGTTTTATGCAGACACTTATCCACAGTATTCACAACTATGTTGTCTTATGGGTTAGTACCACAGTGTTTTACTACAGGAGCTATTATTCCTATTCTAAAGAAAGCTACCCTGAATCCTAATGTACCAGCTAATTATAGGCCGGTCACACTTACGTCCACATTTGCGAAACTGTTTGAATTTTATCTGAAACCATCTGAAACTGAGATGAACCTATCAGGAGGTCAGTACGGTTTTCGAGAAAATGGGGGTACAGAGTTCTGTACTGCTATGTTAAATGATTTAACTATGTATTGTAAGGAGAAGCAAACCCCATTTCATGTATGCAGCTTAGATGCTGAAAAGTGTTTTGATAAAATTTGGCTCCCAGGTCTCTTTTATGAACTGCTTGATAAGTTACCAATTGCTCACTGGAGGTTCCTCTACAGATTGTATAGTTTGCTTAAGTCAACTGTTAGATGGAAGGGAGTTTTAGGTCCCATCTTCAAAATGACTAGAGGCACCCGTCAGGGCAGTGCTCTATCTCCTGATCTTTTTAATATTTTTATTAATGACTTACTCATTGATTTGGAGGAATCTGGTCGTGATGGCATTAGAATAGGAAATTTTCTGTTTAACTTCTTTGTATATGCTGATGATGTCACCTTGTTTAGTACTACTGCGACAGGTCTGCAGGCCCTGATCGACATTTGTGTTGCTTATGCACAAAAATGGTGCTTCAATTTTGGAATTAAAAAGACAAAATGTATGGCATTTGGTAGTAGTGAGTTTAAGAATGGACCGAAGTGGTTTATGTCGGGTGCAGAGATAGAAACTGTGGACTCCCTTGATATTTTAGGTATTAGTTTTGATAAATTTTCCAGGGGAATGTGTCACGCTGAACAACGGGTACGTTCTTGTAGGAACAGCTACTTTACTCTTGAACAATGTGGTATTGGCCACCCAAGTAAACTGGCCGCTCAGGCTAAGGTGGAGTTGATCAAGTGCGTTTGTATTCCTAGCCTTTTCTACGGGTGTGGTTCTATTTTTCTCAGTAATGGCTGCATTAAGAAGATGAATGGATGGCAAGGCCAAATGTTTAAGAAGGCGTTTGGGCTTAGTAGGTTTTCACATCATTCTCCAATTTTTAAAGCCCTTGGTGTTTTAGACACCAAGGCTCATGTAAAACTTTTAATGTCATCTTTGTTGTATAGAATTGCTAAAGTTGACTGCCCCGTCAGAGACTTAGTTCTGAAAGTGGGAGCCACTGAAGGCTCCCTTGTTAATCACTTAGTCGAATCAGGTGTTAACACTGTTGCTACGGCTCTCAAAGGGCCACAGAAGGACAGACGGCCGTGTGATGACGGGTATCATGACACTATAGGGTCCCTCCTGCTGGGTGAGGGCCTCCGTCGTAGGGACTCCACTGAGCGGGAGATGTGAATGAATCTTATCCACCCAATGTTTTAAAATAATTGACTGCCTGAATACGAACCTGTTTTAATCATGTATTGATATTTTAATTATTCTGTCTATTTTAGAAATATGTGTGTATGCTTCTGTAAAGTAGGATAATAAACTATTATTATTATTATTATTATTATTAAGCCAATGGTGACAGAAATGTCTTTTGACCAGTGCAAGGGTGAATTATTCCCCCACTACAGCACAAAGTGAAGCCGGGATCCTCGCAAAGGAGTTTCTCAGTCTCTCTGGATAAGTAGGGACTTGTTTTCGCAGAAACGACTTCACTTAGATGAATTAAATTTTTGTGTGTTTGTTACTGGTCAAGACCTTTGAAAACGGGATTATAGTGGCGAGAGACATTGATGACAATGTCTTCTGTTTACTTGCCAAAATCACACAATTTTGGCAAGTCTATCAGTTGGTTGCATTAGA
Organism: Gymnothorax javanicus; assembly: GCA_029692085.1. Classification (NCBI taxonomy): domain Eukaryota; kingdom Metazoa; phylum Chordata; class Actinopteri; order Anguilliformes; family Muraenidae; genus Gymnothorax; species Gymnothorax javanicus. The sequence continues at coordinate 16,657,443 of CM056197.1, forward strand.
CATCTGTTTGTCTGTCAGTTTGTAAGTTACGCCCCCTTTTGCCATTTATCCTGCACCAATCTTAATAAAACTTAGACACGTTACTCACCACAGACCCATTCTTTTTTAAGTTTCGATGTCAAAGGTCAAGGTCACACAAAATTCGATTTTGGCAAGTTGTCGTTCTAAGAACAACCTTTCATTTATCTTATTGGTTGCTTTTCAGGGCTCAGGAATTATGAAGAAAATTAAGCAAAGTCTAAGGCCAGCCCAGCCCACCCCGCAGGTACTACAGCGAGAACACCTGTGATCACTGTTATTCTTGTGATGTGGAACTATTTTCAGAGGTTATAGTTATCCTGCCAATGCACTGTTAATGTTAGGGGTCTTTCTGATCCCAGAACAGCTGTTCTTACAGGAGGTAATATACCACTTTTTCATTTAGAGTGGCAAGGACATAAACCAATCAGATCATGGACAGGACCAGAGGGAGGCGACCAACACAAGGAAGGTCTGTATGAGGGAAGTCTGGGGTGTATTTGTCTCTGTGTGAGTGGGTGTGTAAGTATGTGTGAGTCTCATGTTTCTCATTATACGTCTATCAATTCATTCAGGTCTGTCACTATGTTATTGATTAGTCTTGTTCTCACTTCGTCTCTCAGGGCAGTCTTGGTGCAAATCTGGAACTCTCAGCCAGTAATGACAGTCTATCAGACAAACGAAAGGTGAGTCTCTGTTTGTGCTCAACATATCAGTGTTTCTTTTCAACACTCGCACCATTCACTTCTTCAGGATTATATGAAATACTGTTCAATCATCTCAGTGGTTCTCAAACCTGGGGGTCCTGGGGAACCCCTGTGTATGCAGTAGAGGGTCACACGGGAGTGGATTTACACTCCTGTCCCATCCCACTCCCAAAGAAATAATCCCATCCCGTCCCAATCCCGGGCCAGAGTTTTTAAAAAATCCCATCCCATCCCACTCCCGGTGGAATAACTCCCTATCCCGTCCCGCCCCCATTTTTTTTTTTTTTTTTTACTCCTGTCCCATCCCACCCAGTTTTTTTTTTTTTTTTTTTTTCCTCCTCAGTGGGGTTAATCTTTAGAATTTGATTTGATGTTCTCCTCATCCATTTTAGATTACTTAATGTGCTACTGCAGTTTTAATTAAAACCATATGGCACCGGGAACAGGGAGGGATACATTGCCTTAATCCAAACAACAAAAACACCTTCATTAAAGGGCACGAAACATAAATAACACATGGCCTGACGTCCCTTTGAGGTCCAAACCTGCTGGCCCTATGTGAGAAAGTAATTGCCCCCCCCGTTATTAAACCATGAATTAACTGTGATTAACCACATTTTCTGAGTTCAATTTCACTAGCCACACCCAGGCCTGATTACTGCCAGACCTGCTTAATCACGAAATCTCTTCAATAGAACCTGTTTGACAAAGTAGGCTAAAGGATCTCAAAAAGCAACACATCATGCCGTGATTCAAAGAAATTCAAGAACAGATGAGAAACAAAGTCACGGACATCTATCAGTCTGGGGTTGCAAAGCCATTTCTAAGGCTTTGGGACTCCGGTGAATCACGGTGAGAGCCATTATCCACAAATGGAGAAAACTTGGAACAGTGGTGAACCTTCCCAGGAGTGACTGGCCTACCAAAATTACTCCAAGAGCGCATCGACGACTCATCCAGGAGGTCACAAAAGAACCTAGAACAACATCTAAAGAACTGCAGGCCTCACTTGCCTCAGTTAAAGTCAGTGTTCATGATTTAACAATAAGAAAGAGACTGAGCAAATATGGCATCGATGGGAGAGTTCCAAGGTGAAAACTGCTGCTGACCAAAAAGAACACAAAGTCTCGTCTCCCATTTGCCAAAAAACATCTTGATGATACCCAAGACATTTTGAAAAATATTCTGTGGACTGACGAGACAAAAGTTGAACTTTTTGGAAGGTAAGCGTCCTGTTACATCTGGCGTAAAACAAACACAGCATTTCATAAAAAGAACATCTTACCAAAAGTCAAACATGGTGGTGGTAGTGTGATGGTTTGGGGCTGCTTTGCTGCTTCAGGACCTGGATGACTTGCTGTAATTGATGGAACCATGAATTCTGCTCTCTGACAGAAAATCCTGAAGGAGAATGTCTGACCATCTGTTCGTGACCTCAAGCTCAAGCGCACTTGGGTTATGCAGCAGGACAATGATCCAAAACACACCAGCAAGACCACCTCTCAATGGCTCAAAAAAAAAAAAGAAGGTTTTGGAGTGGCCTAGTCAACGTCCGGACTTAAAACGGATTGAGGTGCTGTGGCATGACCTTAAACAGGCCGTTCATGCTCAAAAACCCTCCAATGTGGCTGAATTAAAACAATTCTGCAAAGAAGAGTGGGCCAAAATTCCTCCACAGCGATGTGAAAGACTCATTGTCAGTTATCGCAAACGCTTGATTGCAGTTGTTGTCGCCGAGGGTGGCACAACCAGTTATTAAGTTAAAGGGGCAATTACTTTTTCACATTGGGCCAGGTAGGTTTGGACAGCTTTTTTCCCCCAAAAAATCATCATCATTTAAAAACTGCATTTTGTATTTACTCGGGTTATCTTTGTGTTATATTAAATTTTCTTTAAACATTTTAGTGTGACAAATATGCATTAAAATAAGAAATCAGGAAGGGGGCAAATACTTTTTCACGGCACCGCAGTTTTTCGAGCTCTATTGGATGTCAGTTAAAGAAAGTAAAAAAATTATATATATATATACTTAGCTCCATTAAAAACACGCGGGTGAGGTATGTACTGTATTTGCGGCAAATTGAAGAATCAATTGATTTTTATTGCTTTTCCAGTGAGGCACGAGAAGAAATAAAGGAAAGCGCGTGGTATTGTAATCCTGACGCACGCCACATGCACGCGCCAAGCGCTTCAGTAATAACAGACATTGAGCTGTTTGTGATGTGTAAAGTGACACTTGTTCTTTTTGGTGTGGTCAAAAGCCTACATAAAGCCAACAAAAAAAACAAAAAATGCTACTGCATCAAGAAAATGCAACGGCTTGTGACACAGGGGAGAGAAAAAGAGCCTTTGGCATGTTACGGGCAGATCTCAGCCGCCGACAGGTGGTGCGTCATTTGCACTGTCACCGTTCAACAATCAGTCAGCTGTCTATCCGAGAATGGAACACAGGCACTGTCACTGACTGACCCCGCTTAGGGCAGCCACGAGTGACGATGGCGGCTCAAGAGCGCCACATCTGGTTACAGCCTGTACGTGATAGATTCCGGACAGCAACCAAAACTGATCATGAGATGAAGGGTCCGAGATGATTGAGGGTGAGCGCAAGTATCGTTTGACGCCGTCTATGTGAGCAACACATGTGTGCACACGGGCCCTACAGAAAACCCAGTTTTCGCCCATTTACGCATGGCTGCCCATACCATGGTCAGTCAGCGACAGTCCCTGTTTTCCATTCTCAGACAGAAACAGGGAAATAAAGTGCCAAAAAATGACACAGAGGCAGGTGCCCACAGTCAGAAGTGAAGAGTTCCTAAAATCCCTTCCCAATCACGGGTTAAAGTCCATACATCGCTTAGGAGTTGAGACCCTTCCCTAATTTACTCTGCATCACTCATTTTTTTAGATTCTGAAAGTGTAAGCAATGTTCTGATCGTCTAGTCCAATGTCGGTCAATCCTCAAATTGCAATGCAGGACGGTCCAGACCTCGACCATAATTTGCAGGTTTTTTTGTGCAATTAGCTCTCCTGGAAATCGTCGTTGACGTCATTATTTTCGATCCGAGTTGGATCGAAACATTGTCCTAATTTAATAAATAAAAATTTTCTCGGTGGCTTGGAGTAAGTGTGCAGGCGTCTTTTCCTTTCTCCATTTATAGGTAGTTGACAATATTTTGCTAGACACTCAGACTCATTTGAGGACATGTTTACTAATCCGCCATAATTTTTACTAGTGCGCAGACTAGCGGACTTCCGGGAATTTCGAACCCTGCCCAGAGAGTGGTTTAAAAAAAAACCCTTCTTAAAAAAAACGAAAATAGAAATAACCGCATGCTCGTATTTAAAAACTGGTCTATTGTTATCATCGTTCCTGCTCCTGCCCACTCCCGCTGACTTTTTTTCCCGTCCCATCCCAATCACGTGATCAATAATGGAATGACTACCATCCCTCAGGAATCCCACGGGAGTCCTGTGACCTGTGAGAATCCCGAAAAAATGTCAGCCTCTAGTATGCAGGTCTTCTGTCCAACCAAAACTACAATTGGAGCGACTTGATATGGCGCGAAACTGTCATAAATCGGGAGACGAGATGAATGAACAGGATTTCTTGTAGACGTCCGCACTTCCGGTAATAAGGCCAGCTTCGCCAAGCCAATGCATGCATGTCGGAATGCAATGAGCATTGTGCAGCTTTGCAGTAGAAAATCATCTTGGATACACAGATGTGAACATGAAAAATACCACAAAATTTAAATATATGCTAAACTCAAGTCGAAGCTGGAGTCCACGTTTTGGAACTAAACGCTATAAATCGCAATTATATTGGCTAGTGTTCGACTGCGCGTGGGTATGGGCGGAAGTTCACTCGACTACATTTTGAACTTTGACCCGTCATTATCGGCGATCATATCCGCCTTGCGATGTGCCATATTGAATATCGGGTTGCTCCAATTCCAGAATTTTAGCAAGCTGCTAATATTTCTTAATTAGGTGCTTCTGGTGTTCAGAGAGATAATTTACTATCTTTATAACTCCTTCAACCCCACAGCCCTCTACAGAGGGCTGACCAACATATTCCCTTCAACCCCAAATTCCTGTAGGGAAAATTCAAACAATCTGACTAATTGATTGGAACATATCAGGTTACATTTAATGGGATTCCAGAGATAACAGTAAGATACAATGTCCAGATAATGACCAGCCCTCTACAGGAGGGCTGTGGGGTTGAAGGGTATAGTGATGCTAGAATATCTGGGGTTGAAAGAGTTAAACCACAGAATGCCAAACATAGCTTTGCGATGCCCCGTAGATTACAAATTTCATATAGTGCTTATTGCACTATCGGCACAAAATTAAATAATGAGGTACCAAATAAATTAGATTAATTGGCCAACTTAATGATTAAACGGGTTACTTTGTCAACGTAAAACAGGTAGGCTTCATTATCATTTGCGTCGTTATTGAATTCTTAATAATCTTCCAAATGGTTAGGATTGCTGGCCTGGAGTACATACCAATTAAGAGCTTGCTGATTGAGCTCAGTCTTTAATCGGTTATAGATAATTTACCTCTCTTTGTGCATATTGAAATGAACAGTTTGAAATTTAATCCAGTAAGTACTGCATGCCCACAGAGGTAATTGCTTGTATGTCAGAGAGCACTGAGGTCAATGGGGGTGTAGAGGACCACCCAAAAGCTCATAAAAAGAGAAGCGCTGGTGATGTGATCAGTTCTGCCTGCCTGAGTCAGTCAGTCCAAGCCAGGCCTGTGCCTCAGATCTCTCTCTCTCTCTCTCTCTCTCTCTCTCTCTCTCTCTCTCTCTCTCTCTCTCTCTCTCTCAGGAAGGTCTTACTCCGCACGGGGATCTCTCAGCGAGCAATGACCGTCTCTCTGACATTGGCAAAGAAGAGGTGAGTGTATCTGTTCAGTCATTGCTGAATACTTTGGCTGTGTTCAGCTGGTGCTGATGTTTGTTAATATGTGCATGTGCAGAGTTCTGCTGGTGTTGTTGTTTGTTAATATGTATTATATGTATGCGTAACATACTGTTTGTGTTTCAGGGTCCTGGAATTTTGAATAAAATAAAGAAAAGGTTTAGACCCATGAAATCAACAACACAGGTACTTTGCTGAAAATGCAACTTGCTAATTACAGCACACTTACTGCAATTACAGCCTTTTAAGTTGTTTGTTACTGTTATCCCTATAGTACTGTCTGAATGATACAGATATTGGTAATCCCTGCTGCAGTAATTTTAGGAGCTATTGTTGTTTTCGCAGTGCTGTACTAAGGTTTGAGGTTAACATGGCACTGTCGCATGTAATACCAGTGAAATCCCTTTGTTAAGTCCCCTCTGTTTCACAGGAAGATGAATCAATGCCGAGTGAGATCGCATCCAGCAATGACAGTCTCTTAGATGCCAACGCAAAGGTGAATGTCTAGCATTATATTTACATGCAGTTACAGTTTATCTGAAGCAGCCTGCAGTGAAGTATACAGGGCAGAGACCAATACCCCCCTGGAGCAATGTGGGGATAATGGCATTGCCCAAGAGACCGACAGCTGTAGTGACCTTACTGTGGCTATGCAATGGTGTGAACCACTAAACTTCTAGGGCCAGTCAAGCACCCTAGTCACTAGGTTTGTCTGTCAGCCTAGCTTGTACCCTCGGCAGTTAAACTGTCGTTGTTAACCCTTTCATGCCTCTCCAGGAGAAAGGAGGAATGTTCAGTGGAATGTTCAAATCCAAATCTCAACAAAGTTCTAAAGATCCTACATCTCCACTGGTGAGTGTTCCTTCCTGATTTTTAAATTTCGTGGTGGTGGAGCTCATAAAACCGGCAAAAAGATCCAGGCCTCAGTCAAACACCGATGTTTTGCTCTTTGTCTCTTAGGACAGCGTCTCTGCACGCAGTGAATTATCAGCCAGCATTGACAGTCTGTCGGAAAACAGCAGCTCAAAGGTGGGTCTCTTCGTTGACGTCTATGCTGTTTTATCGCAGTTTTGCCTGCAGTGCCGTACTAATATAGGGGCTCATAGTCTGCCATGGTTAATATCCTTTTGTGTCATTATTATTCTTATTTTATACACCAGTCCATTTGAGGGAAGACTTTTTGCGTGCATTTGTCCAGTTTTAACATGTGACTTGGTCTGTTTGGGTCTTCGGCACAGGCTGTCGTAGCTAGTGATGAATATGATGATGAAGATGGTGTGCTGCCCGATGGTGTTGTAGCTATATAGCAATAATGATGATGCTGAACGCTATGTGAAGAATGATGATGATGATGATGATGATTGTGTGTTGTTGCACTTGTGAAGCCATATGATGAAGAAGGGCATTTCCACGGTCAGAGGTGTATAGTGACGAAGTACATGTGCTTCGTTACAGTACTTAAGTAGTTTTTTTTGAGGATTTGTACTTTACTTGAGTTTTTTTTTAAACCGGGACTTTTACTTTTACTCTACTTCATTTAAAAGATAAAAAGTATACTTTTTCTTCGTTACTTTGACACTGCCCACTTTGTTACTCGTTAAAAATTAAAATGTGAATGTAATTAATCATTTAAGGATTATCTGGATTGGGCGTGTTCGAGAAGAACAACGGTGCTCGGCAGGGTATCTTAAACGCGCTTTGAGCGGATGTGTCCACCAGCAGACATGGAGCTGCAAATTTATGCACGCAGTTACAATATTATACCACTAGATGGCACTCTCGGATCAGTTATTGAATATTCACAAGCAAGCGGAGTTCGAACACAGTTTCGAATATGGACGAGTTCACTCCAATCCATGTTCTTCAGGAGTTGCCTGAATTAAACTCCTCAGCTAAGCCTGATGTGCAAACTGCTCAATACACTTGCCCATAGTATCTATGTAGCAGTTCAAAAAAGTTCTCTCTTGCTACAGAAAAAAAAATCGTTGTCGTCTGCAGCAACCACTTCAGCTACAGTGAGCCAATGGTATCCCAATTATTAGTTAAGAAAAAACAGTTTTCCGAAGCAAAAATTCGGCATGGTATTGATACTATTTCATTCTACTATTAATTATAGTCAATTGTAGTGGTTTTTTAAACTGCCAGTAAACTCAAAGAAGATGAAGTATAAAGCAGAGACTGCCTGTTTGTTTTTTGAACACTGCATCTTTCATTCACCTGCAAGTTGATTAAAGAGAACAAGGAGAGAACAATTTGTGGTTGTTTTGCTTCTTTCTATGCGTACTATGAAAAATACTTTGTACTTGTACTTGCACTTTTGATACTTAAGTACATTTTTTCACAAGATACTTTTTGTACTTGAGTACATTTAATGTGAGCTACTTTAAGACTTTTACTCAAGTAATTTTCTTATGGGTGACTTCATCTTTTACCAAAGTAACTTTCAGTTATGGTACTTCTACTTTTACTCAGTTATTTTTTTCGAGTACTTTATGCACCTCTGTCCACGGTGCCTCGCATTACATTCAGGTGCATTTCCAAACTTATATTTTGGCCTGTACCTTACAATGATAAGTTTTAGCTCCCCATCATGTGTGTGCTGGAAGGTGTTGGTAAAAGCTATACAAAGGTATGAACAAATATTCATTTGATTTCATAACATGGCTTTAATTAACACTAATTACAGCATGACTCGCATTACATGAAAAGGACAACACAAAAAACACATCGATTTCAGTTGCAATTTCTCCTGAATGTATACGACTTAGAAAATAATTAACGCTCTCAGTGTTCATACTACTGAATATGGTTTTAAAGTGTACCGGAGGGAATTAAAATTTTACAACCAATAAGTAGAGATATTATGTAATTAGGGTGACTCACGTTACACGTGGCTCATGTTACCAACTTTTAATGTCCTGCACAGCTGCATTTGAGGACTAGATATGCATATTGGTCGTACAGTTTTGTTAGGTATGGGCAACAGTAGAAAAAATAGAATTTATAATTACAGTCCGCCAGGGGTTATCGTGAGGGAAGAAAAAATATATGTTTTTGTGACTCGCGTTACACCACCATCACCACCCAATTTTAACGCAGAATCCTGAAAAAATGTGGAACAGATGGGGAATTTTAGCTATCAAAATACACTTGACGGAGGTTTCAAAATGTAAAATCAACACATTTGTCAAGAATGCACCCAAAAACCTGATGCAGAGGCCAGGTAGCGTTTGAGGCCAAAAATTAATGAAATTTTTTTATTTTAACTCTGAAGATGTAACAAGTAGGATTCTGACAGAATTTGGCTGGAAATACTGAATTTAGTCTTTTTTCCCTAAAGTATGATGTTCCACTTTATAAAAATACAGATTTCTAGAGAAATTTGTGAGAAAATTTTTGAAGATCTTTGTCCCTATTTTCATGGAATTAACCAGAACATGATAGTGCATTACTGTATGTTATCCTTACGTTATCTCTTATTGGTCAATCCAGATCAGCGCTGACAGTGATGTTGTGGACTCGACACAGACACACAACACTACAGAGGAGGAGCCCCCTGAAAACACACAGGTTCGACAGAGGTTGTATATGGAAATGCACTAATAAGTGCCATTATTGTAACTTTGCACCCCACATTGTCTGTGATTCTGTGGACATTTATATTGAACGTGACTGACAGTCGGGGAGTCGTGTCTCTAATGGCAGCCAGATCATCCTTTTTTACGGAAAAAACAGTGTTCCTGTTCATCTACAGTGCCGTGAATAAGTATTTGCCCCTTCCTGATTTCTTATTTTTTGCATATTTGTCACACTTAAATGTTTCAGATCATCAAACTAATTTTATTATTAGACAAAGACAACCCGAGTAAATACAAAATGCAATTTTTAAATAATGATTTCATTTATTAAGGGGAAAAAGCCATTCAAACCTACCTGGCCCTATGTAAAAAAAGTAATTGCCCCCTAAATCCTAATAGCTGGTTATGCCACCCCCAGTGACAACAACTGCAATCAAAGGTTTGCGATGACTGGCAATGAGTCTTTCACATCACTGTGGAGGAATTTTAGCCCACTCATTTTGCAGAATTGTTTTAATTCAGCCACATTGGAGGGTTTTTGAGCTTGAACGACCTGTTTAAGGTCATACCACTGCATCTCAAGTGGATTTAAGTCTGGACTTTGACTAGGCGTCTCCAAAACTTCATTTTGTTTTTTTTTTTTTTTTTTTCAAGCCATTCAGAGGTGGACTTGCTAGTGTGTTTCGGATCATTGTCCTGCTGCATAACCCAAGTGCGCTTGAGCTTGAGGTCACAAACTGATGGTCGGACATTCTCCTTCAGGTTTTTCTGGTAGAGAGCAGAATTCATGGTTCCATCAATTACGGCAAGTCGTCCAGGTCCTGAAGCAGCAAAGCAGCCCCGGACCATCACACTACCACCAGCATATTTGACTGTTGGTATGATGTTCGTTTTATGAAATGCTGTGTTAGTTTTACGCCAGATGTAATGGGACGCACACCTTCCAAAAAGTTCAACATTTGTCTCGTCAGTCCACAGAATGTTTTCCAAAATGTCTTGGGGATCATCAAGATGTTTTTTGGCAGATGTGAGACGAGCCTTTGTGCTCTTTTTGGTCAGCAGTGGTTTTTGCCTTGGAACTCTCCCATGGATGCCACTTTTGCCCAGTCTCTTTCTTATTACTGAATCATGAACACTGACTTTAACTGAGGAAAGTGAGGCCTGCAGTTCTTCAGATGTTGTTCTGGGTTCTGTTGTGACCTCCTGGATGAGTCGTCGGTGCGCTCTTGGAGTAATTTTGGTAGGCCGGCCACTCCTGGGAAGGTTCACCACTGTTCCAAGTTTTCTCCAGTTGTGGATAATGGCTCTCACCATGATTCGCCGGAGTCCCAAAGCCTTAGAAATGGCTTTGCAACCCTTTCCAGACTGATAGATGTCAATGACTTTGTTTCTCATCTGTTCTTGAATTTCTTTAGTTCGCGGCATGACATGTTGCTTTTTGAGATCTTTTAGCCGACTTCACTTTGTCAAACAGGTTCTATTGAAGTGATTTCTTGATTCAACAGGTCTAGCAGTAATCAGGCCTGGGTGTGGCTAGTGAAATTGAACTCAAAAAATGTGGTTAATCACAGTTAATTAATGTTTTAACAAGGAGGGGCAAGTACTTTTTCACATAGGGCCAGGCAGGTATGGATAGCTTTTTTCCCTTAATCAATGAAATCATCTTTTAAAAACTACATTTTGCTTTTACTTAGGTTATTACCTCCGCCAAGGAGGTTATAAAATCGCCTGCGTTTATCTGTTTGTCTGTTAGCAGGATTACTCAAATAGTGCTGAGCGGATCATCATGAAAATTGGTACACAGTTGTATCTTGATCCAAGGAAGAACCCATTAAATTTTGGTGGCGATCCTTTTGTCTGTCTGTCTGTTAGCAGGATATCTCAAAAACAGCCTCATAGATTTTAACCAAACTTTGCAGGATGTTAGAGTAGCACAAGAGGAACAAGTGATTAAACTATGCCATATCTAGGCCAAAGTACAGCTGAGATTTAGGCCAAAGTTCAAATCCATCTATGCTGGCAGAGATTTCAAGTCTTTCCAATGGGCCGGATGTCCAATCGCCGTGCTTTTGGGTTTTGCTGCCACCTGGCGGTGGAATGCAACAATGCCCTACATCAGCCAACGAAAATCACTAATGCACAGAGTTGCTTAGGCGTGGCGGAGGTGCTGCGCTCTCTGAGTGCTCTTGTCTTTGTCTTATATTAAAATTTATTTGATCTGAAACATTTAAGTGTGAAAAATATGCAAAAAAGTAAGAAATAAGTTTGGGGGCAAATACTTTTTCACGGCACTGTACATGTGCTGAAATCACCCCATTTCTCCCTCCCTCAGAGTAAGGGTGGGAAACTTATTGGAATGTTCCGGAAACCCCCCAAACCCACGGAACGCAGTCTACCTGTGCAGGTAATCTTTTCAACATGATACTTTCCCCGGTGCTCTTTCATACGCAAATGAGTATACCGGACTAACTGCTTTATCTTCATCTAGGAAAATGAATCCGTACCTACTGAGCACTCAGCCAATGATACCAGTTGCCCAGATGTCAACACGAAGGTGAGCTGCTGGTCCACCTTTATTCTGTTGACCAGCGTTTCATGTTCAACTGGCAACACTGCTCTCTCTTTCTTGCCGTCAGGACAAAGGAGAGAAGATTACAGACCGGGTGAGAAGGACCCCTAAACCAGCTGACCGTAACAGACTAGCTCAGGTAACTGCACTATTACTACCCTCCACTGTATGTGAAGATGAAAAGGCTTTAGTAACTAGCCTGTGCTTCACAGAAAAATGACTCCACAAGCAGTGAACTCTCAGTCAACAATGATGCCAGCGCTGAAGGCCCATTGGATGTGAACACAAAGGTGAGTGAATCTGTCCAACCGTCCTCTCAGCACAGTTCTCATTTAAGCAGGCTCTAACTCTCTCATTACTCTCCAGGAGAAAGGAGGCATGTTCAGTGGGATCTTCAAAAAATCCTCCAAACCTGCTGAGAGCACTGCACTTCCACAGGTGACTATATTAGCACAGCACTGCACTTTACCTGTGCAGGTTACTGTATTAGCACAGCACTGCACTCTACCTGTTCAGGTGAGTATATTAGCACAGCACTGCTCTCTACCTGTACAGGTGACTGTATTAGTACAACACTGCACATTATCTGTGCAGGTAAACATGAGGGATGCACCAGGCAGCGATATTGCACTTGAGTACCCTAATCGTACTCATAAAAATGGTCCGATACACAAACCGATATCAATGTTCTCAATGTCACTAAGTTATGCCACCAAGTGAGTGACAAAAGACCAATATGCATAATTCGAGTGTTGCAGTAAGTTTTCTGATAATGCGAACTATGACAACAGCAAGCTAATAAGATGTGACAGAAACGTGCTAACAAATGTAAACGGCTTCTTGCATCGTCATGCACACGTAAAAACAACCATGAACAGCAAAGACATTTCAAATGAGGTGAAAAATGTTGGCAGTGCGGAAGTTTTAACAAGCGAGTGAGGTAAATAGATGGTGCAGAATGTAACATTTGCCCTGGCAAAATATTGAGAGGAGGAACAAAAGCTAGTTCGCTCAACCTAATCAAACATTTGAAATCTAGAGATTTAGACCAGTGTAAGTGAAACCGTGTCTTCAAGACCAGTGTTTCCTTGTGGTTTCAATAAATATTGAATTACTCATTTTGGTTCTCAGTATCAGTTAGTACCCGAAGGTGAGTACTCATACTAGTACTTGGTCTGAAAAAAGATGTTATTGGTGCAGCCCTAGTAAAGATATGTACAAAGCACTGCAATTCACCTTTACGGGCAACTTTGTTAGCACAGGGCTGCACTCTACCCATACAGGTAACTATATATTTGGACAGCACTGCACTTGACCTGTACAAGTAACTACATTAGGCAGCACTGCACTCTTCCAGTACAGGCGCTGCATCAGCACAGCACAGCAATTCACCTATGCTGGTAACCATATTAGCGCAGCACTGCACTCTACCTGCACAGGTAATAGTGTCAGTGCAGCACTTTACTGTACTGAGTAATACCTTACTGAGTAATACCGTAAATCACCTTTGCTCCACAGGAAGAGGAAACTATACAGAGTGATCTCTCATCCAGCAATGACAGTCTCTTAGACATCAGCACAAAGGTGAGTGTCTGTCTGCAGTGTCTGTCTGGCTCGCCTGTATCCTGTATCCTTAAATTGAGTCTATTAACCCCTTCACACCTCTCCAGGAGAAAGGAGGGATATTCAGCGGCATGTTCAGGTCTAAATCTCCCAAGCATCCTAAAGAGTCTACATCTGCTCCGGTGAGTGCATCCTCTCGTGGTATGCCCTTTATGCACCTGTAGCTCTTTGACTCGGCGAAATGTCCAGTCCACACGAGAAAAAGTAATTATTTTTTCTTTTTCTCTCAGGACAGTCAGAGTGAGCTCTCAGCCAGCAATGACAGTCTGTCTGAGAAAAGCAACCCAAAGGTTAGCCTCTTCATCGTATTCATTAATCAAAACATTGCTGTTTTTGTTAACAATACTGATGTTGGCAGTTTTTCTAACAGGTTTGCCCTCATAGCTGAACTAATGCTGTGGGTTATTGTTATCCCTGAAGTTGTGTACTAATGTTATGGGTTATTGTTATCGCTTTAGGTTTGTGCTAATGTAATAGGCTCGATTTTTCCTATCATATGAGATATACGCAAAGACCATCGCATCCTCATCCGCGATCCGTCAGTGGGACTGGTTCTCCTGAGTATATTTAAACAGATGCACACATGCGATAACCTCAGGAGGGAATGATGAAAGAAGCAGCAATCTGTCAAAAGAGGCTGGCTCAACTCAATACGAATACCGCTGTCTTGTGTCGGTGCTGTGGCACACGCACATAGCCTAACTGACCTTTTTTTTGCTTTTATTAATGTGGTCGCCATTACTTTTTAGACACCAATAAAGCATTTTATTAATTGCATTATTTATTATATTAACTCTCAAGCTATTGAGTGCGGTCATTTACAACCCCAGACTTGTATTTTTATGAGCTGTTTTGATATTTTAAATCTGAGAAATTTTTCCTTCCATGATTTTGTAATGCTATTTACAATCTTACAATTTTTCCAACTTTAGTTGGCAGTAAACCAGCAATGTGCTCATGTTACCAAATCCTTTGTCCTCCTAAAACTCAAGAACCATAAAAGACTCCAATTCGAAAACTTGACTGGAAACTTTTATGTGTTCAAGGACCAGTCTCTCTGAATTTCATGAATTTCATTAGTATTGAAGTTTAATACTAAACAACTAAAGTTGGTCTTCTGCCCTTATGGGCAACTTACTTGTTTGTACATTTTTAGAGGAATGGGACCATTGGTGTGGCGAGGGTAATGTAAAGATGTGTAAAGATTTAAAGATTATTTATGGCCCCGGAGATATTGGAGTGTTTTTCAAGCCGATGAAAGAGCACAGAGGCTGCAAACCTCATCCAAAGCAAATTACTATTATTTCCTGGTAGAGATAGAAAATGTGCTCCCAGAAGGTACACATTAGCACAGGGTTGCACATACCATCTATCAAATGACATAAATAACAAACAATAATTGGGCTTATATGGCTTTTTTAATTTTTTAGCTTTATTTTATTTTAGCTCCTCAGCACTACGCCCTGTTGAGATCAAATTTTACTGATTTGGTCCTTGGACCAATATCTACCCGTGTATATGTTAGTGCAGATCACAGGATTGGTCTTTGTGGACACTGTGCTTCATGAGCATCAGTGCGGCCTGTTTAAGGAATTTTCCCGCAACATGAAAACAAAGGAATATTTTTAATTCCAATTAGATTTTTTTAATTCTGAAATTTTTTATCTCTTGTTTGTGAGCTTGTGAGTTTGCAGCTGTGTAGATTATGTGACTTCCATTGTATCTTCCAAAACGCATTTTCTGGAATTTACAAAAGAAAAGATACTTTGTGAACACTGGCACATTCAACAGAGCGAATGAACCATTGCCATGCAAGGCCAGGGTAACAGTTACTTTGACAAGCATTTGAATCCCTTGGATGGCAGATGTCCATGGCTTTCAGTGAAACATGTCTCTGGCTCTCCTCCTCCGTTCGAACAATGACTGAAAATCAGTTTCTGCCTCTGTGTAGCCTATTCTACACTCTGTCAATCTACGCAAATTTAGGCAGAGAACACATTCTGCGCACCAAACATTACTATTCCAAACTGAGTGGGTAGAGCAAATAAACTCAATTACATACAATTTTTGAGTCTCACATGTCACAACTGACGTGTTGTTCTGAATATTATTCAACCATCCCCGTCCTGGAGTTGGGTGAAGTTGGTTTTGAGAAACAGCACCCAGGCACGAGTCAAGTTGCATTATTATCAATGTCAAATGTAGCCTGCCTGCAAGTAATACAAATTGTTGGTACATGTAAATATTATACAATCATTACACATAATTTATATGATTACCGTTAAACACACAGATTATTCCTTTGTTGGCATCTTCTGGTGAAATTAGAAGTAGGTTGCACTTCAGTTTAGACGTGGTTTTGGCTAGTTATATGCAGTCTGCTTTATATATCAGAAAGGTACCATAAAATGCCTTGTGCAACCTCATTTAAGCTGAAAGACAACCTTCACACAAAACCAACATTCAATAATAGAATTGCTCATATGGAATCCATGTTACGCCTTGGATTTTTTGTTTTTTTTTTTTTTAAGTTTTACAATCCTTCAAATGACAAAAATGCAGCCAGATAAAATAAAGACTGGAGGTCACCATATTTTTATTCTTCAAAAAAGTTTAGCCAATAGGAGGAGGAGGAGAAGGCTTTGGCAGTCACATGACAGTGATGTCAAAGGACCATAGCTTAACCAAAGTATATGTTGGCGTAACTCATGCTGTACTAAATTACAACTCGTTTTGAGCTTTCTTGTCATCTTCAATTGGTTGATGCTGGAGCTAGTGCCCCCCTCTCCCACTGTGTTCGTTGTCTGGCAACGGCAGATTCGTTCATGATCTGTTATTTCTCTCATTGCATGTGTCTTTTTCACAAAGTACACGATGAGTGAAACATGCTTTTTTATATCCATTATATTAAGTGAATATCTGCATTAGCACAGGTATTACCATTACTAGCTAATATGGGGATGCCGCTCCTTCCATAGTTCCGGGATCTAGGAAGTTCACCTCAGATTTGATCATAACGCACCTCTGGAATGTTTAGCAAACTAATTTATGGTCTAGCTTATGTAGTTAGCCTAGCTGGCATCATTGTTACATTATTATGCATGTGCTATTGGTTACTTAACGCTACAATCGTGTTTGATTACATAGCAGAGCATTTGTTGTCTTGGTGGATACGATACTTAAATAAATTGTTGGTGTGTTTGCCTGTTGGGTGTCAGAACACGCACCGGAAACCAGACACGTCGGGTCAACGAGAGCTTTTATTTACTTCTTGCCGTTAAAGAGCTACAGGACGTCTGACATCACTGTTAAAGGGCAAATGGCAGATTCCCTGAGTATTTCAATCCGGATGTTTAAGTATTTATCATTCAGTTAAACTTAGTCATAAAATTACCAAAAACATATTTTGTAATACCTAAGGGGCAGTTCCTTTGTGTGATGTTCATTTCAGATGAAGGCTGTCTCTCATTTTAGGTATCCCCCCACTAGTGTCATCTAATTTACTGGGAAAACACCCCTTGCAATATGACTATGCCCTCGATTTTCATCTGGCCGGCCAGTTTCGTGTAGCCCTGGAGGAAAATCGAGTTAGGCCTTACAGCTGCAGGAAAATAGGAATAGGTGCGGCGATTGGTCTTGCGTAGTATCATCAAATGTAATGCATGCAGAAAAATCAGGCCCAATGAGTCATTATGTACCATTTAGTTTCATACTAATGTTGTGGGTCATTGTTATCCCTGTAGTTTTGTACTAATGCTATGGGTTGTTGTTATCCCTGTAGTTTTGCACTAATGTTATGGGTCATTGCTATACCTGTAGTTGTGCATTAATGCTGAATGTCACTGTTATCCCTCTGGTGCTGTACATGCATGTGTGGCTCATCTCAGTGGTGCTGCAATGTTATGCCATTGGTATCTGTGTTGTGCTGTACTAATGTTGGGGTTCATGGATGTTGGAGATGCGGTACTAACCAGGTGTATCAATCACACACTCAGACAGCAACAGAATCAAGCCAGTCTGAAAGCACAGACAACAACGAGGAGACTGACAACAGACAGGTCTGTAATGTAATGTATGTGTGTTTGCGTGCATGCGTGTGTGTGCTTGTGGTAAGAACCTTCAGGAATCCATAGTAATCTTTGCGATAACAAATGCTGCAAACATGGCTCCCTCAATCTCTTCCTCTTATATTCTTAGGACAGGGGGCTTGGGATTTTCTGGAAGTCTCCGAAAGACAGAACTGCCACCTTCACCGTAAGGAAGGCCTCGTGCTCTTAGCATCATGTTACATCTGCTGTCCGTGGGCTTTATTTTCTCTGGGGTAATTTTAATGCTTTTGTTGGTTACAGAGTTATGTGAACCCGAAGGAACATGAGGGCGTAACAGACAATAAACAGGTTTGTTTTCACTTATGAGATATGTGTGTGTGTATGTGTGTGTGTGTGTGCATGCGTGTGCCCGTGTGTGAGAAAGAGACTATTTGCGCATACACAGTTCCCTCCTTGAATATCGTCACCATCAGTAAAAATTAGCTGAAGAAACTATTTAAAAAAAAATGGTTGCTGTTAATCCTCCCAATCTTTGATTTAAAATCTTAAAATCTAACCTTTAATTTAAAAAGAATGGATTGAAGTAAGAACTTTTCTTATCCTAAAATAAATATTTTTCCCAAAAGCATGTGCCCTAATCATTGGCATCTGTGGAAAACCGCGTAAGAAAAACCAATGTTTAAAGTACAAACCCCCATTCCAATGAAGTTGGGATGTTGTGTAAAATTTGAATAAAAACAGAATACAATGATTTGCAAATCCTTTTTGACGTATGTTCAACTGAGTACACTACAGGGACAAGATATTTAATGTACAAACTGGTAAACTTTTTTTTTTTTTTTTTTTTTTTTTTTGGAAATATTCACTCATTTTGAATTTGATGCCTGCAACACATTCCAAAAAAGCTAAGACAGAGGGAGCAAAAAACTGGTGAACAGGTCAATTTTAATGCAATTGGCGCTACATTAAAAACGTACATTATTCTGTAAAGGATATTACCATGTGGGCTCAGAAACACTTTGGAAAACCATTGTCAGTTAACATAGCTTGTCGCTACATCTACTAGTGCAAGTTGAAACTCTACCATGCAAAGCGAAAGCCACATATCAATAACACCCAGAAACGCCGCCGGCATCTCTGGGCCCAAGCTCATCTGAGATGGACTGACGCAAAGTGGAAAAGTGTGCTGTGGTCTGATGAGTCCACGTTTCAAATTGTTTTTGGAAATCATGGATGTCATGTCCTCCGGGCCAAAGAGGAAAAGGACCATCCAGATCGTTATCAGCGCAAAGTTCAAAAGCCAGCATCTGTAATGGTATGGGGATGTGTTAGTGCCCATGGCATGGGTAACTTGCACATCTGTAAAGGCACCATTAATGCTGAAAGGTACGTACAGGTTTTGGCGCAACATATGCTGCCATCCAAGCAAGGTCTTTTTCAGGGGCGTCCCTGCTTATTTCAGCAAGACGATGTCAAGCCACATTCTGCACGTGTTACAACAGCGTGGCTTTGTAGTCAAAGAGTGTGGGTAATAAACTGGCCTTCCTGCAGTCCAGACCTGTGATGTAACACAGTGGTAAACATGCCCCTGTACTGGCTTTTTTGGAACGTGTTGCTGGCATCAAATTCAAAATGAGTGAATATTTCCAAAAAGGCTATGAAGTTTATCAGTTTGAACATTAAATATCTTGTCTTTGTAGTGTACTCAATTGAATATAGGTGGAAAAGGATTGCAGATCATTGTATTCTGTTTTTATTCATGTTTAACACAATGTCCTAACTTCATTGGAATTTGGGTTTGTATATTCTCATTCATATTTTACTTTTTTTAAGTTCACTATGCTGAGTAGGAAAATTTGGATGATCGAGAATGATCTCCTGTTTCCATGGTATATGAGATGAAACACAGTCGTCCATCACCATGGTTAAGACTGAAGAATACTGTGTTGCGTGACAGAAAATTGTTGAGCTTCACAAATGTGGGAATGACCAAATAAAATTTGCATAAAGTTGAAAATGCCCATTTTCAAATCGGGGTAGTAATTTTTTATGGCAAAGTTTAAAATATGCCTGGAAAAGGATGTGTGCATATTTTGAATGCCTGAACTGTGAGAAAGATGGTTCAAGGGGTAAAAGAGACTCCATGGATCGCTGTTGGAGAATTGCAGACATTATATGTTGTGCCTCAGAGCGTCTCCAAAGCTACAATCAGATATGATCTACACAAATGCGTGATCTTTGGGAGGGTTGCCAGAAGAAAAGCCTCCATTGTTGTCAAAAAAAAAACAAACTCATGAACATACAGTGAAACTTTGATGTTGCTGGGATTTTTTATTCTGAAAACCCAAGGCAACTTGCTGGGATTCATGAGGCCTTAATTTGCATAAACTACCAGGAGATATTAAATGAGAATCTGACTGCCTGTGCCAGAGAGCTTAAACAAAGTCATGGCTGGGTCTTCCAACTGGACAATGGTCCAAAGCATGCTTCTAAATCAACTCAAAATGTTGAAAAAAGGGCCATCGCAGTCTCCTTTCCAACGCCCGACAGAAAACCTGCAGGCCGAGCAAAAGAGGACTGTCCAGACCAAGGAATTTGAAGTATCTGGAGAACCTGCTTTGAGGAGCAATCTTGGATTCCGTGCAATGTCTTCCCCAACCTCAAAACACACTAATGGAGAGGACTCAGAACTGTTATTCTGGCAAAGGGAAGCTCCACTAAGTATTAAATGAAGAGGATCCAATACTTCTGGCACACATGTTCTGAGTAAAATGTTTGTTTCATGTTGATAATTACTATTTTCTTTCAATCATTGTATCTCAATCAAACAGGTAATAATTTTTTTTAGTATTTGAAATGAAATATCAAGAGGACAAACAACAGAGGCAGTCATTCATAACTAACTTTTGTTCAATTTTACCAAGGGTGCTGATATTAGTGGAGGGTACTCTATCTGTGATTATACCGAATCTTAATATGCTGTAAAAGGAAAGAAATACATACTAGGTGAACAGGTGGATTGCTGGTCACATACTGGCCCTTCACCCTCCAAATGCTATCAAACAGGCTTGCTGTTCACGCATTTTCTGGCAACCAGATTAATTTGCATACCATGGCAGTGAGTTAGCATGATAATGAGACAACATATTTTATCAGGAGCTATAGGCTGATTTGTAGCCCCACCTAGCGTCAGGAACGTAGAACTGCAATCCTAACCCAAAACGCGTAATCGCGCGTTTCTGGCTCTCCCAAGTGGTTTTCGGTTCCACTGCATTGCAAAAAAAAAAATCTTAACCAAACATTTTCATCTTGTTGCATGACTTAAAACACTGGTTTCTTGTCCCTTTTTTCCTCAGTTAAACAAAATAAAAATCTACCAATGAGGTGATTCAGCTTTCACTCATTTTTATATTTGTCAATATAAATAGAGCTTCCTCATTGTATTGACAAAACTAGAAATGAGTCAAAATGATCTTACATCAGTGGCAGAATTTTTCGTTTCACTGAGAAAAAAAAAGGTCACAGAAATAAGTGTTTTAAGTCCACATGCAAGATTAAAATTGCTTGGTAAGTTTTTTTTTTTTTTTTTTTTGGTGCATGGGGTTGACTGAACAGTCTGTACTGCTAGTAGAAGCTGTTTCTAGTTGCAGGGCATTCACACAATCATTGAGTTATGCACGGACAGGCAATTTGTCATATTCCTACAATTTAGCAATACATTACAGTTCAACTGCTCAACAACAGGCAGACTTGCCATTGCTCAACACCTAAAGATTGGCTTAGGTTACAGACTAAGTTGGAAAGTGAACATCCTCTACCATCACCATAGGAGCAGTGGGCTCCAGAATTATTGGCACCCCTGACTGGAAATGCACTAAAAATACTTTGAAAAATAAGTAATACAAAAAAAAAAGTCCTCCAAAGCCTGGTTTTAGATTGTATGCCCCCCCACTCAAAAAAAAATCATTGAAAATAAAATGTACCAAATTTAAACCAAGTATGAAACTCAACTTAGTTTTAAGGAACCATATTGAGTCTTATTATCACTTTCTGTTCCACCATGGTGAAAAATTGCTCACAGGTGTGCAAAATCGCTCTGCCATCTATCACCATTAAGAAAACTAGGCCTTCGCTGTCGGCGGCCGACAGCAAGGGGTATATCTCCGAAATTCCCCAATCCTCGAGGCCCCCTTTATTAGATTCCCCTTTACTGGACCTACAATATGAGGCAAATTTGAGGTCTGTGTAATTGTTCCAGAGATATGGTTAAAAAACTGATTTTTTTTCAATATATTGTGCCACCTGGTGGCAAACCTAGGAGTGCATACTTGACAGGCAGAGGATGCAAACACGTTTTCCATCAGGACAGGAAGGAGGATGTGAGAGAAGCAAAAAAAAAAAAAAAATCCTAAGAATCACTGTGAAAGAATTGCAGGCCTTGATGGCATTTTGGAGTCACTAAGTGTGAAAACTCATGATCAGATGCCACAAACACAAAAAAAATCTGAAAGGGTTGCATATGACAGAAATATGATAGTTCACTGTGACTATGATCCTTATGCAGTGATCTTTCATGATTCAGTGCTTGCTTTTGTAATCTGAGTCTTTGGTTTAGTTCTTGGTTTGCTGTCATAGTCTGCCATTTGGTCAGTGTCAAGGCCAATTTATTAGAACTCCTAAACGGCAACGAGTCGCTCAAGTCATATGCAGACAAGGTAAAAACAAGGCTTTGTTTTTCCGATCAATCTGAAATGAATAAACTTTCAACCAGCGAAGCCTATCTCTTCAGCATCATGGAAAGCTCAGTGTCTGTGTGTGCTGCCTGTGCGTTTCCCAGTTACACATACTCCATTAACTCTTTCATGACTCCATAGGAGAAAGGAATGTTCAGTGGAATGTTCAAATCCAAATCTCCCAAATATTCAAAAGATGCTACATCTGTCCAGGTGAGTGTCTCATCCTCTGTTTTAGCTGATATATCCGCAGCACTGAGGTTGTGCCATACCTGTCCTGGTACATTACTCTTATCGCCATCTCTGTCTCCCTCAGGACAACCCATCTGCCCACACTGAGCCCGGGAGCAGCATCGACAGTCTGCCTGACAACAATGCACAAGTGAGTTTGTTTGTTTACTGATACAAACATTCAGTCAGCTATGCAAATCAGTGTTTCTGTCCAACAGCGGCAGGTGTGTCGCAGACCGCAGCCTGTATGTTCCTCAAAAAGTGCTACACTCACTGTGCACTTTCATCAGGAACATCATACTAACATTCGGTCAGACCTGCCTTTGTCCTTAGAGGAACATGTATTCTTCCTGGAACGGATTCCACACGATAGCGGAAAGATTCTTTTGTAAATTACGGTCCCTGCCGAATATTTCTTCATTTCCACGGATTCGTCTGGCAGACATTCCTGCTTCTCCCATTCTGTCTCTTCCCAAATGTACTCGACTGGATTCAGACTGAAGTACATTGAACTCTTTGTCATATCCATGAAATCTGGTTGCGATGACTTCTGCTTTGTGACATGATGCAGTATCATTATGAAATTAGAAGCCGCCAGGTTGGTGAATTGTGGCTGTTAAGGAATGCTCATGGACTCATTCATTCATTCATTCATTCAAACTGGGAAATGCATTGAGATAGATACCTCATTTACAGTACAGCCGAGGAACCAATAAGCAAGATCCTAGACATTATGGAAAATATTAGATTAAAATGGTGAGAAAAATTAATACTCAAAAGCTGAATAATAAAATAATGAAACCACAAGAGCAGATAAAGAAATTATTATTAAACTAGAGGCACTCCAAGAGCGCAGACCTCTGCCAAGGCAGCACAGTCCAAATCTTGCTGAGTGAACGTGGCTCGTAAGAAATGTAAAGTATCTGCAACATAGGATTTTGAGATGTCTGCCGTGGCGGCCATACTTTTGACCAATCGCGGTCAAAATCAATATGATCCATCCCTGATGTAATAGCGACCCACCCACAAAATTTCAGAGATATCCGTTCATTACTTTTTGAGTTATCTTGTGCACAAACAGACAGACTGACAAACCAACACCGGCAAAAATATAACCTCCTTGGCCGAGGGAAAAAAAAAGAATTGGTCAACAAAAACAAGAACAGCTGGAAGTGAAATAAATAATAAAACATTAAATTACATTAAGGATAAAAATGAGGTAAGCTTCAAATTGTTCTATATGTTACTCGGAGAGGCCGAGGCATTCAAATGCAGATTGATTGGTATTAAGTGTACCCACATTCCCCACTGTATTTACAGCCCTTCAGTAGCCTGAGCTGTGGACATGAGTCAGGCTGAGTCCATATACTCATGCTGTTGATGCCGAGTTCTCTCCTTCCCATCGGCATTTCACTGCAGTAATCAACTTTCATCACACCTGGCCACATATTTCTCATCTTCACTGGTCGGTGTTGGTGAGCATGGGCTCTGCTGCTGCCCCGGACGCCTGTTCAATGGCTGACACGCGTGACGCGCGATATGGTCAGCTGCTGTTGCCCATTTGCCTGGAGTCTCCCTGTTGTGCATCCTGAGATGTGTTCCTGCTCACCGCAGTTGTACAGAGTGGTTATCTGAGTTACAATAGCCTTTCTGTCACCTTGAATCAGTCCAGCCATACTTCTCTGGCCTCTCGCATCAAGAGGGTGTTTTAATTTGCAAAGGCATAAAAACATCTGTCAACGGCTGTGACTAGAGCTGTATGATAAATATGATGAAGATGGTGTTTCATGTTATTCCACGCTGGCCTGTCTTTCCAGATCAGCTCTGATTCCAACTTTGTGGATCCTCTACAGACACACAGCACAGACACCAAGCAGGAGCCTCCTGAAAGCACACAGGTGAGATGGTGCTTGGGGTTTAGAAAGGGGCTAGGGACCTGTTTTGTTTCTAGGTTGACACTGTGCCATGGTTTACATGTATTGGTCACAATGTATTCAGATTGCACTTTTTTCAAATTGGATGTGTGGTCATATTTGCATAGCACTGTACTCTCAACGGTGCTTCCATTGATAAACATTCCGTAGTGCCGTGCAACAATTTTCACAAGTGCAAATGCTATGCTAATGAAACTTATTTTGTTTGTAAATGGAATTGTACACCATGAGCTCTGAGCCACCGGGGGAAGTTATTGTGCTAAGCCATTATTAAATCTATTCAATACCATTTCTGCACGACTGCACGAATTACAACGTGGATCTACTCAACCTATGACCTCTGCTCATCCTCACTCAGAGAAAGGAGGGAAGCTCCCTGGACTTTTCTGGAAATCCCCAAAACTTGCTGAAAGCTCCCTACCTGAGCAGGTAACTACATTAACACAGCACTGCACCCTACCTATAGAAGTAACTATACTAACACAGTGCTACACTTCACCTGTATAGGTAAATACATTAGCACAGCACTGCACTATACCTGTACAGGTAACTACATTAACACAGCACTGCACCCAACTTATACAAGTAACTATATTAACACAGTACTGCACTTCACCTAGACAGGTGATTACATTAACACAGCACTGCACCCTACCTGTTCATATAACTACACTAAAATAGCACTGCAGTCTACCTCAGAAATTTACAGTACTAACACAGTACTGCACTGTACCTGTACAGGTAACTATACTAACACCGTGCAGCACTCTACCTGAGAATTTGATAATACTAACACCGCACTGCACTCTACCTGTACAGCAGTGGCGGCTGGTGAACTGGCGAAAGGGAGGGTCAAAACAATCCCTTAAAATTAATGATTGGTCACGACCTGTTTTCAATCATTCATTTAAATTACCATTACAGAAACTCTCAACATTATCAGATGTGGCCAGTTTTCATTTATAACGCATTCCGATTACGACTCTGGACTTCTCAAGCTTTTCTTTACTCAGGGGTTGGAAGCAATGCATGTGTTTCATGATTGTTTAAATGACATAATATCATTTGAAACGTCTTTATGCAATTCCATTGCTTCCAACCCCTCCATGCACAAGGACTTCAGTTCCGTGTGAGAATCTCTTATATATGCTTTGATTGAATAATTGCTGACTACAGCAGAGGAACGTAAATATGCCACTTAAGCTTACACCGAATGCGTGAGAGTTGACAGGTATGCGTTATTCAGGAAAACTGGCCACCTCTGATAATGTTGAGAGTTTTCAGAGTTCCTGTAATGGGAATTTAAATGAATGATTGAAAACAGGTTGTGACCAGTCATTAATTTTTAGGGATTGTTTTGAGCTTCCCCTATCGCCAGTTCACCAGCCGCCACTGCTATACAGGTAAATATACTAACACTGTGCAACATTCTACCTGAGAATTTAACAATACTAACACCGCACTGCACTCTACCTCTACAGGTAACTATAATAGCACAACACAGCACTCTGCCTGAGAATTTAACAATACTAACACCACACAGCACTGGACTCTACCTATCCAGGTAATTATAGTAACACTGTGCAGCACTCTACCTGAGAAATTAACAATACTAACACAGCAGTGCACTCTACCTGTACAGGTAACTGTGATAACACTGCTCTTCCTGCATCAGATAATGAGCCTGAATACCCTGTAAATGACCTCTTTCACAGGAAGAGGAACCTGCAGTGAGTGAACTCTCAGCCAGCAAAGAGAATCTCTTGGACGTCCCCGTGAAGGTGAGTGTCTGTCTGTCAGTGTCTGTCTGTCATGCTTGTCCCCTTCCCAGTAAAACTGACTGTATTAACCCTTTCATGGCTGTTTAGGAGAAAGGAGGAATGTTCAGTGGAATGTTCAGATCCAAGTCTCCCAAACGCTCTGAAGATCGTACATCCGCACAGGTGAGCTGTCCTCTCCTAGGTTCCCAGTTTATGTAGAATCAAATGAAGCACTGAGATCAAACATAACCCAAGTCACAATCTGGCCGAACTGAGTTAATACTGCCAACATGTGGTAGATTAACAGGGCTTCACAATAAGTGCAAAAACGGCACATTTTGTGTAGCCATCCATGTGTAATAAGCATAGAAAGTTTTTGTTTGGTGCTAAATCAACACAAGTCCTGCACTTATGGTGTTTTAGAACTCACATCACCCAATGGGCACTAGATGGCAACATAATCTTGAGTACTAAAACAACACGTGCATGACAAAATGGCTGCTCCTCTGCGGGGCGTGGCGGCAGAACTGGATAAAACTGATGACATTCATCCACGAAAAAGGTGCAAAGAAACAGAACGGAAGCAAAATGTTATTAAAAAAAGAAAGTGATAGGAGACAAACACATAAACTGGCGTGGGAATCTCGTGCCTGTAGGACCAGACTGTATTTATTTGTTTTCAGTTGTTTTTCTCTAGATTGACTTTTTCTGAATCGGGTGAAACAAAGTTTGTTCCAGGCATATCAGTTGACAGCTAAAACAACACATGTACCAGGGTTGAGTGATAAAACAACATAAGTCCAAATTTTATTTTGCCCGCTGAGCAGCAATATGCAAAGGAATCATTCCTATTTTTCTCAATTTTGCCCTAAAAAGTGTACATTTTGCTAGAAAATTAATTTCTCTGCATTCTCTGCAATATCAGAGGAACCAAACAAGGAGGCGTCCCATTAAGCATCAAAATCAGCCCTCCTGATTTTCCAAATTATTTCTTTTTAGGATGCTAGTGTATACCCTCTAATACATCAGAAACTATTTGATAAGCGTTAGCAAGCAGATTTCTTAGAAATTTTGACATTTGAAATTGGCCCTACCAGAATGGGGACTCTGTCCATTACACAGGAATACTAAAGTTTGGGGATCTACACAGCACACTGGGCACTGTAACAGTTTGTACTTGATATCTCAGCATATTATAGGTTGTTTTGTTCTGCAGCAGTGGTCCTCTTCTTGCATAAAATACAGCAGTGGTACTTCACCATGTTGGAACATTGTACTGACAAAGCCCATTCCAAATCTCAGCTATAAATACCACCTCTCATGTGTTCATTGGTCAAAAATATCCCAGAGATGATTGGTTTATGAATTCTGAAACTTGAATCTGATTGGTTTGGGATATGTTAGTTAATCTTTTTATATTGGTGGAATATGTCCCACAATGTGATTGATCTGATAATTATCATGTCAATTCTTATTGGATATATTTTCTAGACATTTATTGCTCATGTCAAGAATGAGAGAAACTCTCATCTCATGAATAAACAACTCAGAGGATTAAGAAAGCAAAATGTTACGAGTTGCTTCTGGAATATAGGTCTCATACACAGCTGTCATGCATGAGTTTCTTGATAATTTTCACATAATAATGGCCATAGTAAAAGATAATCTCATATCAAGAGATTCTACTGCAATAGTAATATATAGGATTCCATAAAACTGACATTCTCTGCCAAATGACAAGTACAAGTATTCAAAGATGCAACAAAAATTTTGAAATAATGACCTATAATTTCAAATTCTCAGCTCAAAATCAGTAATATATTGCCCATATGATTGTAATGCATGATCACATCAATGTATTTTATGAATGAGTGGGGTTCATATTTTCTTTCTGGCCAAAATTGTTATCTGAAACATTTCAGGTCTTTCATTGCCATTTTTCAATAGTCTTTTTTTAACATATAGCACAACATCGGGCCAAAAATTTTATTTCTCCAAAATGAAGCTAACTATATGTATATTCAAATGAGCAAATTTAAAAAAAAAAAATGGCCTTATTGTGTGCTGTTATGTTTTTCTGGCCTTAAATGCCGGAAAATCCACTAAAATTGGTGAAAATGGCTGGTATGCCAAACTGTGAATGTGTAAAAAGCATCAAATAGATTACACATAAATGAAAATTTTGTCATTTCTAGACAGATGAACACCTAAATAATAGATTACAAGCCATGGTTTGATTGAAATTTGAAAAAAAAAATTCTTGAGGATTTCTTCCTGATAATGGGACGCCACCTTTTCGTTGTTTATCTCAAAATTCATGGAGTGTGACTTATGTTGTTTTTCATCTCGCTGCTTCAAATCTGAATCACTAACTGAGAGAGTGAGACTGGCATGCTCCCCATCATGGTTTTCCTCAGGGCAACCTGTCTGACAACATCGACAGGCTTTCTAAGAACACAAAGGTGGGTCTGATGTGCTTTACCGCATCACCAGTACAACCCTTGTGCTTACCATACCCATACCTGTTCAGGTAACAGCATTACCTGTATTATTCTACCTGCTCCGGTAACTGCATTACCTGTATTATTTTACCTGTTCAGGTAACTGCATTACCTGTATTATTTTACCTGTTCAGGTAACTGCATTACCTGTATTATTTTACCTGTTCAGATAACTGTATTACCTGTATTATTTTACCTGTTCAGGTAACTGCATTACCTGTATTATTTTACCTGTTCAGGTAACTGCATTACCTGTATTATTCTACCTGCTCAGGTAACTGCAGTGCCTGTATTATTCTACCTGTTCAGGTAGCAGCATTACCTGTATTCTCTAGTAGCACCTAAAAACCAAGAAAGTGCACCCTTTTCCGAGAAATTCCTATAAAAACTTGGAATACACCTGAATATTTGAGTTGAATTGATTCAAGGTAAGCTAATTATGCCAAGGCGATGGAGGCTGTCCAACCTCGCTGGTAATTGGCGGACTTCAAATTGCAGTTTTCGTCCCGGCAGCATTTCAAATGACAGCATTAGGTATTTGTCATAGAAGTGGTAATAAGCAGGCTCGTCTGCCTGCCCCATAGTGGTAGTTACTTTCATTACGCTTAAAATAATCACGATTCGGTTTATCTCACTGCCCTAATCCAGGGTCCGTCAAACAATGTACAATTGGTTTATATAGGGTTAATCCTGTTAAAGAATGACGAATCTACCTATCAGGAGGCATGTCACAGGGACTATCAAACAAAGAACTTTGCCAATATAAAGACTAATACCTATAGCAGCCCCAGTCCCCTGAGCAGCCTGAAAATGCTCTGGTATGCAACCTACAAACTACCTGCAGTATGAGGCTGGGGCTCTCTCTATGGTAGGCTGCCCACAGACTACTGATAGTATGGATAGTGTTAAAATGCTCATTACAAACTCTTATATTTGTATACTTGTTTGCTTGCATATTCACTTTATATGATGGGTTTGCAATGGCCCATTGCCATTCTATTTCCTGCTCTGTATTTGCAGGTCAAGAGTAAAGAAATTATTCCACTTGCATGGGCCTTTTTTAGCCCATGGACTGGATCACAGAACATAAACTGCCAGCAATATTATTACCACCGCTCCTCTGAACAGTAACGTGAATGGTGCTCTGCTCCTAATACAATGCTGTGTCCATAGAGATGTATAATGGAACCAGAGAGAACGAGGAAGTACCTTTGCTTCAGCTATTTAGCATGTTGGCTTCCTGCTTCCGCGTTTCCCACTGGAGACAATTTTGTGGCCAACGACGCGGTGGCTCCATAGACACCATTTGAAAAGTGCACATTTTTTTCTCGCCAAATAAAGCGAAAACAATAGAAAAAGTATTCGGTAATCCTTCATTATTTTGCTCTTTGTCTGACGCAACTGTTCGATGTTTTCAAGAGGGCCTGTAAAATAAGGACTGCTACTTAGAGCTTGATGACAGCTCGTGCACGAGTTTGGTTGTCCAGCTGTTGCTCTGACTGCAGCAGTTCAGCCAATGAGTGTATAGTGCGGCGCTGCGTTGGGATTAACAGCGTTGCTTTCGTCATTTTCCCCCCTCGAAAACATTCGCCAATCCGCACAGACGACACATTTTCTCGGCCATTTGTGCTGTGTAATCAGATTGGCAATCTTATGAAATGGTGCCGGAAATAAGCACCCATGGAACGCCAGTTTTATAGATGGCGTCGGTCAATTCCGTACTTCCTGGGCTGAGGTAGCTAGCCTAGCATCTCCCATTGAAAGTAATAGGGGTGGTACTTCCTCGCTCTCTCCAGTTCTATTATATTACCTCCATGGCTGTGTTGGCTGTGTGTCTAGTACACTGTCATGGATCTACGCCACTATGGTGGGTTGAAAGGGCCTTTGGAGCAGTGAGCTTGCACAGTGCATTTTGACAGTTGATGACCGCACTGGCAAGCCATGGGGGTGATCACTGCAAGAATATTGCGACAGCTGCTGTGGGAAAATTTATATAGTATGAGCAACGCCTATTTTAACGGAGCCTACTCTTTGGTACTGATGATGGTTAAATATTGGCAAAGTGTCTCTTTCGTACCAATCACTACTATCAGCAAATATTAGGAGCTGCAAGAGAGCAGCAGCAGCTGCCGCCAGCAGCATCTTCACAAGCTTTCAGAAATCACACTGCATTTTCTTCAGGAAATGCGCAATCAAATTTATTTTCACTTCCGTTTGGCTAAATTTATATTTAAATAAATTAGCCTCTTCATCTTTGTGTTACCTTACACGGGCTGGTAAAGTGCAGCTGCTTAATTCAAACCTGTGGAACTTTAGGTCTGTTTGATATTCTAGTGGAGATCTCGAGGTTTTTAAAGATCCCAGATATGTTCGGCTGAATTACAGGAAAATGTTTTTTAAAAAATGATGCGCAAGACTTAGATCTTTTCCATTTCATGCAATAAAGAACAACGCGCCCTCAGTTTAAATATTTTACTCAACAGAAGTGTCATGTAGCTTCAGTGAAGTGCTGTAACCAGCAGATACAGAATATGTATGTGATGTCCTACAACATAGGAAAAATGCTTTTTCTAAGTTTGAACCCACTTAAGGGGAAATTTTAGCAAAAATCTGAGTTTAAGGGGTTAAAGGGACTCTCTACCCAAGTCACAATTTGGGCTCATTAGTTTTTTGAATAAGTTTCAAGAACTCAGGAAGCTGTCTTGATTTTATATGCTAAAGCTGCAGCAGGAGCAGACCTTTCACGCGAATGCAGATTCGGCTTGAGCTCAGGCCGCTACTCTGGCAAGTGAAGCCAAGATGACGCCCCATGTTTTTGAAACTTGTTTTAAAGGACATAATCTACTGGGTAAACAACCAGCTTTATATGTGTGGATATGGTTTGTCCTGTGATTTGTTGACATAGAATGCCAGAATCATGGTTTCAAAGAACAAAGTGACAAATCTGCTGCCATCCATCTGGTTGCATGGAGGCTGCTTACAGGCTATTGCACAGCAACCTACAATAGCTGTAGATGGAAAGGACGGTTCGCAAACCTATCTGGCGGAGTTTATTCACTGAAAACTTCTGAAATTAATGGGAATGAGCCCAAATCATGTTTTGGGCAGAGTACCCTCTTAAGCGGTCTACATGTCCTGGTAAATGTCAGGTGATGATCCAAAAGCATGCAATCTTGCATCAGTACACATGCCCATTACAGGTTGCTGCGGAGAGGGGAACTTCTGCGGGTGAAAATGAGAAACGGGAGCAGTCATTCAGACGAAAGAGGAAGGTGGGTGCGGTTTGTACATTAGCTGTCAGCGATTGCGCTATGCTATCCCGTGTTACCAACTTCTCTATTATGGAGTCATAAGTTACACTTCAGTGTGTTTGGGTAATTGCACGTAGAAGTATCTTTTATGTTTGTATTTCTCCATGGTCCAACTGTGTTTCTGTGATTAAGACTTAGTCCCTTGTCTACTTAGACCTCCCTGGATACAACTGTAGTGCGTTGTACCTGCCGTGCGCGTTTTATTTATTTTTTTTGTGATTTGTGGCCAATAGGTGTCATTCAGAGTGAAGAGAACGGTTCCCAGATTTCCAGGAGTTACTTTACAACCCCAGATAGAGGCAAGTGAGACCGTTCGCCACCTACCTTAAGTTATAATTCACCCCCGTCTTTCTCCGCCTGCCCATGCGTGGTTTCATTTCTTGTTTACATGATCTCTGCCAGATGGGGATTGTGGCGATAAGTGCCCACAGATCATGTCCCTCTTCCTCTCCCATGTCTGCAGGAGGATGAGGAACTGTTACCGGAATCTGTCGAGATGCAGGAACTACCACCCATGCAGGTCTGTGAGGACTAACTGAAGCCAGTATGCTCGTGATATACTTTGGAGAGTCACATTGTGCGTCGTATGCAGTAGAGTTTTACACTTTCTGCACATGACGCCATCAGTGTCACCTTATTAATGTGCTACACTGTGGAGGGTGACACTGTGTGTGTGTGTGTGTGTGTGTGTGTGTGACAGGAAAACTCGGTGGAGGTAGAGATGGTGGAGATGGCTCTTTTTACAAGTGATAACATGGTCCAGGTACTTCCCAAAATTTCTCTCTCTCAAATACCAGAATTAATTGACTGAATTGTTTTTTTGGCAGCTGGCAACCTTGGTATTTACCCTGAGAGGATTGCAGCTCATGTGATTTGTCATTTAATTGCAAACATTTAAGGTTAATAACTTCCGCAGGACGATGACGACGAAGACGACTTACTGCTCTGGTGGAGAACTGTCGAAGGTGAGTCAGGCGAGCCATGTCAAAAACGAGTGTATTTACAGTGCTTAACAAATGTATTAGACCACCTGTCCTCTAAAATAAACGAGAAAACACAAATAGTTTAGAAATTTGTCAAAACTTGTTTACAATTAAAAATTATTTTGTTATTCTT
This sequence comes from Gymnothorax javanicus, assembly GCA_029692085.1. Taxonomy (NCBI): domain Eukaryota; kingdom Metazoa; phylum Chordata; class Actinopteri; order Anguilliformes; family Muraenidae; genus Gymnothorax; species Gymnothorax javanicus. The sequence goes on from CM056197.1 coordinate 16,690,507, forward strand.
TGGCAAATAACAAACCGAAACCACTATATAGTCCTTATTCACACATAAAAACAAACAAAAAAAAACTACATTTTGTATGGCCTCTTCTGGCCTTGACAACGGCTTGCATTCTTGCATGCAACCACTAAAACTAATTTTTATGTTCAGGAATGGAAGAAAATAACTGTTATTTGGTATCTTAATCAAAAAATAATAATGTGCTTAACTATTTTTTTCTGCTTTTTTGTAAAACGATAATTTCGAAAATTCATGGAAAACAACAATAATTATATTTTAGCATTAAAAATATCATTTCAGCTAAAGAACTTGCGCATACTGGTGGAATAACCATTACAGAAACATAAAAATGATTTTGGTAATTACCAACACTGTTAATTTAGGGCAGCTGTGGCATAAACCTTACATCAGGTGGTGGTCTGATACATTTTTAAAGCACTGTATATAACACGGGTATAGCAGTAAGTAAATGACATAAGCACCTGTTGACTTCTGGGTCTTAGTGCAGAAAATTGTTAGAGACCTTGCATGTTTATCATGCCATGGACAATATGGTTGGATTTGGGTGGTCTGATGGATCAGGCCATATGGTTGCACAGCACAGACCAGCAGTTCTTCTGTTGTTTCTGGTGTGTGGAGAGGTTCTGCCTGAATTTTAATGTTGTAGTATACGGCTACTTCTTGCTCCAAAAGTCTGCCTGGTGGGCCGCAGATGAAGTGTCACCCTCCAGCTTGTGACCTGCTGTAGCTCATGAAAAGTGGTGACAGATTTGCATGCGCGGAGAGCATGGGCTTGTTTGTGCTGCTTCAAATTGACAAATGAGGTTCGCCACTGATGCTATATTATTGTAAAAATAATGCTGTTATTGAAAAAAAAATCTCACTTAATTAAAACCCATATGAAATAAAATGAACTAATTTCAGCTCATTTTGGAAAGGCAACCACAAATCTACCCTACAATCATCTTTATCTTGTGCATGACGCATGGAATATGACTGCACTGTCTTACATGAAGCTTTCCAGATTGTTACTCAGTTACTCAGGGCCGGATCTGCAAGCAGACCCGCCCAGCAGTGCTGATTCTGGGCCTCAATCTGACTAGATCTATCTGGATAAGATTCTGAATTTCCAAGGAAAAATGCGGCTTTGCTAGAATCAGTGTCCAGTCGATGATGTGTCTTCGGTCCTGCAAGGGAAAGTATTTGAAGACCAGAATGGAAAAATGATCAGAGTCACATTTTCACGTTGTGGAGAAATGATGAATTAAAAATTCAAAATAATCTTAGAAACAAAGCACTGAAAAATATGCAAAAAATATGAAAATATTATAATAATGGATAATATTATAATAATGTATATGAAATATAGAAAAATGCAAAATTTGGACTCAGATCATTTTTCCTTTGTGGTCTTCGCTTATTCTGTATGCTTTGATTTTTCTCCCTACTGGGAGTTTTTAGCCTCATTAGCTGTAGGGGGGATTAGGCTGGGCACTGCCCTTTCATTTATCTAATCTCTCACTGTAAAGCGTCTTTGTGACAGTCTCTGTGAAAAGCGCTATACAAATAAATAAATAAATAAATAAATAAATAAATAAATAGAATTTGTCAGTGGTGGAAGCTTTAGCATTATTTGGTGAGGTGTGCAGGGTGCATTGTGCTGTGTGCTTTAATTACTCTTATGTATGTTTCCAGGCTGGAACGAGTGGAATGAATCTTCAAACTTTCAGGAAGATGAAGAAGAGCAGTGAGCTCACATTTCTTTACTCCGCTCTACATCACAGCTCACTTTCTCACTCTGCCTGCTTACTGGAACTTTTAATATACAGGACTGTGCAAAAGTCTCAGGCACATTTTAAAGCTATTTCGTCGGGCAAATATGCTTACAAAAATAATGAAATTAAACATTTCTATTAATTGAGGAATTTACTATTAAGAGCTGTAAACTTAAAAACTAAATCTAAGCAATATTTGGGGTAACTACACTTTACCTAAAAATTTGGGACAGTGTCCTGTTGTACGATAGTTTTATGAAGTGATTGGCGTTTTGGTTGTTCCAAGCAGAGTGAAAAACTTCCCACTGTTCTTCTGCAGACTGACTGTCTCACTTGTGTCTGTCCCTCCAAGCTATTGCAAACAGCCATAATAGTGCTGACATCAGGGCTCTATAATGTAATATCTAATGTATTATCTGTATCAACTCTTTTTAATGGAATGAAAATATTTTTTTATAAACCTGTTTTCAAAATTGGCATTTGAATTTCAAATTCACTTTTAATCTTCAGCAAGCCTAATGTGGAAAACAAAAAGTAAACATCAAAAGCCAGATTAAAATTTTAAAAATGTAGGGTGCCTAACACTTTTGCACAGTACTGTACGTACATGTCAGAAAATTGACATCTACAGTCCCATCTGAATTTCTAATATCCAAGTCATACACTAGATACAAGCCTGCGTTCATGCAGCTCACATACTGTGGCCTGTTTGGGAACAGCCAGTTGATCTTTACCCAGTGAAGAGCAGCCAGTGGCTTTTCTGCAGCACTGTGCTAATACACCTAAGGAGGCAGCACAGGCCTGATTTTTCGACATGTGCGACATCTGATGATATGTACACAGACCAACTGCTGTGTCTATTCCTATTTTCCACCAGCCACAAGGACTCACTGGTATTTTTCTGCTAGGACTACATGCAACAGTGTGGAGCGATGAATATCAAGGGCGTAGCTACATTTCAGGAGAGATCGGATGGCACTTGTGGGAGTGTAATTTTTTTTAAATAGGGTCATGAAAGGCAATATTCAATGTCTTCCTCATACCTAAGGCTGACCGCGTATGACACCAACATATTCCTATGTTATGCGCAACATATTTCTAAATTTACCAGAGGATGGCACAAAAGGAATAATGTGTTGCATTATTAAAAGGTTTAATATAAATAATGTATTAGGATAGTATCATTTTATTGGATCATGAATGTAAAATTAGAATTATCACTCGCTGGAATACATTTGACATTAATAATATTTAATAATAATAATAATAGCAAAACAATAACCACAACATCTGTGGAACCTGTGTGCTATCTCTGTCAACCAGCTGCAAGACATGTCAGTTGTGAGACAATTAAGATACTGTTTTCTGGGTTTTGTTCGATTCTACCAGCTCAGGTTCGAATAGTAATTTTTGTTATACAGAAGTTTAAGCTGATTGACTGAGTGACCTGTAGAATACATGATTGCCTAGAGGCAGGGATTCATATACTGTGTGATTACAGTGTGTCATAATTTTTGTCCGAAGGTTGTGACCATCTGTGATACCAGTGAACTAACCTCTTGGTTGCAGTAAAATAACAATTGACTTGGCCCTGTATCCAAATTTTAATTCTGTTGTTACAAAGTGATATTTTTAAAATTCCATCATCTTGTTTGGGAAGCTGGACATCCCAGAAAGATTAAGGCTTGAAGCTATGAATTTACGAGTACGTCAAAGATGCTGGGATGCCATACAATCGCAAAATTTCACAGAACGCTGCAGTGGCTTCTCTACTTACTGTATTCCACTAACTCGCGCAATCAATGGTAACATCCCACCCAAACCTGTGATCGTGATTTTGATGGATATATGACTATTGTAAAGGGCATATTTGTTGTCATATTCTGGGTGATATACAACCCCAATTCTGAAGTAGTTGGGACAAAGTGTAAATTGTGAATAAAATCAAAACGCAATGACTTTCAAATCACACCAGCCAGTATTTTATTCACAATAGAACAGAGATAACATAGCAAATATTGAAACTGAGAAATTTTACAATTTTATCTACAAAATGAGCTCTTTTCAAATTTGATGGCTGCTACAGGTCTGAAAAAAGTTGGGACAGGAGCCTGTTTACCATGGTGTAGCATCCCCTCTTCTTTTTAACACAGAGTGGAGGCATCTGGGCATTGAGGAGACAAGTTTCCTGAGTTTAGCTGTTGGAATTTGATTCCACTCTTGTTTAATACAGGCTTCCAGCTGCTGGAGAGTTTTGGGTCTCCTTTTTCGTTTAATTATGCGCCAAATGTTCTCAATCGGTGAAAGATCAGGACTGCAGGCAGGCCAGTTCAGCACACGGACTCTTCTACTGCGAAGCTATGCTGTTGTAATAGCTGCAGTATGTGATTTTGCATTGTCCTGCTGAAATACACAAGGCCTCCCCTGGAATAGATGTAATCTGGAGGGGAGCATATGTTACTCTAAAACCTTTATATACCTTTCAGCATTCATGGTGCTTTTTAAAACATGCAAGTGTCCCACACCGTATGCGCTAATGCATCCCCATACCATCAGAGATGCTGGCTTTTGAACTGAACGCTGATAACAGGAGGAGTGGTCTTTCTTCTCTTTAGCCCAGAGGACACGATGCCCATGATTTCCAACATCAATGTCAAATTTGGACTCATCTGAACACAGGACAACTTTGCCACTTTGCTACAGTCCATTTTAAATGAGCCTTGGCCCACAGAACACGGCAGCGCCTCTAAATCATGCTCTAAATCAACAATGGCTTCCTTTTTGCATGATAGAGTTTTAGGTGGCATCTGTGGATGGCACGGCGGACTGTGTTTGTAGACAGTGGTTTCTTGAAGTATTCCTGGGCCTATTTAGTAATGTCAATGACAGAATCATGCCGGTGAGTGATGCAGTGGCGTCTTAGGGCCCGAAGATCACGGACATCCAGTAAAGGTCTTCGGCCTTGTCCCTTACACACAGAGATTTTTCCAGTTTCTCTGAATCTTTTGATGATGTTATGCACTGTCGATGATGAGACCTTCAAAGCCTTTGCAATTTGACGTTGAGGAACATTGTTTTTAAAGTATTCCACAATTCCAAAAGCCTTCACGGGTTGGAGAGCCTCTGGCCATCTTTACTTCTGAGAGACTCAGCCTCTCTAAGACATCCCTTTTATAGCCAATCATGTTTCACACCTGATGCCAGTTAACTTAATTACTTGCTAAATGTTCTTTCAGCTGATTCTCTTATATATTAATTGCTTTTTCAGCCCTTTTTTGCCTGTGTCCCAACTTTGTTGAGACCTTTTACGACCAGAAAATTTGAAATAAGCTCATTTTGTGGAAAAAATGCAAAATGTCTCAGTTTAAATTGAAATATTATCAGTGTTCTATTGTAAATTACATATTGGCTCATGTGATATGAAAGTCATTGCATTTTGATTTTATTCACAATTTACTCTTCGTCCCAACTATTTTGGAATTGAGGTTGTACTTAATGGCAACTGCTTTGTAGAGTAATATGAGATATCCAGTATACACGGGTGCAGAATGTAGTAAACAAGTACACAATTACAAACGCGACCACTTTTGCCGAGGTTAAAACCAGCATTTTTCTAAACAGAAACAAAGAACTTTATTTAATATGGTTTATTAATGCGATTAATAAAACATTTTATTACTGTCCGCAAAATAAAAGCCAGCGCCATAGAGAAAGTAAACAAAGTCAATTCAGTGTGTGCCGCCTTCTTGTGCGTAGACTAGAGCTCCGACATAGGATGGCAATTTTAGTATTGAAGCTGAGCCGGTCTTTTTTGACGGATCGCAGCTATTCATACCCACCTACTTGGGGCTATCGCATAATGCGTGCATATGATTAAATATACTCAGAAACTCCACTCTCACTGACATTAAGGATGAGGTTGCGATGGTGCTTGGGGTAGGAAAAATCGGGCCCATTATCCTTTGGACAATCATGTATAATTTTGGCCATGCCAGAACCACTGTGCTACCCTTAGTGTGTACTGTCCTGATGGGCACTGGTAGGATTTCATGCTAGACCATGGTGCTCCCATGACATAATCGCCCAAAGAGGTGCTCTTAGCCTTGTGAAGTACCCAGCACCCCTGGTCTGCAGATCTATAACTTCACCATTCCTCATTCCTCTGCCATGTTTTTTGTGCATTTCATGCAGTTCCTAGAATCTTTAGCCCCAGGTTGTCTCTGTATTGAGTGCATCTTTGTTTTTGATATCTCTCCATTTATAATTTCTCATTCTCTTGTATCTTTTCCCAATTCCCTGTCTTTTCTTGTTCGCTCCCTCCTTCAAGTACTGTTTTGGAATGGCAGACATACTCTGTGGTGAAATAGCCGTTTCCAGCGCACTTCTGCCGTAATCCCACCCCCTACGTTGCGATGGATTTGGCTGTTTTGTGACTTGATTCAGGATGGGTTTAAGTTAGGGAAAGGGTCTGGCTGTTGCCTGGAGTGTCTGCAACGACTTTGGTACCAGCTGATGAAATCGATCCTGAACCGATGTCATAATTGTGGGGCATGTTTTCGACAGAAGTGCACTTGCAAAAGTAATGGCGCTGTTGTGACCCATATTCTCATAAATGTCACCCCCAGGGCAGTGGAGCAGGCCGCTGACCGTGTTTATTTGGCGGCTCAGCTGTTTGTGCGGCTCTTTAACCAGCGGGGGGCGTCACTGCAGAAGCACATCCTGGAGCTGCTCAGTATGGCCGACGCGGCCGATAACTTCCACAAGCGCGCCTTGAAAGCCAGCATGGGCGGTAGGGTGGCCAGTGTGGTGGGGAGCGTGACCACCATCACGGGCCTCATCCTCGCCCCCTTCACCTTTGGCAGCTCCATCATCGTCACGGCGGTGGGCATCGGCGTGGCAACCGCGGGCACCATCACTTCCGCGTCCGCCCACATCACAGACTCTGTCCACTCTACCCTGGACCGCAAGAAGGTCGAGAAAATTATCCAGGACTACGAAGGGGAGATAAAGGACATCCGTGAATGCATGGAGTTTGTGCAGGTGGGTCCTCTCCCTTTATCTCAGTTCAAACAGCTGCACTGAATTTTGCCTTTTCGATAGACAAGCTAAGTTGGAATACAGCGTGCATTTCCAAACACACACTCAAAGATGAGGGCTGTTTATGTGTCTTCTCTCTGCAGGCAGGGATGGATGCACTACAAGGGTGGAACTTCGAGAAGTACACCGATAGCGTGGCGAAACGGGCTCTGAATCGAAACATTAAACACGTCGTGAAGGAAGGAGCTCGGGCAGGCAAGGCTCTGATGATCAACACAGACAAACTGGTCAATACTGTTCAGATTCTGAGTGTCGCAGGAGGCGCTGCCAAAGCAGCCCAGGCGATCAGCGTCACCACAGGGGTCATGTCCGCACTCTTCCTCGCACTCGACATCTTCTTCCTCGCTAAGGACTCACATGATCTACGCAAGGGCGCCAAGACCAAATTTGCAAAAAAGCTGCGAGATGTTTGTAAAGAACTGCAGGACGGACTGCTGGAACTGAACCGGCTCAAGACTGAGCTGCAGAAGACCATGGATGGCGTCGAGGTGGAGGAATTTGAGGAAGAGGAAGACGAGGTCGAGGACGATGAAGAATCGGATTTGGAGTCTGATCCAGTAAAACTGGCCGAACTGGAGGAGGAGATAAATCTAATAGAACAAAAACTTGACCAAGAGGTTCTGGAGAAGAAAAAAACAGCAGGAGGAGAAGGAGAAAAAGGAGTTGAGAAGGGATGATAGTAAGGCGGACCAAATATCTGAAGGAGAGAAGATGGAAAAGGGTGAAAAGAAGGAAGAAAGCCTTAAGAGAGATGGGGAGGCAAAAACAGAGAAGAGAGGTAAAGCAGAAGGTGTCTGGGAAATGAATGAAAACGCTGGAAAGAAAGAGGATAACAGTGAGGAAAGAATGAAAGGAAATGAAAATACGAAGAGACGAGAGAAGAGCGAGGGAGATGAAGTCAGGAAAAGCAGGAGGAACCCAGAAGGAGACGAACCGGGCGAGAAGGACAGGGGAGGGGAGGATGGAAGGAGAAACTCCAGGGATGAACGAAAGAGAAGAGAACTAAAAGAGGGGGATGAACTAGGCGAGAAGGACAGGGGAGGGGAGGATGGAAGGAGAAACTCCAGGGATGAACGAAAGAGAAGAGAACTGAAAGAGGGGGATGAACTGGGCGAGAAGGACAGGGGAGGGGAGGATGGAAGAAGAAACTCCAGGGATGAACGAAGGAGAAAAGAACTGAAAGAGGGGGATGAACCGGGCGAGAAGGACAGGGGAGGGGAGGATGAAAGGAGAAACTCCAGGGATGAACGAAGGAGAAAAGAACTAAAAGAGGGGGATGAACAGTGGAAGGAAGTTAAGAGAGACTCCATTCCTCCGCCAGCTCGGCCTCGCTCCAGAGCTATATCCCAGGTTGTAGAGGAGCCAGAGGAGGGAAGGAAGGGGCCAATCACGGACCCAGAGGCCCAGCACCCTGTCTCACGCAAAAAACGCTCCTCTTGCCGAGAGCCTCTGGCAATCTGACTCCCATAAATAAAGCGGAATGCAGGTGTGTCTGTTGATGACGCAGACCTGGGAACAGGGCTGCCAAACCATGTTCCTGGAGCTCCGCCATCCAGCAGGCTGTCACTCCAGCCCAAACAAAGCTCTCTGCAATCAGGTCCAGATCTCACGGCTTAACATACAATTGAGGTACAAATGAGCAGTAGCAGACGTGCCAAATTATGATCGAAATGTGACCCTGCCAGAGCCGGGAGAGCGAGCTTATCAAACGCTTATCAAACCTTGTATTTTAACTGTTTGTGGGCCAAATGTATATTATTCCCTGTTTTATGATGCTGCTTTTTCCTCGCAGTTTAAGGGCTCTTTAGGATCTTCATTGTTCTTCTGTGTCTTTTATGTACAGCAGGAAATTTAATACATTTTAATCTGCCAAAAGAAACACTAAGGAACCAAACTTGGGTTCAGAGCCCAGAATGAGTCAAAAGATGTATTCATAATTCTCATGTAAAATTTATCATAAAACTCATTTCTGAAACACTTTATTGCATATCTTGGGGGGGGGGGATTTTTAAAGATAAGATTTTAAAAATTCTGAGTGAAATCAACAAGTATCAAGACAATGTGCAAGCCTCGTAGCAAGTCTAATTATATCCTTTTATTTCTCCCCCACTGTTTACACTTTGTCGTTGTATTTCAGTTGTAATGAATAATAAAGATATCTCTTTTAGATTTTGATTGTCTTTATTTTGGGTAATGTGATTAAAGTGAGCGTGTGGCTGTTCTTTAGGGCATTATTAATCATGATGCTTAGTCCAAAACTCTTTATTGAACAGCATGTTTAGCTAATCTTTACCACAGGGGGGAGCCCGTCTTTGCTTTTTGGAGATATAAACAAGGAAGCAAATATCTAAAGAATGACTCGCAGAGGGTGGCAGCATCTGCTGGTTTTTGATGTTTTGTTACAATCAAGAGAACAGTTTGTCACTGATTGGCTGGAGTTTTTCTGAACACATTGACCTCATTTGGCAGCTCACTGTCAAGACTCATGAGCCAGTGTCAAGGGAGCAAATATCATGGGTGGGGAAAATCCTAGAAAAAGAATATTGTAGATGATGGGCAAATAAACAAGCTGTTCTTGGACTTTGGATCGACTGCACAGTCCCTCCTGTTGAGAGCCCACCATTCGAGTCCCTGCTGTTCAGTGACCAGCAGCGGATGGAATCCTTCTTGTTGAAAACTTCGTTGTACAGCCTCTGCAGCTCATTGGCTGCCAGTAACACCCATGCTGTTGCCATTTAGAACCCGACTGTTTGGAGACCTCCCATCTGTTGAAAGACTTTATTTAGAACCTCCACTGAGAACCTCCACTGAGAGACATGCAGATGAACTAGTTTGAAAATCCCCTCACGACAGCGAGGAGCTTGTAAATCCTGTTTGACAATGAAATTCGTTTCTTCGACCGGTGGATTAGAATTGTGGTCACAGTCAAAGTATGGCGGGAACCGATTGTCTGCCGGGATAAGCATTGCTTTTGCATGACTGGGAGCGAGTAGCCATTATGTTAGCGGGAAGGCTGAGCGGGGGAATGCGACATCCGAAGTGCTGGAAGGGGAGGCCACCGCACCTCAGGAGATCCGCTGTTACAGAAGGAGACGCCATCCTTCAGAGGCCGACCCACAGCTGGAGCTAAAGATGAGCTAATGAGCAGTGCTAGGGGAACTTACAGGCACCATTAGACAAAGTATCTGGGTCTTTATAGCCTGTGGCATTAAACTAGCACAGACATTAGACAGCCTCACCCAAAGAAATGCATTTTCATACGTAAATTATATGCAAGTCAATGTATGGAGGCCTCCAGGGCTGTCAGGAGAGGAGCTGGAGCTGTTGAGGGAGCTCAGGGAAGGGTAGTGGGAACAAGATCCAGACAAAGAGAAGAGAAACTCAAATGGACAAGGAGCTTGAAAACTCTTGACATACTTTTTTTTTTATTCTGTAATTTGACGCTGCGAGTTTGAAAGGGTACGGTGACAATGCTTTTGAAGTCCAGATGGTCACACCGGGCTCACTCCTGTTTTTTTCTCCATATCAGATGAACCGTTCACAAATGACAGCATCATTTGTTCTTGCTCTCCCCCCTCCCCCATTTTAAGGGGAATTGAGCAGTATCGGACAGTTTAACATGTCAGTATGTCGAAACTGCTGACACAGATGCCTGAGTGATGAGGAAAAACCCCAGGAAGTTATGTTCTTGACGTTTACGGAAAACATGTACAAGATCGGAATGTACACAATTGCCAAAATTATGATCCAGTTAGGCTGTGACTAAAAATAGCACAGAGCAGCAATCAAGAGCAAATCATATTCATTGAAAGCATACCAGTACCATCAGGTGACCTCATCTGACTACTGTACCCGTCCATTTTCATTCGCCCCACTAGTGCTTAACAATATTTACCAAAATATGAAGGAATATGACTAAACCGGGATGTTAAGATCCCAAAGATGGAACGTCAGTCCTGGTCCAACACGTGTCTGGCAATGCATCTGTATTTCCGTTCTCGCCCAGAAAGGCTTTGTTTCTGAAAGGCCAACTACAGCACATGAATCATTGAAAATGATTTTTTTTTTTTTTTTTGCAGCAATATCCGTGGATTTGCAAATAATGCATTTTTTTCCATTCGTTGGATCAAGTTGTAATGGGAGTCTCCCCATGCCTGTGTGTGTTTGTAAACATGATAATGGTACTTTGTGACACAGGGATGCGCAGCCGGGGTCCGCATGGGTATTTCCCTGACCATGCATAAATCCCTGACGTTGTTTTACAGGAATGGAGTAGACCTCCAGATTCAGTGTCCAGGGATTGGGTCGTCGGGGCCCCCGCCCATGACTGTCACCCAAAACACAATGCATCGGCCCCTTTGAACCCTCCCCAAGGTGATGGGCCTACACGGAAGGCGGGCCCACGTTGCTCGTTCGGGCTGTGCCCGGCCGGGTCCTGTGGGTGGAGACCCGACCACCAGGCGCTCGCCTGCCAGCCCCAACCCCAGGCCTGGCTCCAGGGTGGGGCCCCGGTGACGCCAATCCGGGTGACGTAACTGTCCTTGGTGTAATTGTATTCATTGGGGCTTTGGAACCGCTCTTAGTCTGACCCGTCACCTAGGACCTGTTTGCCCTGGGAGACCCTACCAGGGGCGAGAAGCCCCAGACAACATAGCTCCTAGGATCATCCAGGTACTCAAACCCCTCCACCACGATAAGGTGGCGATTCAAGGAGCTGAGCCGAAAGGCGAAGCTCTCAATTTACCAGTCAATCTACGTTCCTACCCTCACCTATGGTCAGGAACTTTGGGTCATGACCGAAAGAACGAGATCTCGGATACAAGCGGCTGAAATGGGTTTCCTCCGCAGGGTGGCGGGGCGCTCCCTTAGAGATAGGGTGAGAAGCTCTGTCACCCGGGAGGAGCTCAGAGTAGAGCCGCTGCTCCTCCACGTCGAGAGGAGCCAGCTGAGGTGGCTTGGGCATCTATATCGGATGCCCCCTGGGCGCCTTCCTGGGAGGGTGTTCGGGCATGCCCCACCGGGAGGATGCCCGGGGAGACCCCCAGGACACGCTGGAGGGACTATGTCGCCGGGCTGGCCTGGGAACGCCTCGATATACCCCGGAAGAACTGGAGGAAGTGTCCAGGGAGAGGGAAGTCTGGGCATCCTTGCTTAGACTGCTGCCCCCGCGACCCGGCCCCGGATGAGCGGAAGAAGATGGAATGGAATGGAATGGAGTAGACCTCCGCATAAACGAGCCCCGATGACGCAGACTGGGTTTTGACGGACCAGAGTTTCTACAACCCATGGCAAAAATTATGGAATCACCCAACATAGAGGATGTTCATCCAGCTTTTTTACTACGTAGCAAATTAACAAATCGGAGATATGACACAAAACTATTGTTGTTATGAGAGTAACATTAAGGGGTCTATCTGATACCTGGTGCATAGTAGCACAAAGAGTGACACCAGTGTCTTTGCTTGTTTATGCACCGGCGCAGTTTTTGTTATCCTGTCCAGTGCCCAGTTTGCATTAATAGCAAATGTACTTGTGCCAAACTGAGTGCCCATGGGCACGCTGCTCTTAAAATGAAATGGCGTATTGCTATCTTGAGGTTGCACAAAGCTCTTGCACAACTGACCAACAAAAACCTGGTCTAAAGTCAATTATCAGTTTTTAACTGCTATTTTAAGGGCATTATTCTTAAGATTATTAAGTATTAAGCATTTTTTGTAGGCGAGTGCACTATGCACATACACTGTGCTTGTCACACACGCAGGGATGAGCAGCTGCATGCTAACTTGCGAACTATAAAAAATAAAAGAGATTACAATGTGAAAGATAACCATTGAGCAAATCAAGATATTTAAAAAATAGATTTCATAATGGTGAGTGTGATCAATTGCATACCCGTTCAACTATGTGCCCCATCACTGAGTACCCTGATTTATTTAAATCGGGAGGGAACGTAGTCCATCAACATCCAGGTGATTTGCAATTCAACATGCAAGATTACACATTCAGGAAATCGCAGATTACTCAGGATAAAGCCATGACTCCTTCATACTGGCAAACTCCATCATTCCTGCCATCTTCGAGGTGATCCATTAAAGAAATGGCATATCATGCCTGAAACTGTGCAAATTTCTGTTCAATCTGAAATGGAAAATGAAAATTAGTTAATGTACTTGCATGGTCACCAAGCAGAGGAGACTGAAAAACAAATAAGTGTTTGAAGATATGAGTGTAAATAAGCATCTGGTAATAATAAATAAGATATAAACTATAATTATGATAATTACACACATTCTTAGTTTCTGGTCAGTCTTGTATTTATTTTTGTCTTTTGTTGCTCAGAATAGACAGTTTTGAGTGCTTCAGACGTTTGGATAAGTCGGGTCAGCCCGACTTGGATCGACCCGTTACCTGCAACCATCTCAAAATCAGTTTTGAATTCCAACCGATCCACGAATACAATACCTGCAACCCGTCCATCCATCCAGCGTCTGTAATCAAATACATAACTGGGTATTATGTTTGAAATGTGCTTATTATGATTTACAGTTTGGCTGACGGACGAAGCAACCTTAAATGGCGAAACTTGAGCATTAAAGCAATGGATAAAATTGTGGTCACCATCTATAATTAATCCAAATTTCTACCATGCATCCGGTTAGGCCCTCAAGGATGAGATATGAACAATCTGGTTTTCACCAATGGTCATTTTTGTTTTTGCATTATCCAGGTTGATCCATTTCTTTCCCAGGCTCACAGTCTATAAAGCAAGTTCATTTTACTCATGCTGGATATTATTCAAGGGGTTGCAGAATCATAATCAAATAACATTATCATTTCCTTCTCCCAAGCTGTTATTTTCCTCACTCATTTTAATTTCTCTCGGTCGTCGCTCCGCCGGCACATAATTAAGTTTTCACCTGTGACCCTAAATTAAAACTTTTTTTTATTTTGTTTGCTTGTTCCATGCATGCAATGCGACTCTAAGATTCTCGGTGTATCATTACTTTTTTTCACCAGAATATGATTTAAATAATTTTGAGCATTATTTAAAAATGGATTTCTTATTAATATTTTTGGACATTACAGAGATCAGGTTTCAGCATCGCTTTGCTCGCATGCCTTCACTTTGTGCAAAGGTAGACCCGTCTCTGCAGAGAAGTGTTTTTCCGACAGTTTGAAAAATCGACCCTTCTAATAGGCTAGCAGTTTGCCAAGGTGTCAAGGCATATGGCTAAATGGAATGGGTGGTGACACTTAAATTGGTTTATTTCATGTTATGCCTAACACATGCCTATAATTAATTAAGCTATTGAGTACAACCCCTCTAAACCATGCGCCCTACCTTGCGCCCAGATAACCCGCTGTTAAATTAGCTTAAATGGATTTGGACACGCCCTAAATGCACTCGCGCCACGCGCTTCAGACTGTGCGCTTAGATCGTTAAAATAGGACCATATGGCTACATGAAACACACCTCAAGCAAATTAGATGAAATTATTTTCATTAATGGGATATTTTTTCCGTAAACAAGAAGTGGAAAAAAATATGGAATCACCTTGTAAAAGAAATACCAGCACCAAGAGAGTAAAACATTTTTCAAATTGACAGTTTACAGTTGGAACAGACCTTGTTTTTTGCATCACACAAAGGATCATAACAAATTAATATTCATAAATTTACATTCATAAAGACAAGCTTTTGAATTATTACTGAAAACATTCATGCAATGGCTTCACTATGGTAATAAAGCCATGAAATTGTTAACAAAAACACAGGCATGTACCTTTCAATTAAAAGAAAAATTAAATAAGGCCAGTGGCCTGTATATCATCTTACTCTTGGTGGTTATTAGTGAGATTATGAGTCACTTCAGCTCACAGAAAAGTATCTGGTTTGACAAGCTAGGCAAGTAAGCTTATTGAACTGATTTATGAAACTGTTTACAATCTGCAACGCAATGACAGAGTTTGATTTGCACTCATTTGTGGGAAATTTATGGTATTCTTGGCTCTGGCCAAGGCAGACCTTGATGATTGATAAGAAATCTAAATGACTGCCAATTTTTTCCCCTCAACGCTATGTAAAACCAATCCTATCTCCATGAGTGTGTGGATGGGTACCAAGGGTAATTTGTAAACTGCTGGCAGTCATTCAATACCCCCCAAGAGCCACAAACAGAGAAACACACAGTTCATCTTGCAGCACCTGATAGCATACCTTTGAATGAGCGGGCTAATGACTTGCGATTTGTCTATAGTATCAAAGCACTAAAATCACGCACAAAGGTTACGGAAGTAAAACTACTGACCGGGACAGATAATGATTAAATAATTCATCACTAAAATGGAGGCTGTCATCGTACGATGACAGTTCTCAAACCTGAAATTGAAATAAGTCACAAAACTAACTGTTCTGTGGAAAAGAAAAGGGGAAACATCCTTGGAGGTCTCCACAGTCAGTGGGTGATCTATTCTGGTCAATAATTTCAAAGACAAACTGAGCTGATGGTTCACTCAGTGGTAAAGGACACAAAGCCCTCAGTGTGTGGAGACACTGTTAATATGATTGTCATGGCCACGTGAAGAGGCAAGTAATTTCAGGAGACCAACCATTGGAGAGAATGCTGATGCTCACTATGACCTCTTTTCAGGCCAAGTCAGATGTTTGTAATTCCGTTCACACCATTTTCACTGCAACTGATGAGACTTCTGTGAAAGGGCACAATTGTGTTTAGGCAATATTCCAAGGGCAAAGCCTCTTTCGCAATTTTTTTTTTGAAGCAACCATGCAAAGTATTTTGCACATGACAGTGACTAGTTTGTCAGCTATTCATCTGTTGGCATAAAGTTTATTGAGCCATCTAAATGGAAGAATTAACAACCCCAGTTCCAAAAAAGTTGGGATGCCATGTAAATAAAAACACTGCAAATCTCAAACCCATATTTTATTCACAACGGAACACAAACAACATATCAGATGTTGAAAGTGAGACATTTTACCATTTAATGAAAAATATCAGCTCATTTTGAATTTGATGGCAGCAGCACATCTCAAAAAATTTGGGACAGGGCCGTGTTTAACATTGTGTAGCATCCCCTCTTCTTTTCATTCTGTAAGCGTCTGGAAATTAGGAGACCAGTTGCAGGAGTTTTGGGAGAGAAATATTGTCCCACTCTTGTCTGATGTAGGATTCTAGCTGCTCAACAGTCCTGGGTCTTCTTTGCCAGACTTTCCATTTTATGATGCGCCAAATATTTTCTACTGGTGAAAAGTCTGGACTGCAGACAGACCATTTCAGCACCTGAACTCTTCTACAGTGAAGCCATGCTGTTGTGATGGATGCAGTATGTGGGTTAGCATTGTCTTGCTGAAATATGCAAGGCCTGCCCTGAAAGAGACAGTGTCTGGATGGGAGCATATGTTGTTGTAAAATCTCTGTATACTTTTCAGCAATGATAGTACCTTTCCTGATCTGTAAGCTGCCCACGCCATAGGCACTAATGCAACCCCATACCATCAGAGATGCAGGCTTTTGAACTGTGCACTGATGGTCCCTATCCTCTTTACGTAGTCCGTATGACACGGTGTCCGTGGTTTCCAAAATGAATTTCAAATTTTGATTCATCTGACCACAGAACGGTTTCATATTTTGCCTCAGTCCATTTTGAATGAACTTTGGCCTAGAGAAGACGGCAGTTGTGATTCTGGATTGTGTTCACATATGGTTTCTTCTTTACATGATACAGCTTTAACTTGCGTTTATGGATTGTAGGGTGAACAGTGTTCACAAACAATGATTTCTGTTGTTTGTTTCTTACAGTTGTACAGCACTATTTTTAAAGTGTACTTCGTGTACGAATAAAGTCAATAATAATTTCTGGAAGTGTTCCTGAGCCCATGCAGAGAATTCCAGTGCAGCACCTGTTTTTAATGCAGTGCTGCCTGAGGGCCCGAAGATCGCGAGCATCCAATATTGACCTTCGGCCTTGTCCCTTGTGCACAGAGATTTCTGCAGCTCTTCTGAATCTTTTATGATATTATGTACTGTAAATGGTGGGACATTCAAAATCTTTGCAATTTTACATTAAGGAACACTTTTCTGAAATTGTTCCACAATTTTCAGATGCAGTTTTTCACAGATTGGTGAGCGTCTGCCCATCTTTACCTCTGAGAGACACTGCCTCTCTAAAATGCTCTTTTTATACCCAGCGGCCATACAACTGCTCAATCTGCTCCAGCTGCATGGCTGAAGCTAAGCAGGTGTGGGCTTGGTCAGTACTTGGATGGGAGACCACCTGGGAAAACCAAGTAGCTGCTGGAAGAGGTGTTGGTGGGTCAGTAGGTTGAGATCTTCCCTCTGGTGGAATAATCCCCAATGCCCCAGTGCAGTGACGGGGACACTGTACTGAGGGAGCCGCCGTCTTTCGGATGAGATGTTAAACCAAGGTCCTGACTCACTGTGGTCATTAAAGGTCCTATGACACTCTTCGAAAAGAGGAGGGAGTTCCCCGGTGTCATGGCTAAAGTCCCAACCTGGCTCTTTCGACCTGCCACCTAATCATTCCCTGATCTAATTGGCTGTGCAACTTGCCCTCTCCCTCTCCACCTTTACCCCCCAGGAGACTTCAATCTCAGCAGGACTTCCCTGGTTAAAGGTTAAATAAATAAAAAAATACCCAGTCATGTTACTGACATGTTGCCAATTAACCTAATTGGTTGCAAAATGCTGCTCCAGCTGTTTTTTTATTAGCACCACTTACTTTTCCAGCCTGTTGTTGCCCCTGTCCCAACTTTTTTGAGACATGTTGCTGCCATCAAATTCAAAATGAGCCAATATGTTTGAAATATGAAATGTTAAAATGTCTCACTTTTAATATCTGATTTGTTGTCCATGCTCCATTGTGAATAAAATGTGGGTTTATGAGATTCGCAAATCATTGCATTGTTTTTAATTTACATTTTACACAGCATCCCAACTTTTTTATAACTGGGGTTGTTCCTTACATACTTACTTACTTACTGACTGTTCGTCATGCTGGTGCAGGATATAGGGCAGCAACGAAGTCTTTCCAACCCTGCCTATCTTTAGCAAATTTTTTCTATTTCGTTACATACCCTGTACAATTTTAGTTAGTCATGAGGAAGCAGTCTTCAACAGCATCGGATATATATATATATTTTTTTTTTTTTTTGGTTTAGGTGGCGTAAAGAGAGGGCTTTATGCCGCCTGAAGGAATTTGATTGTGTTCAGACAGGATCAAACAAATGCTAAAACAGAAAAAAAGCAAAGTTCCAACCAACTTTCAGCCATATTTAAATGAGATGGAGTGTATAAAAGTTCAACAGAAAAACAAACTTGTCTCCATATTGCTTCTCAGGCCAGATATATAAATACGCTACATTAATAGATAAATAATTCCCAGTTGTACTTTCAGGTCAAATGTTTTTGTGAGACGCATGACTTTCACCGGACCGCCGGGTTTTTACTCAAAAACATATTTTTAAAAATCATATACTGTACAGATACAGGGAAAATAACAGCAGAAAAGACATAAATAGAGGAACAAGATGCAGGAAGCACTTTTTTAGCGGGAATTCATGTGACACCTGAGGCGTCAGTCAGAAGGAATGCTCGAAGCTGAAACCCAGTGAATGCCTGTAGCGGAACAGGTTAGTTCATCATCTTGTGGAAAATAATGGTGAAATGTTTTCTTTTCTTTCCACCCTCAGGCAAGAGTACACACCTTGTGTACATAAAATGCAGGAAATCAGCATGCAACACAGGTGAAAAGTTTCTCATTGCTTAACAAATATTTTTGTACCAGGAATTCTTTTTCAAAATACAAGCAGACTTACGTAAATAAGCAAATAAGCAGAGCTCATTTAACACTTTCCCTGCCTGTGTATTTAAGCTACCAGTCACTGCCAGCATTTTGATAGTATTCATTGATATTTCAGTTTTTATTTTTGTCGGAAGGTCTGTAACCACGCCCACCACCACTTAACAGGGAAAACCCTGATTACCGGAAAATCTCAACATGCACCAGGTCAGATGTAAACAGTGATAAACAGATGTAAACAGTTACTACACAGAAAAGCTGCCAAAATTTTTAGGTTAATAAACACCATTTGGCTAAATTAACTGGTTAATTAATTATTTCCAATTTTCAACAAGGTAAGCATGAGTGCTCTAATCTTCCCATAGAAGACGCAGTCCTATCCCAGTGCCCAATTATTGTTATTATTGTATTATTAATTTCCTTTACATACATCCACAACCTTATTAGCTCCTTCATTATTTCTTTCATCTCATTTTGAGATATTTTGCCACCTTTCTGCAATCCCCCTACCTTTTCCCCCCTCTGCCAAATCTTCATGTGAAAGGGAGCTTTGTTGGTTATTGCTAGAATGGGCAGCATGAAGAAGGAAGGGCTGGGTCACCATATTTTTCCATTCCACCAACACCACACTTTGACAGCTGCTGGCGCACCCTGAGCGGTTTACCAGCTGGTTGCGGGCTCGCGCTGTTACAACTGATAATGTAACAACTGACCAATACCGTAATAACTGCCCGATAATGTAATAAAATGAACCGATTATGTAATAACTGCCTGCCCGATTATGTAATAACATTTAGACCGATAATGTAATAAAAAGTGTCTGCCCGATAATGTAATAACACTCAACTGATGATGTAATAACTTAGTTCATTCAGTCCATCTGGACATGAGTGGATGACACTGTTGCCAGATTATCGAGCCAAATTCATTTGTGTATGAGGGTGTGGCAGTGTTGCGAGGCGTGTCAGGCCAAAGTTATCCAAGGGTGAGTGGATAGAGTGCTGCCAGATGCATCCTTGAAAATCCATCTATGCATAGTCATCTAGCAATAGAATATGGCTAACAATAAGAGTAATGGTGCAGTAGGGTGCGTGAGGGTACCATGCTATTATTCTATGTTTGAGCACGTCACCTAACTCCTTGCGACTGACGTGAACAGTTCGCTGTCATTGCTCAGGCAACGGCTAATGAACTGCTGACATCACAATTACTAAGGACTTAGGGCTTGTGAGGGTACCACATGACCTATTAACCCCTTTGTGCAGAGGCTGAATATGGCTATTAATGTGTGACACTATTTAACCCCTTAACTGTTGTTGTGGTTTTCATTCAGACATATTTTCATATTATGAGGTTCCCCCATCCCCAAGCAATTGGAGAGAGACAGATTCTTCAGACAATTAGACTTTATTGTGGCATGTTGATGAATATAAAGCTGAGTTCTTTTTGCTCAAGAAGATCTCACATCTTGCCTTTCACACCCAGTTTTTATACCTTCATCACAGGAAATATCTTCCAAATATGGTCTTTCCGCCTTCTCATTCTCACTCTACAGTAGGACAGGCAAACCAAAACACTGCCAACTAAGCTTGAGAACTTCAAAAGCAAAGATAAGGATGCTCATCACTACAAAAGACTGGAAAATTACAGTCAATAGAGGAAAAATACAGTCAGATGAATAGGATACAAGTAGATACATAAATGATTCAATTGATTATGTTTTCAGTAACAACTTATGATTTTACTGAACAAATATTGATCAAAGCTACAGAAATCAAATGCATCACCTGATTATGTTTTTGAATCAACTAAACAGAAGCCTGCTTACTAATCAAAGCTACAGAAGCCCGCTGCTTATGTGTGTGTGAGCTGCTCATGCATGTGTGAATTGAATTGCTTTTATGTGTGTGTGTGTGTGTGTGTGTGTGTGTGTGCGTGTGTACATGTGCTGCATGTGTATGTGTGTGTGCATGTGTCTGTGTGCACTGCTCATGTGTGTGTGAACTACTTGTATGCGTGTGTGTGTGTTATGTGTGTGTGTTACTGCTGCTTACATAATATGATTATTGATTATGGTTATTCAACATGGCAATTGATCTACTGATGAATATGATGAGAAATATTGAAATATAATCCTCAACACTGTCACCTGCATTTTCTCACATTTGGCCCGGCCCAAATTAGAGCCCTGTGACAGTTAAGGGGTTAATGCTTTATAATACAAGATTTAAGCTTCATAGAGAGGGGGAATATGGCTCAACTGAGACAATACACTAGCCGTATTTAGTATTCCATCGTATTTCAGTTTATTTTCATGATTTTGGCAGAGAAAAGGGGCCGCAAACATAAAAAGTTTTCATGAAAATTGAGCATTGAAATTATAAAAAAGTAATTCTGAGAATTGAGAAATGGCTGGGGGTTAAAAGCATACATTTCTGGGATCATAAACTGCTTGAACACAAATAGTCCTCATCTGAGCATAAAATCTTATTTGGCTTCGAAACAGGAAGCCAAATAAGACAGCTCTCCAGACGGCTCCCCAAACACTAACAGCCCTCAAAATGGCGCACTGTCAAATCATAAAATAATCATATTTTTAACTCAAATCAACTTTTGATTCATGAAATTTAATATCAATTGATGATTTTCTGGTTGAATGTAGCATGAGTTTATCAATATAGGCGCAGCTGGACATGAGTGGTCACCAGTAACCTCTCCAAACCCAAAACATGCCTTTTCTTCATGATAAAGTTCAGAGTTTTGTCCATTATTCGACAAAGCTGCATCAGCAAGCACATGTACTCAGTAATGGAACTGCTAATTTTACTGTCAGAACGTTCACTCAGACGGAAAGCTTGCCATTTACAATTTCGATCATCCAAGCGAAACAAAAGCTTGTAACAATGCTATTCACACCCTATAAGGAGCAAGTATAACTCACAACACAGTAATAGCTGTTCGCATTTTAAATGAGCGAAAGTCCGAGGCATTCTATTTTGTTGAATGCGGTATAAATTCTTAAACAGATCCCCTGATTAAGCAAAATGCCAGCACATTGGCTAACAAGTGTCATCGATACTGCAATGTAATTAACGAGCTCTGTGATCATGGTGGTAGATTGAAAATAAGAAATAGCTGGCTAGTTAGCTACCTGGTTGGAAGTAAAATAGAGCTGGACCATAAAAAGACAGTTTGACTCTCACTTCAAAAGGAAAAACTCTCCATCATTGAATTTCTCCTCCAAATAACCAATCCTGTCAGCGCTCCTGTCTGTTCCATTCAGAATAACTTCCATTTTCCATCTCAGAATCGCATTTCCATCCCGCAGATATTTGCTCAACACTCCAGGGTCGATTCTTTTTTTCCATGCAATCACGTCATTCTCGGCTGCGAAAAGTTGAGAGAATACAACCTAACTGATATTATGCAAGTGTTTAAATACCTTTCTGATGGTCCAATCAATGTCTTTCAGTTACTGTGGAAAGTTTATACTCCTTGGATTTGAATAAGAAATGTGTTAATCAATACGTCATTACCGGGGAAGTTTCACGTGGCTGTGAACTACAACTGCTTTACACAGATGAGCCTAAGTATATAATTGAATGACTGGCTAATCAACGAGAGTATTTAGGAGGATATAAGGAAGCGCTAAATTCATCGATGGAGGAATCTACGCGTAAGTCCACGTTAGGGAACTACGCCTTTTTCATATGTGATGACTATAATTGACAGTAGAATGACATAGCATCAATACCATGTGGAATTTTTGCTTCAGAAAACTGATTTTCCTGTACTACTAATTGGGATACTATTGGCTCACTATAGCTGAAGTGCTTGCTGCAGAGGACAATGATTTTTTTCTGTGGCAAAAGATTTTTTTTTTTGAACTGCTGGATAGATACTATGACAAGTATATTAAGCAGTTTGCAGATCAGGCTTAGCTGAGGCATTTAATTCATGCAGCTGCAGAAAAATGGGGATGGGACTGAACTCGCCCATATTCTAAACCCTGTTCGAGCTTGGCTTGATAGCATAGACTGTATAAAAAGATGGACGACGCAACGGCGACGTTACCCATTGGTTTCAGCGTACCATTTAGGAAGCCTCGATTTTGGAAATTTGAAAAGCACCATTTTGTCATTTTGAAACCGGATGTGATTCCTATTGGACGAGAGCGTGAATTGAAGATCCGGGGGGACCGTGGCTCTGGATCTGACCGTATCGGACGAGGACCAGAGGATAGCCATGCCCCTAAAGCATATTCTGGCTTTATCCTTTATTCTAGTCTACTTGGGACCATAATTTACAAAAATGAACATGACGATATACCAAAGGAGACTTAAAACTTGCGATAGATACCAGAAAATGATGTGGAAAATCATTATTGAAATAATAAATTGGGTGGCAAAGTAGGGTCATTTTCTCATAGATTTCAATAGCATTGAACTTCTTTCTGCAACCACCGACGCCACCATGTGCCGGCCATTAAATATAATGCAAATTTTCGAGATTTCCGCATCGGCCTCACTTTTCAGACTCGATGCTGTGTCCATTTTTTTATACAGTCCATGCTTGCTAGTGAATATTCAATAACTGATCCGGGTGTGCCATCTAGTGATAGAATAGGGTAACGGCATGCATAAATAGAGCAGATCCATGTCCGCTGGCGTCTACATCAGCACAACGGGATTAAGAATCCAGGCGGATTTGGTGGGTGCATCGGAGTCTGACGTCGGACTGGATGGAGTGGACAGAGTCAGTATCGGAAAACGCGGGTGACGATCTGGATTCAAACGAAGTTGGAATCAGTTGGTACAGCTGGATTGGGTTTGGGCCAGTCTTTAACGGCCAATTTGTTCTCAGGAAAGTCGACCCGACCGATTTAAAATTTTGGGCGCACCTCTTGGCGGGTAATTGGGTAATCTAATGTGGGAGGCATTGGGCCGATTCATGCAAACTTCCGGTCTGAGTGTGGTTCCTCACAGCCTGTAGTTCATGGCCGAGCTCGTTATCAAAATGCCAGTCTTGTCTGAATCGGGGGGTCAGCACACCTAGTTGAAGTTTGAGGCCAGTGGGAAAAAAAAACATTCAGTCATGAATAATCAGCAATGTGTAATCAAAAAATAATGCAATCTGCAAAATATTTTCAAATGTACTTTTACAATTACAAAATTTGTGATTTTTGAATTCAACGAGTGCATAACACAGGCAAAAAATTCAACCATTTTGTCAACACCTCTTACATCAGTCTCTAATGATGATTACAATAGCACCATGAATTTGGCTTGATAATCTGGCAACACTGCAGCCCACTTAAGCCCACATGAATTTGGCTCGATGCATCTAGCAACAGTGTCACACACTAACGCCCAGATGAATTGAATGAACTAAGCTATTACATTATTGGTTGAGTGTTATTACATTATCGGGCAGACATTTTTTATTACATTATTGGTCAAAATGTTATTATATTATCGGTTGAAGTTATTACATTATCGGGCAGTTATTACATTATTGGTTAATTTTATTACATTATCGGGCAATACATTATTGGTCCGTTATTACATTATCAGTTGTAACACGCGCAGACTGGGGCCCTGTGTGTAGTCTGGATTCTCCAGTCAGCCTGACATGAGTGACACTGGGCTGTAGAGGAGTCACACGAGTGTTAGGTGAGCATGCGAGCTCCACAATGGGCCGGGTATGAGCCTGCAACCCTCTTGCTCTGAAGTGGCAGCGCCGCCTTTTACACCACCGTGCAGCCCCTAGCCATGACAATATTCAAATTTTCACATCAATAGCCTCAAAAAAGAAACAATAACTTGGATGATCCTGCCAGACGGACCCTGCTGACCCGTTCTGGAGCTCCCTGACAGAGCCCTGACCCTCGCCTTATTCCTATTTATTTAATTATCTTTTTATTTATTTATCTTTTTTTCTTGAAGTCGCCCTTTCCCATGCTTCCCAATTGTTTATCCCACCCCAACATTTTTCCCTCTTCCCCTGTTAAACTTCACATCAGAATGAAAAGGGGAAAAAAAGGAGGGATGGAGAAAAAAGAAAAAAGAAAGAAAAAAACACTCGCACACACAACACACTACACATACAATTCTGAAATAGTTGGGACAAAGTGTGAATTGTGAATAAAATCAGAACGCATTGACTTTCAAATCACACCAACCAGTAATTTATTCACAATAGAACAAAGATAACATAGCAAATGTTAAAACTGAGAAATTTTACAATTTTATCCACAAAATTAGCTAATTTCAAATTTGATGGCTGCTACAGGTCTCAAAAAAGTTGGGACAGGGGCCTGTTTACTATGGTGTAGCATCCCCTCTTCTTTTTAACACAGAGTGGAAGCGTCTGGGCATTGAGGAGACAAGTTTCTTGAGTTTAGCCATTGGAATTTGATCCCACTCTTGTTTAATACAGGATTCCAGTTTGATGGACTTTTAGTTTGATTATGCGCCAAATGTTCTCAATCGGTTAAAGATCAGGACTGCAGGCAGGCCAGTTCAGCACACGGACTCTTCTACTACGAAGCCATGCTGTTGTAATAGCTGCAGTATGTGGTTTCGCATTGTCCTGCTGAAATACACAAGGCCTTCCCTGGAATAGATGTCGTCTGGAGGGGAGCATATGTTGCTCTAAAACCTTTATATACCTTTCAGCATTCATGGTGCTTTTTAAAACATGCAAGTGTCCAACACCAGATGCACTAATGCATCCCCATACCATCAGAGATGCTGGCTTTTGAACTGAACGCTGATAACAGGAGGGGTGGTTTTTCATTTCTTTAGCCTGGAGGACACGACGCCCATGATTTCCCACAAGAATGTGAAATTTGGACTCATCTGACCACAGGACACTTTGCCACTTTGCTACAGTCCATTTTAAATGAGCCTTGGCCCACAGAACACGGCAGCGCTTCTGGATCATGCTCAACAATGGCTTCCTTTATGCATGACAGAGTTTTAGGTGGCATCTGTGGATGGCACGGCGGACTGTGTTTACAGACAGAGGTTTCTTGAAGTATTCCTGGGCCCATTTAATAATGTCAATGACAGAATCAGGCCGGTGAGTGATGCAGTGGCGTCTGAGAGCCCGAAGATCACGGGCATCAAGTAAAGGTCTTCGGCCTTGTCCCTTACGCACAGAGATTTTTCCAGTCTCTCTGAATCTTTTGATGATGTCATACACTGTCGATGATGAGACCTTCAAAGCCTTTGCAATTTGACGTTGAGGAACATTGTTTGAAAAGTATTCCACAATTTTTTTACGCAAGCCTTCACAGGTTGGAGAGCCTCTGACCATCTTTACTTCTGAGAGACTCAGCCTCTCTAAGACATCCCTTTTATAGCCAATCATGTTACACACCTGATGCCAGGTAACTTAATTACTTGCTAAATGTTCTTTCAGCTGATTCTCTTATATATTAATTGCTTTTTTAGCCCCTTTTTGCCCATATGCCAACTTTTTTCAGACATATTGCAGCCAGAAAATTTGAAATAAGTTCATTTTGTGGATAAAAATGTAAAATTTCTCAGTTTCAACACTTGAAATGTTATCTATGTTCTATTGTAAATAACATGTTGGCTCATGTAATCTGAAAGTCATTGCATTTTGATTTTCTTCACAGTTTACATTTCATCCCAACCATTTCGGAATTGGGGTTGTATATGCACTCCCATATAACATCAGCATCAACTCAGATTTATTTCCTGACAAAATTTTGATGATTGGCGTGTATTCACTGTTCTTGTCTTTGCTTTGTTGTCAGTGTTTTTTTCTTGCAATAAATTTTAAAGAAAAAAACTGAAACATTCAAATTCGTAAAGCCTCAGTGCTCCTGTCCACTTTGCGTCAGTCCATTTCTGATGAGCACAAACCCAGAGAATTAAGCAGTACTACTGCTTAGCGTTGATATATGGTTTTGTCAATGCTTAATGGAGTCTAAACGTGGATTTGATGATGCCCCATTGAACTGTGTTCACTGACATAGGTCTTCTGGAGTTTTTATGAGCCCATATGGAGATGTCCATTACAGAAGTATGTTGATTCTTAAAGTGCAGTCGTTTTTGGAGCAAATTTCCTCCCGAACTAAAATGCTTGCTACTCTTTAACCACTTTGACAACAGGCATAATGATTGTCTTATATATTTTAAAGTTTATATGGCAGGAAAAAAGGCAAGATGATCATATTTGAGACTATCTAGTTCCAGTCAGAAAGAGGCACTCCAATTACTCAACTTCTATCATTATTACTTGGCATTTGGTTGTCAACAAATACAGAACTGGTTTGATCCAACAGTAAATAATAAAGACTGGATGCAAATTGAAAGGATTCCTATGGAGAGAATAATTTTACGGCTATAAGGTCTATACTATATGAAAGCAAAACCTAAAGAAATTGTACATAGAGCATTATACAAATCCTTTGAAGTATTGAAATTATACAAAAAAGTTTTGGGCATTAACTCAGTTTTTTCAGGGAACCAACCACTGTGAAGCAATCCTAGATGTAACAGCAAAAAAATTTTTTTTAAATTAAACTGGATTAAATGGAAAGAAAACAGGATTACTGAAGTTCATCGTCTTCTGACCAATGGCTGCTTTAAGACTTTTCATGATCTCATCACAGTAAAGGTTTGCCACAATCTGAATATCTAAATGATATTACATTAAAATATGCCATAAATAATTGTTTACAATTGATAAAGTGTGTGATAATGTACATAAATTAGAGAGCTTACTTTTCTGTTCCAACTCAAGAGATACAACCTGTTTCACTATCAGCATAATTACTGAAACCAAATAAATATCTACGAGTAATGGAGGTTACTTGTAACCACAGTTAAACAATACTGTGTCAATTAGATCTGGCACAAACTACGACGTTAGCGTCATTGGTAGTGAGAGAGAAGAGGTGCCGTTCTCACACACGCACAGGCTACTGTGTGTGCACCTAAAAACATTCTATTTTTAACGTCTCCTAACTAGGAGTTCGTTACCATCAACGGTTAAAATCATATAATTCGAATGATTCATTAATAACACTTATAAAACGGGTGCTTCCCATCCTTAAATGTGATTGGCTGAGCCGCGTTCCATGCCGGTATAAAATCAGTGTAACCCACTGTATTCTGAGGCAGACCGCAGCACAAAATATACCTGCGTGCCTGGCCTAGCAACCAACTACTCTACGCTCAACTGACTTGCTAGATTACGTTTGTTTCGAGACTATTAGCTCGCTATTTCAGTATTAGCGAAGTTTAGCCTTTTAACCCGCTAACCAGTTGGCTATCTACCTAGCTAGCTACTTCGATATCACTTTAGCTTGATAGCTACGTTGCTAACTAGCTTGCTATTTCAGTATTAGCGATAAATTGTTGATTTTTTCTTGTGTGTTTATTTTATGGACTATATGTAGGGTAACCACATCCATTGTAGTGAACGCTTGCTAGTTGACAAGCTGGCTAGCAAACTAATGCACAATTCAACATATTTTCCTGGACACCGGCAAGTGTGGAGGACAAAAGTCAATCTTGTTCCCTACTCTCGCTGCTGGTTGTAATGATATGGCCGATTGGCTCGAGTTGAGAACAAGGAAACTCTAAAACCGAAACGACCGTAAAATTATTTAACAGGGCCTTCGGGAGATCCAAGGAGACATTCCAAACAGCCTGCTTTCATAGTATATCTACATTAACGAGCCCAAATCGCCTGATGTGACATGGCGCTAGATGAAAAAGCAATCTTAGCGTCTGTGTCGCTTGCCAACCATTCTGCCCACTCTATCTTGCTTGGTGGAAGAACGAATAGTTCTCAATTTTATTGAAGCATTATTACCAATAAATTGTTGATTATGTTTCTTGTGTGTTTATTTAATGGGCTATATGTAGGGTAACCGTTTTATAAAAGCAATAAGCCCCCAGAAGCAGTGGGTTACAGTGATTTCTAGTTCTAGAACGCCCCTCCGCCGTTATAAAATCACTGTAACCCACTGCTTCTCGGGGCTTATTCCTTTATTATCTTCTCCAATAACATACATAAATACAATATTAATTCAATAACAATATTTGGAAAACAGTACACTAAAAGTCAATCTCCGATTGGTTTTTAAGTAGTTCGCTCAGTTACCCTCGGCTGCTAGTTATCCTATTCAAACTAATGAACTAGAAGCCAACAGTGCCGACACTCGCCAGCGGATGCCAGCGAAATAGTTCACTCACCGGCGGATGCCAGCGAAATAGTTCACTCACCGGAGTTCAAATTATACACCAGGGGTGGCCAACCCTGGTCCTGGAGAGCCGCAGTGTCTGCTGGTTTTTAGTGTTATTCAGCACTGAATTAAAGCAGTTGATTACACACTTCACTTATTTCACCTGGTGTCTTAGGTTTAAATCGGGTGGAGAAAACCAAACTCAGCACCCCCTCTGGCTCTACAGGACCAGCGTTATCCACCCCTGCTCTATAAACTTTTATCTGTACTCTGTACTTCTACTTTGTCTGCATTACAACTATGCTAAATATCCAACCACATTGACAAAATCTTGGTTAACATGTAGATTGCTGTCACAACCTGCAAGTCTGCTTAATTGGCTCTAGGAGTCTTGTGGGTTGTTCCTGCTAATTGCTTGATTGGCTTATTATTACCAAATTAAACCTGAGACACCAGGTGAGATCAATCAAGTGAGTAATCAACTACTTTAATCCATCAATCGAGTGCTGAGTAACACCAAAAATCAGAAGCACTGCGGCTCTCCAGGACCAGGGTTGGCCACCCCTGTTATACACAAACACAAGGGTCTTCTAGCTTCAGAAAAGGGTGAAAAAAGATGTAGAATGGAAAAAGAAGATGATTCGATAAAAAGGGCTTTGAAGAGAAAAGTGATTTTAAGTTTTACGAGTATTTGTACAGGACAGAGATGAATAGCATTCATTCAAGAGATTTTAAGTTGTTCAAGTGAAGTCTAAAAAAAAAACCCATCACCTAGGAGATGACTATACATCAAAATAGAAGTCTTTGAGAGTACATTCACTTTCAACCAGATCAAGAAGATGATGAAAAGAAAATAAATATAATCATGTAAACTCAGCTTCTTGTTATTTCTATTTAAGACATATTTATTCTATTTATTCATATTTATATATTTATCTATTTATTGGGCACTGACCAATACTAAATTTATGGTCCTATAGTAACCAAACTTTAAGGTGGGTTACAATGGGATTACGGGAGAACGGTAAATGTGTAAAACGTGGTACTTGTGAAGGATCACAATTACATTTGATATGGGAATGTGAAACATTAAATATTTATGGCTTAGCATAACCAAACAGGTCCTGAATATCAAAAAAAAAAACATAACTCTAAACCCACAAACATGTATTCTAGGAGACCTGCATAACTACAATAAACTTCCACATAATAACAGAAATGCTTTTCTTTCCATATGCATGGTTACAAAAAAAGATCATTGCAAATAAATGGATCAATGTAAACATACCAACTTATCAAGAATGGCTCGATGAAGCAATTGATATGATTCATATTGAAGAAATTGCTTCAGTCCTGCAAAGTAAACAAAAGGAGTTTACTGGAACTTGGACTTGGGATCCACTAGAAGAATACATCATGTTTATATAATTCTTGATGTAAAATTAAAATTACAGCATGGCATACTTTGCACTCCTTAGTCAATTGTTTGATTTATTGATCAATCAAAAAGTGAATTGATTAGTTAATTAACATTGTTAATATTGCTGTTAAAAAGCTGGTGAGTTAGAGGGCTGGAGGCATGACATTACAGTATGCCACCACCCAGTGGAGCAAAAAGGGGGTATGCAATGTATGCAGTGCATAGGGGCGCTACGTGAAGGGGGGCGCCAAAACAATTGGCTGCAAGCAGATGAGGATACAAGATTATGATCTTAACAAGATTATAGATATGAAAGAGTACTGGAAGACGTGTGATTGAGTGCGCAATATCAACAAAGTAAAACACATCTCTCACCCCCCCCCGCTCAAAGAAATAAACCATGTCTCCCCCCCCCCAAAAGAACGCCACCTACTGCCTGGTCATTGAAAAATTAAGTGGAGAACACTGGGTATAGGTGTTGGGGGGGTGCTGTTGTTGTCATTGCCTACCCCCCCAAAAATTGGTAGCTGTACCCCTGCCCCCACCTCGCCCCCACCCCCGGAGGCACGACTCACAGCCAGACTCGATCCCCCGTCTGGTAATTGGAGGCATCCTGAAGTCTCTGGTCTGCCTGGTTCTTCTGACGGCGGAGGGTTCTTCAGATCTGAACATTGGTAGCTGTCCACACCTTCTCCACCTCTCGGAACCAGGCATCCACCGCCAGGACTTAGAATAGAGTAGAATAGAATAGAATATACTTTTATTGTCATGTCCTGCATGAAAATTGTCTTTGGTCTCACTTATAAAACACATAGGATACATTAAAAGACAAAATCATTCCATTAGACATTTATCCACGAGATTGATATAGCACATCACATGTACCTCCTCCCTCTAGCCCACACACACAAGCATACACTTCAAATACAAGGCAACAAGCACCAGTTCCAGCCCAGTCATAGCACTCTTGTCTACATCTCCCTTTCATCTAGCTTTTCCATAGTTTATTGACCATGGAAATTGCATTTGGGATAAAAGAGTCTTTATATATCTTTTTCCTTGCCATGTGTGCTCTATATCGCCGCCCTGAGGGAAGCAGCTCAAATGCAGGATGGAGGGGGTACATCTAATATGTTCATGGGTTTTCTGTTAACTGCAGTGCTGTGTAGATTATCTGGTGTTTTTTGAGGTCGCCCTGTAATTTTCCCTGCCATTTTAACAATTCTGGACAGCTTGTTCTTATTGTCTAGAGTCAGGTGACCATACCAGACAGAGATGTTGTAAGTAATGATGCTCTCCTATCAGGCTGACATATACCCTCTCAAGAATATTACAGCTGACTCCAAAGCCCTTCAGTTTCCTAATTAAAAACAGCCTTTGGCTGGCCTTTTTGCATATAGCATCAACATTTTCAGTGAAGTTCAGCTTGTCATCAATGATTGTACCTGAATACTTAAAACATTTAACAATTTCCACAAATTGATTATTTAATTTCAACGGTGTTGGAACACCTGTTTGGTTAAGAATTAGCTCCTTTGTTTTACCTGCATTAATAAAAAGTGAGCTGGTCTTACACCACTGTTCTAGCTTAAAAACATGATCAACATAGTCAGATATGCCGTCATTCTTGTGAAACAGTCCCACCTGTACCATATCATCTGCATATTTAAATAATTTAAAAGTACTATGATGAAGTGTCAGTTCATTTGTATACACAGAAAACAGGACAGGGGAAAGAACACATCCTTGAGGGGCCCCTGTATTAAGCACTATTTCATTAGAGGCCATATCCCTCGCACACACTCGCTGTGGGCGGTCGGTTAGGAAGTGCTTGATCCAGTGCACCAACCCCCCATCCACCCCCAAGTCAATGAGTCGTTGCAGGAGTATGTGGATTTACATTGTGTTGAAGGCAGGAGTAAAATCAACAAATAAAATCCGTACATAAGTATTGGTATTTTGCAAATGTTTGGAGACCATGTTAACCATGGAGAGAGTGGCATCCTCAGTCCCTCTATGGGGCTTATAAGCAAACTGTAGAGAGTCCAGATGTGGGTTCAGAGATGCAATGAGGTGTTTAGTTACAACCCTCTCCATACACTTGGCTAAAATAGAGGTCAAGGCAACTGGGCGGAAGTCATTCAATTCTTTGGATCCAGGTTTCTTTGGTAGTGGCTTGATAATTGATGACTTCCACATATCTAGCACGGTGCAGGTACTCAGTAGACGTTGAAATAAATAAGTAAAAACTGATGCAAGTTCAGTGGCGCATGCCTTCAGTACCTTTCCACGGAGGCCATCAGGTCCAGGCGCTTTATGTGGGTTGATATTTGAGAGGCATTGTTTAACTTCCTCCTCTGAGAGCTGAATTGTGGTGGTTTGCAGTATGTCGGTGCAGACGGCAATGCATTTGTCTTTGCTATCAGAAGAGTCAAACCTTCCATAAAAGTTATTAAGTTCATTCAGGAAGGGGAGATCCATATTTGTATCCACTTGTTTTTTGGGGTCTCTGCCCATCATTTTATTAAGCCCTTACCATGCTTGTTTAGGATTGCTTGTGCAAAATTGTTCCTCCACTTTATTTTTAAAATCCATTTTAGCTTTCTGCATCTTCGCCCTAAGCTCTTTCCTTATATCTCTGACCATCTCAGTGTCACCCCTTAAGAAAGCCCTCTTTTTCTCATTAAGACTCGTTTTTAGGTCTTTTGACAGCCAGGGCTTATTATTGGGAAATATTACGATTCTTTTAGCTTCAATTGCAGACATCTCACAGAACTGCATGTATGAGGTGATACAGTCTGTTAGCTCATGGAGGTCTCCGCATCAGTCGAAAAATAAGTCCCAATTTGTAGTTTCAAAGCAGTATTTTAGCTTATCCAATGTCTCCCCATTCCAACTTGTACTGTTTTTATGATGGGCCTTTCGCGCTTTACTAGCTGTCTGTACTTCGGCAACAAGTGTATGACGTTGTGATCTGATTTCCCGATAGGGGGGCGGCACTCTAGCCTTATAAGCGTGCTCTATATAGCCATAACATTGATCCAGGATTTTAGATGCACAGGTTGGGCAATCTATATATTGTTGTAGAGCTGGAATATAAGCTGACAGAGAGAGTGTGTTAAAGTCCCCTAAAATGAATACAGGTTGGTCAGCTGATCGAGAGACCGCGTTGTTAAAACAGTCTAATATGCGCTCGGCTGCCTCTTTGTTATTCGGAGCGGGCACATACACCAATATGACAGTCAGCTGCCCAAACTCTCGGGGTAAGTAAAATGGTCTGAATGAAATCACAAAGATCTCATAGACTCTGTGCAAATCTTTTCCAAAACACTGAATTGCATGGCCCATTGATTGTCAACCAGAATGCAGAGGCCACCTCTGATAGATTTTTGTGACTTAGCCTCATCTCTGTCTGATCTAATTATGGTATATCCATCAACCCTAAAATGACAGTCCCACTTCAACCATGTTTCAGTAAAACAAATGAGGTTACTGCATCGGAAGTCCTCCTCATATTTAATGCAAAGTGTTACCTCATCTAATTTATTGTTGAGCGACCTTACATTCGAGAGGGTGATCACTGGTAAGGGGTGCCGGCTCCCACGTCTCCTTAATCGATTCCGAGCACCTCCTCTGGGTCCGCGTTTCTTCTTATTTGGTTTTTGAATCCTCGTTGTTAAAAATCCAAGTGGTAGTAAAAGTCCAGCACTCCTGTTACTAGCGTTAGGCTGACAGGAGAGAAGAAATTCCCAGGAATAAGTAATGCGGGGCAGGGCAATCCCATTATTAGTAAGCCCATTGTCGGAGTTTGCCTCGGATATCGTCAACAGGAGAATAACCAGGGTGATATAAACAGCGGAGAAGTTCATGGTCCTTGAGATATGATGTGCATGCGTTGAAATAACTTCAAAACTACTTCAAACATACATTAGGACGCACTCAAAAACAATAAAAGTGGCAGAGACAAACAGACAGGTGAGACACAGGGTCAGCAGCAGAGCCACGCCCCTCCTGTCTGGCCTTGGATCCCATGGACACAGGGAAGGTTGCCGAGCGAGCACACACTGGAAAGTTGATAATCCAGTGGACGCGCTCTTCAGTGAATTCTGGGCATACTCTGCCCAGGGCAGGTACTTGGACTAATCCCTCTGTCGCTGGTGGCAGTGGGCTTGGAGGAACCTCCCGAGGTCCTGGATAGCTCTCTCCGCCTGCCCATTCAATTTGTGATGGTATCCCGAGGTGAGGCTTACTGAAGCTCCCAGCTTCTTGGAAAATGCCCTCCACACTCGGGACGTGAATTGCAGCACACAGTCAGAGAGGATGTCCTCCGGAAGACCGAAGTTCCTGAAGACCTGCAGGAATAGAGCTTCTGTCACTTGGAGGGCAGAGGATATACTGGCGAAAAGCATGAATTTGCAAAATTTAGAGAACCAGTCTACAATCACTAAAATAGTTGTGTTACCTTCAGATAATGTAAGGTCAGCTACAAAATCCATGGCTACGTGGCACCATGGACGGTGCGGGACTGGTAAAGCTGGTAATTGTCGTGGGGTTTTGGTGATGGTGCAGGTGGTGCTGGACCGGACGACGGATACCACATCGGAGACCAGGTGGGGCCACCATTACTTGCGGACGATGATTTGAGCTGTTCTTCTGGCTCTGGGATGACCCGAAGACAGCCAAGTATGTGCCCACAGAATGACTCGATCTCGAAGGGTAGATGGGACAAAGGTTTTACTCGTTGGCGCCGAGGTAGAAGGAGGCCTCCTCTTAGTTTCCCTCGTCATCTCCTGGTCCAGTTGCCATCTGATCGGACCAAGGCCACAGGAGGGTGGCAGCATCCGTTCCTCAGTCTCTGGATCCGTGTCCACCTCGTATCTTCAGGATAGAGCATCTGCCATCTTTTTAGAGCCTGGGTGATAAGTTATGGTAAAATTGAAGCAGGTAAAGAATAATGCCCGCCTGGCCCGACATGAATTGAGCCGTTTAGCCTTTCTACTTATTCCAGATTGCGTTGATCAGGGAGTACGATAAATGGATGGTGGGCCCCCTCCAGCCAGTGCCTCCACTCCTCCAGCACAAACTTCACCACCAACAGCTCCCAGTTGCCCACATCATAGTTTACCTCGCGGTTGTGAGTCTGTGGGAGAAAAAAGCGCAAGGGTAGAGCTTTTCAGGTACCCCATGTCTCTAGGACAGGATTGCTCCCACCCCTGCGTTGGAGGCGTCCACTTCTGCCACAAAGGGCATCTCTGGGTCTGGTAACTTTAGCATTGGAGCAGTAATAAACAGACTTTTTAAGGTTTCAAAGCCATGCAGTGCATCAGGGTTCCATCCCAATCCCTTGGGCTTTCCCTTGAAGGGGTAAGCTAGAGGTTGGGCAACCATGCTGACGTACCTGATAAAATGCCGATAGAAGTTGGAAAAACCCAAGAGGTGCTCTTTCAAGGTCTGTGGGACTGGCAATGCTGCTACTGTCTTTACCTTCGTCTACTCCATAGCCACCCCCTCTGGTCCAATCACATATCCGAGAAAGGAGATGGTGGATGGATGGAAGGCGCATTTTTCGGCTTTCACATAGAGCTGGTGACCCAGGAGGCGTGTGAATACCCTCCTTACGTGTTCCACATGTTCTTCATAACAGGCTGTGTAAATGAGGATATTGTCAAGGTAAGCGATGACGAATCTCCCCAGCATCTCTCGCAGCATGTCGTTGATGAAGGACTGGAACACAGATAACAAGGCCATAAGGCCTCACGTAGTACTTATAGTTGCCGGAGGTGGTGCTAAATGCCGTCTTCCACTCATCTCCCTTCCAGATACAGATTTGGTTATAAGTACTGCGGAGGTCGAGTCTGGTGAAGACTCTCAGTTGCTCCACAGCACGGGGGACCAGAGGGAGTGGGTACCAGTGCCTCACCGTGACTTCGTTTAACCCCCTGTAGTCTATATAGAGGCATAGACCTCCATCCTTCTTCTGGACAAAGAAGAAGCTTGTGGATGCGGGTGAGGTTGAAGGATGAATGAAGCCCCGCTGGAAAGCTTCTTGTACATACTGTTCCATTGCTTGTGTTTCAGCCACTGAAAGGGGGTATACATGGCTCCTGGGAGGTGAGGCACAGGACAGGAGCTGGATGGCACAGCCCCACAGGTGGTGAGGAGGTAGCTGGGTGGCTCTGGTCTTGCTAAACACCTCTTGGAGCTCCCAGTACTCCCTGGGGATATCAGACTGGGTCATCTGGCCTGGGCTCTCGACGGACGTGGCGGCAACGAGGAGGGGGCCATAGTGCTGCCAACAGGTAGGAGACCAGAGGGTGAGATGTCTGGTGTGCCAGGATATAGAAGGGTCATGTTGCAATACTCACGGAAGGTCGAGAATGATTGGGTGGCTGGAGTAGGGTGTGTTCTTAATTCCTCAGTGTTTTTAAATCTGTGTGTGTGTGTGTGTGTGTGTCCGTGTGTGTGAATATGTGTTGGAGAAGGGTGGATATTTCTTGTGTCTATTATTTTTATGTAAAGCACTTTGGGCTGCTTCTTGCATGAATAGTGCTCTATAAATAAAGTTTGATTGATTGATTTATAGGGTAATATCAGTAGCGGGAGCTCCTCCTGTTGGCGCTCTTGCACCCAGAGGGAAATTGCAGCCCACTAGTGGAGGAAAATACCACTGCCCAGAAGTTTCCCATCCAACGCTGCCACTGTGATGGGGTTGTTGAGCTGGTGGACTGGAACCTTCAGCTGTCGCGCCAATTGTGTTCTGAAGGTCGTTCTGAAGGCCTGGATAATCCTAACTCCATAGGCTCAGCATCCGTCTTTGGCAACTGGATGAGGCCTCTGGGCTCTCTCGTGCAGGAGCTGGTCCAGATGGATGACGGCATCAATGTAGGTGGACAGAGGCAGCTCCAGATTTCTGCATGCCATCTCCACCCTCAGGTCTGGACTCAGCCCATTCCGGAAGATGGTAAGTAATGCAGGCTTGTTCCAGTCACTGGCTGCAGCTACGGTCCAAAACTTCAGGGCGTATTCTGCAGTTAGCATCGAACCTTGCCGCAGGTCCAGCAGCTGGCCCCCAGCCTTTTTCCCGGGGTGCTTGAAGACCAATCGGAACTGCTGTATAAAGCTGTCATAGGTGTAAAACGCAGCTTGGTCCCAGACAGTAGTTGCCCAGTCGAGCGCCTTGCCAGAGAGACGGGTGATGACCGCAGCTATTGTCTCCGCATTCCTCAGGGTGGAATGGTACTTGAAATAGAGGAAGAAGAAAGCCTTCACATGTGGTTAGTGAACCCTCATAGCGCTCTGGCAGGCACACTGGAGACTCACCCCGGGGCGTGGCTAGGGATGCCTGCAGACCGGCAGGAGAGACGGGGGCTTAAGCTGGTGGGGGGTGCGGGAGATAGTGACCTCAGGGAAGCCGCGAACCAATTCATCCAAAGCGGCCCCCAGTCTGGAAATCTCCCTCTGCTGCTCCACCACCAGACTGAAGATGTCGGGAGGTCAGGAGGCAAATTCGCCCGCATCTTCGGGGAGTGGGATCTTCACTGAGTCCTTGCTTTGGTGAAGTCTTCATTAAGGGATTTCTCTGTACACCTTTTGAGAGTGCAGAGAAACAGAAAGCATGGAACTGGACTTAGATGTGAAGATGAATCAGAATTTATTATGCTTTCACCACAATGCAGGAAGGCAGCGTAGGTCAAGTACAATGATGATTAATGATTTTAGGCCTGTTGCTTTGACCTCCCTGGTCATTAAATCTTTTGAGAGGCTTATCAAACAGAGCTCCAAGCCAAGGTGGAGCCCCTCCTAGACCCGTATCAGTTTGCCTACAGGGCCAAGAGGGGGGTGCAAGATGCCACAATCACCCTTCTTAATCTTCTTTACAAACATCTAGAGGGAAGTGGGAATCATGCTAGGATGCTCTTCATTGACTTCTCATCTGCTTTTAATACCATCCAACCTCATCTATTAGCTGAAAAATTGCTCAATAATTTTAGCCTTGATCCTAGTCTAGTAGGCTGGTTATTGGATTTTCTTATCCAGAGATGTCAGAGAATGAGGGTGAACAGTGAGCTGTCCAGAGTGTTAACATCATCCACTGGCTCCCCACAGGGATGTGTTCTGTCCCCTCTGTTGTACATCTTACACACCAACGACTGTCATAGCCATCATGAAGATAGGCACATCATCAAGTTTGCAGATGATTCTGTTATTGTCAGCCTACTTAGATCACATGAAATCGACCATGGCCCAGTAGTAGATGATTTTGTTTCCTGGTGTGAAAATGCTTTCCTCCACCTTAACATCGCGAAAACAAAGGACATGTCCATTGATTTCAGACGTCTCTCCAATGTCCCCCAGCACAGTGTTATCAAGGGCCAGGACATAGAAATAGTAACATCCTACAAATATCTGGGCACCTTGATAGATAACCGACTTAAGTTTGACCTGAACACTGCCTCTGTGTGTAAGAAAGGCCAACAACAACTGTTTGCACTCAGGAAACTGGCCAAATTTGAAGTGGACAGAATGCTAATGACCTTATTTTACAGAGCTTTTATTGAGTCTGTCCTGTCTTTTTCTATTATTTGCTGGTATGGTAACCTTACTATCAGATAGAAAAATGCACTTTTAAAGATTGTAAAGGTGGCCAGTAAGATTGTGGGTGTGAAATTCAGTGGCCTTACTGATATTTTTAACAAACTGATGTTTAAGAAAGCCATGTACATTAGCCAAGACCCTACTCATCCTGTGTTTGATGAATACATGCTGTTACCATCTGCCCTGCGTTTCAGAACCCCAAGTGCTTTGAAACAAAGATTCAAAAATTCCTTTATCCCTCTTTCCATTCAAGTCCTAAACTCTAGCAACAGGAGGAGATAGCTCTGGTCTATTTTGGTTATATGACCATTTATCTATTTGTTATTTTATTTATTAATTTACCTATTTATTTACTACGGCTTTTTATCTTTAAATGTGTTATTGTTGTGTGGTTTATGTCCTATGTCTTTTTATGTGGTATACTCCTGCTGCACACAAATTGCCCTTTTAGGGACAAAGAATAAACTGAAACTTGAAACTACAAAGGAACAAGGAAATGAGGTTCCTGGGTGAATTATGCTAGTAATATGCTGTACTGTGACAATAGTGCTTTAGCATTACAAAAATAAAGAAACAGGAAGCAAGGTTCCTAGTTACAATGAAGCTGCGCTGCGCATTACCAACAAGTGCAGCGCTTGAGTTTAGGTTAAATATATTACACGCTAATATGTGGGATCTAAGTCTATATAAGACTATAGCTGAGCAACAGGCTCGTGGGCTTACAAGACTTTGCACCAAATGATTGTGAAGCTCTCTATTCTATTGGCAAAGCCAAGGTAATGATGCAATATGTAACAGATGTGGGTGATCACACTGGAGCGTGGAATGCGGTCCGGGTCTTAATAGGCTACTGAGTTAGAGGGTTGGAGGCCTGGCGTTACATAATGTTACTGCTCACTATTTTTGTATTTTTTTCTTTTTTTCCCCCTGTGCATGTTCCTTCTTCTATACCAACATATTTATGTTAAAACATTGATGTAGCCTGAAGAAAGGGGGAGGGTAGGATTATACAAAGGTGGGGGGATTAGATTGACTAAGGAGGACACCAGAGTGCTGTCGCATGGAATCTCCCTAGATTATTTGTTATTGGGGCATGTAACAGGAAATTGTGCAGTCTATTTCCTGAAATTTGAGAATTGGAACAATATGTCCATGTTGGGAATTACGTATGTGTGCTATAATGAAGGGGGTGCGGTTCCTATGTCTTGTCTATAGCTTTTCAATATGTTCGTATGTATTGGTGCATTTCTTTATTGTGCTGTTATGTTGTACCCTTCCTCAGCGGAGGTGCTTCATTATGTTTCATAATTATTAAAAAAAAAAAAATAAAATAAAATAAAGCTGACCTACAAAGAAGGGGGGTGGTGGCGGGCTATTAAAAAAAAAATAAAATCATGGTCTTGTTTGAAAGGTGACACTTAGTAGATTGCTCTCAAATAGTCAGAATTGCTGACAATATTACCAAATTGAGTATCAATACTGTAAGCTTTTGTCTGACAGAAAAAAAGATCTTACACTTTCTTCCGCCCTTGTAGCACATTGACTAAGCCTCATCAGCGCAGAAAAATAGTACAGCCACAGCCAGATGCCTAACAACTGCAGGTTCAAATATTATGACTCTGTCACCAAAAATGAATATTTTATGCATTTTCCTCTGGATTCATGCATGTTCCAACAAATAATTTTGAAGTGTCCATATTTCCCTGCGTTCCTAGCCACGGTTGCGTTCCCTTTTACAATAGTTTTTACAATGTGTCCCAGTGGTCTGGCGGTGCCAAGTGTGTTCCGGGTCCGGCTGGTCCCGTGTGTTCCGAGTCCGGCTGGTGCCGTGTGTTCCGGTGTGCCGGTCCGGCGGGTTCCAGTTTGCCGGTCCAGCAAAGAGCAGTGGTCCGGTCCGGCGATGAGCAGTGGTCCAGTCTTGGTTTCCTGGCACGCCAGGAGTCATGCCTAGGGGAGGGGGTTCTGTAAGGGTTTGTGCCTTGCAGCCCCTCCCCTTCCTCGTTCTCTCGTCTCCACCTTGACAGGCTGCAGGTGCGGCCTGTTAAGGTGAAGGTGATTGAGGAGTATTTAGGGCTAGTTCCTGCAGCCCCGTGTGCCTTTGCATTTTTCTGTTTTCTCTTTGGAGAAGTGTTCTGCTCTCTTTTGTCTCCTGCTGCTGTGCAGCTTTTATTATGTATTAAACTCCGTTTTTACCTGCCTTGGCACTTGAGCCTTCTTGTTTTTGTTTGGGCCTACGGTCCCAGTGCCTGCCGGATTGCCGTTTGGCATCCGGCGGGTAGGAAACCATAACAGCTTCATTGACAAAATCATTTGCGTGAATAGTGTGTAATGCCCCCGTTATTGGCTAAACACTCATTGCTTAGTCGAGGCATCGTGCGTATGCGTCTCCCTATGGTGATTTGATGCAGTCTGTCCCATTCTTCCACCAACGCCTGGCCAAGGTCATCTAGCGTGGCTGGTGGCCTTTCACGTTGATGAACCCGTCAACCCAAGATGTCCCAGACATTTTCAATGGGGGAAAGGTCAGGGCTCCTTGCTGGCCAGGGCATCCTGTGGATATTGTGCCATTGAAGGTGGTAATTGACTATTATTGCACGGTGAGCATGGGCGTTGTCGTCCTGAAAGACAAAACGCCGCCCCTCACTTTGTGCAAATGGGGCAACATAGGGTGGCAGTATATTGTCCCGATAGTACTGGCCAGTGACTCTTCCTTGCACGATATGGAATGGGGTTCAGTTAATAGTGATCCCACCCCACACCATAACAGACCCACCACCAAATCTATCATGCTGCCTCAGGTTAACATTGGCATGGCGTTTGTTACGACATCGCCAGATGCGACCACGCCTATCAAGGAAGTCTATAGTATACCAGGACTCATCTGAGAACATTACCCGTGACCACTGATGATTTCCCCAGTTTTTATGTTGTGTACACCATTCGCTTCTATTGCCAATGTGGCGGTTGGTCAATGGCAGCACAATACGAGGCTGTCTAGCATGAAGATGGGTATCGTGTAGACAATTTGTTTTTCAAATTTCTTTATTAGGAATAACCCCTTGAGATGTATCATCTTGTTTTTGAGGGCGTCCCACACAATAAACAGATGAATAGACATAGAACAAAACAGTTAACTGTATCACTAACACAATAAAACTAAGACAGAATTACACACACACACACACACACACACACACACAAAAACATTAGTTGCATCAATCAGTACCACACTTTGAAAAATAAATAAATAACAAATATTAAAAAAACATAATAATAAAATATATATATGAATATATGAATATTTGCCCAGCAAAACAGAATATATGACACATATACAATACACAGGTATACATACAATGATGTAATAAAGGATAGCATTAACTGTAACATGTACAATTAAGCTCAAAATGTGAACACATATTTTTTAAACAAATTAATTGATGTTGTGGACCGAATATTTGGTGGTAGATTGTTCCAGTCAGACGGGGCTTTAAATATAAATGATTTTTTTCCAAATGATTTTCTGACTGTTGGAATGAAGAGAAAATTTTGTTCTGAGTGTCTTAAGGTATAGATTGATGAATAATGTACTAAAAATTGCTGTAGGTAAAAAGGATAATTGTTGTGAAAGCATTTATAAATGAAAATAAGCCAGTGAATGTGTACTAAGTGTGGTCCATTTAAGTGAGTTATACATTCTACAGTGATGATTATTGTAGGAGCAGCCAAGAATGAATCTACAAAGATTATTGTAAGCAGTATCGAGTGGTTGAAGGTTTGTTTTAGAGGCATTCTGATAGACAACATCTGCATAATCGAATAAAGGTAGGATGAGTTGTGAGGCAAGTCTCTTTCTGACAGTAAAAGAAAAGCAATTTCTTGAACGAAATGAAACAGTGGTTCCAAACTTAATTTTATGGTGAATATAATTAATGTGATATTTGAATGAAAGTGTAGAATCAAGCCAAAATCCTAAGTATTTAAATTTATCCACTGTCTGCAGTGGTGTACCATCATTACATGTTATATTTAGGTTTATAGATTTATTTTTTAATGCATGTTTTGAGCCAAAAATCATGGTATAGGATTTGGTTCTGTTAAGCAGTAATTTATTTGCAAAAAGCCAGTTTTGGAGATGATCAAAGTCTGCTTGAAGTGCAGTTTGGATGTGTGATATATCTGGTTTGGAAGTGTATATGAATGTATCATCTGCATATAGCTGAATGGAAGAGTGTGAGCATATGAGGGGGAGATCATTAATAAAAATGGAAAAGAGAAGTGGACCCAGTGTTGAGCCCTGAGGTACTCCTGTTTGTTGAGTAAATAAATTGGATTTTTGACCTTGAATAACTACACGCTGTTTTCTGTTAATTAAGAACTGAACCATAATAGTGCATTTCTGGAAAGACCAATTGAGTGAAGTTTATCTAACAGCAAGTAAGGGTCAACTAAATCAAAAGCTTTATTCAAATCAATAAAAATGGCACCAGTCAGGGACCCATTATCAAATGAAGTTAATACATCATTTTTTATTTTCATAAGAGCAGTAGTGGTTGAATGATTTTGTCTAAAGCCAGATTGGAATGGTGATAGAATATTGTTATTATTAAGATAATGGGATAATTGATTGAATATTAATTTTTCAAACACTTTAGCAATGGAGCATATTATAGAAATTGGTCTGTAATTATTTGGCTCAAGAATGTCACCTGCTTTATGGAATGGAGTTATACGGGAACATTTCCAGATGGCTGGAAGCTCGCACGTAGAAATGGACAAATAAATCAGCAAGTGGATACATTAGTATATGTGAGGCTAATTTAAGGTATCTTGCTTCCATTCCATCCAGTCCTACACCACTGCTAGACTTTATCTGTTTTATAACAGCTAAAACCTCTGAGGGTGTTATTTTTTTAAATGAAAAGCTGTTGTGTTGAGGAAAGTTTTTGCTGCAATTGATTGTGTAAGAGGGAGGTAATAAATCAAAACAGACAGAGGCAAAATGTTGGCCAAACACTTGGGCTATAGATTGAGGATTACGTGTTATTATATCACCATCTCTTATTTGATTAATAGAAGCTTTATTAGAAGTATTAATTATATTTTGTATATTTTTCCAGAATTGTTTAGGATTCTTAAAATTATTTGATAAACATTCTTTATAATAGTCTGATTTAGAATTGCGAGTCATGGTTTTGGAGATATTTCTTAATTTTCAATATATTTTCCAGTCAGTATTTTCCCTTGTTTGGCGGAATTTTGCCCAGGCTTGATCTCTTTGCCTGAAGAGACTTATAAGTTCAGCATTTACCCATGGAAGGTGTCTTCCCTTTACCCTTGTGAATTTCCATGGAGCATGCTTATCTAAAACTTGAGTAAATACAGAAAGTAAGAAGTCCCAAGCATTCTGAACATTAGGTATTAATTGGTACCTTTCCCAATTAATGGAGATTAAATCATTAATAAATAAATCTATATTCATTTTCTTATTCTGGCGTATCTCAATAATTTTTGGTGGAAATTTGGGAGTTTTAATTTTCCATATACAGAAAACAACAGAGTGGTCACTAAAACAATCATATAAGACACCTGACATAGTCCATCTATTAGGATGAGTAACAAGAATCCAGTCCAATAGAGATTGACTTTTTTGAGTAAGTCGAGTGGGTTCCCTGATAAGTTGTGTTAGATTTAAATTTTCAAAATTAGTTCTATCTTTAATAGAAGAACTATCAAGCCAGTTT
Organism: Gymnothorax javanicus; assembly: GCA_029692085.1. Taxonomy (NCBI): domain Eukaryota; kingdom Metazoa; phylum Chordata; class Actinopteri; order Anguilliformes; family Muraenidae; genus Gymnothorax; species Gymnothorax javanicus. Next base: position 16,735,203 of record CM056197.1, read on the forward strand.
TTGTTGAAATCACCCAAAATGATCATCTCACTTTTACATGGGAGCACTGGCGTAGCTACACATGTGCCTGGACGTGCCGGTGCCATAGAGAGAGCGAAAGTCGCGTCATTTCCATTGACTCCAATGGACCAATTTTTTCGCAGCAATGGAATAGTTCCCGGAAGTTATCAAATAAGACTAGTCACGCTGCTGAGTTGAAGCGAAGAAGATCCGGTCATGATGCATTTACTGAAGGTATTTACAGAAGGTAAGATGTTTAAATAATTATATTGCATGTCGTCAGCACATCTGAATTTAATTTACACGTACAGTAAAGCATTCAATTGGATTAACCCCCTCTAAATATGGCGATGTATTTAACGTTTATGGACAACAAATTGGGCTAGGATACTAGCTAGCTAGTTAAAGTTGCAACGCATAGTAACTAGCGTTAACCACGAGCAGCATAATAGCCAATTGTAAATTCCGGTCTTTCAATGCCATTTCATACACCGCCGTCGTGGAATTGGAGAAAAATGTCTCTCAGACGTGATTTTTGTGGGGTGGGGGAGTCAAATATTAATTATTAATTTTAAAATTGGCGGAAATGTATTGGTTTTGTCAGTGTTGTGATGAGTGGAGGCGATGAAGTGAGGTTATCCATTTTGAGTTAAAGCTGACGATAGTGTAATAAAGTTTACGTTATTCAATAACAAAAAGGACTTTTATTTGTCGTGATACATCGCTATTAATATTGATTTTATGTGTAATTTTTTTTTTTACTTGTATGCAGTAAAATAAATCGTAACCAATGGTTTGAGTGTTTTGGGATTTGTGAATCAGTTGACTATTACCTGCTTAGATTTTGTTGCCGCTCAGCTGATTTAGGATTGATGGCAAATGGAGAGGGAAGCTGGGGACCAAATACAAGATTAAAACCCAATAAAAAGTCAAACTGGGCCAAACATACAAGGCTAAGTGGGGAATCATAATGAATGCAAAAAAAAAAAAAAAAGAAATAAAAAATAAGCTGTACTGTATTACATGTCTAAGACTGAAGAACATGAGACATCTTTATACATATTCCCATCACATCAGTAACTGATGCCACTTTCCATACTTAGTTCAACGTCAACATACTGATGATGTTCCATTGGGAAAGTAAGCCCCTCCACATCTCCTGTGCAATTTCCCATCTAAGCCAATATAGGTGCAGGAATAGTCCCCCCCCCCTCCCCAGGTGGTTGTTGGCCTGGCAACCTAGTACTTGTTGTGGGCCCCGTGCCAGGGTAACAAGGTCTAACCCTTTCTCTTTTTCTCACCCTCTCTCTCTTTCAGCAGAAGAACCACATCCAATCTGGTTAGAGCCAGAGGACCCCCTGCAATGAGACAGACGACACTCACCCTGCACCCTGAGTCTCGACTTTCTAAGCTTTGGAAGCCTTTTCCTGTTCCTTATTTTCAATAAACTGGACATTAAGCTTCCCAGTTGTGTGGTTTGGTTGTGAAAAAGTGTTGGAGTATGATTACCTCACATTTGTAGTTGTTTTAATTTTTAATGATTGTTAGATTGCTCTTACTAACTTGAGGCAACAGTTTTTTGCTCCTCTTCACATCACTGGGGAAATTGACTCTGACTCTTTTTTTTTGGCAACACATCCTCTTGAGGGTGTAATGATGCATGTTAAACGTAATACTGTAACAGTGTTATCTAGCTGTTATAACGAAAAATAACTGAAATATAGTTATAACAGGGCAGGCTACTTACCCTCAAGTGGCCTGATGTTACCCTCAAAAAGTGGCCCTTGATGTAATTATAGATCCTGCTAATTGGTGAAATGCCTGTACCTTGATTAAAATCCTTGATAGTATTATAGATCCTATTGTACACACTCTTTACTATGGATTACAAGCCAAATGCCTGTAATGTTCTTGCCTAGTTGTCAAAAATTTTGCAAAGTGATGCTATGGTTTCACTTTTTGCAATCAAATTGTTATCTTGATCCTATTGTTTATTTGATAAGCTTAAATGATTGCACTGTTTAAATAGAACCAAAGAATTTTATATGGATCTCATGAGGTGGTCCAGATGAGGCTAGGCTAGTCTGTGTTGTAATTGGCCTAGTTATCCTTTTCTGCCTAGGAGGGTTGTCTGGTACAGGTATTAACTGTATAAGCTAACTGTCATAAGATTGATTGCACTGGTAGTGTTTTTGTGATGCTATAGCCTTTTTGTTTCATTTTTGAAGGCTCTGGTACAAGGTACAAATTGTTAACTTTTCTGCTGTTTGTTATCTATATGGAGAGTATTTTATTTGGTAAGCTTCTGTGATTGCACTGGTTAAATAGCAACCAAAGAATGACCAAACACTTTTATGGGCTATGTTGGATAGCTATATGGAGAGTAATGGATAAGGTGTATTTCTGAAGGATAGGTGTATTTCTGTGAAGGCTGGTACAGGTGCATTAACTGTATAAGCTAACTGTTATGGCTGTGTTGTAGCTATATGGAGAGTAATGGATGGGTGTATTTCTGTGAAGGCTCTGGTACAGGTACATAAACTGTATAAGCTAACTGTGTTATGGCTGTGTTGTAGCTATATGGAGGGTAATGGATAGGTATATTTCTGTGAAGGCTCTGGTACAGGTACATTAACTGTATAAGCTAACTGTTATGGCTGTGTTGTAGCTATATGGAGAGTAATGGATAGGTGTATTTCTGTGAAGGCTCTGGTACAGGTACATCAACTGTATAAGCTAACTGTGTTATGGTTGTGTTGTAGCTATATGGAGAGTAATGGATGGGTGTATTTCTGTGAAGGCTCTGGTACAGGTACATAAACTGTATAAGCTAACTGTTATGGCTGTGTTGTAGCTATATGGAGAGTAATGGATAGGTGTATTTCTGTGAAGGCTCTGGTACAGGTACATTAACTGTATAAGCTAACTGTGTTATGGCTGTGTTGTAGCTATATGGAGAGTAATGGATAGGTGTATTTCTGTGAAGGCTCTGGTACAGGTGCATTAACTGTATAAGCTAACTGTGTTATGGCTGTGTTGTAGCTATATGGAGAGTAATGGATAGGTGTATTTCTGTGAAGGCTCTGGTACAGGTACATTAACTGTATAAGCTAACTGTTATGGCTGTGTTGTAGCTATATGGAGAGTAATGGATAGGTGTATTTCTGTGAAGGCTCTGGTACAGGTACATTAACTGTATAAGCTAACTGTTATGGCTGTGTTGTAGCTATATGGAGAGTAATGGATAGGTGTATTTCTGTGAAGGCTCTGGTACAGGTACATTAACTGTATAAGCTAACTGTGTTATGGCTGTGTTGTAGCTATATGGAGAGTAATGGATAGGTGTATTTCTGTGAAGGCTCTGGCACAGGTACATTAACTGTATAAGCTAACTGTGTTATGGCTGTGTTGTAGCTATATGGAGAGTAATGGATAGGTGTATTTCTGTGAAGGCTCTGGTGCAGGTACATTAACTGTATAAGCTAACTGTTATGGCTGTGTTGTAGCTATATGGAGAGTAATGGATAGGTGTATTTCTGTGAAGGCTCTGGTACAGGTACATAAACTGTATAAGCTAACTGTGTTATGGCTGTGTTGTAGCTGTATGGAGAGTAATGGATGGGTGTATTTCTGTGAAGGCTCTGGTGCAGGTACATTAACTGCATAAGCTAACTGTTATGGCTGTGTTGTAGCTATATGGAGAGTAATGGATAGGTGTATTTCTGTGAAGGCTCTGGTACAGGTACATAAACTGTATAAGCTAACTGTGTTATGGCTGTGTTGTAGCTATATGGAGAGTAATGGATAGGTGTATTTCTGTGAAGGCTCTGGTACAGGTACATTAACTGTATAAGCTAGCTGTGTTATGGCAGTGTTGTAGCTATATGGAGAGTAATGGATAGGTGTATTTCTGTGAAGGCTCTGGTACAGGTACATTAACTGTATAAGCTAACTGTGTTATGGCTGTGTTGTAGCTATATGGAGAGTAATGGATAGGTGTATTTCTGTGAAGGCTCTGGCACAGGTACATTAACTGTATAAGCTAACTGTGTTATGGCTGTGTTGTAGCTGTATGGAGAGTAATGGATAGGTGTATTTCTGTGAAGGCTCTGGTGCAGGTACATTAACTGCATAAGCTAACTGTTATGGCTGTGTTGTAGCTGTATGGAGAGTAATGGATAGGTGTATTTCTGTGAAGGCTCTGGTGCAGGTACATTAACTGCATAAGCTAACTGTTATGGCAGTGTTGTAGCTATATGGAGAGTAATGGATAGGTGTATTTCTGCGAAGGCTCTGGTGCAGGTGCGTAAACTGTAGGCCTATCCTGTTTTGCAGAGACTGAGGCTTCAGTTTGTAGAATCTGGAAATATAAGTGACAAATGGCTGATAAGCTCGGTCCAGAGCCAGGCCAAATGGCAATAGAACTGTAGATATTGCATATTTCATTTTACAAAAGATTGATCCATTTCCAAACCAGTAAAATTCATCTGTGCCTTTGGGTTAGGTTCTGAGCGGCACCTCTGTAGGATCTGCAGACGCTGATGCGTGGGGGAGCCCAGAGGCTGTAAGGGACAAATGTCTGATAAGCTCAGTCCAGAGCCATGCCAGATAGCAATAAAACTTTTGTGGACTTCCAGGAGGTGACAATGGTCTCATCACAGGGGGGGGTTGTTGCAGGGCTCTGGCTGACACAATGCCCCTGTGCGAGTCATATTACTGACCTAAGTCTTACGTTAAAGTCCAGTTATATTAATCTGTTTCAAATAATCTAAACCTCTGAGAAGAGCATAATATGTTTATATGTTCAATATCCTGTTAAGAAATCACTTATATACTTATAACCCAATTAAACTATATATTAATTCATCTTAAGACTTTTTTCATGACAACTGCATCATATTAGTACATATTCATATCATGTTTGGTCTTGTTATTCTCGGGGAATCTAAGGAGTTGAATGGAGTATGTTTCATTCCCATTGAAATTATGGTTCGTTCTCTTTTGAAACTCCTGAGAATTTGGTCAGAATACTCTCTGGTAATCACCCTATTCTCCTCTCTCTGCTGAAGTGTTTTATTACCCAAAAACCGGATTCGACCCCCCTTCCAAGTGTTTATGGCCATGCCGCCTGGATCAAAGGCGTGATTTGGCTTAAAGCAAAGAGAAACAATCCATTCTGGGAAGATCGTATCCGACCTGTCCCCGCGTACGTAAGTACGTGAGTAGTCCTTTTCAATGATGTAACATCGTATTTCGAACTTCCCGCGCGCGTTAGTGCGTGTATCCTTTTCCTCCAGGTATGACTTTATTCTCCTCTCCTAAATTATGTGTAACTTGTAATTGGCTTAGTGTTGATTTGTATGATTTAAGCTTTTGCCTACCTGGTGAATAAATCATTGTTATTCCTTTAAGCTTGCGTGGTCTCCATGACTCCTAATCCCTTTGTCCTTTCCAGCCACGTTACGACCGGTACTTAGGGGGTAAGTCCTTATCATTCCAGACTAGCTAGCTGATGTTTTAAAGGATGTGATGGGCTTTAAGTTGGATTGCAAGTTACGGTCTACTCATATAAAGGGTTTATGTAGTATCAGTCCTGGGATTTTGACCTTAAGGGTTTTCTTGAGCTTATAAACCGGTGCCTGGCCGATCCCCTTAAGGGGCCCTGTGGTGCGCATTATGTAGCATCGGTCCTGGGGATTGACCTTAAGGGTTTTCTTGAGTTTATAAGCCAGTGCCTGGCCGATCCCCTTAAGGGCCCTGTGGTGTGCATAAATCTGGGTTCATGATATGTTTATGCCAAAGTTGCTACTATCATGGTAATTTCTTCCATCCTCTAGAGCTCTCACCGAACTAAGATCCGGCAACTGCGCTTATTACCCGGGGCGTCAGTTGAGTAACTGGGTTTTCACGGATGAGTCTGGCGATGTAGCTGCCCCGAGATTCACGCATGTGTCCCTAAACTATAAGTTCTAATTCTAATTTGGAGTCAGATATTTAACGAGGGTATAACTAAATTTGGTATCCTAAATTTATTATGGAGTCAGATTAATTGTAACCGTTGTGCTTTTGTGCCCCCGTCCCTTCTAACGGAGAAAATATATCCATTTTATTGTGATTCGCACCAGCCAGGACGTCGCGCGATATAATACTAGCCAAAAAGAACACGTTGAACCTTCGCCCTACAATTTCCGCCGTTGGTTATTGTTTTGTGGGTTTTACAGCTGGTGACCCCGACGTGATGGCTTTCGTGTATTATACCGTAATATGTTGGTTTGGGAATCTTTGCATTTTGCGGCGTGACGGCCTTATGCGTAATCGGAAGCGCGTGATTCTGTTTTCCGACGCCTTCCGAGATGTTTCCGCATTGTGCTGGCTGAAGTGTGAATCTCCACATCCGATGTGATCCTGGTTTCTTCCGCGATCTGGCCGGCTCCATCAGTCGTCATCCACATGTGGTAAGTAACGGTGTTTTCTACTTTGTAGGATTCAGGGAAAGTTAGAATTCACTGCATAGAGACCGTTGTTAAGGGATCGATATATCCCCAAATAGGCCTGGGACCGTAGAAACCAGGCACAAGTTTCAATTTTATCTCTTTCGGGATCAGAGAATGGAGTGCAAGTTGTAGGAATGTTTGCATGAGCCTTCTTTGTTTTTCTGTTATCTCTTCAGACTGCGCTGTTTTCAGATTAATCCGGGTCATTTGATATTTTCATGCTTTTGTGTAGAAGGTTTAATGGCAAGTTGGAGGTGATTGGGTTTCTGTGTGCAGTCGGGGGTTTTGGCATTTTTAAGTGGATGCGAATATCTGTTGTTGTTGCTTGGCACATCGGGCTTGACTCTTCTTCGACCGTAGGTTGTTTGTGCTTTGGCACCTAGACTGGGCGGTTGGGACAGCGAGGATCCGGTGGTAATGCCATAGCAGGGATAAAGCTTGCCACTGAAAGTGTTGAATACTCTTTGCCTGTTCTTGAAGCCAGGAAAGATTGTGTTCGAAGTTTTGCGCATGTGTTCCGAAAGTAATCCGCAATTGTGTGCATTTGATGGATTTGGTGCAAGGTCCTGCTGTAACTGTGCAGACAATCTTGCCCAAATACTGGAAGAAATGGGACACTGGTGAAATGCCAGTGTGATTTTGAAGGAGTCTTGTGCGTAGGGGGAGTGGGAGATTAGCTTCGAAATATCATTGGACTTACGGATTTTATCGTTGTAACAATCGCACATGGGTTGCAAGTATGTTCTTTAGTGCTCTGACCCGCATCATTGGTTCAGTTTGAGTTGACAAATATTTCCATCCTCTTGTCTTGTTAAACTTTGTGTAAAGGTAATAGCTTACGGTTTCACTGCCCAGTGTGTGCGCTCTTTTGATCAGCGCCCTGAGAGAGATGCAAAACGGCATTCGGAAAATTGTAATAATTTGGACTCAAAAGTTTAAGTAGGGTGCATTCTGCGCCATTGGTTTTCGAAGTTGGTCAAATTCGGCAGAAGTTTTCGTGCCGGCAGTCTTTTGGGACACGGACAGTGATTAGACTAATTCTTGATTGGGTTTGTAATGTGGCTTTTCGCAAGCGGAATGTTCAGCAATTTCGGTATGGGCTGAAGTTTGCTGTTACGGGCCACGTGGGCTTCTCGGACTGCAGGTTGTTTTGCTTCAGGCGACTAGACTGTGCGAATTGTGGGAGGATATGTGTCCTGGACATAGCAACGGGAAAGCTTATTGCTGAAAGGGTTGAATATTTTTGCATTGCACGTAAAATTGGGAAATTGCCATTATAACCGCTCTAAAAATCTGCTTGCATTTAAGCTTATCCCAAGTGCGTATTGAAGCTGCCATATTACTTTTGCACAAAGGATTAACAAGTTGAACGGCCCGCCATTTTTGACTCGCTTTGTTGGGGAATATAACGTGGTTTCATCTGAGGCAGCCATTGGTTGAGTTTGCATGTGGGTAGGTGCTTCCTCCAGAGGGGGGGAAAGTCTTAGCCGACCCATTGGGTCACGTGACTATTCGCCGGGGAGCTGGTTGGCTGATACAGCCCCGAGTCAATCCGTGTAATATGGTGACGTAGCCCGTTGCGGGTGAGCTGGTTGGCTGACCCGGCCCTCATCATAAATGCTAGTCAAATGGCGCTCTTCAAATCGGCCAATCACTGCCACGTTTCATGCTGGTTTCCGGTCTTTCTGCCGGGAAGGAGAAGGAGAAGGCGGAACCAGCACTAAGTCGCATGCTGTGACCACCATCTTGAGTGTGGCCATTCACTATCAACGTACTTGCCTTTTAACCGTTATATTTGAAGCAAACCGTCTAACATAATTACGTTTTGTGTGGATTTCACCAACCACCAAATACGTTTATTGGAATTAATGTTTGGTTAACCATTGTTGTATACTATCATTGCCACTAGTCATCAAGCAACATCTGAGCTTTAAATGTCTAGTGGGACATTGAGTCTCTTTTGTCTGCCCCAGCAGGGGGTACTGTTTATGGCCTCATGGAAGTAGGTAATTAGATTTAGAATGCCTACATGAGTTGCCTTTTTTAGGAGAAATATTCCTCCCCTACATTTATTTTTCCTAAAATTCATTTCTATAAAATTTGCATCCGTCCTTAGGTATTGGAGCCAGATGGGTTTGGTCGCTTTTGGCAAAGATTAGTGTCTTTCTACTCATGCTTGCCGTGTTTCTCACAGCCTGCCATTCCTCTACTTGTGCTCCCTCTCTCTGATCCTATTCACCCCTTTGTCAGTTAGGACTATGTTCCTCGAAACATGGATCACTTCAATCTATAAGCCTGTACTCTTTATAGAGTGCATGAATTAATCAGAGTTACTAGTACATCAGTAACTCAACGATGGTTGCCTGCATTCCTACTGGATTGCATGGTTCAGCCTGTTTTTAATGTCTGTTTGTCTTTTCAGTGTCTGAAGCTATGCAGACATTCACCCTGCATAGTTCATTCTCTTACAGTCTTCACACCTGAGAGCCTTGATTTTACAGCAGATGTCTAAGGTGATGACATCCTCTCAGGGGTGGAGGAAGTTGCGGGGCCATAAAACACCCGCTTCGTGGGTAACAGGCCCCATCCAAGCCACTTTACAACCCTCAATCACACATGCCAGGCCGCACACACATGCATACACACAGGGTAGGGGATTAGGCCCCCAACCTTGTGTGTAACAGGCGGCGCGGGGCTGCAAAGCTCCGAGGGCACGTTAAATCGCGCGTGTATAGTGCAGGGGAGTAAACTGAAGGCCCTCGTGTCCAGTCAAGTATGAATTGACATACTGCCGTGGTACCGTCTAGTCGGGCGTGTTGTCGCCTTTTGTGTGGGCAGCACGCGTGGTGCGTGGGTGATAGCCCACACCTAAGCAGAGGGACGATAGTACGACCTCTGTGAACAGGCAAGGCTGGTGAAAACGGTCAAAGTTTCTATACCCATAGCTAAGTGGGGTAGGGATCCGACCGTCGGCTCCCACCTGGGTGGCTGATAACCACTACGGGATTCGGGGATCGCTATCGACTGGGTCACCGGCCGGTCGGGTCGCGATGGCAGTAAGTCCCTTTTGTTGGCCGCCCGCGCTGCCGCTCAATGTACAGTCAGGCCACCATAAGCCAAAAAAGCGAATGCGTCAGTAGGCGAGTGGTGCTTCTGTGATCGGTGAGCTTTGAAAAGAAGACGCCGGGAAGCAGAAGACAGAGTTCTGAACCTGGGGGAGCCTGGGCAAAGATCTCTGTGGGAAGGGATCTAGCCTAGAACTGCGCCCTGAGAGGGGAGGTTCAAAGGATCAAAGTGACCACTTGCATTTCTTCATGTTTGTCTGTGTTTATCCTGATCCGAGGGGAAAGCCATAAAGCATTGTTTCATTTAAAACTGACACTAACTTCGTCTGTTCTTTCTTTCTGAAAACAGGGGTGATGGAATCTTCAACAGTGCCATTCACTCATCCTCAGTCACTGTCCCCTTTGAGGTGTCGTAAGGTTACCCAGACGGCGGGGACATGTGAATTGTAGGGTAATTGCATGCACTGCATTAACTTTTTCATCCATTGTGTTCCACAGGACAGTTTGCTGGCAGGAAGACCCCCAACTAAATGTTTCCAATTAACTTTCACACTTTCTGATTCCTGCAGGTTTAGTTTTAACAGAGTACCTTGGTCATGTCTTGTCTTGGTCTCCCTTGTTGTTGTCAATTTGGCAGGGTGCTGTTTCTAAAATTTTCTATACAGGCATCAAGGATTTGAGGACCTGACTTTGCCATTTACACCTGAGGAACAGAAGCTCCATTTATATGCTTTTGGCTGATTTGGATATTGGGATTTCATCACAAACATGGTAGCGAGGCAAGGGGGAAACACAGCAAAACACAATGAATCCCTGTCTACCCTTCTGGCTCTGGGGAGCCATTTCTTCCACTATTCAACTTATTATGGACACACATTCAAATTCCAGCAATATGTGCACCAACGCGGGCGGCCGCCGGACCTCAAACATCTCTTCAGCTACCAGATTCATACAGGACAAAGGACATTTTCATATGGACAAACTGCAGTTGTGTTTGTGATTGTGAATTACATGTAAAGAGTGTGGGTTGATACAAAAATAGGTTGAGAGGAATCAATCAAAATTCTATTTTATAATGTGGCATTTAATGGACTGGAGCATGGAGGTTTCTTACACTGAAGGCCAAAGGTAGTGTGCCTTAAAAGTTCATAAAGTGAGGTAAAACTACATATGCATTGATCCAAATAAGTCCCATTTACCTTTAATATTTTTCAGAATTAAATTGGGAATTCCTACAAAAGTGCTTCTGACCAGCCTATTATGTGTATCAGCCCCACTCTCTCAGTTAATCTCCAAATCATATCATGTGACGTAAATTGCTGAATGTCTGGACATAGTAATTTCACGATTTCCAATATTTCACCATATCACTTCAGTATAGCTCATGTAAATATTCTATTGTTTTTTTTCATCTGTAACTGTTTATTTTCATTGCACTTTAAATCAGCTGCTTAAATGATTTGATATTGTGACCGCCATTGGATTTTTTCCCTCTGGGGTTTTTTCCAATTGGTTGGTTACTTAGTTAGTGGCACATATAATCTTTTTGCTTTCCCTAGTCAAGGGTGGGAAAGTTTTTGGTTTATGTGCTGGTTTGTTCTGCGATTTCTATTATTCATGATTTTAGGAAAAATTACTTTTCAAACCATCATTTCATTTGGCATAATAAAATTAGTTCAACTAGTACACCAACTAACTTCAGATAATAGACTCATAGAACAAACCTAGATAACATACTTTTAATTTTATTTTACTTTTTGTTCGCTTTCCTTTTAATTTCTTCCCGTTTCATGTTAATAAAATGGTTGTCTCTCTTTTAACTTCCCAAATCACACTTCACTAAATTCTCAATTATATTGCAGTGAGAGGAAACAATCCATTTTTTCCATTTTATCGTGTGATGCAACTGTCATGAAAAACTCAACTACTCTTAAATCTGTAATTTCTCATCAATACTTCTTCTATAGTCTTAGCAAGCATTCCCTGGTACTCGCAACATCAGCCATACAATCACCTAGGTAATCTTTTATGACCCCGTGTGTGGACCTCTATTGTACAGGGTCAGGGGGTGAATTTGTAGAATCTGGAAATATAAGTGACAAATGGCTGATAAGCTCGGTCCAGGGCCAGGCCAAATGGCAATAGAACTGTAGATATTGCATATTTCATTTTACAAAAGATTGATCCATTTCCAAACCAGTAAAATTCATCTGTGCCTTTGGGTTAGGTTCTGAGCGGCACCTCTGTAAGATCTGCAAACGCTGATGCGTGGGGGAGCCCAGCGACTGTATGCGACAAATGGCTGATAAGCTCAGTCCAGAGCCATGCCAGATAGCAATAAAACTTTTTGTGGACTTCCAGGAGGTGACAATGGTCTCATCACAGGGGGGGGTTGTTGCAGGGCTCTGGCTGACACAATGCCCCTGTGCGAGTCATATTACTGACCTAAGTCTTACGTTAAAGTCCAGTTATATTAATCTGTTTCAAATAATCTAAACCTCTGAGAAGAGCATAATATGTTTATATGTTCAATATCCTGTTAAGAAATCACTTATATACTTATAACCCAATTAAACTATATATTAATTCATCTTAAGACTTTTTCATGACAACTGCATCATATTAGTACATATTCATATCATGTTTGGTCTTGTTATTCTCGGGGGAATCTAAGGAGTTGAATGGAGTATGTTTCATTCCCATTGAAATTATGGTTCGTTCTCTTTTTTGAAACTCCTGAGAATTTGGTCAGAATACTCTCTGGTAATCACCCTATTCTCCTCTCTCTGCTGAAGTGTTTTATTACCCAAAACCGGATTCGCCCCTTCCAAGTGTTTATGGCCATGCCGCCTGGATCAAAGGCGTGATTTGGCTTAAAGCAAAGAGAAACAATCCATTCTGGGAAGATCGTATCCGATCTGTCCCCGCGTACGTAAGTACGTGAGTAGTCCTTTTCAATGATGTAACATCGTATTTCGAACTTCCCGCGCGCGTTAGTGCGTGTATCCTTTTCCTCCAGGTATGACTTTATTCTCCTCTCCTAAATTATGTGTAACTTGTAATTGGCTTAGTGTTGATTTGTATGATTTAAGCTTTTGCCTACCTGGTGAATAAATCATTGTTATTCCTTTAAGCTTTGGTCTCCGTGACTCCTAATCCCTTTGTCCTCCGCCTCCTAATCCTTTTTGTTCCTTTCATTCCAGACCTGATGTTTTAACCCGGTGATGGGCTTTAGGGGATTGCAAGTCCTTATCATTCCAGACTAGCTTAGCTGATGTTTTTAACCCTTTCGGATGTGATTTTAGGGCTTTAAATTCCCGTTGGAATTCCCTTGTTAGTTACGGTCTACTCATATTTTTTTAAAAGGGTTTATGTATGGCATATCGGTCCTGGGATTTTTTTGCTTTATTGACCTTAAGGGCTTTCTTGAGCTTATAAACCGGTGCCATGTTAGTTACATTTTGTCGTTTTATAGCATTTTTATAAAGTCTTCTTTAAATTCGTTTCCATTTTAATACCCAGCACCCAGCACTGTATTTTAGCGCGTGGAACGATGGGATTTAAAAATAAATACGGACTACTTCCCGTCAAATTGTGGACATGTAACATGGCATCGATCCTAGCCGTGTTTCTAAACGTAAATACAACGTGGATGAAGTTTTTGCTTTATTGAATGACTCTGACGATTTTGAATATCCAGAGGGGGAGAGGATTAAAACATAAAACATCAGTTATGGGAAACTTATTATGAGATTTGGTGTTATTTTATTGTTATTTTGAATAACAATCATGTCCGGTATGCATCTGGGCCATTTGCCTGTAGGGGCCCTGTGGTGCGCGATCGGGTCCTGGGGATTGACCTTTAGGGTTTTCTTGAGTTTATAAGCCAGTGCCTGGCCGATCCCCTTAAGGGGCCCTGTGGTGTGCATAAATCTGGGTTCATGATAGGTTTATGCCAAAGTTGCTACTATCATGGTAATTTCTTCCATCCTCTAGAGCTCTCACCGAACTAAGATCCGGCAACTGCACTATTACCCGGGGGCGTCAGTTGAGTAACTGGGTTTTCACGGATGAGTCTGGCGATGTAGCTGCCCCGAGATTCACGCATGTGTCCCTAAACTATAAGTTCTAATTCTAATTTGGAGTCAGATATTTAACGAGGGTATAACTAAATTTGGTATCCTAAATTTATTATGGAGTCAGATTAATTGTAACCGTTGTGCTTTTGTGCCCCGTCCTTCGAACGGAGAAAATATATCCATTTTATTGTGATTCGCACCAGCCAGGACGTCGCGCGATATAATACTAGCCAAAAAGAACACGTTGAACCTTCGCCCTACAATTTCCGCCGTTGGTTATTGTTTTTGGGTTTTACAAGTTATCAATATATTTTCTGCCTGATTGTTGCCTATAGGCAATCACTACCACATATCTTATTGCTATGTGGTAGTGAGTAATGGATTGTTTTATTTTTGTGAAGGAGCGTAGCCTTTTGTGTTTGAGAAAATTTAAGTGGCACACTCCATTTTTCCAAGGCACACCCAGTGTCATTTTTCTGGCTACGCCACTGCATGGGAGAGAATTAATGGTTGAAATTAAGCTAGTAAATGCCTCCACAGGGGCAGAGGGCGGGCAATATACACTGCCGATAGTGATGTGCTTGTTCTGATTAAAAATTATTTTCACAAAAAGGCATTCAAAATACAATGGTTCAACCGTAGGCGTAAGCAGTTCAGACACAAGTTTTGAAGCAACATAAACAGCTACACCACCTCCTCTGGAGATTCTGTCAGATCTATTTAGTACATAATTTACTAGTTCAATTTCATTGTCAGATATTTTGCTACTAAGCCATGTTTCAGACAGGGTTATAATATCTGGATTATGTTGGACCACCCATGCATGCAATAAATCAATTTTTGGCAGAAGACCCCTAACATTTAAATGAATGATTTTAAGACCTTTGGTATTATCCAGTTGGAGAAGAAATTTTCTTAGAGATACTAGCAGCAGTAAACAATACAATAAAGCAAGGCAAATAAAAATATTTATATGGAATATAAAGTGCAATCATACTGATGGAAGCAACAATATAGACACGGACAGACATCGAAAGAAATACACTCAAAACTAAACCAAACATAAAACACAAAAGTACATCTAATTTAATCTAATTTCTAATCGTCTGACCTGTCACTCGGACACCAGTAGCCTGATGTCAGTTTGCAGCAATCTGATTTGCTGGTTGTGTGCGATTTCTCAGAGCCTGGGTACGAATCAACTGATCCTGGGCTCTTGTTGTTGACCAAGGACGCCCTGAACAGCGTCGATCATTAACATTATGGGTTAGCTGATACCTGCTCCATAATCTGCCAATCACAGACTGGGAAACATTGAAGAAATTGACAACCTAAAACTGACGGCTGCCAGTTTCAAGCATACCAATTTCTAGTTCAGCACATTGGAGACGTTGCATTGCAAGAACAAAAATGTCTCAGATGAACAAAATCAACAAAGGATTACAGTCAGAAGCTTTCAGAATGAAAGAAGTCTCGATAACAAAGGAGATGACCTTTCTCTAAAGTGTCAAATTCAAATATGCACCCGGTCACGTGTTCAGGATTTCCACGTGTGCACCATTGGCTGCGTTTTGGTGCTCCGTTTTAGAGCAGTTCATGTTATATTCATCACATATCCTTTATCCTTTATTGGAGTCCAGGGGCAGGGGGCTGACTACAGACAGAAGGCAGGGACCCACCCAGGCCGATTCACCACTCCATAACAGGGCACACACACCGCTCATTCATACCCATGGGCAATTTAGTGTCTCTAATTAGCCTGATGTGCATATCCTTGGACTGTGGGAGGAAACTGATGGACCCAGAGGAAACCCACACAAACACAGGGAAAACATGAAAACTCCACCCTCCCCTGGCCAGACTTGTACCCACAACCTTCTTGCTGTGAGGCAGCAGGGCTAATCACAGCACCACCATGCTGCCTGCTCATGTTTTGCCCAAACATAACAGGACCATCTGTTACAGGTGTTTTTCTGAAGATTCCCCAATTTTTCCCAGTCCTTTTATTCCCCAGTCCCAATTCCTTTGGAATGTATTACATTTGGAATTTGCAAATATTTACAAAAGTCAATATAGTTCATAAGGTGAAACTTCAAGCTATTTCTCTTTTCTTCTAATTTTAACTATATGCAGGTAAAACAGAAAACTAAAGTTGCCTTCCTGCTTATGTGTAGAGATTTCTCTGGATTCTCTGAATCTTTTGATGATATTATGGACTGTAGATGATGAAATCCCTGAATTTCTTGCAATTGCACATTGAGAAATGTTGTTCTTAAACTGTTGGACTATTTGCTCACGCAGTTGTTCACAAAGTGGTGAACCTCGCTTGAGAACGACTGAGCCCTTCAGGGATGCTCCTTTTATACCTAATCATGACACTCACCTGTTTCCAATTAACCTGTTCACCTGTGGAATGTTCCAAACAGGTGTTTTTTGAGCATTCCTCAACTTTCGCCAGTCTTTTGTTGCCCCTGTCCCAGCTTTTTTGGAACGTGCTGCAGGCATTAAATTCAAAATGAGTGAATATTTCCAAAGAAACAATAAAGTTTATCAGTTTGAACATTAAATGTCTTTGTAGTGTACTGAATACAGGTCGAAAAAGATTTGCAAATCATTGTATTCTGTTTTTATTCACGTTTTACACAACGTCCCAACTTCATTGGAATTGGGTTTGTAGATAAAAGAGAAGACTAAAGTTGTTCATCATACTTTTTCAACTTCTGACAGTTGGAAATTGTGGCAGTAATAAAACTTTTGACTGGCACCCTACCTAGGAGCTCTAGTATCTCTTCAACTGTGATACCATGGGACAAATCACATCTGCCATCAATCACAGAGCACGAATGCTATGATCAAGTACATGAACGCTTTAAGGAATAAGATTGTGAAAATGTGAAATCAAAATTTCTTCAACTGAACCATCTAGCACTGATGTAAAACTCATTTCAGGTATCAACTGTAAGCAGTGGAGTTAAAGAACTATCACTTGTTGCGAAAAAAATACTGCAAATTAAATGCATAATAGCACAATTAACCTTCGGGTATTGTACACATGTATACAAGATAAATGCATGCAGGTTACACACACATCAAATACACAATTACTCACACACAGCAATCCACACGTGTGTACTTGGACGATCACTGACATGTTTTTTCCAAAGTAATTATGAAAGTTACAAAAATAAAAGTACCATGACTATATGCAAAAACAAAATTCAGCGCATTAAAGCACATGATGATGTAAACAAAGAACTGACAATATCCTGATAATCATTACAGTAGGTAAGCATAATAACAGACATTTTATTGCACATGATATTACATAAATATGTAAGCACAGTTGTGCTCAAAAGTTTGCATATCCTGAGTGAATTTGTAAAATAGGAAACATTTTTAAAGAAAACTTGAATGGCCAGGCAAAACACATTTCTTTCATTTATTATTGGCTTCATGTACAACTGTAGGTCATGTAGAATGGCACAATCATCAAATAAAGCATGGCAATTAGGGAAAAAAAATGAAATGAACCCTGTTCAAAAGTGCGCATACCCTTCGGTCTAAAAAAGGGTATTGCCTGGGTATTTAGCATCAATAACAGTGTGCAGTCTTTTAAGATAGTTGTCAATGAGGCCCTTAATTCTGTCAGGTGGTATAGCTGCCTATCTTCCTTGCAAAATGCATCCAGCTCCGGCAAGTTCTTTTGTTGTCTTGCATGAACTGAAAATTTGAGATCTCCCCAAAACGGCTCAATGATATTGAGGTCAGGAGACTGTGATGGCCACTCCAGAACCTTCACCTTTCTCTTCTGTTACCTCTGGAGGGTCCACTTGGCCTTGTGCTTTGGATCATTGTCATGCTGGAAAGTCCAAGTGCCTCCCATGCGCAGCTTTCGTGCTGAAGAATGTAAATTGTCTGCCAGTGTTTTCTGATAGCATGCTGCATTCATCTTGCCATCAATTTTCACAAGATTCCCTGTGCCTTTAGAGCTCACACACCCCCAAAACATGAGAGAACCACCGCCATGCTTTACAGTGGGAATGGTATGTTTTTCACCATGGGCCTTGTTGACTGCAAACCGCGAATGGTTGTGACCATAAAGTTCGGTTTTGGTCTATTTTGGTTTTAAGGTGTGTCAAGGCGTTGTCTGGCATATTTTAGGTGGGCTTTTTTGTGGGATTGGCATAATAATGGCTTCCTTCAAGCAACTCGACCATGCAGCTCATTGTTGTTTAAGTACCTCCTTATTGTGCTCCTTGAAATGACCACACCATCATTTTCCAGAGCATCTTGTATTTCTCGAGGTAGCTTGCGGATTTTTCTGTGTGTCCCAAACAATTCTCCTGGCAATTTGAGCTGAAATCTTTCTTGGCCAACCTGACCTTGGCTCGGTATCAACATATCCCCTAATTTTCCACCTCTCAATCACAAACTGAACAGTGCTGACCGGCATTTTCAAGTCTTTGGATATCCTTTAATGTCCTTTCCCATCTTTAAAAAAGTTGAACAACGTTGTTACAAAGGTCCTTATACAGTCCTTTTCTGCTCCCCACGGCTCAGTGTCTAGCCAGATCAGCACACCGACTTGGGAGCTAAAAAACTCAATGACTATACATTAGTTACAATTTAAAAAGCCAGAGGTGTGGAAAATTAACCCTTAATAGCCATTGAAACCTGAGTGTGTCACCTTGTGTCTATATAATTAGGTCAAACATTCAAGGGCTGTAAACTTTCGTTGTATGATCAGGGCCATTTGGGTGATTTCAGTTATTATTATGATTTAAAAAGGAGCCACACACTTACATGATGATAAATGACTTCACATGATCACTATCCTTCAATAAAAGACAAGTTTTTTGCATGAAGAGTCATATTTTAAAAATAAATAGCAATATTTCACAAATTCAGCCAGGGTATGCAAACTTTTGAGTGCAACTGTATGTAAAATAAGTGCAGCACTGCTCTGTGTGCCAACACAATGGATTTGAAACCAGTCAATCAGAATGTGCTTGTGGGGTAGACTGTCAACTTTATTTTGAGGGTTTTGTTAAGAAAATATTATCCCATCTCTGACAAAATGTGGACAGCATGAAAAATGCACATAAAAACAGAAAGCAGTGATTTCTAAATGTATTTTGGCTTGTATTTCATTGCAGACAGTATGAAGACAAGATATTTAATGTTTTGTCTGGTCTACTTCATTTTGTTTGTGAATATACACTCACCGCTACTTCATTAGGTACACCTGCTCAACTGCCAGTCAACACAAATATCTAATCAGTCTTTAAAGAATAGGTTTATTAATGGATAACGCCGAGAGATGCACCATCTCATTTTCAAGGGGTCCACATAGAACAAACAAAACAAAACAAAACAATACAAGAAACAATCACATTCAGTACAAAAAAGGCTCTCATCTACACACCCACTTGCCCACCCACCATTCCCAGAACCTGCCAAACCTGTGCAGGTGCTATAGTTTTAGACTAAAAAAATTAATATAATAGTGATTACACATATACACATTCATATATACATACACATACATGTACATATGAAGAGTTTGCCTCCAAAACCCAGAAAGTGTCAAGATTGCAAAAATTGAGATAATATCATAGAGCGATGGCCCTGTGCTTCTTACACATAGTGCAAAAAAAAAAAAAAATCCGTTTTTAAAAATCCATTCTATGACGTGTTTTTTTCGGGGTCAAAGTTTTTGTTTTCCTGTAAAATGCAGTATGTACAGACATAGAACAAGGTGATTTACTTTAATCAAAATGAGTAAAATGGATATATTGCATTTTGGAAGCAAACCTCCCCATATCCATACATACACCCATACATCCACATATTCAGTCATAAATACACACACACACACACACACACATATATATATATATATATATATATATATTATATATATATATATATATATATATATATATATATATATATATATATATATATTCATATTATATATATACAGTGGCGCCAACTTCAGGTCTACATTGGGGGGTCACAATATTTTTTTTCAGACTGCTGTATTCCCAAGGGTAGGCTGCCTTGTCCAAAGTCCAGCCTTTTAGAATGTTGAAAAGGTTTATTTTGAAAATAGCAGTAGGCTACTTCATTTGATTAATGTAAAATCTGGTTGCGATCTGTGAAATATCGTTAATTGGCTGAATGGATGCGATGTATGAAGGCATACACGAATTGAATGTCGGAGGGAGCATCCATTTTCCATCCCCGCATTTATGGACGTAGGCTAAACTGTTTTCAGTCATTTATTTAGCCTGGGATTTGAAATTGCAGATGGGACCCTCAACATTGTGTTAGCCTATAGGATACTCGTGTCGCATTTTTTTTCCAGCCTGCTTCAAGACGCACGAAACATGCCCACACAATAATTACGCATGCAACGCGTGGTTCATCGGCCAAGGCCGCTGTCTCTTAACGCTACTCCAACTACAAAGCTATAGGCTACATACCTTCCATCATTCACGCATCTGCTGTGTTTAAATAGTGCCGCATGCTGCAGAGGCATGGTTAATAGTTCACCCTATCTCGACCATGAAAATGAAATCCCAAGCTGCAAGTTAAAAGCCGATATAACCTCAGCACTAAACTGAAGCAAGCTACTGATTAAGGCAATGCGGGACCTTTTTAAATAACGTTAATGCAAGCCGTCTACAATTGCAGTTGCAGATTTAGAAGCTGAATCCATAGGAATTAATATTCAAATCCAGAAAATTTCACGAATTCTGGCAGTAGGCTTATTCATTAAATCGGCTATTGCTTCATAAACATAATACAGACAGGGTAACAAAAGACATGTCAATATCAATGGGCTCTTTTTAATGAACTAGTTTCAGAAATGTAATTGCATGATATAGCCTGCATGTCATTTTCCGGAAATACAAAATTATGTTCATTCACTACGGTACTTCATATTTTACTGCGTTTAATCTCAGCAAGGGAAATTCTGAAGTCAACGTCACAATTCATTTCCAGTATGTATCCAGCTGGACGATGAAAATGAGGTCCAGAAGTAATTAATCCTACTTGGCGATAGAGCGCTGTCCCTCGATGAAACCTATTTGAGCGAAGTCACGGAATCGGAACACTTCTGTAAAAAATTAGGGTGTGTAGGGGAGAGCTGGTACGAAAGTTACATTTTTCACATGGACGTCATTTTAAAAGATAACGTTACAGACCGAAAAAAAATTTCGGAGCGATTAACTACTTTCGTGCGTGCTCTATCAATATCAGGTGCTAAATCATCACCATATATATTGACTTCGGCATAGTTTGACGTCGAACGGAAGTTGCGGATTGCTTCTTTCGACCTATCCAGCCGGGATGAAAGTAATGCACAGGCAGGGCAAAAGTAAGGTGATCAAATTTACTGGAATCTTTTTTAAATTTCTCGTTAAAACAGAAGCAAAAACAGCCAGGCATTTGTTTTCAAACATTTTAATTGGCTTCAAATGTTCCAAAAGTGACCGTGAACATGTTTAATGTGCAAGGTCTATTTATAAAAATGATGAAATTACTCATCACAGTTGTGACAGATATAATGAGTGGCACCCTCAGTGCATGCCTCATGCGACCACAGCAGACAAAAGATGCACCGCACCCACACTTCTTCAGGCAAAGATGAGGAAAATGTCTCCCCACAAACAAGACATTCCTCATCCTTGCCCCGAGAAACTGTGGTTGCAGTGTGTCCACTAAGCCTCGTTTTCTTTGGGAGTTTTGAAGAGGACTGTTTTCTCTGGCCCCTCTGCCGACTCTCCTCCTCCAAAGCAGCAAAGCAGCAAAGGGTGTCGGTCAGTATTGCTGTTGACCTGCAAAATTCAATAAGATAATAGTCAGAATCAGCTTGTTTTTATACAAGCAAGAGAACCAAGACGAGTTAAAAATGACACTAAGCTCACCTCTTTCGGCCTCTCCTTTTATTTTCTTTCCTTGAGCCAGCCTTTGGATATGGGCAAAGCTTTTCTGGCCTGAACCTCTGTACTGGCGTGCCACTAGATGTTCCTGGAACCACTAGCATACCTGGATAGATGGTATGCGCTGGCGATGGAGCTGGCGCTGGTGATGAAGGGGGCGCTGGTGATGGAGCTGGCCCTGGCACTGGGGATGGGGCTGGTGCTGGTGCAGGACGGTCGGTCACATAAGCTGGAGCAAAGTCTTCCTCACTGAAAATATCTGGATTCAAGGGCCAGATACTGGTACACTCGAACCCAGACGAAATGCTGCTTGGTGTCACTGCTTGAGGCAGAGCTTTAGCCAGAAGACTCGGGATGTTGTAGATGGTCAAAGTTCTTCCAGGGTTCATTCGCATCCAATTGTCTGCTGCACTGTTAATGTAGTGCTTCAGAGGGCCAAAAACGCTCGGTCTAGCGGCTGAAGACGTGGGAGCAGTGGGGTGGAAATGACAGGAGTACAATGCCCTGTGACTTGCAAAAGTCAATAGCTACCACAGAGAGGTGTGATGCATGATTGTCTAAGAGTAGCAGCAACTTTGACTCGGGGTCACGTGGGTGTGTCTTGCAAAATGCTGTAAAAAGGCCAAAAATCTGTCTCCTCCATCCACCCCGATCCATTGGCAGAACCAGTGGAGCCAGGGGACCATCCCGGATGAAGTGGTCATGGAACTTCTTCCTTGGGAAGATAAAGTAAGGGGGAACAAAGTTGCCTTGTGCGTTGGCAGCAAAGGCAACGGTCACCAATGTACCTCTTTCCCTGGAGGTCACAGCACCGACCTGGCGCTGGCCCTTGGTGGCAATGACTTTGTCTGGCACTTGAACCGTTGTGATACCTGAAATTATCAGTGAAATGAATTATTGCTGGTGCAAATCACTGGTGCTTTTAAATTTATCATCCAAATATAATTTTTTACCTGTTTCATCCATGTTCCAGATGTCATTTGCCTCAAAATTATAGCGGGTGAGGACAGTCTTTAGGTTGTTAAAAACGCGCGTCACGTTGGTCTTGTTGAAGCTGGTGGAACGGGACATGCTGGTGGCTTGAGGTCGACGGATGGACAGGGTTCTGTTGCGCTCGAGGAAGGAGGTGAGCCAATCCTTCCCTGCCATCTGGTTTTTTCTTCCATGAACATGGAGTTTTGAGGCCAATATTTTCGGCCAGCTCATATGCAAACTTTCGCACCTAAAAAAGCATAAAAAAGAGGTTAATTCCCAGATAGCAAGCACCTCCGCTCCGGGTCTGCCCCGGCTCCAGCTGATCCGGCTCAGAGCCGTGGCAGATCCGGAGCGGAGGTGCTTGCTATATGGCGGTAGTGGTGTAGCTCTGTCTGCGGTGTTACTTGCACCTCTTTAGGACTCAGGCCAAAATATATATCGGCTGCTCTCTTTATATATGCCTTCAGTCTCTTCTCCTGTTCTTCTGTGAAGACTTTGTTGTGAGCCCTGTACCCCGGGGCCCTGGTCTGCTGCCCTCTTGCCTCTGCCCTCCTCTTGCAGTACCTGAACAGGGTGACATGACGAACGCTGTGCATCGCTGCTGCCCTCCTTATACTATCGCCTCTTCGGACATCAAAAAAAAGGCCCTTTGCGTAAACCTCCGGGTCAACCGTTCCTCTCTGGGTAGTTCTGACCCTAACTCTGGGCATTTTCTGTCGGTAAAACATAACACACATTTTTATGGAGCTTTTAAACACAAAATGCGGCCGCATTAGCAGAGAGGGACGTACGTAACTGTTGCTACTTCAGTCCCGACGGTGACTCCTGACATTTGAACAAGGATTACTTCCAAAGTGGAAAAATTCTGACATTTCAAACTGCACCATATGTTCTGGAACTAAATCACCGATCATTTCATCATAAATATGACACATGGAGCGATAAAGACAGTCTTTAAATCGAAAAAAGTTTAGCATTAGCCTGAATTTACTCACCGCTGTGGAAAACAGTCTTCTCGGTCTTGTGCCGTGAGGAAGACTGGACGCCTCAAGAATGTTCGCGGTTCTGGAGAGGGGCGAGCTGCACATGCTGACCTAGTATGACGCATCGAAGTGCGGATGGCTGTGAGTAAATCGCCGTGTTACTTTCGTCCAGAGTTACTTTCGCACCGGCGCTCCCCTATTTTATTATTGCCAATTAAGGAACTGTTTAGCCTACTTACTATTTTAGGTGTAAATTTTTTTATACATTTATCTTTAAAAATAGCCTGTTTTTTAACCTTGTCTACTGCATTGCCAAAAACCAATGAATCCCGCCAAAATTTACTTTACAAGTAGTCAAGATCATACGTTCTTCATAGGCTATAAAGCACACGTCTAAATTATCATACTGAAAAACCTATTTATTTATCCACATTTCTGGAAAAATGAAATTGTACCGTTTTTCGTGCCTGCGCTCATATGGAAGTGGGGAACACTTTTCATTAAGGCGATTGCATATTATTAACGTATTCACGTACGCGAAAAGCATTAAAACGTACCAAGGTACATTGAAAGTAACTGTTCAGGGGTACGTTTCCGAAAACCTTGGTTTGAACCGGACTATGGAAGTTGTTGAAAGATAGCAAATAGCAACGCTTTTGGGAAACATTACCCAGGGGTGTAAAGTCCGGGATCAGAAAGTAAAAATCCTCCCCAGAACTTTATTCCAACCACCTGGATTTACTTCGGACAGGAGATTGAGCTGATCACTCATATTGGCTCTTTCTGTGGGAGGGAGAAAAACATGGCAGGACTTTTACTTTCTGACCCCTGGATTTTACACCTCTGACATTACCCCAGCTCAGTGAATTTCAGTATGGTTGCACACATTCCGTTACAATCTTCCTGAGTTGCTTGGGTACAACAGCAGCGAAAGATGATGTTAAGTACGGCAATTGTCGCTAGGGGCGCCACCGCCGCACCACTGGCGTTTTCGGCCGTGTTTATGAAGTACACTCAACCCAGGCAGGGTTTTACCTGATTGCGCGTTGCGCATGCATAGTAGAATTTTCCGTTACACAAGTTTTGGTTTTGAAAACTTATAAATGTGACGAACTTTTGATGCAATTTTTGCCGAAATTTTACGGATTTAACCCTCATTACACACCAAATGAACATTTCAAACGAGGGATAAGCAGGTAAGGAGTCCTTAAATTCACTTTTTGATGCGATAAATCGACTTTTTGGGCCTCTATTCATGTAAGATTGATGATGTCTTCCAGCTGGCTCCTCGCCGGAATTTCGAATTTACTTCCAAAAAAAGGTAGTCGAGCCAGGCTAGGCCACACATGTGTGGACGGGGGTGGGCGGGGTTTGTGGGTAATGGCGGGGGTGGAATCCTTGACTTTTTTCATTTATTGTTTGATGCTTGGTACAATAGTTTGGAATAAAGAACAAGGAGTCTATTATATTATATCATTATCATATCAAAAATAGTAGTGGGCTGTTGTGAATTCCTTTTCATTTTATTATCAACTTACCATTTGAAATCCTTTTTGAAAAATGGCAAAAAAGAACACATTTTGAGTTTGAAAATATTTTTTGTCCTTTTCTTTCAGCGACACTGGCACCTTGAATATTTTTTCAGGCAACTAAGGAAGTCAACATGGTCAGGATAGCTTGAAAATTATTTGTCTTACAGCCATTTTGATTGCAGCATGTTAAAGAGCACCCAAAAATACCCCTAGGTTCCAAATTTCATCTCAATATCTCCAAGAATGAAAAAGTAATGGCGATTTTTTTATAAATTCCAGGAGCGTGTCTTAATTACTTCACTATTGTTAACCCATCTCCTTTTAATTTTAGAGCCCTGAAAACGAATCTTAAAATTGCTATAACTCTGGTTCTAGATGAGATATTGAGAAAATTCAAACTGTTCTGAGTTCTGTGTTCATCCAGCTATTCAGCTATCATAATTTCAATGCTGTTGGGTGAATTTGAAATTTTTATGTGCCATACCTAACGATGTGTTATTCACTATCAGATTTTTATGGAGTAGGCCATGGCAACGAATCAAGGACACACATTTTCTGGACATGAATAATATTATGCCAATATGGATTCAGCTTCTAAAGCTGCAACTGCAATTGTAGACAGCTTGCATTAGCCTTTTTTTTTTTTTTTTTAAATTAAAAAAAAAGTCCCGCATTACCTTAATCAGTAGCTTGACTGAACGGGGCAGACGAACTACGAAAACTTGCGGTTTTATTATTGCAGGGTTTTTGCACCCCCAACCTTAACTTTGGAGGTGCAGGAGACCCAATGCCCCCCCACAAATAGCGCCTATGTGTGTGTATATATATATATATATATATATATATATATATATATATGAGCAATGTTGGGTTCAATTACTTTTTTTAATTACAATTGATTACAATTACAACCCCAATTCCGAAATAGTTGGGACAAAGTGTAAATTGTGAATAAAATCAAAACACAATGGCTTTCAAATCACACCAGCCAGTATTTTATTCACAATAGAACAGAGATAACATAGCGAATGTTGAAACTGAGAAATTTTACAATTTTATCCACAAAATGAGCTCATTTCAAATTTGATGGCTGCTACAGGTCGCAAAAAAGTTGGGACAGGGGCCTGTTTACCATGGTGTAGCATCCCCTCTACTTTTTATCACAGAGTGGAGGTGTCTGGGCATTGAGGAGACAAGTTTCTTGAGTTTAGCCATTGGAATTTGATCCCACTCTTGTTTGATACAGGATTCCAGCTGCTGGAGAGTTTTGGGTCTCCTTTGACGGACCTTTCCTTTAATTATGTGCCAAATGTTCTCAATCGGTGAAAGATCAGGACTGCAGGCAGGCCAGTTCAGCACACGGACTCTTCTACTATGAAGTCATGCTGTTGTAATAGTTGCAGTATGTGGTTTTGCATTGTCCTGCTGAAATACACAAGGCCTTCCCAGGAATAGAAGTCGTCTGGAGGGGAGCATATGTTACTCTAAAACCTTTATATACCTTTCAGCATTCATGGTGCTTTTTAAAACATGCAAGTGTCCCACACCGTATGCACTAATGCATCCCCATACCATCAGAGATGCTGGCTTTTGAACTGATCGCTGATAACAGGAAGAGTGGTCTTTCTCATCTTTAGGCCGGAGGACACAACACCCATGATTTCCAACAAGAATGTCAAATTTGGACTCGTCTGACCACAGGACACTTTGCCACTTTGCTACAGTCCATTTTAAATGAACCTTGGCCCACAGAACACAGCGGCGCTTCTGGATCATGCTCAACAATGGATTCCTTTTTGCATGATAGAGTTTTAGGTGGCATCTGTGGATGGCACGGCAGACTGTGTTTACAGACAGTGGTTTCTTGAAGTATTCCTGGGCCCATTGAGTAATGTCAATGACAGAATCATGCCAGTGAGTGATGAAGTGGCGTCTGAGAGCCCGAAGATCACGGGCATCCAGTAAAGGTCTTCGGCCTTGTCCCTTACGCACAGAAATTTTCCCAGTTTCTCTGAATCTTTTGATGATGTTATGCACTGTCAATGATGAGACCTTCAAAGACTTTGCAATTTGATGTTGAGGAACATTGTTTTTAAAGTATTCCACAATTTTTTTTTTTTACACAAGCCTCACAGGTTGGAGAGCCTCTGGCCATCTTTACTTCTGAGAGACTCAGCCTCTCTAAGACATTCCTTTTATAACCAATCATGTTACACACCTGATGCCAGGTAACTTACTTACAGGCTAAATGCTCTTTCAGCTGATTCTCTTATATATATTAATTGCTTTTTCAGCCCTTTTTTGCCTGTGTCCCAACTTTTTTTGAGACCTGTTGCAGCCATAAAATTTAAAGTAAGCTCATTTTGTGGATAAAAAAATAAAATGTTTCAGTTTCAACATTTGAAATGTTATCTATGTTCTATTGTAAATAACACATTGGCTCGTGATCTGAAAGTCATTGCATTTTGATTTTATTCACAATTTACTCTTCGTCCCAACTATTTCGGAATTGGGGTTGTATTTGGCAACACCAAAAGTTTCTCTTATTTCTAAGTTTTCCAACCTAAAGATGGCTTTCTCAAGACCTTTTTTTTTACCATTTCACTTGAAAATGAAATAAAGAGGGAATAACACCCACTTGGCCATGGAACAGCTGAGAAGCTGACTGTCCGCTACTTTTAGTCCCTTACAAAGGCAAAAACCACATACAAAAAACTTCAACAAGGCCGACACCATCCAACCAATTTTGAACCCTTAAATTTCAGTTGAAATTTTGCACTTTGAACCAATTGACAGTATTTCATTATAACAACTCTTAACATGCTGTGCAGGACAACAAACATTACAATATCAACAATAAATATTTCAGCACCTGACTGTAAATCTAGTCTTCCCCCGTAAACGACTGCACAGGACAGACGACCTGTGGTGAACTCAACTGAACAGGAAACATGAGAAACAGGTGATGCACGTTTTGCGGTGTTGGGGTCTGTTAGACATGGTTGGATCAGGGGAACCCAAAAATGTCCTTGGCATTGCTCCATATTAATGCTCTAATCGAAAAGAGCACAAAGCATGCTACCATACTACTTTAAACACTCAAGAAATGAGTCCATTCAAGGAACCCCACCCAAGAGATGAGCCACACACCTTTTACAGTCCTGTCCCTCCCAAGGACTGACAGTTAAAGAGAGGGACACAAGAGCATCTCTGCAGATAACACCACATCACAACAAGGGCATCATCACCAAACAAGGATTTACCTAAATCGCACTTGCAAGTAACAATTCTGCTCAGGTAGGCCAACTGTTATACTTATTTGTTGGTTTTTACAAGAAACAATTCCGCTCAGGTGGCTGACTGTTATACTTATTTGCTGGTTTCATCAAGCAATTAAGAAAGACAGGAGGTATTTCTGTTAGTTCTTGTGTTCTGATTGTTTATAATTTGTGCTCATAGTGTGGTGGTTAGTGGGCCGGGCTCAGATATCAAAGATTTGGGGTTTGGGGCCCCAGTTTCCTTACAGTGAGTTGCTCCACGGGGTATTGGCCCCAGCAGGATCTAAAGGATTGTAAGCTACATTGGACGAAGGTATCAGCAAAACAACTTGTGTTACAAGCATACGAGACTCTCAATGTGGGGCAAATATGCCCAAGACAGGTAGAATGGTTTGCATGAATCCATATGAGGCATATCTTGTATTTATCCTTGAAAAATTTGAGTGAACCACGGGTTTTATGCTGTAGATGATTGTACAGAAGGTTTAATAAAAACTCAGTGGTCATGAAATGCATTTTGTTCCAAACAAAAAAAAAAAAAAAAACAGTGTTGAAGGCACTGTTAAATGACTGTAGCAGACTGATAAAGGCACAGTTCATCCACAGTCAGCTTTGCCTATAGGGACGGAAAGGCTCCAAATAACTGAAGTCAGTGCCCCACTATAGACCATTGGGGTGTGAGTATAACAATTACATACAGAGAAAAAAAATAAAAAAAAAAAAAACCTGGTATGCCCATACTACAAAATCATGACCAACCAAATTTTTTGTCGAACTCTGGAACAGCACAGTTGGCCAGTTTCCCAACATACATGAAATGCTTGTATGTGTCTCAGATACTGTCTTCTCATTAATCTGCAAATAAAGACATCAGGGCTTTTCAGGTCACAAGCAGGGAAACAGTAAGAAAACCTCACTGGAGGCGAAATAACGGCACTGTAAAATGTAAATGCCATAATGTTACTCATACTTTCACACAGCTGAATGTGTAACTGAACTGAAAGTTCAACAGCAGTGTTCCCCTCAGGATATAACCCTGGTATCTGTTTGGGAGGTTGGCAAGCAGAGCGTGGAGGACATGGTTACCTCCAGCTAGTCGCAATCACATGCCGGGACCGTTCTCATACCCCGTGTGCACACAGATTTTCTTCTTGTTGCAGGAAATGGACTGCAGGCTGATCTATGGAGTTACACTGGTGATTGGGTTCTTGACACTGGCAGTCAATGGCCTTAAGATAAACTCATCTGCTCCGGTGGGAGCCCTTACTGTAAGCCGCACCCCGTGATTTTTTAGTCGGTTACCTTCATCAGCCTAGAGAAAAAGTTTCTCTGAACTGCCTTTGTTATATAGGTTACTTTCTTATAAAATGAAAATAAAGGTAAAATAATGGTAAATGTTACTGGCAGATGGCGATCACTCGTGGCACCTGTGGCCAGAGTAAGGTTTGCTTGGAGACTCCAGCGAATTGTGATCCCAGCAGCAATGATACTTGCCTCTTCGTCTCAGCCGCTGCCACCTCCGACGACAAAGCAGTGGACTTTGAGCTGCGTGGGGATTCCGATAGTTACGTTGTCCTTCTTCTGTCTAATGATAAGACGCAGGTACGCACTACTGGCAAACACTGTAACCCAGTAACGAGAAACAGTCCTCACTCCTAATAACAAGCAGGTCTGCTACCCCTGCCCACACCTGTAAAGCTTTCCTTCATTAACTGATACACCCTCTCTCTCTCACACACACACAAGCATGTATTACTTATATCCACTCGCACAGAGACGATACATACACAGGCATTGTAGTTATTAGAGCTTGTGGTTCTTTGTAATATTGTAACAGCCCTCTTATTCTCTGCAGGGAAATGACAATGCCTTTGTCTGTGCAAACTACAACGGGAGCAATTTCTTCTTCATTGGAACCTTTGACAATGGATCACTTACTCTGACTAACAAGGTAAGTATTAGCATTACACCCTGACAAACAGTACCAGGCACAGCCAGTATCAGCACAGATTATGACCAGAACCGTACATTTGATATTTCTAAGTGGAGCCTTTGTGCCTTTGTATAGTTGACGTTCTTGTCATTGTTTGGTGTGTTTCAGAGTAAAGTCAGTAATGTCCTTGCTGCATCTGAAACAAATGTGGTCCGATGCACCTTCACAGTTCTGAAATCATCGACTACATCAAAATACGAAGAATCCTTCTACATCTTTGCCGGCAACGGCTCATTCACCAAAGGTAAGAACTGAACCTTATAATTTGCCCACTCTATTAATTTAGGCAAAACCACTGACTCACTATATTTCCCAAATTGTTTACCTGCCCTCTTCACCAGCAACAGTACTGAGCTCATCTGAGTCCTACGACACATCTACCAAAGAATAGATAGGGGTAACAGTCAGAATGTCCCAGGATTCCAGTTGTTCTTGTTCCATAATGTATTTCCCCAGGATTCTGAAGTAATGACTTATGTTTGTGCTGCAGGAGTCCTTGGAGATCCTGTAATTATGCTCACGAGCAACGGCAGTGTGACCCTGTCCAACAGTGGTAGTGATACGACCTTCGCAGAAATCCCCGTGGGAGAACTTACTGTAAGCCTCATACTGTAATCCTTACTGCTGGTTTTCTTCGATGTACAAATTGGAGGTTTAATAAAGTATTGGTCTTGCCCAGAATTTCATTTGAAAGCTACAAAAAGCAATATTAAGTGCACTTTTTCAGCAAAATTGCACCTTGCAATGAAAGAGACATCATTTCTAGGTCTTTTTGCACTTTTTTTATAAGTTACTTCCAACCTGCTGTTGTGACCTGTTTTTTGTTTACTAAATTTCTTTGCCGGCCCCATAATAAGCTCCTCCTCTGACCCTCACATCACCCCTCCCCCCCACAGCACAGGACTCACAGAAAACTTGTTAATTCACCTGGATGGGTGTGGTCATGCAGGTTGTAGCAGTACACTTCATAGCTCATGCTCTAGGTAGTTTTGCTCTTGTCAGCAAGCGTTTCCTGGCTAACATATAAATGAGTGAACCTATGCAGAAATCAGACAGATCTAGCGATCGGTACACAAGTAAAATTCGGCAAACGAAAACATTAGAGGAAGATTATGACTTGTTTGAAGAGTAACTTAGCTAGATATCTACTGCTGTCTGAAGTAGTCTGCCATCTTCTGGCATTGCTGGCTAGCGAGCTCCTATTTCAAAGTTCTAATCTAACTTGCTGGTAAACAAATGGAATAACCAGAATTCATATAATTATTTTGTCAAGTTTAAGGCATGGAGCTTGTGCTTCACATGAACTTGTTAGACATGGACTCCTGCCAGGTAGCATGCATATATAACTCTTATTCAATTCTTTAACTTTAAATGTAACTGGATGTGGATGGTAGCTGGCACACTGACTTTCCCACTCTGAATCAGCCCGTGGTTATGTCATGTTGGTCAATTCGAGAATTTATCAACAGCAAAAATCTAAGGTTATCGTTATGAATTTGGGCAGCAGCATAGTCTTGAGGGAGGTTGTTTGACTGGTAACTGAAGCTGGTTTAAGTCCCCAGTGGGGCTTGGAACTCTGACCTGATCTGGAAAGACGTAGTTGGGAAGAATTCTGCTGTTGGGCCCTTGAGCAAGGCCCTCAGCCCCAAAATTACTGCAAAGACTCTCTCCTCACTTGCAACTGTTCGATCTGGAATTACTCCTGGAGCATCCTTGAAAAAGAGAAATTTTCTCGATCGAATTTCCCTGGTTAAAAAATTGGGGAAAATAAAAATTTTCACCAAAAAACTAAAATAATCATCACAGTTTGAATTAAAAGAAGGTGTGACGTTTCTAGTATGTTTGATCTCGGGGAAAAGGCAAAAATTAGGTTAATAAACAAATTTCAAAATTACGGTTTTGCAGTCTTACCAAAATGTAACAAGTCCCATGCAAGCCAACGAGCGCATGCATCAAGCAGTCTGTATGATGGAGGGCGCAAGGCATCACCCCCGAAAGGTGTTTATTTATGCTCACAGAACCATTTAGAGTGCAGAAATTGCTTTGCGTAACTTTAACCATGTGGGTTTGCTAATCAGCACAACTATTTATCCAGGAGGGAGAGCTGATTGGTGAAATCTGACGGTTGACTTAATGGGCAGTATGAACAGATGGCATTGCTTTAATTATCAGGCCCCGGCACATTCCATCTGTGTTCTCTCTGCCGGCTCAGAGAACATGCATTATCACATGGCCTTCTCACTCTGTTTTTTCTTTAAAAATTAAGTCAACAATACGTTGATGGAGGAATGTAATTGACAGACGGCCATCACTCGTGACGGCTGCGGCAACACAAAGTATTGCGACGAGGTTCCAGCGGACTGCGACCCCAGCGGTACGGGTGAATGCCTGTTCATTTCTGCCAGCACCTCCACCACCACTAAGACTTCTGGTACCAAAGTGAACTTTGAGATGAGCGGATTCTCTCTGGGCTACATCGCCATGATTCTGTCCACCGATTTGACAGAGGTAGGCACCTCCAGCTTTCACTATACATCAATAACAGGACACAGTCCTAACTCTCGATCACTTTCTAATGAGGTCTGCCTCACTGCCAACACACTCCCTCTCTCTGAAACACAACAGTGCACTCTAACAAACTGCAGCTTTTAAGATTCTTTAGTATGTGACACGTGTGAAAAACCCTCTTTGCCCATGCAGGGAGGAAACGATACAACCTTCGTCTGTGCCCAGAGCAATAATGCCATCCAATTCTTCACCGCGACCCTCGACAATGGAACATTAACCAGGACCAATGAGGTGAGCATCATTACAGAGACTAACCAACAGGCATTACCAGCTCAGAGTCACTTAGCGGTGTATCTACGATCTTTGTAGTGAGTGAGCCATGGCTTTTAGTTCAACATTTGTTGGAATAACTGGAGTGTTCCTGTGTTTCAGTCTGAAAAGATCAGCAAAGTCCTGGGCTCGCTCACAGACAATGTGATCCGATGTACCTTCTCAGCTCAGGAACTGAATTCCACTACCAGCACAAGGAGAGTAACTAATGACACATCCTTTGCAGTCTTTGCCGCCAATGGAACCATCGTCAATGGTGTGCACCAACCCTCATGACTGACTCACTCTATTTAGCTTCTCACCCAAGCCACGTAATCCTCTCGCCATGCAGGTCACTCAAGGACCCACTCTCCCCACCAACCAAGCACTGATGCACATGCACTCTTCTTACCAACAAAGCCACAGAGCATCTCACATGATCAGTCAAACCACAGACCCACGCGCCTGACAGACCAAATCACAGACCCCCAGACATGATCAGTCAAACCACAGACCCACGCACCTGACAGACCAAATCACAGACCCCCAGACATGATCAGTCAAACCATAGACCCACGCGCCTGACAGACCAAATCACAGACCCCCAGACATGATCAGTCAAATCACAGACCCACACACCTGACAGACCAAATCACAGACCCCCAGACATGATCAGCCAAACCACAGACCCACGCACCTGACAGACCAAATCACAGACCCCCAGACATGATCAGACCAAACCACAGAAACCCAGACCCACCTGACAGACCAAATCACAAACCCCCAGACATGATCAGTCAAACCACAGACCCACGCGCCTGACAGACCAAATCACAAACCCCCAGACATGATCAGTCAAACCACAGACCCACGCACCTGACAGACCAAATCACAGACCCCCAGACATGATCAGCCAAACCACAGACCCATGCACCCGAGAGACCAAATCACAAACCCCCAGACATGATCAGCCAAACCACATACTCACGCACCTGACAGACCAAATCACAGACCCCCAGACATGATCAGCCAAACCTCAGACCCACGCACCTGACAGACCAAATCACAGACCCCCAGACATGATCAGTCAAACCAGACCCACGCACCTGACAGACCAAATCACAGACCCCCAGACATGATCAGTCAAACCACAGACCCATGCGCCTGACAGACCAAATCACAAACCCCCAGACATGATCAGCCAAACCACAGACCCACGCACCTGAGAGACCAAATCACAGACCCCCAGACATGATCAGCCAAACCACAGACCCACGCGCCTGACAGACCAAATCACAGACCCCCAGACATGATCAGTCAAACCACAGACCCACGCACCTGACAGACCAAATCACAGACTCCCAGACATGATCAGTCAAACGCAGGCCCACTCACCTGACCAATCAAACCACAGACCCACTTTTGTAATCAGCCAAACCACTGAATACATCCCAATGCAATTCATCCACCCATAGCTCAGATGGACTTTGTTTGTGCAAGGTTTTCTTTAAAGTGTATGATTTATGTTTTTGCTGCAGGAATCCTGGGGGAGCCCAATATTCTCCTGCGCAGCAATGGCACTGTGAACCTGGCAGACTTCACCAGCAATGGCAGTGCTGGCCTGCACCCTGCATCCCTGGGTATCAACTGCACTGCGCTACAACTCCATTACACCCTCATGAACACCCTTCGCTTTCCTTCAAGCTAATAGTGCTGTGAAATAATATTTGACTCCCTTTTGATTTCTTCTATTTTTGCTGTCTTGTCATATTTAAAGGTTTCAGATCATCCAACTAATTTTAATATGAATCAAAGACAACTTGAGTAACATGCAGCTTTTAAATGAGAATTTCATTTATTGATAATAAAAGAGCTACTGAAATCCTATATTAACCATGTGAAAAAAATAGTTGTTCCCCCTAAGCTAATTATCAGTTGTGCTGCTCTTGGCAGCAACAACTGAAATCAAATGTTTGTGATAACTGACAATAGGTCTTTGACATTGCTGTGGAAGACTTTTGGCATACTCTTCTCTGCAGAATTGTTTGAATTCAGGCACATGAACTGCCTAATCCCGCCATGCAACAATACCTCCATCACATTCACGTCAGGACTTTGCCTGGCCCTCTCCAAAACCTTCATTTTGTTCATTTTGAGCCATTCTGAGGTAAACTTGCTACTGTGTTGTGGATCATTGTTCTGCAGCATACCCTAACTGCACTTGAGCTTTAGGTCACAAATTAATGGCCAGACATTCTCCCACAGGATTTTATGGTAGCAAGTTGACAGGTTCTGAAGCAGCAAATCTGCCCGAAACCATCACACTCCCACCAACGTGTTTGACTACTGGTGTGATGTTCTTACGGTGGAATGCTGCGTTAGCTTTACACTAGATGTAACAGGACTAATGTCATCAAAAAAGTTCCAGATTTGACTCAGCAGTCCACATGGTATCAATATACTTTTTGGCAAATGGGAGATGAGCCTTTGTGCTCTTTTGGTCAGCAGTGGTTTCTGCCTTACAGCTCTCCCGTGGCATTTGTGCCATGTCTCTTTCTTATTGTGGAATCATGAACACTGTCCTGAACTGAGGCAAGTGAGGTCTGCAGTTCTTAAGATGTCAGTCTGGGTTCTTTTGTGACCTCCTGGATGAGTCGTCGATGCGCTCTTGGAGTAATTTTGGTAGGCCGGCCACTCCTGGGAAGGTTCACCACTGCTCCAAGTTTTCTTCATTTATAAACAATGGCTCACAGCATGATCTGCTGGAGTCCCAGAGCCTTCGCAGTGACTTTTAACCATTTCCAGACTGATAGAAGTCAATGGCTTAGTTTCTTATCTGTTCTTGAATTTCATGTCATTGCGGTGTCACATGCTGCTTCTTTGCCTGTTTAACATTGCCAGACAGGTTCTATATAGTTGATGTTCAGGTTCAACAGGGCTGGCAGTGATCATGTTTGACTGTGGCCTGTGAAATTGAACCCAGGTCGCAATTAAGTATTTTTGCTTGGTTGATTTAGTTACTATGGAAACAATTACTTTTTCACATTGGGCCACGCAGGGTTGGACAGCCTTTGCCATCATGAAATGATCATTTAAAAATTGCACATTGAGTTTACTCGGGCGATCTTTGTCTGTGAAAACTATCTTAATAATCTGAAACATTTTATTATGACAAAAATCAAAAATAGAAGAAATCAGTAGGGGGTAAAACACCTTTTCACAGCACTGTAAACCCAACACTTGCTCTTTATATGACCGTCACTCCAAGCCTCGTCCAGTTACTTATTTTCTCCCTCATTGCATTTTCACTCCTTTACTAAGAAATCAATGTCTGCCATCTTTAATGACATACCAACACAGTTAATGTTCCTTGAGGAGACTAGAAGCCAGGCGGTAACAGGGTCCCAGATAATTCTTGAGCAAAGAAACATGGGCTCATCAGAAGTCTTGCCAAAGTCTTTTATCAGAATGCATTAACATAAACGATTGACCCCCGAATCCATCTCCACTCATCTGCCAAGTAATGACTCATGCAGCGTCAAACTCATACTTGAAAGACCAAGAATATTCTGTTTTTCCATTAGCCTCCTTGAACCCTTGACCCCTCACTCTTGCTTCAGTAAGTAATATCATTGAGAAATAAAAAGGACACTGACAAACTCACATGGTTTAACGCACCAGGGAGTGTAGATTCCTCTATATATTTCTTCCCACAGGTTGAAAGTTATTCTCCCAAAAAATTTTTTTACATTTTTTTAAATCTTGTTAAATCTCATTCACTAATTCATGGCTGTATCCGAAAGCATCTCTGTTACAGTCCTTTTGTGAAAAGAGCTATTCTAATTAAGTTTAATTAAATTTAAAGAAGTATTCCACCATTGGAAAGAATGGTCTCATCAAACTCTGTATTTGCAGTAGACAGACGAATACATTTTTGAAATTGGTGTCGCATGACCTGAGAAAAAAGAAAAAGGGCAGTGGTATTTTATTTTGCTCAAACGGTAGAAAACCTTCAATAACCAGAATCCACTAGGCCCGTTGCTTTCTTAAGCTACTACTATGAACAGCCAGTCATAGCTACTAACATTTGGCTAAACTTTACTAGCATCGCAAGGTACCAATATAGTTTAGATCTCATGCATAAAAACTTGTATCCCATGATTTCATAGGGGCTGGCTTTTCTCGATCCGTGAAGGGGGGCAGACAAAAAATACAGAAGTACAATTTGTATTTTGATCAGGCGCGAGAAACTGTCTGCTAGATGACATGAAACGCTTCATCTGGCAGACAATTACTGGAAAATAAGCAGAAAATTCTCAGTCCAGGCAACATTGAAGAAAGACAAACATTGTTCATTTACACATCCAAACCAAATCATAATTATATAAAGCCAGTTGAGAATTAGTGAGGTATCCCTTTAATTTAATAATCAGTCTTTCTTCTCTCGCCCCTCAGCTCTCCTGGTCCTGCTCAGTCTCCTGATCTCCCGTCTGGTTTAAGGAGCCGTCAGAAACTGCATCTACGCTACCCCCCGAATTACACTCATTTGGAGGAAGGAACCAATCAGCACTGAGCCAAATGAAGCATTTCCTGATATTTATATTCTTCAATGCGTATTAGTGAGTGTGTTTGTACAGTAGGCTTATGCATTTGTGCGTATGTACATTTGTTGCAAATGAGGCCAACTGGTCCAAGCGTAGCCAGCCGTTATGGTTCACTTAGTATGGCACTATACAGACCAGACAAGTATGCTACCTGATAGCCTGGCGCACTGCTTTTAAATAAAAAATGCTACATCTTTTTACTATAGCTATTACAATCATGTCCCACTTGCAGTTTATCAAGTAATAACTTCACTAACCCTGTATTTACCATGATAACTTCATGTAATCATTGCCCGTCACCTTGGAAAAACCATCATCTACCAAATTCATGTAAAGTATTTTCATCTGACGTATCTTTACATTTCTATCTTCACAATAAATAATCT
The DNA here is from genome assembly GCA_029692085.1 of Gymnothorax javanicus. NCBI lineage: Eukaryota > Metazoa > Chordata > Actinopteri > Anguilliformes > Muraenidae > Gymnothorax > Gymnothorax javanicus. The sequence continues at coordinate 16,773,361 of CM056197.1, forward strand.
TGTATTTTTGTACGACTTATTTCAAGCAAGTTGTCATTCTTAGAATGTACAGAAACAATCCTTACCCTCTGAATTGGTCGGCACTAAAACACTACAGCGGCCTTGAGCCAACCACCTGTGTCTGCTGTATCTAAACTAATGCCAACAACATAGTGTGGTGGCCCTCAATCACCATGGAGTCACCTCACACCGGTTATAGCTACATCAAAGGTTTCATGTTTTGCGGACACCCAGGAAAATCTAAGAAAAAAATTTAGATTGTAAACTGTGGTAGAAGGAGGCACTCTTCTCCTCCCCCTTACCCATCATTCTGTCTGTCCCTGGCTATTCATCCAATCCACTCCCATTGTTAAGTTCTGAATGTTCCTCCAACCCCTCTCTGTTGATCATTCATTGGTTTTCCCTGCCATTTGTCCTTTTGTATCCAATCACTTCAATCTTTACTGTAAAGAACAGCCCATCTTGTTACAGCATAAATCTCTGGGCCTCCATCTTTAGGGCCTCTCTTTATGCTGGTACCAGACAGAGCCACAGATTTCAGCAGTTGGTTTTCATTTGAATTATTCAGCCTATTGTTCAAAATTAATCAGTACAATCAAGGAGGTTTTGCAGGGTATAGGCAAATTTGCGCACAGCGAAATTTGAACCATCTTTTGGTGATATGTACTTACTTGTGGGAGTGTCCAGAAAATAGATTTGAAATGTGAAATTTGCATACAGGAAGTGAACTGTGACCTATTTAGTGATTTCAAGATTTTTGAGGGACAAGGCCTCGAAAAGTCCATATTTAAACCCATAAATGATTTTTAATGGCTACACAACAACATGACAGACATTTTGATACTAAACATAAGTATATATATGAAAAACTGAAGAAGTTTCAGACAATTTTCCATTGAAAAATGCATTTGTCTTGACCAAAATTGATGCAAAACGTAAAATTAATCTTGAAAAACAACCAGGTTCCTATGAAAACACACCTAAGATATTTTCATATTAGTTGCCGCATATAGTTGGCTAAATAATGTGCAAATGTCGTTAAATTGCAAGACCGGTAACATGGATCCGGATTGCGAAAATTGGAACCATCCCTGGATTTAGAAATTATTACTATCTCCTTTGGGTGTCAAAATAGGTCACTAAATAATAAACATAGAGTGCTTGTTATAGATACTTATCCAAATTAAGAGTCTTAGAGTATATGTACATGATTGACAAGACATTGGCCTTCCGGATCATTCTGGATCATAACTACAATACATCTGAAACACATTTGTCCTTTTAAGATTAGATAAATATAGATGGTTAATATATATAGTATATAATTGTATGTTGATTTATTAGGATATAATAACACTTTCAGGATCACCTGTAAATGTGATAAGATCAGTTAACAGTGGTGCATTCAAGCCATTTTTATTCTATACTACATATTTCTCAGAAAAGCCATTTAGATGTTTTCATAAACTGTTGTACATTGCATCGGTTCTATATCTCCCATATACACTAGCTACAATTTAAAAAGCCAGAGGTGTGGAAAATTAACCCTTAATAGCCATTAAAACCTGAGTGTGTCACCTTGTGTCTATATAATAAGGTCAAACATTTAAGGGCTGTAAACTTATGATCAGGGCCATTTGGGTGATTTCAGTTATTATGATTTAAAAAGGAGCCACACACTTACATGATGATAAATGACTTCACATGATCACTATCCTTCAATAAAAGACAACTTTTTTGCATGAAGAGTCATATTTTAAAAATAAATAGCAATATTTCACAAATTCAGCCAGGGTATGCAAACTTTTGAGCGCAACTGTATGTAAAATAAGTGCAGCACTGCTCTGTGTGCCAACACAATGGATTTGAAACCAGTCAATCAGAATGTGCTTGTGGGGTAGACTGTCAACTTTATTTTGAGGGTTTTGTTAAGAAAATATCATCCCATCTCTGACAAAATGTGGACAGCACGGAAAATGCACATAAAAACAGAAGGCAGTGATTTCTAAATGTATTTTGGCTTGTATTTCATTGCAGACAGTATGAAGACAAGATATTTAATGTTTTGTCTGGTCTACTTCATTTTGTTTGTGAATATACACTCACCGCTACTTCATTAGGTACACCTGCTCAACTGCCAGTCAACACAAATATCTAATCAGTCTTTAAAGAATAGGTTTATTAATGGATAACGCCGAGAGATGCACCATCTCATTTTCAAGGGGTCCACATAGAACAAACAAAACAAAACAAAACAATACAAGAAACAATCACATTCAGTACAAAAAAGGCTCTCATCTACACACCCAATTGCCCAACCACCATTCCCAGAACCTGCTAAACCTGCGCAGGAGTTATAGTTTCAGATTAAAAGAATTAATATAATCATGATTACATATATACACATGCATATACATACATGTACATATGAAGAGTTTGCCTCCGAAACCCAGAAAGTGCCAAGGTTGCAAAAATTGAGATAATATCATAGAGCGATGGACCTGTGCTTCTTACACATAGTGCAAAAAAAAAAAAAAAAAATCCATTTTTAAAAATCCATACTATAACGTGTATTTTTCGGGGTCAAAGTTTTTGTTTTCCTGTAAAATGCAATATGTACCAACATAGAACAGGGTGATTTACTTTACTCAAAATGAGTCAAATGGATATATTGCGTTTTGGAAGCAAACCTCCCCATATCCATACATACACATATACCCATACATCCACACACACTACAGGCCAGAAGTTTGGAAGCAAGGCCAATACAGGTCAAAAATTTGGAAGCAACTTCAAGTTTCTGTTCACAATGCCTTTCCTAAAAACCAGTATGAAATCTTTGAATTTTGGGATGTATTTACTGCATGATTAGACTTTTATTTCATTGATATGCACCATTTTCCTGTATTTACCTTTAGGTACTGTATACATTGATGTTACCAGACCATTGCTGAATAAATGTTAACAAAAGAAAGGAAGGGCTTAGTTTTTGGGTTTAGAGGATTTGCAAGAGTCACAACTTCAGTGAAAAAGTAAAAAAACAAATCACATTTTGCATTATTCACTTTATGTCATGGTTTACAGCCCGCCGGATGCCAACGGCATCACTGATAATTTGAGTAAAAATGTATTCTGATAAGTGACTCTTTATATAATAATCATGTTTATTTTGTTGCAAAGTATGCCAATGAAACTATGATCTTTTTTGTACAAATGTGATCTTGCTTCCAAACTTTTGGCTTGTAGCGTACATACATACACATATATATACATATATATATATATATATACAAACTCCAATTCCAATTAAGTTGGGACGTTGTGTAAAACATGAATAAAAACAGAATGCAACGATGTGCAAATCTCATAAATCCACATTTTATTCACAATTGAACATAGACAAAATGTTGAAAGTGAGACATTTCGCCATTTTATGAAAAATATTAGCTCATTTTGAATTTGATGGCAGCAACACATTTCAAAAAAGCTGGGACAGGGGCAACAAAAGGCTAGAAAAGTAACAGGTACTAATAAAAAACAGCTGGAGGAGCATTTTACAGCTAATTAGGTTAATTGGCAACAGGTCAGTAATATGGGTATAAAAAGAGCATTTTAGAGAGGCAGAGTCTCTCAGAAGTAAAGATGGGCAGAGGCTCACCAATCTGCAAAAACTGAGTCTAAAAATTGTGGAACAATTTCAGAAAAATGTTCCTCAGTGGCTCCCATGTGCCTTCTACAAAAAAAATCATGATGCATTAACTGTGTTGTAAAAAAAATAATGACACTAGAGAAAAATTGCGCTTGTGTCCCCTCACTGATAAAAGACCACACCAGTCCCCCACACCCCCCCCCCTCCCCGCAGATAGCAAGCTCCTCCACTCCAGCTCTGTGCCAACTCCAGCTAATTCAGTTAGAATCTGACCCCAAATCGCCTGCGATCTGGACCACCTTGCATTAAAAAATCTTGGCTACAGGCTTGTAAAAAATTGGAACATGTATTGGACATCTCGCCCCACTCGCAAATCACCATATGAAATTTATTTTGTTTCTTGACTCAAGAGGGATTATAAACAATAGTGTCACCTTCGGGGATAGAGTTATAGGTCTAACTTTAAGATGGATGTTAATTTTAAGGAGACTGGACATTTAGTGCAGCATTAACCTATTGTGAGTGCTTAAACTGGCAACTTCATCAGACCGTGTAAAGTTTGATGCAACACCTGTCTCTCCATTGGCTTTTCCACGCTGAATGTATTATACTAAGTTAAAAACTATCTGGAATTCCTAAGATCAACTTTTAATCTGCCAGAGTCAACTTTTGCCAGAGTCAATCTCAATTCATAGCATTTATTAAACTTTACAAATTTAAATTTGAAATTTACGTTGTATTAAAACACTGACGCTTGAATTCCTGAAAAAATGTACAGACTCTCTACAACAGTATCACTGAGTGACAACAGTCATGATTAATCACCACATTAAACCCAATCATCATTGTTGAGCAGTCTTGTTGCTGGGTCAAGATTCATGAGTGATGAGTCACATCCCCATGACACTGTGAGGATTTGTCACTCAAACAAATCCGAACTTATTTCTGAGTTATTTCATAAAATGTTTAAAAATCCACTGATATAATGCTCCAGAGAAAATCTAAGAAACCCCAGAGCTTCCAGGACACTTAAGTAGGCCCAGAACCCATCCACAGGGGACTCTGTGCTTTGCGGTCGGGAGCGCACGTCATTTCATACTTTCCACAATCCAGTTTCTCGTGTTTGAATTTAAGGGTGTGAACCACCTTGCTCAGGCACGATTCTTGAAACCATTCCCCCTTTTCGGAAAACCATAAACACATCGCCAAATCTTCAAACTACACTGCCTGTCCAAAAAAAGTTGCCATTTGGATATAAATAAACAAATACTATGATTGGATTATTATCGCAGCGATTAAAATCTTTCAACAGGCAATTATTATTTTAAACCTAACTGACGATGTGCTTCTCATTTCCTAAAAAATTATGTTGGAGGACATATCCCTTGGTGGTGGCAAAGATGTCACAGTGTTTCAGATGGGGCAAATTATTGGCCTGCATCTAGCAAAGAAAATAACAAATTAAACGAGAAAAAACAAGCATGAGGAATCATTTCCACACAGGAATTGGCCGCCACAAAGTCCCAACCTTAACTACATTAAAAGTTATGGGACATATGCGAGAAGATGACAGAGTGGTTCAAATATCCCATCCACAAAATCTCAAGTGAAAAATTAATGCAACTCTGATTGAAAATAAATATTCTGTTTTTGCACACGGTTGTCAAAACAATGACACTATGAATTTGCACTATAATCAAAGCTATAATCAAAAGGTTTTCAAATAAATATTTGAGTGTGCAACTTTTTCAAACAAGCAGTGTACAAACAGTACCGAGCATTCTTGCAAACATCTTCAAAAAATGGAAAACACACTCTCTAGGATATCTAGCCACAGAAAAAAGTTTTTTGTACATTATGAATGAGTTTGCCATTTTCAAAAAATGGTATATTCACTGCTTAGTATAGTGAACATACTGGTGAACGTAAGTATTGCAAGTGACACAGTATTAAACATCTCCAGTATTCAGCACAGTACTGCAAAACGCTAAACGACAAAGAAAAATAATCTAAATTAAAAGCACAAAAGAATACACAGTAAAATGTTTCGCAGCTGCAAAATTAAATTTGACAGGAGATTCATTCTGCCTCAGCATCATGTATGTGTGCTGGGCCAGGCCAGGGTACTTTATCTTTATCAAAGGCATCGTTCTCCCTAGTGAGTGAATGGGGGAGAAACCCTCTCAGGAGCCAGATTCAGCCTTGACAAGACTCCCTATGTCCCCACGAGCCACTTCCATTGTCTGTGGAAGATTTACGGTCATAAACCTTGCACCCCCATGCAAAGAAATCTCTTCTGTAGGGCTGAGGACAGGGGAGTATAATAGAAGGCAAACATTTATGAGTCACTTTGTGAAGTTGGCACACTCCTGTATCTGGGCACCATGGTGAAAGATGAAATTGTCTTAAACCACAAAATGGAGAACTCACCTGCGCACTCTGAACTGGCTTACATTTGGTTCAAATGGTTACATCACATCAGTAGAAACAAGAGCTGACAATTTAAAGTTGCTGAGTGTAGCCAGTGATAGCATTGTTATAGTTGTGTTCAACTCTTGCTGCCCCTGTTCACCATTTTGCAGCTGAAGTGCATCACAGAACAACATTTGTGTTTAGAATGTGTTCAGAGCTCTGTGAAAGGAGTGAATGAGATCCGCAATCGTATCTAACTGTAAGAACAATGTTAAAGGTTCTACCGATAGAGCGATTGATTTGAAAAATGTTTTTAGGCCTCCGACTGTTGGGTTCAGAGAATGGGGTTCAGTGTTTCTGTTATGGTTCTGCCTCATGTGTGCTGTCTTGTCATTGTGCTTATTACTTTTTTTTTTGTACTTGTGCTTTTTCTCCCGTGCCTTACTCTCGCTTCATTTTTCAGCTTTCTTTTCCGCCGTCTGAGGATTGATTCACTCTTGCCCAAACTCCTGTGATGTCATTTGACAGCCTTCAGCATGCCTGCGTCTCGTTGTCCAATCACGTTTCCTCATTCGGAATCGGCTGTGGTATTTCATTCATTACTTCCACCTGTGCTTAATTCTGGGTCTTGGTAAGCTCTGAGTGAATGCGTTCTCTGATAGGATCATTACTAACCCGTACTAACCAGCACTTATTTGAGGGTGATTGTATATATTTTGTCACGTAGTATTAACCCTAATTAACTCATTAGCGTGTGCGAGTGTTTCTAGCTTTTGTCATTTCTTCCTTAGCTTTCCCTGATTAACTACGCTTAAAGCTATGCTTTCCTTTGCTTCTCTTGCAGTGTTTTTATTCTCGTCACGTTTAGATTACCTTAATCTAAACCGTCTAGTTTGATTGTCTCAGCGTCTTGTCTCGAGTCATTATCGTTAACCCGGTTCTCGTGAATTTGTTTATTAATCCCATGTGTTTCTGTTTCTTTCTGAGATTGCCTTCCGAGTCCCCGCCTCCTTCCGTGTGTGTATCTGTGGGCAGGAAGAAAGAAATCGTCAGATGGAACATTGTTGGCTATGCGCTTCATTGTGAAATCTTAGCTCCTGTGCCTTCCCGAGTATTTCCTTTGTGCAATTCCTGAGCCTTGTGTATTTTGCTGCGTCCACGTCTTGTCTCCCTGTTAAGTCTCCCAGTGTTTCCGTCAGTTAGCTCGGTTAAGTTTTTGTTTTCTAGTTTAGCCACTCTTGGAGCGTGTACTTCTGTTTCCCCCTGCCTTGGGTAGTGTACCTTAGTTTTCTCCCATTCGTTCAGTGCATGTGCACGGTGTTTTATTTCTGCCTTGTTTGCCTACCTTTCTCCTTTAGTGTTTTGTGTGTTTTCAATAAACACTTTTTGTTCCTGCATCTGGTGTCCCCCACGACAACTTCCTAACAGTTTCAGCAATTCAGAAAAACTGTATTGTAGTCACGTGTATTTAAGTTCCAAATCTGTGTCTCCCCCCTTTGCCGGACTATTCTCTTCCATCCTTGGTGTTCACTACAGCATAAAACTAGAAACTATTTAATAGGGAATCTTTCCCCAGAGTTTGTGGTCCTGGCAAGTGACCTTATCCAGTCTCTCATGTGTCGCAGTTCAAATGTGTGCACCTGCCTGTATGCCCTGGTTCACTCGGTTTGTCATCCCAGTTACAAACTCGGACCAGTCTCTTAACTATGCTTTTTTGTGTGATCTGGGAATGGCTCTTGTTCAGTACCACCTGACACTTGTGTCACCCATCTCAGTTCTCATTCACGGTCTTTGGGGTTTTTGGCGCTTCCAAGCCCACCAGTGCATTCTTTCTTATCACGAATGCACAAAAGTTGATTTGGCAACACCAAAAGTTTCTCTTATTTCTAAGTTTTCCAACCTAAAGATGGCTTTCTCAAGACCTTTTTTTACCATTTCACTTGAAAATGAAATAAGCAGGGAATAACACCCACTTGGCCATGGAACAGCTGAGAAGCTGACTGTCCGTTACTTTTAGTCCCTTAAAAAGGCAAAAACCACATACAAAAAACTTCCGACACCATCCAACCAATTTTGAACCCTTAAATTTCAGCTGAAATTTTTCACTTTCAGCCAAATCGCAGTATTTCATTATAACAACTCTTAACATGCTGTGCAGGACAACAAACATTACAATATCAACAACAAATATTTCTGCATCTGACTGTATATCTAGCCTTCCCCCGTAAACGACCGCACAGGACAGACGAGCTGTGGCAAACTCAACTGAACAGGAAACATGAGAAACAGGTGATGCACGTTTTGCAGTGTTGGAGTATGTTAGACAGGGTTCAATCAGGGGAACCCAAAATGCCCTTGGCACTGCTCCACATTAATGCTCTAATTAAAAAGTGACCAAAGCATGCTACCATACTACTTTAAACACTACATTTTGAGTCAACATGGATGAATAGACAGAACTGAATGGAGAACCAGTTATTCCAGTTTAATGTCTTCTTACTTCCTGTTCCCTTTTTTTCCCTATAATTCTGTCATCTCAGGTATCAAGAAATGAGTCCATCTGAGAAACCCCACCCCAGAGATGAGCCACACACCTTTTATAGTCCTGTCCCTCCCAAGGACTGACAGTTAAAAGAGTGGGACATGAGCATCTCTGCAGATAACACCACATCACAGCAAGGGCATCATCCCCAAACAAGGATTTACATAAATCGCACTTGCAAGTAACAATTCTGCTCAGGTAGGCCAACTGTTATACCCATTTGCTGGTTTTTACAAGTAACAATTCTGCTCAAGTAGGCCAACTGTTATACTTATTTGCTGGTTTTTACAAGTAACAATTCTGCTCAGGTGGGCCAACTGTTATACTTATTTGCTGGTTTTTACAAGTAACAATTCTGCTCAGGTAGGCCAACTGTTATACTTATTTGCTGGTTTTTACGAGCAACAATTCCGCTCAGGTAGGCCGACTGTTATACTTATTTGCTGGTTTTCACAAGTAATAATTCCGCTCAGGTGGCTGACTGTTATACTTATTTGCTGGTTTCATCAAGCAATTATGAAAGACAGAAGGTATTAGTTCTTGTGTTCTGATTGTTTATAATTTGTGCTCATAGTGTGGTGGTTATTGGGCCAGGCTCAGATATCAAAGATTGGGGGTTTGGGGCCCCAGTTTCCTTACAGTGAGTTGCTCCACGGGGTATTGGCCCCAGCAGGATCTAAACAATTGTAAGCTACATTGGATGAAGCTATCAGCAAAACAACTTGTGTTACAAGCATTCAAGACTCTCATTATGTGGCAAATATGCCCAAGACAGGTAAAGTGGTTTGCATGAATCCATATGAGGCATATCTTGTATTTATCCTTGAAAAATGTGAAAGAACCATAGCTTTCATGCTGTAGATGATTGTACAGAAGGTTTAATAAAAACTCAGTGGTCATGAAATGCATTTCGTTCCAAACAAAAAAAAAAAAAAAAAGTGTTGAAGGCACTGTTAAATGACTGCAGCAGACTGATAAAGGCACAGTTCATTCACAGTCAGCTTTGCCTATAGGGACGGCAAGGCTCCAGATAACTGAAGTCAGTGACCCACTATAAGCCATTGGGGTGTGAGTATAACAATTACATACAGAAAAAAAAATTTCATTTTTCAAAAAAGACCATTTTTAACACTGCTGACTAAAGTGCAGGGGTATTTCCAAAGCAAAAGGCCATGATTTGTAAGAGCCAAGAAAGGGGAAAATAAGTGATTGGAGAGAGCCCAGAGTTGTCAACATTGTTCATGGGGAGGGGCTTCTGGGAAACAGCTTTGTTATGACAGCTCTCTGACCGTAGACAGTATTATTAGAGACAAACAACCAACCTTTATGATGATTGTCAAAATAATTTTAAAAAATGAGGGAGTCAACGTGTTGTCATTTCAAGGACATTTTGGGAATCAGGAGTGCATTTCTTTTGCCACAATCCTGACTAAATTTCAGAAACTGCCAGGGTATCTTGAGAGATGCATACGCAGTATAATAAAATCAAACAACCTTCTTCAGGTTTCAGTCATTTTCAAATAAAAAGAAGAAGCACAACTTGGAGAAAGGGAACAGAGACTGGAACAAAAATGAAATTTTTGGCAAAACGAAGATCTTTTATTTTGCAGAACAATTAGTATCCCCTCAATTTCCCTGCTGAAAAACACAACTGAAAATTGCCTGCTATTGTTTGAGTTTAAATCAAAGACCACTTAAACCCCATAATTTACAAAGTGAATGTGATTCCAAATGAGCAAGCAGATTGTGAGCTAACTGACCTGGTATGCCCTCCTACAAAATCATGACCAACCTATTTTTTTGTCGAACTCTGGGACAGCACAGTTGGCCAGTTTCCCAACATACATGAAATGCTTGTATGTGTCTCAGATACTGTCTTCTCATTAATCTGCAAATAAAGACATCAGGGCTTTTCAGGTCACAAGCAGGGAAACAGTAAGAAAACCTCACTGGAGGTGAAATAATGGCACTGTAAAATGTAAATGCCATAATGTTACTCATACTTTCACACAACTAAATGTGTGACTGAACTGAAAGTTCAACAGCAGTGCACCCCTCAGGATATAACCCTGGTATCTGTTTGAGAGGTTGGCAAGCAGACCGTGGAGGACATGGTTGCCTCCAGCTAGTCGCAATCACATGCCAGGACCGTTCTCATACCCCGTGTGCACACAGATTTTCTTCTTGTTGCAGGAAATGGACTGCAGGCTGATCTATGGAGTTACACTGGTGACTGGGTTCTTGACACTGGCAGTCAATGGCCTTAAGATAAACTCATCTGCTCCGGTGGGAGCCCTTACTGTAAGCCGCACCCCGTGATTTTTTACTCTGGTTACCTTCGTCAGCCTAGAGAAAAAGTTTCTCTGAACTGCCATTGTTATATAGGTTACTTTCTCATAAAATAAAAACAAAGGTAAAATTATGGTAAATGTCACTGGCAGATGGCGATCACTCGTGACACCTGTGGCCAGAGTAAGGTTTGCTTGGAGACTCCAGCGAATTGTGATCCCAGCAGCAATGATACTTGCCTCTTCGTCTCGGCCGCTACCGCCTCCAACGACGAAGGACTGAACTTTGAGCTGCGCGGGGATTCCGATAGTTACGTCGTCCTCATTCTGTCTCCCGATATGATGCAGGTATGCACTACTGACAGTTCTCACTCCCAATAACAAGCAGGTCTGCTACCCCTGCCCACACCTGTAAAACTCTATTTCATTAACTGACACACTCACTCACACACACACACACACACACACACACACACACACACAAGCACGTATTACTTAAATCCACTCGCACAGAGATAACACATACACAGGCATTATAGTTATCAGAGCTTGTGGTTCTTCGTAATGTTGTAACAGCCCTCTTATTCTCTGCAGGGAAATGACAATGCCTTTGTCTGTGCAAACTACAAGGGGAGCAATTTCTTCTTCACCGCAAAATTTGACAATGGATCACTTACTCTGACTAACAAGGTAAGTATTAGCATTACACCCTGACAAACAGTACCAGGCACAGCCAGTATCAGCACAGATTATGACCAGAATTTGATATTTCTAAGTGGAGCCTTTGTGCCTTTGTATGGTTGACATTCTTGTCATTGTTCGGTGTGTTTCAGACTAAAGTCAAAAATGTCCTTGTTGCATCTGAAACAAATGTGGTCCGATGCACCTTCACATTTCGGGAATCAAACCGAAAGATCGCTGACAAATACATACATGAACCATCCCTCTACATCTTTGCCGGCAACGGCTCATTCACCAACGGTAAGAACTGAACCTTATAACTCGCCCACCACTATTAATTTAGTCAAAACCACTGACTCACTATATTGCCCAAATTATTAACCTGCCCTCTTCACCAGCGACAGTACTGAGCTCATCTGAGTCCTACAACACATCTACCAAAGAATAGATAGGGGTAACAGTCAGAATGTCCCAGGATTCCAGTTGTTCTTGTTCCATTATGTATTTCCCCAGGATTCTGAAGTAATGACTTATGTTTGTGCTGCAGGAGTCCTTGGAGATCCTGTAATAATGCTCATGAGCAACGGCAGTGTGACCCTGTCCAACAGTGGCAGTGATACGACCTTCGCAGAAATCCCCGTGGGAGAACTTACTGTAAGCCGCACCCCGTGATTTTTTACTCTGGTTACCTTCGTCAGCCTAGAGAAAAAGTTTCTCTGAACTGCCATTGTTATATAGGTTACTTTCTCATAAAATAAAAACAAAGGTAAAATTATGGTAAATGTCACTGGCAGATGGCGATCACTCGTGACACCTGTGGCCAGAGTAAGGTTTGCTTGGAGACTCCAGCGGATTGTGATCCCAGCAGCAATGATACTTGCCTCTTCGTCTCGGCCGCTACCGCCTCCAACGACGAAGGACTGAACTTTGAGCTGCGCGGGGATTCCGAGAGTTATGTCGTCCTCATTCTGTCTCCCGATATGATGCAGGTATGCACTACTGACAGTTCTCACTCCCAATAACAAGCAGGTCTGCTACCCCTGCCCACACCTGTAAAACTCTATTTCATTAACTGACACACTCACTCACACACACACACACAAGCATGTATTACTTAAATCCACTCGCACAGAGATAACACATACACAGGCATTATAGTTATCAGAGCTTGTGGTTCTTCGTAATGTTGTAACAGCCCTCTTATTCTCTGCAGGGAAATGACAATGCCTTTGTCTGTGCAAACCACAAGGGGAGCAATTACTTCTTCACCGCAAAATTTGACAATGGATCACTTACTCTGACTAACAAGGTAAGTATTAGCATTACACCCTGACAAACAGTACCAGGCACAGCCAGTATCAGCACAGATTATGACCAGAATTTGATATTTCTAAGTGGAGCCTTTGTGCCTTTGTATGGTTGACATTCTTGTCATTGTTCGGTGTGTTTCAGACTAAAGTCAAAAATGTCCTTGTTGCATCTGAAACAAATGTGGTCCGATGCACCTTCACATTTCGGGAATCAAACCGAAAGATCGCTGACAAATACATACATGAACCATCCCTCTACATCTTTGCCGGCAACGGCTCATTCACCAACGGTAAGAACTGAACCTTATAACTCGCCCACTCTATTAATTTAGTCAAAACCACTGACTCACTATATTGCCCAAATTATTAACCTGCCCTCTTCACCAGCGACAGTACTGAGCTCATCTGAGTCCTACAACACATCTACCAAAGAATAGATAGGGGTAACAGTCAGAATGTCCCAGGATTCCAGTTGTTCTTGTTCCATTATGTATTTCCCCAGGATTCTGAAGTAATGACTTATGTTTGTGCTGCAGGAGTCCTTGGAGATCCTGTAATAATGCTCATGAGCAACGGCAGTGTGACCCTGTCCAACAGTGGCAGTGATATCGACCTTCATAGAAATCCCGTGGGAGAACTTACTGTAAGCCGCACCCGTGATTTTTTTACTCTGGTTACCTTCGTCAGCCTAGAGAAAAAGTTTCTCTGAACTGCCATTGTTATATAGGTTACTTTCTCATAAAATAAAAACAAAGGTAAAATTATGGTAAATGTCACTGGCAGATGGCGATCACTCGTGACACCTGTGGCCAGAGTAAGGTTTGCTTGGAGACTCCAGCGAATTGTGATCCCAGCAGCAATGATACTTGCCTCTTCGTCTCGGCGGCTACCGCCTCCAACGACGAAGGACTGAACTTTGAGCTGCGCGGGGATTCCGAGAGTTATGTCGTCCTCATTCTGTCTCCCGATATGATGCAGGTATGCACTACTGACAGTTCTCACTCCCAATAACAAGCAGGTCTGCTACCCCTGCCCACACCTGTAAAACTCTATTTCATTAACTGACACACTCACTCACACACACACACACACAAGCATGTATTACTTAAATCCACTCGCACAGAGATAACACATACACAGGCATTATAGTTATCAGAGCTTGTGGTTCTTCGTAATGTTGTAACAGCCCTCTTATTCTCTGCAGGGAAATGACAATGCCTTTGTCTGTGCAAACCACAAGGGGAGCAATTACTTCTTCACCGCAAAATTTGACAATGGATCACTTACTCTGACTAACAAGGTAAGTATTAGCATTACACCCTGACAAACAGTACCAGGCACAGCCAGTATCAGCACAGATTATGACCAGAATTTGATATTTCTAAGTGGAGCCTTTGTGCCTTTGTATGGTTGACATTCTTGTCATTGTTCGGTGTGTTTCAGACTAAAGTCAAAAATGTCCTTGTTGCATCTGAAACAAATGTGGTCCGATGCACCTTCACAGTTCGGGAATCAAACCGAAAGATCGCTGACAAATACATACATGAACCATCCCTCTACATCTTTGCGGCAACGCTCATTCACCAACGTAAGAACTGAACCTTATAACTCGCCCACTCTATTAATTTAGTCAAAACCACTGACTCACTATATTGCCCAAATTATTAACCTGCCCTCTTCACCAGCGACAGTACTGAGCTCATCTGAGTCCTACAACACATCTACCAAAGAATAGATAGGGGTAACAGTCAGAATGTCCCAGGATTCCAGTTGTTCTTGTTCCATTATGTATTTCCCCAGGATTCTGAAGTAATGACTTATGTTTGTGCTGCAGGAGTCCTTGGAGATCCTGTAATAATGCTCATGAGCAACGGCAGTGTGACCCTGTCCAACAGTGGCAGTGATACGACCTTCGCAGAAATCCCCGTGGGAGAACTTACTGTAAGCCGCACCCCGTGATTTTTTACTCTGGTTACCTTCGTCAGCCTAGAGAAAAAGTTTCTCTGAACTGCCATTGTTATATAGGTTACTTTCTCATAAAATAAAAACAAAGGTAAAATTATGGTAAATGTCACTGGCAGATGGCGATCACTCGTGACACCTGTGGCCAGAGTAAGGTTTGCTTGGAGACTCCAGCGAATTGTGATCCCAGCAGCAATGATACTTGCCTCTTCGTCTCGGCCGCTACCGCCTCCAACGACGAAGGACTGAACTTTGAGCTGCGCGGGGATTCCGAGAGTTATGTCGTCCTCATTCTGTCTCCCGATATGATGCAGGTATGCACTACTGACAGTTCTCACTCCCAATAACAAGCAGGTCTGCTACCCCTGCCCACACCTGTAAAACTCTATTTCATTAACTGACACACTCACTCACACACACACACACACAAGCATGTATTACTTAAATCCACTCGCACAGAGATAACACATACACAGGCATTATAGTTATCAGAGCTTGTGGTTCTTCGTAATGTTGTAACAGCCCTCTTATTCTCTGCAGGGAAATGACAATGCCTTTGTCTGTGCAAACCACAAGGGGAGCAATTACTTCTTCACCGCAAAATTTGACAATGGATCACTTACTCTGACTAACAAGGTAAGTATTAGCATTACACCCTGACAAACAGTACCAGGCACAGCCAGTATCAGCACAGATTATGACCAGAATTTTGATATTTCTAAGTGGAGCCTTTGTGCCTTTGTATGGTTGACATTCTTGTCATTGTTCGTTGACATTGTCCTTGTTGCATCTGAAACAAATGTGGTCCGATGCACCTTCACAGTTCTCAAACCGTCAAAAATACATGAACCATCCTCTTCATTTTGCATCATTCACCGACGAAAACTGAACCTTATAACTGCCCACTCTATTAATTTAGTCAAAACCACTGACTCACTATATTGCCCAAATTATTAACCTGCCCTCTTCACCAGTTACTGAGATCTGATCAAACACATCTAAAAGAATAGATGGGGTAACAAAATGTCCCATACATGTTGTTCTCTCCACATCTTTGCCGGCAGCGGCTCATTCACCGGGCGGTAAGAACTGAACCTTATAACTCCCCACTTATTAATTTAGTCATTAACCTGCCCTCTTCACCAGCGACAGTACTGATCATCTGTCCTACAACACATCTACCAAAGAATAGATAGGGGTAACAGTCAGAATGTCCCAGGATTCCAGTTGTTCTTGTTCCATTATGTATTTCCCCAGGATTCTGAAGTAATGACTTATGTTTGTGCTGCAGGAGTCCTTGGAGATCCTGTAATTATGCTCAGGAGCAACGGCAGTGTGACCCTGTCCAACAGTGGCAGTGATACGACCTTCGCAGAAATCCCCGTGATAGAACTTACTGTAAGCCTCACACTGTAATCCTTACTGCTGGTTTTCTTCGATGTACAAATTGGAGGTTTAATAAAGCATTGGTCTTGCCCAGAATTTCATTTTAAAGCTACACGTAAGGGATAATCAACTCGTAGGTGTGCATTACGCGGTTTTAAGGTAGGTATACACTTCCAAATACATTTATTTCTCTTTCATTCATAACAATTTAGTACCAACATCATATAAACAACTACTAAATACAGAATTAAAGTGATGGCTCATTTACATAAATTATGCTAATTAGGTCCCGAGATGGCTACCGCAATGTGGAACTTGATCAAGTACCTCAGGCAGAATATCTCTATAACTTTTCATTACTTTAATCTCAAATTTTCACAGATCATTTATGACTATATAGTGCATGTTCTGATCAGGTGGTTTTCAGAAATAATATTTCTGTGAAAACATATGGGCATTTTTTTTTTTTTTTTTTTTTATTGGGTAACTAATTACCACAAAACCTAGAGTTACACAAATGATTTCTTCAAAATGCCTGATCCGTCCATAGACATGCATCTGGTGAAATTATATTCCAAGTTTCACAATGATAGCATGAGAGAAAGAGGAGAAATGGTGTTTGAAGCAATGCTTGGCAGGTCAAAATCAACATTTTTGGGAAATTGACAAAAAACAACAGATGTCCATATTTTTGATAGTCCTATCAAGTACACACACTATGAACTTACTGAGGGTTATTTTACGAAAATGTCAAAAATAATTTTTTTTTCAAAAAAAAAAAAAAAAAAAGGCCTATTTTGGGAGTGTCTGCCTACTTTAAGGCACGACGCGGAGGCGAATATTCGCGTCGGGTGGTTGCCTCCGCGAAGTGCCTTAAATCCATGTAATGTACACCTACGAGTTGATTATCCCACTTATACCATGGTCATTTGCCAGCAATATCAAATCAATGCATTCAGAAATTTTTGGTGAAAGTTTTGCACTTAAAAAAACGTGCTGGTAATCATTAAACAGGCGCTGCGCCTTCTCATAGCCAATACTAGAGGCCAAGCTAAACTGAACCAGATAACTTAGTTCAGCTTACCTTCATGGAGAAAGCATGCGCAAAAAAATCTATCATCTTTTTTACCAGCTAATGATTTGGTGACGGATTCCAGCTGAAACGGAGATTATGCATAACACAACATTATGCGCGATTATGCAGACTGTAGCTAACTTGCTACTCGCAATTACAATGGACTTACAATGACGATTTCTGTAGAGCCAGCGAGCTGAAATCAGTGTGTTGTCATAGCACGTAACTAGCGAACTGTCAGCAGTTGCAGATACATTAAGTGGACACGTTAATTTCTTTTGAAACCGTACACAATTACAATCGTTTAATTAATAAAGCCTGATTATTTCGCTGCTTTAATATTTACGGTCATTATCTCTGGAGTTCCTATTGTTAACTGCCCCGCAGGACGTAACTTATCTGACGCCGCTAAATTTCCTGAAAATTACGCCTTGCAATGTGAGAGACATCATTTATAGTCTCTTTGCACAGTATAATTTACTTCCAACCTGCTGTTGTGGCCTGTTTTTTGTTTAACAAATTTCTTTGCCGGCCCCACAATAAGCTTCTCCTCTGACCCTCATGTCATCCCCCCATTGACCTGACTGGCACATATTCTGCAAAATGTCAAGGCCGCTCCCCCTTTTGGGGGAAAGAAAACCTCAGATCCCGTTGATCAAAATATTATTTGATGTGTGTTTAGCTGTGGAATTTATCAGATTTCTTAAACTTCATTTCCTGGTTACATTCATTTCTTGATTTATTGATATGTCTCGCGATTATTTTGAACCTTGCAAGAACCTGAGCATTCACGTTATCTAATTTTTTAATTTAATTTTTTAATTTTAATTTTTAATTTATTTTTATTTATTATCAGTGACATGCTCCATACGAGTATTACATAGTAATACATATTTATACCTGACATGCACAATATAACGACTGGAACCCAGCCCGAACGGACTTATATGTCACTTTAAACAAAAGTACATTAAAATCATAGCAGATCAAGCGGAACTTACAACGATACTGAACTCGATACCAGTTTGCCGGAGTATAAAAAGCAAATAATATTACGTATTCTCATATAACAGTTCTCTTCTAATATCGTATGCCTTAACCAGAAATTTTGCAACCTTCCTATTTTCGTGTTTTAACGTTAAGATAAATTTTTCTCTAAGCCCCATATCTTTAAACCCCGAATGACATTCGCTTACTGACTTAAACAGATTTTCGCGCAATACACTGTAGGTTTGACATTCACATAAAAAAATGAAACTCATCCTCAACAAAGTCTGTACTACAAACAGGGCACAATCTTTCCTGTACAGGTTTGCCTAACCAACGACCGGTTTCAATGTGTAATGGCAGGGTTCCAGATCTAAACTGTACTAACAAGGACCGCTCATGGCGTGGCATATACCCTTCAAGATAATTTTCCAAAGTAAACTCAGTTTTAAAGGTACCATAAGTTCTTAACTTAGGTTTAAATCCAATTGTATCCCGCCACGTTTTTTCTGACCTTAATATCATCAAATCTCGGAAGAGGTTGATATCAACTGGATACATTTCATCAAAACAATATTCGAGTTCTAGTTCTTCAAAAATTTCTTTTATGTCTGCACACCAACTATTATGACAGATTTCCCATTCCCATCGTAATATTCTTTTCACTAATCTGTCTTCGGGCATTAACCCTAACCTGTTCCATAAACGCGTTATATTTACCCATCTTCTGTAGCGAGGCATGCACCATGCGAGTTCTCCATACAGAGCATGTGTTGGAGTAAATCTGTTTACACCTAGAAAAAATCTCATAGCTCCATTTTGCACCTTATCAGTGTTTTCAAAATTATCATAACCCCAAACCCCAGAACAATAATCAAGGATTGGAACAACCCCTGCATCAAACAATCTGTTATACTTATGATAGGTTATGTTACGAAAGTTCTTAAACTTTGCTATAATGCCACCCAGAGCTCGACAAGCCGAATTTGATAAACATTCTACAGCGGATTTAAAGTTTAGAAACTCGTCTAAGTAAATACCAAGGTACTTATACCTATCAACGATATCTAAAGTTATACCACCATAAGTAAAATGAAAATCAGTCCTAGGCTTACGTCTATTACGAAAGTGCACAATGTTTGTGAGGTATTTATGCAAAGTCTCCATTTACTACACCAGGCGTGCAAACCGTTTATCACTTCCTGTAGATCATTCTCATTCTCCGCCAAAAGAATAATCTGTGTAAACCTCTCGATTAACTCGTTCAGCGCCACATTCCAAGTATTATTATTCATGAATCTCTTGTCTGTTGATTGAAAGTTATATTTGCGCCCAACTGAGTACCCCTCCGTGTCATTATCATGCGTAGATAAATAATAATAAATAAATTAAGGTTGATCGGTCAACCCTCTTGTCCTTTCACGACAGCGGATTTCAAACCCTGTTTCAGTTTGGGGTTAAGAATAATCAACAAATCCACAGAATGTCGGACCGCAAACCTAACTCAGTTGGCTGATGCAATGCGCCTTCCTATTCATCCGCACGCCTATATATACCGCCTTCATTCCCACAATCCCCGCTCGTCTCGATTCCACGTCGTTCACTCGCAAACCAGACAGCCCAGCGCACAGCAAGAGTTCGCTTGCCTGAAGCAAGGCGAAATCCCGCAGAGTCCCTCGGACGCAGAATAATTCCAAGACTCTAAGGGTTCAGAGGAATCTTCCCAATCCGTTCCTGCAACTCCTGCTTCTCCTCCAAGCACCCGCCCGCGCTCTGCCATCTCCATACCTCCACCACGAAGCGTCACCCGCTCGCCCCAACCGGGGTGTTCACATTCCAAACCACACTCCCCCCGCGACGACGACCGAGGGCTCCGCGCCGTAGCAATTCCAGACCGCCGTCTTGCAGTAGCTACGCCTCTCCTCAACAGCGGCGCTCAGAAGCGAGAGCCCGCGGCTCCCCAGCAAGGCTTACCATGGCTCGCACTTCAAGCTCATCCCTGGCTCCACGTTCGACCGTCGCCAGACTCCATCGGGCACTCAAGCTGAAGAAAATCCCCTTCCACCGCTCCGACAACAAGGCCGGCCGACAAAAATTATTCACCGACTCCCACGCCAACGCAGCTGATCCTCCCCACGTGCAGCCCAGATGTATGCAGACCATAGACATATATACGTAGACGCCGCATGGAGCGGATTTGGCCGCTGCTGCGATACGTCAGCGTCGCCGCCATATTGGATGTGGCAAAGCTGCGCTGTAAACTAATACAAGTAAATGGACTTAATTTCATAAAGCGCCTTTCTCCCTAGCAATTTATTTTAATGCCTCTTATTTATTCATTCACACATAAATTACTATACTTGATAAACAATTAGGGACTCAAATGAATGTATTTAAACTAAAAGATGACTAAAATAAGAACTTTATTGACCCACACACACATGAATAGGCTTTATTTATTTATTATTTATAATGAAAGACATGAATATAATGGAATATATGGATTGGCGAAAGGTCATGATTAAGGTCATTTTCCGATTCGAAATATTCCGAATAAGACCCCTGGCATATGCCTGTTTTAATCGGAAATTTGGCTCATGTATACACCTTAATCAGAAAATGCCCCCGAACAGAATATTCAACTACGTCTGCGCCCGTTCAATTCGCAAGGAATTGAATCCTTCTTGGAGGGAGGAGGAGACGACTGTGTGCATTCAGATAATGAAAGACATGAATATAATGGAATATATCGATTGGCGAAAGCACCGTAACAACGATATCTTTAAGATGTGCGAAAAGTGGAGAGAGGCTGGTTTTGCGTGAACTGCCAACCAAGTTATGCATCGCTGGAAAACTCTGAAGGCGGCATATTCCAAAGCGAAAAAAAAAAAAAAAAAATACAGGCAGTGGCCATTTTTACGCCAATCGTAATCTTACTCTAATTTTCTATTCTTCCGAGCTTCCGTATGTGCATGTGCAATGTAGGAAATCTGGACTTGGACCCATAGGCTGATTTATACAGTCTATGCTTATACCACGGCATTAATTATAATGTATCAGCTGACGTTAGCTAGCGGGAAGGCTGTAACATTACTTATGTTTTCTAGCTAGCTGCTTAACTTAGCACACAGGCTAGGTAGTTATGAGAGTGTAATTTTAGGTTCAACGTTTGCTCCCTAATAGCCTATTTGGGGAACTGTCAGGTCGTCACTCTCCACAATCAATAATCAGTTGTGATTAGCGATAGCTGCACAAAGTTTGTCCTTGCAAGAAATTCTAGAGTTCAAATTGGCTAATGAGTTAGATGGCAAGCTGGCAAAGTTAGCTGGCTAATAACTAACCCTACCGAACTTGAGTAGAGGACATCCTGACTGTAACTTAAAGTAAGTAAGGTAGTCGGTCTAGCTGTGTGAACCACAAAGCACGCAACGAAAGCGGGATGTTTTCAACCCAGTTGCAGTTTTTTCCGAGGCCAAATTTTCTATTGTGCATGCGGATATGGAAGCTCGTAAGAACAGCAAATTACAGTAAGCTCACGACTGGCGTAAAAATAGCTACTGCCAAAAACAAAACAATACCAGCGGCCCTAATCCAGCCAGTTTCATTTATTTCGTGGTCATGGATGAAATTCTGGGACAGAGACCGCTGGCGATGGCAATGGCCAAGAGAGTGGAGTCGATGTCGGCTTTGAAGCTCTAACTGAAGGCAACCAAAGCCATAACAATTACTTCCGAGCGTTATATTTGCTGAAAACCCAATGTTGAGATTGGACCTAAGTGGCGGATATGCTAATAAACATGTAAACGGAATATTCCCATCTCTTAGCGCATGTAAACAGCTTATTCGGAATATTACCTTAACCCGAATATGGATCTTAATCGGAATATGGTGTGCATGTAAATGCAGTCATTGTTAATTGTTAATGACTGCATTTACATACACACCATATTCCTGTATTTATCGAATATAAGAATATTCCGATTGCGTTCCTGTCATGTAAACGCGTGCAATAACCCGATTAAGGTCATTTTCCGATTCAAAATATTCTGAATAAGACCCCTGGCATATGCCTGTTTAAATCGGAATATTGGCTCATGTACACACCCTAATCGGAAAATGCCCCTGAACAGAATATTCAACTACGTCTGAGCCTGTTCAATTTGCAAGGAATTTGCATTTTTGGAGCGAGGCGGAGACGACTGTGTGCATTCAGATAATGAAAGACATGAATATATTGGAATCGATGGGCGAAAGCACCGTAACAACGATATCTTAACAGTGTGCGAAAAGTGGAGAGAGGCTGCTTTTGTGTTAACTGCCAAGTGCCAACCAAATTCAGCATCGCTGGAAAACTCTGAAGGCGGCTTATTCCAAAGCGAAAAAATAAAGGCAGTGGCTCTTTTTACGCCAGTCGAAATCTTACTCCAATTAGCTATTCTTACGAGCTTCCGTATGTTCATGCACAATGTAGGAAATCAGGACTTGGACCTATAGACTGATTTATACAGTCTATGCTTATACAATGGCATTAACTATAATGTATCATCTGACGTTAGCTAGCGAGACGGCTGTAACATTACTTATGTTTTCTAGCGAGTTGCTTAATTTAGCTAACGGATTTGGTAGAGTGTAATTTTAGGTTCAAAGTTTACTCGCTAATATTTGGGGAACTGTCAGGTCGTCACTCTCCACAATCAATAGTCAGTAGTGATTAGTGTCGTGTAGAAGAGCTGATAGCAGCACAAAGTTCATCCTTGCAAGAAATTCTAGAGTACAAATTGGCTAATGAGTTAGATGGCAAGCTGGCTAAGTTACCTGGCTAATAACTAACCCTACCTAACTTGAGTAGAGGACATTCTCACTGTAACTTAAAGTAAGTAAGCCGGCTAGCCAGTCTAGTAATGATAACCACAAGGCACGCAGTGAAAGCGGGATGTTTTCAATCCAGTTGAGTAGCAGTTTTTTTTGGATACTGAAGTTCATAAGAATAGCAAATTACAGTAAGCTCACGACTGGCGTAAAAATATCCACTGCCAAAAACAAAACAATACCAGCGGCCCTGATCTAGCCAGTTTCATTTATTTCGCGGTCATGGATGAAATTCTGGGAATGAGGCATCTTCTCTCATGGACACTTGTGCTCTCTTCTCCGATGCTTGCCACATCCAATATGGCGGCGACGTTGACGTACAGCTCAGCGCTGAGTGTGGCGTCTACGTATATATGTCTATGATGCAGACCACACAGCACTACCGGGTTCCGCCATCAACGTTCCCAGCGCCACATCATCACGCTCGGCGACGGCCTCCAGCTCCAGATTCGGCGGAAGTCTCTCCTTCCGCAAACCAGCCAGTCCCCCCCCCCCCCTCCGTTTACGACCTCTTCGGTCTCTTTTCGTCCCCTTTTTTTCGTCCCTGTGCACATGCGTCCCATTCCCCTACAGCACACGTATCCACCTCACGGCCACTCGTAAATCTGTGTCGTTCCTTGAGTTACATGAGCACAGAAATCATCAACATATCGATAACTTCGTTGTCAGCGATGTGCGGTAGAAAACGCCATATAATTCCGCAGTGGTGCAATGTTTAACAAGGCTTTCAAAATAAAGCAGACTTTCGTCGCCTCTACCTATTAGTCTGAGCAACTCTTGTTATATATGCACGTTGTATTCTTTGCAAATTAAAACTCATACATTTATGGTGCTGTTGAATGATTGCCATGTTTATTCTAAAACTGTCAAACCATTACATATGCTGACGTTCTTTGCCTCGCTGGCAAATATTTACAGATACTTTGCATATCCACCTCACGGCCACTAGCAGTGGCGCAGCTCACTAGCGCCTCGCAGCTCACTTTCCAAAAAAAAGCCGGTCGCCTGATTGTAAAGCTTCAGTTCCACTCGGTAACATTTTGCCTCGCTCGCCATTCGGCAAAAAAGCACCCCACGGATAATCTAATTTCGTCTCCACCCCACCACGGCCACCTCAATACAAGTCTATCTTAGCAGCATCAACCTCTTCGTCAAACCGGCCACTGGTTATCCGTGCCAAGACCCATTATTCACGACCAACGCACCATGTTCGAATTAGATTTGCACCATCTTCGACACACGCCACTTCCTGGAGCTACAGACATCCCTGTTTAAATGAGCTTTAATTGAACTCTATTGCCATTTATTATATTATTACTTTATTTTACTATTAATTAGCTAGCCCACGGAGGATGGGCTTCCCCACCTTAGCCGAGTTCCTCCCATAGAGATACATAATAGAACCAGAGAGAACGAGGAAGTACCTTTGCTTCAGCCAGTTAGCGTGTTAGCTTCCTGCTTCCGCGTTTCCCAAGGATGCAATTTTGTGGCCAAAGATGCTGCAGCTCCATAGACACCAATTGAAAAGTGCGCATTTTTTTCTTGCCAAATAAAGCGAAAACAAAAGAAAATGTATTCGGTAATCCTTCATTATTTTGCTCTTTGTCTGATGCAACTGTTCAATGTTTTCAAGAGGGCCTGTAAAATAAGAACTGATACTTAGAGCTTGATGACAGCTCGTGCACGAGTTTGGATGTCCAGCTGTTGCTCTGACTGCAGCAGTTCAGCCAATGAGTGTATACTGCGTGCGTGTTCCGGATTAACAGCGTTGCTCGTCATTTCCCCTCGAACACATTCGCTAATCCACACAGACGACACATTTTCTCGGCCATTTGTGCTGTGTAATCAGATTGGCAATCTTATGAAATGGTGCCAGAAATAAGCACCCATGGAACGCCATTTTTATAGATGGCGTTGGTCAATTCCGCACTTCCTGGGCTGAAGTAGCTAGGCTGCAGGGTGAAGTTGCCTTCAGCTGTCGACTTCCATGCTGCTCAGCCTGTCAGGCGGCGTTAAACACCGCCCCCAAGTACAACCAATCAGATCGTGAGCTAGAGTACAACCAATCCGCTCACGAGGCAGCCAATTCAATTCGGAAGCCTTTACTCGGTAAGTGGGCTTAGGAACATTAATATTGTTAAAAACGAATGCATTTAATCGTGAGTTTTCTCATTAAAGAAACTGATTCGGGAGGTAACGTTAGATATTTTGGCTATTTTGATTTTATTAACCAATGCAAACAAGTGCTATTTTTTTGTCTTACAGTGAACTTATAGACCTAACCTTAGTTAAACAGGTCATACTTGTTAACTTAAACACTTCTACGATATAACTTTAAGTATAACTCTGTTTGAAACATAAAATTGGCCTACTTGTGAGATTTTGTTCAATAAGCTGTCTAGTTGAGCTTCTTAAAAACTTCAACTGCAAGTTGCTGTAACGTTAACTGCCTTCAAGGCTGATTGTAGAGACTAGTGCCTTGCAGGCTGGTTGGAAGGCTAATGTTGATTTCATATTGTATAATCTTTAATAGTATTCAGTAAGATGCCTTCAAGGCTGATTGTAGGGACTACTGCCTCGCAGGCTGGTTGGTAGGCTGATGATTTCATATATATATATATATATATATATATATATATATATATATATATATATATATATATATATATATATATATATATATATTTATATATATATATATATATATATATATATATGTGTGTGTGTGTGTGTTTTACAATTTTGATGCCTTCAAGGCTGACAGTGGAGACTCCCTCAGCATTACTGAAGGGGGCCTCTACTGAGTTGGAGCGTCCCAAGGCTAATTTAAAATCTTCCATTTTTCAGCCCATAGATTTATTGCAGTTCAAAACCAACCACATTACCTCAGAAAACTGACCGAGGTGTTGTTGCATATTGATGTTGTCTTTACTTTTTACACTCTTTTTAGGAGTTAAAACGATGTCTCAGCGCCGTCGTGGAGCCCTATCTACCCGCCCCGCTAAAAAAGTAAAAAAAAAAAAACAGCCCCAGCACCCACCCCGGGCCCTGATGCTCCTGCATCAGGTCCCACCCCAGCACCCCGGGCCCTGATGCCTTGAAGGCATCTGACTGAATACTATGCAGGTCCATTAGCCTTCTAACCAGCCTGGAAGGCACTAGTCCCACCAGCCTTGGGCCTGACTGAATACTTTTAAAGCAATATGAAATCAACATTAGAAACCAGGCATCTGACCTGAAGGCACTAGAGTTCTATCAGAAAGGCATCTGAGGCAATACTATTGAAATTATACAATATCAAATCAACATTAGCAACCAGCCTTGAAGGCACTTACTGAATACTATGAAAGATCATACAATATGAAATCAATATTTGCCTTCTAACCAGACTGCAAGGCACTAATCTCTACTGTCAGCCTTGAAGGCACTAATCTCGACAATCAGCCTTGAAGGCACTAATCTCTACAATCAGCCTTGAAGGCACTAATCTCTACAATCAGCCTTGACGGCATCTGACTGAATACTATTAATGATTATACAAGATGAAATCAACATTAGCCTTCTAACCAGCCTGCAAGGCACTAGTCTCTACAATCAGCCTTGAAGGCAGCTAACGATACAGAAACTTGCAGTTGAAGTTTTTAAGAAGCTCAACTAAACAGCTTATTGAACAAAATATCACACAAGTAGGCCAATTTTATGTTTCAAACAGAGTTATACTTGAAGTTATATTGTAGAAGTGTTCAGGTTAACAAGTATGACCTGTTTAGCTAAGGTTAGGTCTATAAGTTAACTGTAAGACAAAAAAAAAGCACTTCTTTGCATTGGTTAACATAATCAAAATATCTGAAATATCTGAATCAGTTTCTTTAATGAGAAAAGATGATTAAATGCATTCGTTTTTAACAATATTGATGTTCTTAAGCCCACTCCGCTTTGAGGAGAGGAATTTGAATTGAATTGGCTGCCTCGTGAGCGGATTGGTTGTACTCTAGCTCGCGATCTGATTGGCTGTACTTGGGGGCGGTGTTTACGCAGCCTGACAGGCTGAGCAGCCTGGAAGTCAAGGGCTGAAGGCAACTTCACCCTGCAGCAGTAGCTAGCCTAGCATCTCCCATTGAAAGTAATAGGGGTGGTACTTCCTCACTCTCTCCAGTTCTATTATATTACCTCCATGGTTCCTCCTGAGATTTCTTCCCACTGGGGAGTTTTTTCTCACCACCGTTAGAGGATTTTCTCCCTGCTGGGAGTTTTGCCTCATTTGCTTTGTGAGGAATAGCCAGGCACTGCCCTTTCATTTATTTAATCTCTCAACATAAAGCGTCTTTGTGACATTCTATCTGTGAAAAGCGCTATGCAAATAAACGGAATTGAATCAAACTGAATTATATCCAATATTTCGCCCAAATACTTCCCCGGGCATCCTTTCGCATCGGCGCCGCCACAGCATCCAAGCGAGGAGGGCCGGACCACCTGATTAAAATCCTCGGCCACCAGACGTCAAACTCTAACGCAAGCTATATTCGCAATTATATCGACGATGTACGTAGAGCCCATCTATTGTCGATTCATTAACACCTTTTGGGGGCTTGGGAGCCTAAACGGACTCCGACGAGAGACCCAAGCCCCACCCTGAGTCTCGCCACCTGGGGCTCCCAGTGTTTGGACAATCACAGACCAAGTCCATAGAACATCGCCATCGCCCCGATCCCCTATCCATCCTTCCACCGAATACTCTCCTCCACTTTGGGAGTGGTCCAGAGTACATTAAACGTTAGCTATTTTAGCAACTAAAAAATAAATAATGACACAAGACACAAAAATCGTAAAGTACAAACCTATTAAAGTGTAGTACCAAGTCTCACATATTTAAGGCTACTTATACTTTCTAAATTTAAAAAAGAGTGGCATTACCTACTGTGAGGTGCTTCCCACACATATAAACATGGGAAGACACTGAATCCTCTAGCTTTCCCTCTTCATCTTCTCTTAACTCTCCCTTTTGGATTCTTCCCTTTTCCAGGTAGGATGGGGAACCTGAGATCCGAACTGGTTGTTTTATTTGATGTGCAACCCGGCACGCAACAACTATTAGTTACTTTCCTGCTCGATTTTCAATGCTTGTTAGTCATTGATTTAAGCGCATGAGCGAGATTGTTTCCCCCAAAAAGGGGTGCGGCCTTGCCGCTGAGCGCTTGATGACGTTGAATCGGTCGGGTATATAGCACAGGACTCACTAAAAACTTGTTAATTCACCTGGATGGGTGTGGTCATGCAGGTTGTCACAGTACACTTCATCGCCCATGCTCTAGGTAGTTTTGCTCTCGTCAGCAAGCGTTTCCTGGCTAACACATAAACGAGTGAACCTATGCACGAATCAGACAGATTTAGCGATCGGTACGCAAGTAAAACTCAGCAGACGGAAACATCAGAGGAAGATTATCACTTGTTTGAAGACTAATTTGGCTGGCTAACTACTGCTGGCTGAAGTAGCCTGCCATCTACGGGCATTGCTAGCTAGCGAGCTCCTATTTTGAAGTGCTAATGTAACTTGCTGGCAAACAAAAGGAATAACCAGAATTCATATAAATATTTTGTCAAATATTTAAATTAAAAAAATGTAAATGCATTTACATTTGCATTTATACAGCGCTTTCTAGTCACATGACATGACCCCAAAGCGCTCTATAACTATGCCACTCATTCACCCTGATGGCAGAGGCTGCCATGCAAGATGCCAATCTGCACATCTGGAGCAGTGTGGGGTTCGGTGTCTTGCTCAAGGACCCTTCGACACGCTCTCTGGAGAAGCCGGGGAGCGAACCGGGAACCTGCTTGGTAGCATACATATTCAACTCTTATTCAATTCTTTAACTCTAAATGTAACTGGATGAGGATAGTAGCTGGCACGCTGACTTTCCCACTCTGAATCAGCCTGTGGCTATGTCATGTTGGTCAATTTGAGAATTTATCAACAACAAAAGTCTAAGGTTATTGTTATGAATTTGGGCAGCAGCACAGTATTGAGGGAAGTTGTTTGACTGGTAACTGAAGCTGGTTTAAGTCCCCAGTGGGGCTTGGAACTCTGACCTGATCTAGAAAGACGTAGTTGGGAAGAATTCTGCTGTTGGGCCCTTGAGCAAGGCCCTCAGCCCCAAAATTACTCCAGAGACTCTCTCCGTCCCTCCTCACTTGCAACTGTCTATCTGAAATTACTCCTGGGGCATCCTTGAAAAAGAGAAATTTTCTCGATCAAATTTCCCTGGTTAAGAAATGGAGAAAAAAAGTTCTTTTCACCAAAAAACTAAAACAATCATCACAGTTTGAATTAAAAGTAGGTGTTAGGTCTGTAATATGTTTAATCTTGGGGAAAAGGCAAAAATTAGGCTAATAAACAAATTTTAAGATTTCAGTTTTTCAGTCTTACCCAAAATGAAACAAGTCCCATGCAAGCCAACGAGCGCATGCATCAAGCAGTCTGTATGATGGAGGGCGCAAGGCATCACCCCCGAAAGGTGTTTATTTATGCTCACAGAACCATTTAGAGTGCAGAAATTGCTTTGTGTAACTTTAACCATGTGGGTTTGCTAATCAGCACAACCATTTATCCAGGAGGGAGAGCTGATTGGTGAAATCTGACGGTTGACTTAATGGGCAGTATGAACAGATGGCATTGCTTTAATTATCAGGCCCCGGCACATTCCACCTATGTTCTCTCTGCCGGCTCAGAGGACATGCATCATCACATGGCCTTCTCACTCTGTTTTTTCTTTAAAATTAAGTCAACAATATGTTGATGGAGGAATGTAATTGACAGACGGCCATCACTCGTGACGGCTGCGGCAGCACAAAGTATTGCAACGAGGTTCCAGCGGACTGCGACCCCAGCGGTACGGGTGAATGCCTGTTCATTTCTGCCAGCACCTCCACCACCACTAAGACTTCTGGTACCAAAGCGAACTTTGAGATGAGCGGAACTCTATGGGCTACATCGCCATGATTCTGTCCACCGATTTGACAGAGGTAGGCACCTCCAGCTTTCACTATACATCAATAACAGGACACGGTCCTAACTCTCGATCACTTTCTAATGAGCTCTGCTTTACTGCCAACACACTCCCTCTCTCTGAAACACAACAGTGCACTCTAACAAACTGCAGCTTTTAAGATTCTTTGGTATGTGACACGTGTGAAAAACCCTCTTTGCCCATGCAGGGAGGAAACGATACAACCTTCATCTGTGCCCAGAGCAAGAACACCATCCAATTCTTCACCGCGACCCTCGACAATGGAACATTAACCAGGACCAATGAGGTGAGCATCATTACAGAGACTAACCAACAGGCATCACCAGCTCAGAGCCAATTAGCAGTGTATCTACGATCTTTGTAGTGAGTGAGCCATGGCTTTTAGTCCAACCTTTGTTGAAATAACTGGAATCTTCCTGTGTTTCAGTCTGAAAAGATCAGCAAAGTCCTGGGCTCGCTCACAGAAAATGTGATCCGATGTACCTTCTCAGCTCAGGAACTGAATTCCACTACCAGTGCAAGGAGAGTAACTAATGACACATCCTTTGCAATCTTTGCTGCCAATGGAACCTTCCGCAACGGTGAGCAGCAACCCTCATGACTGACTCACTCTATTCAGCTTCTCACCCAAGCCACGTAATCCTCTCGCCATGCAGGTCACTCAAGGACCCACTCTCCTGACCAACCAAGCACTGATGCACATGTACTCTTCTACCAACAAAGCCATAGAGCCTCTCACATGATCAGTCAAACCACAGACCCACGCACCTGACAGACCAAATCACAGACCCCCAGACATGATCAGCCAAACCACAGACCCACGCACCTGACAGACCAAATCACAGACCCCCAGACATGATCAGTCAAACCACAGACCCACGCACCTGACAGACCAAATCACAGACCCTCAGACATGATCAGCCAAATCTCAGGCCCGCTCACTTGACCAACCAAACCACAGACCCACTGACCTGATCAGCCATATCACAGACCCACCCACTTGATCAGCCAAACCACAGGCCCACTCACTTGACCAACCAAACCACAGACCCACTCATGTAATCAGCCAAACCATTGAATACATCATACAATTCATCCACCCATAGCTCGGATGGACTTTGTTTGTGCAAGGTTTTCTTTAAAGTGTATGATTTATGTTTTTGCTGCAGGAATGCTGGGGATGCCCAATATTCTCCTGCGCAGCAATGGCACTGTGAACCTGGCAGAGTTCACCAGCAATGGCAGTGCTGACCTGCACCCTGCATCCCTGGGTATAAAGCTTCTATTTCTCATTTCTTCTATTTTTGCTGTCTTGTCATATTTAAAGGTTTCAGATCATCCAACTAATTTTAATATGAAACAAAGACAACTTAAGTAACATGCAGCTTTTAAATAAAATGTATTAATTCTAATAATAATAATAATAATAATTATAATAATTTATTAATAATAAAAGAGCTACTGAAATCTTATATTAACCATGTGAGATGTTTGCGATAACTGCCAATAAGTCTTTGACATTGCTGTGGAGGACTTTTGGCATACTCTTCTCTGCAGAATTGTTTAAATTCAGGCACATGAACTGCCTAATCCCGCCATGCAACAATACCTCCATCACATTCACGTCAGGACTTTGCCTGGCCCACTCCAAAACCTTCATTTTATTTATTTTGAGCCATTCTGAGGTAAACTTGCTACTGTGTTGTGGATCATTGTTCTGCAGCATACCCTAACTGCACTTGAGCTTTAGGTCACAAATTAATGGCCAGACATTCTCCCACAGGATTTTATGGTAGAAAGCAGAATTCCTGGTCCGTAAATTATAGCAAGTTGACGGAATCTGAAGCAGGAAATCTGCCTCAAACTATCACACTCCCACCAACATGTTTTACTGCTGGTATGATGTTCTTACGGTGGAAGGCTGCGTTAGCTTTACGCTAGATGTAACAGGACTAATGTCATCAAAAAAGTTCCAGATTTGACTCAGCAGTCCACATGGTATCAATATACTTTTTGGCAAATGGGAGATGAGCCTTTGTGTTCTTTTTGGTCGGCAGTGGTTTCTGCCTTACAGCTCTCCCATGGCATTTGTGCCATGTCTCTTTCTTATTGTGGAATCAGGCACACTGTCCTGAACTGAGGCAAGTGAGGCCTGCAGTTCTTAAGATGTCAGTCTGGGTTCTTTTGTGACCTCCTGGATGAGTCGTCGATGCGCTCTTGGAGTAATTTTGGTAGGCCGGCCACTCCTGGGAAGGTTCACCACTGCTCCAAGTTTTCTTCATTTATAAACAATGGCTCACATCATGATCCGTTGGAGTCCCAGAGCCTTCGCAGTGACTTTTAACTGTTTCCAGACTGATAGAAGTCAACGGCTTAGTTTCTTATCTGTTCTTGAATTTCATTTCACTGCGGTGTCACATGCTGCTTCTTTGCCTGTTTAACATTGCCAGACAGGTTCTATATAGTTGATGTTCAGGTTCAACAGGGCTGACAGTGATCATGTTTGACTGTGGCCTGTGAAATTGAACCCAGGTAGCAATTAAGTATTTTTGCTTGGTTGATTTAGTTACTATGGAGGCAATTACTTTTTCACATTGGGCCACGTAAGGTTGGACAGCCTTTGCCATCATGAAATGATCATTTAAAAATGGCACATTGTGTTTACTCGGGTGATCTTTGTCTGTGAAAACTATCTTAATAATCTGAAACATTTTATGATGACAAAAATCAAAAATAGAAGAAATCAGTAGGAGGTAAAACACCTTTTCAAAGCACTGTAAACCCAACACTTGCTCTTTATATGACCGTCACTCCAAGCCTCGTCCAGTTACTTATTTTCTCCCTCATTGCATTTTCACTCCTTTACTAAGAAATCAATGTCTGCCATCTTTAATGACATACCAACACGGTTAATGTTCCTTGAGGAAGCTAGAAGCCAGGCGGTAACAGGGTCCCAGATAATTCTTGAGCAAAGAAACATGGGCCCATCAGAAGTCTTGCCAAAGTCTTTTATCAGAATGCGTTAACATAAACGATTGACCGCCGAATCCATCTCCACTCATCCGCCAAGTAATGACTTATGCAGCATCAAACTCATACTTGAAAGACCAAGAATATTCTGTTTTCCATTAACCTCCTTGAACCCTTGACCCCTCACTCTTGCTTCAGTAAGTAATATCAGTGAGTAATAAAAAGGACACTGACAAACTCACATGGTTTAACGCACTAGGGAGTGTAGATTCCTCTATATATCTCTTCCCACAGGTTGAAAGTTATTCTCCCAAAAAAAATGTTTACATTTTTTTAAATCTTGTCAAATCTCATTCACTAATTCATGGCTGTATCCGAAAGCATCTCTGTTACAGTCCTTTTGTGAAAAGAGCTATTCTAATTAAGTTTTTCTTAAATTTAAAGAAGTATTCCACCATTGGAAAGAATGGTCTCATAAAACTCAAATAAATTTTTGAAATTGGTGTCGCATGGCCTGAGAAAAAAGAAAAAGGGCAGTGGTATTTTGTTGTGCTCAAACGGTAGAAAACCTTCAATTACCAGAATCCACTAGGCCCGTTGCTTTCTTAAGCTACTACTATGAACAGCCGGTCATAGCTACTAACATTTGGCTGAACTTTACTAGCATCGCAAGGTACCAAGATAGTTTAGATCTCATGCATAAAAACTTGTATCCCATGATTTCATAGGGGCTGGCTTTTCTCGATCCGTGAAGGGGGGCAGACAAAAAATACAGAAATACAATTTGTATTTTGATCAGGCGCGAGAAACTGTCCGCTAGATGACGTGAAATGCTTCATCTGGCGGACAATTACTGACAAATAAGCAGAAAATTCTCAGTCCAGGCAACACTGAGGAAAGACAAACATTGTTCATTTACACACCCAAACCAAATCATAATTATATAAAGCCAGTTGAGAATCAGTGAGGTATCCCTTTAATTTAATAATCAGTCTTTCTTCTCTCGCCCCTCAGCTCTCCTGGTCCTGCTCAGTCTCCTGATCTCCCGTCTGGTTTAAGGAGCCGTCAGAAACTGCATCTACACCCCCCGCCCCGAATTACACTCATTTGGAGGAAGGAACCAATCAGCACTGAGCCAAATGAAGCATTTCCTGATATTTATATTCTTCAATGCGTATTAGTGAGTGTGTTTGTACAGTAGGCTTATGCATTTATGTGTATGTACATTTGTTGCAAATGAGGCCAACTGGTCCAAGCGTAGCCAGCCGTTATGGTTCACTTAGTATGGCACTATACAGACCAGACAAGTATGCTACCTGATAGCCTGGCGCACTGCTTTTCGTAAAAATGTTACATCTTTTTACTATAGCTATTACAATCATGCCCCACTTGCAGTTTATCAAGTAATAACTTCACTAACCCTGTATTTACCATGATAACTTCATGTAATCATTGCCCATCACCTTGGAAAAACCATCATCTACCAAATTCATGTAAAGTATTTTCATCTGACATATCTTTACATTTCTATCTTCACAATAAACAATCTTGTATTTTTGTACGACTTATTTTAAGCAAGTTGTCATTCTTAGAATGTACAGAAACAATCCTTACCCTCTGAATTGGTCGGCACTAAAACACTACAGCGGCCTTGAGCCAACCACCTGTGTCTGCTGTATCTAAACTAATGTCATCAACATAGTGTGGTGGCCCTCAATCACCATGGAGTCACCTCACACCGGTTATAGCTACATCATAGGTTTCATGTTTTGCGGACACCCAAGAAAATCTAAGAAAAAATTTAGAGTGTAAACTGTGGTAGAAGGAGGCACTCTTCTCCTCCCCCTTACCCATCATTCTGTCTGTCCCTGGCTATTCATCCAATCCACTCCCATTGTTAAGTTCTGAATGTCCCTCCAACCCCTCTCTGTTGATCATTCATTGGTTTTCCCTGCCATTTGTCCTTTTGTATCCAATCAGTTCAATCTTTACTGTAAAGAACAGCCCATCTTGTTTCAGAATAAATCTCTGGGCCTCCATCTTTAGGGCCTCTCTTTATGCTGGTACCAGACAGAGCCACAGATTTCAGCAGTTGGTTTTCATTTGAATTATTCAACTTATTGTTCAAAATTAATCAGTACAATCAAGGAGGTTTTGCAGGGCATAGGCAAATTTGCGCACAGCCAAATTTGAACCATCTTTTGGTGATATATACTTACTTGTGGGAGTGTCCAGAAAATAGATTTGAAATGTGAAATTTGCATACAGGAAGTTAACTGTGACCTATTTAGTGATTTCAAGATTTTTGAGGGACAAGGCCTCGAAAAGTCCATATTTAAACCCATAAATGATTGTTCTGAAAAACCAGATGATTTTTAATGGCTACACAACATGACAGACATTTTGATACCAAACATAAGTATATATGTGAAAAACTGAAGAAGTTTCAGACAATTTTCCATTGAAAAATGCATCTGTCTTGACCAAAATTGATGCAAAACGTAAAGTTCATCTTGAAAAACAACCAGGTTCCTATTAAAACACACCTAAGATATTTTCACAAAAGTTGCGGCATATAGTTGGCTAAATAATGTGCAAGTGTCGTTAAATTGCAAGACAGGTAACATGGATCCAGATTGCGAAAATTGGAACCATCCCTGTATTTAGAAATTATTACTATCTCCTTTGGGTGTCAAAATAGGTCACTAAATAATAAACATAGAGTGCTTGTTATAGATACTTATCCAAATTAAGAGTCTTAGAGTATATGTACATGATTGACAAGACATTGGCCTTCCGGATCATTCTGGATCATAACTACAATACATCTGAAACACATTTGTCCTTTTAAGATTAGACAAATATAGATGGTTACTATATATAGTATATAATTGTATGTTGATTTATTAGGATATAATAACACTTTCAGGATCACCTGTAAATGTGATAAGATCAGTTAACAGTGGTGCATTCAAGCCATTTTTATTATATACTACATATTTCTCAGAAAAACCATTTAGAGGTTTTTATAAACTGTTGTACATTGCATAGGTTCTATATCTCCCATATACACTAGCTACAATTTAAAAAGCCAGAGGTGCGGAAAATTAACCCTTAATAGCCATTAAAACCTGAGTGTGTCACCTTGTGTCTATATAATAAGGTCAAACATTTAAGGGCCGTAAACTTATGATCAGGGCCACTTGGGTGATTTCAGTTATTATTATGATTTAAAAAGAAGCCACACACTTACATGATGATAAATGACTTCACATAATCACTATCCTTCAATAAAAGACAAGTTATTTGCATGATGAGTCATATTTTCAAAATCAATAGCAACATTTTACAAATTCAGCCAGGGTATGCAAACCTTTGAGCAAAACTGCATGTAAAATAAGTACAGCGCTGCTCTGTGTGCCAACACAATGGATTTGAAACCAGTCAATCAGAATGTGCTTGTAGGGTAGACTGTCAACTTTATTTTGAGGGTTTTGTTAAGAATATATCATCCCATCTCCGACAAAATGTGGACAGCATGGAAAATGCACATAAAAACAGAAGGCAGTGATTTCTAAATGTATTTTGGCTTGTATTTCATTGCAGACAGTATGAAGACAAGATATTTAATGTTTTGTCTGGTCTACTTCATTTTGTTTGTGAATATACACTCACCGCTACTTCATTAGGTACACCTGCTCAACTGCCAGTCAACACAAATATCTAATCAGTCTTTAAAGAATAGGTTTATTAATGGATAACCCCGAGAGATGCACCATCTCATTTTCAAGGGGTCCACATAGAACAAACAAAACAATACAAAACAATACAAGAAACGATCACATTCAGTACAAAAAAGGCTCTCATCTACACACCCACTTGCCCACCCACCATTCCCAGAACCTGCCAAACCTGTGCAGGAGTTATAGTTTTAGACTAAAAAAATTAATATAATAGTGATTACATATATATACATTCATATATACATACACATACATGTACATATGAAGAGTTTGCCTCCAAAACCCAGTAAGTGCCAAGATTGCAAAAATTGAAATAATATCATAGAGCGATGGCCTTGTGCTTCTTACACATAGTGCAAAAAAAAAAAAAAAAATCAGTTTCTAAAAATCCATCCTATAACGTGTATTTTTCGGGGTCAAAGTTTTTGTTTTCCTGTAAAATGCAATATGTACTGACATAGAACAAGGTGATTTACTTTACTCTAAATGAGTAAAATGGATATATTGCGTTTTGGAAGCAAACCTCCCCATATCCATACATACACATATACCCATACATCCACACATTCAGTCATAAATACATATATAGATATATAGATAAATAGGCATGTATATACACTTCAGGCCAGAAGTTTGGAAGCAAGGCCAATACAGGTCAAAAATTTGGAAGCAACTTCAAGTTTCTGTTCACAATGCCTTTCTTAAAAACCAGTATGCAATCTATGGATTTTGGCATGTATTTACTGCATAATTAGACTTTTCTTTCATTGATATGCACCATTTTCCTCTATTTATCTTTAGGTACTGTATTCATTGATGTTACCAGACCATTGCTGAATAAATGTTAACAAAAGAAAGGAGGGGCTTAGTTTTTGGGTTGAGAGGATTTGCAGGAGTCACAACTTCAGTGAAAAAGTAAAAAACAAATCACAGTTTGCATTAGTCACTTTATGTCATGGTTTACAGCCCACCAGATGCCAACGGCATCACTGATAATTTGAGTAAAAATGTATTCTGATAAGTGACTCTTTATATAATAATCATGTTTATTTTGTTGCAAAGTATGCCAATGAAACTATGATTTGATCTTTTTTTTGGCTTGTACAAACATTTGATTTCTTGCATTCCAAACTTTTATTAGAAACATAGCCAAGGGATAGCGTATATACATTTTGGGTCAAACGGTGACACACATACACACACATATCCACAGATATATATATATATATATATATTTTAATGCAAATATATAAATGCTCCAATTCCAAATATGTTTGGGGACAAGACTTGTAAAAATTACTGGTTTTCCTGAAAAATTTTTGTCGTGAATAAAAACAGAATGCAAAACTGGATATGTCCCGTTTTTGCAAATCTTCATAAATATATATAAACACATTTTATTCAAAAACAAATAAAAACAGAATGAACATAGACAAAATATCTGAAGAACATAGACAAAATATCTGAAGTGAGACATTTTGCCATTTTATGAAAAATATTAGCTCAGTTTGAATTTGATGGCAGCAACACACCTCAAAAAAGCTGGGATGGGGCAACAAAAGGCTAGAAAAGGTACTAATGAAAAAACAACTGGAGGAGCATTTTACAGCTAATTAGGTTGATTGGCAACAGGTCAGTAAAATGACTGGGTATAAAAAGAGCATTTTAGAGAGGCAGAGTCTCTCAGAAGTAAAGATGGGCAGAGGCTCACCAATCTGCAAAAACTGAGTCTAAAAATTGTGGAACAATTTCAGAAAAATGTTCCTCAGTGGCTCCCATGTGCCTTCTACAAAAAAAATCATGATGCATTAACTGTGTTGTAAAAAAAATAATGACACTAGAGAAAAATTGCGCTTGTGTCCCCTCACTGATAAAAGACCACACCAGTCCCCCACACCCCCCCCCCTCCCCGCAGATAGCAAGCTCCTCCACTCCAGATCTGTGCCAACTCTAGCTAATTCAGTTAGAATCTAACCCCAAATCGCCTGCGATCTGGACCACCTTGCATTAAAAGAATCTTGGCTGCAGGCTTGTAAAAAATTGGAACATGTATTGGACATCTCGCCCCACTCACAAATCACCATATTAAATTTATTTTGTTTCATGACTCAAGAGGGATTATAAACAATAGTGTCACTTTCGGGGATAGAGTTATAGGTCTAACTTTAAGATGGATGTTAATTTTAAGGAGACTGGACATTTAGTGCAGCATCACCTATTGTGAGTGCTTAAACTGGCAACTTCATCAGACCGTGTAAAGTTTGATGCAACACCTGTCTCTCCATTGGCTTTTCCACACTGAATGTATTATACTAAGTTAAAAACTATCTGGAATTCCTAAGATCAACTTTTAATCTGCCAGAGTCAACTTTTGCCAGAGTCAATCTCAATTCATAGCATTTATTAAACTTTACAAATTTAAATTTGAAATCTATGTTGTATTAAACCTTTAAGGCCTAATGCAAAAATCCCAGCAGAGAATCATGCTGCCATGTTTACCATAGTAACCTGTATTTTGGCTGAAGCACAGCTCCTCAGCTTTCAGGAACAGTTGGAATTTTTTTTTTCAATTGCGCAAAACTTACAGTAATTACGGTACTTTCAAAATTACGCGCATATCTGTGTCGGCAACGACACGTTCTTAAAATGTGCACATGCTGTCCTGGTTTAAATGGGTTATTAAAATACTGACGCTTGAATTCCTGAAAAGATGTACAGACTCTCTACAACAGTATCACTGAGTGACAACAGTCATGATTAATC
Source organism: Gymnothorax javanicus (assembly GCA_029692085.1). Classification (NCBI taxonomy): domain Eukaryota; kingdom Metazoa; phylum Chordata; class Actinopteri; order Anguilliformes; family Muraenidae; genus Gymnothorax; species Gymnothorax javanicus. Next base: position 16,813,026 of record CM056197.1, read on the forward strand.
ACCACATTAAACCCAATCATCATTGTTGAGCAGTCTTGTTGCCGAGTCAAGATTCATGAGTGATGAGTCACATCCCCCGTGACACTGTGAGGAGCTGTCACTCAAACAAATCCGAACTTATTTCTGAGTTATTTCATAAAATGTTTAAAAATCTACTGATATAATGCTCCAGAGAAAATCTAAGAAACCCCAGAGCTTCCAGGACACTTAAGTAGGCCCAGAACCCCATCCACAGGGGACTCTGTGCTTTGCGGTCGGGAGCGCACGTCATTTCATACTTTCCACAATCCAGTTTCTCGTGTTTGAATTTAAGAGTGTGAACCACCTTGCTCAGGCACAATTCTTGAATCCATTCACCCTTTTCGGAAAACCATAAACACATCGCCAAATCTTCAAACTACACTGCCTGTCCAAAAAAAGTTGCCATTTGGATATAAATAAACAAATACTATGTTTGGATCATTATCGCAGCGATTAAAATCTTTCAACAGGCAATTATTATTTTAACCCTAACTGACGATGGCTTTTCATTTCCTAAAAAATTATGCTGGAGGACATATCCCTTGGTGGTGGCAAAGATGTCACAGTGTTTCAGATGGGGCAAATTATTGGCCTGCATCTAGCAAAGAAAATAACAAATTAAACGAGAAAAAACAAGCATGAGGAATCATTTTCCACACAGGAATTGGCCACCACAAAGTCCCGACCTTAACTGCATTAAAAGTTATGGGACATACGCTAGAAGATGACAGAGTGGTTCAAATATCCCATCCACAAAATCTCAAGTGAAAAATTAATGCAACTCTGATTGAAAATAAATATTCTGTTTTTGCATACGGTTGTCAAAACAATGACACTATGAATTTGCACTATAATCAAAGCTATAATCAAAGGGTTTTCAAATAAATATTTGAGTGTGCAACTTTTTTCAAACAAGCAGTGTACAAACAGTACCGAGCATTCTTTGCAAACATCTTCAAAAAATGGAAAACACACTCTCTAGGATATCTAGCCACAGAAAAAAGTTTTTTGTACATTATGAATGAGTTTGCCATTTTCAAAAAATGGTATATTCACTGCTTAGTATAGTGAAAATACTGGTGAACGTAAGTATTGCAAGTGACACAGTATTAAACATCTCCAGTATTCAGCACAGTACTGCAAAACGCTAAAGGACAAAGAAAAATAATCTAAATGAAAAGCACAAAAGAATACCCAGTAAAATGTTTCACAGCTGCAAAATTAAATTTGACAGGAGATTCATACTGCCTCAGCATCATGCATGTGTGCTGGGCCAGGCCAGGGTACTTTAGCTTTATCAAAGGCGTCATTCTCCCTAGTGAGTGAATGAGGGAGAAACCCTCTCAGGAGCCAGATTCAGCCTTGACAAGACTCCCTATGTCCCCACGAGCCACTTCCATTGTCTGTGGAAGATTTACGGTCATAAACCTTGCACCCCCATGCAAAGAAATCTCTTCTGTAGGGCTGAGGACAGGGGAGTATAATGGAAGGCAAACATTTATGAGTCACTTTGTGAAGTTGGCGCACTCCTGTATCCTGAGCCCCATGATGAAAGATGAAATTGTCTCAAACCATAAAATGGAGAACTCACCTGTGCACTATGAACTGGCTTACATTTGGTTCAAATGGTTACATCACATCAGTAGAAACAAGAGCTGACAATTTAAAGTTGCTGAGTCTAGCCAGTGATAGCATTGTGATAGTTGTGTTCAACTCCTGCTGTCCCTGTTCACCATTTTGCAGCTGAAGTGCATCACAGAACAACATTTGTGTTTAGAATGTGTTCAGAGCTCTGTGAAAGGAGTGAACGAGATCCGTAATCGTATCTAACTGGAAGAACAATATTAAAGGTCCTACCGATAGAGCGATTGATTTGACAAATGTTTTTAGGCCTCCGACTGTTGGGTTCAGAGAATGGGGTTCGGTGTTTCTGTTATGGTTCTGCCTCATGTGTGCTGTCTTGTCATTGTGCTTATTACTTTTTTTTTGTACTTGTGCTTTTTCTCCCGTGCCTAACTCTCGCTTTATTTTTCAGCTTTCTTTTCCGCCGTCTGAGGATTGATTCACTCTTGCCCAAACTCCTGTGATGTCGTTTGACAGCCTTCAGCATGCCTGCGTCTCGTTGTCCAATCACGTTTCCTCATTCGGAATTGGCTGTGGTATTTCATTCATTGTTTCCACCTGTGCTTAATTCTGGGTCTCGCTAAGCTCTGAGTGAATGCGTTCTCTGATAGGATCATTACTAACCTGTACTAACCAGCACTTATTTGAGGGTGATTGTATATATTTTGTCACGTAGTATTAACTCTAATTAACTCATTAGTGTGCGCAAGCGTTTCTAGCTTTTGTAATTTCTTCCTAACTTTCCCTGATTAACTTCGTTTTCAGCTATGCTTTCCTTTGCTTCTCTTGCAGTGTTTTTATTCTCGTCACGTTCAGATTACCTTAATCTAAACCGTCTAGTTTGATTCATTGTCTCAGCGTCTTGTCTCGAGTCATTATTGTTAACCCGGTTCTCGTGAATTTGTTTATTAATCCCATGTGTTTCTGTTTCTTTCTGAGATTGCCTTCCGAGTCCCCGCCTCCTCCTGCATCTTTATCTGTGGGCAGGAGGGAAGATATCAGCAGAGGGAACTTTGTTAGACTCAGCGCTTCATTGTGAAATCTCAGCTCCTGTGCCTTCCCGAGTATTTCCTTTGTGCGATTCCCGAGCCTTGTGTATTTTGCTGCGTCCACGTCTTGTCTCCCTGTTAAGTCTCCCAGTGTTTCCGTCAGTTAGCTAGGTTAAGTTTTTGTTTTCTAGTTTAGCCACTCTTGGAGTGTGTACTTCTGTATCCCCCTGCCTTAGGCAGTGTACCTTAGTTTTCTCCCATTCGTTCAGTGCATGTGCACGGTGTTTTATTTCTGCCTTGTTTGCCTACCTTTCTCCTTTAGTGTTTTGTGTGTTTTCAATAAACACTTTTTGTTCCTGCATCTGGTGTCCCCCGACTACTTCCTAACAGAAGTTCCATCTCCTGGACACCAGCAGGATGGATTCCCGCCATGCCGAGCTCCACTGCCAGCGGCAGCAGATCCAACACCTGACTGCTGCCCTGGCAGCGCAGCAGACCACCGCTACTGGGAGCATGGACCTACCTTACCCTCCCGCTGGAGCTGCTGCATCGCCGCCTGCTGGTCTTGGGCCAGAGCCTCAGCTACCACCTCCCAAGCGCTACAATGGTGACCCTGGGTCCTGCAGGCCGTTTCTCACCACCTACGAGATGCACTTTGCCTTACAGGCCAGCACCTACGCCACGGAGCCTGCCAAGGTGGCCTTCATTATCTCCCACCTGACCGGTCCAGCCCTCCGCTGGGGAACTGCTGCCTGGACAGCCCGCCTGCCTTGTGTAGCCTCCTTCTCTGCCCTGTCCTCCGAAATGGAGCGTTTTTTTGACCACACCAGGCAGGGTACGGCCACTGGAAGGGAACTGACCCCGATCCGGCAGGGAAGCTGCTTGGTGGCAGAATACGCCATCGAATTCCAGACCTTCGCTGCCAGTTCCCAGTGGAACCCAGAAGCACTCCGTGACGTTTTGTGGAAGGGCTGTCTGATTGCATCAAGGACCACCTCATCTTCCATGAGCTACCAAAGACTCCTGAGGCTGTGACGGATCTAGCCATCAGGATTGACAACCGCCTGGAGGAGACAGCCACTTGCCTGGGGTGATGTCGGCCAGCTCCCTCCAACCCCTCCCACGCCCCTGTCACCCGACCTCCATCACCTGTTCCTCCCAGTTTTACGTTGACCTGAGCCCACCAATCCGAGCCAGAGCCCATGCAGGTGGGGCGCAGCCACCTCACTAAGGAGGATAGGGATCACTGCATGTGATCCAGGGCCTGCCTCTACTGTGGTCAGCAGGGGCATTTTGTTGCCAGCTGTCTGGAGAAAACCAACGCCCACTAGTGACCAGGGAATCATTAGTGGGCGTCTCCCGCATCAAAGCCTCCTCCAGCTGCCGTACCTGCATTCCGGTGACCATCTCCTGGGGCGACCAGAGCCACCGCACCTCTGCCTTGGTGGATTCAGGAGTGGAGGGGAACTTTCAGGACGCCCAAGCCGCTGCCTCCTGGGGTGTTCCTCTCTCCCCGCTGGCGCGGCCTCTTGCCATCTTTGGCCTCGGGGGCCAAAGATTGGCACAAATCCAACAGCAAATGGCCCTTGTCCAGCTTCTGGTCTCAGGTAACCACCGGGAGACCCTCACCTTCCTGATAATCCAGTCCCCCAGATCCCCGGTGGTTCTGGGACATCCCTGGCTCCGCGATCATGGCCCGTTCCTGGAGTGGTCCACCCACGAGGTTCCTGAGTGGAAGTCCTCCTGCTCTACCCACTGCCTTCGCCACGCAGCCTCACCTGTGCCTGGGTCTCAGGTTTCTTCCAAGCCAGCGCCTAATCTCTCCCGAGTTCCCGCTGAATACCATGACCTGGGTGCGGTATTCAGCAAGTCTAGGGCGGTGTCTCTGCCACCTCACCGGCCCTATGATTGCGGGATCGACCTCCTGCCGGGAGCAGTGCCATCCCGGGGGGTCTTCTCCCTGTCTCAGCCCGAGAGGGTCGCCATGGAGAAGTACCTGCAGGAGTCTCTCGCTGCTGGGACAATTCGACCCTCCATGTCGCCAGCAGGAGCTGGGTTCTTCTTTGTAGGCTAAGAAGGATGAGTCGCTTGGCCCTGCATCGACTACAGAGGGCTGAACAAGATAACGGTCAGGAACCGTTATCCTCTGCCACTCATGTCCTCCGCTTTCAACATAATCCAGGGGGCCAGGTGTTTACTAAGCTGGACCTGCGGAACGCTTACCACCTGGTGAGGATACGTTAGGAGGATGAATGGAAGACCGCATTTAATGCCTCCAGTGGCGATTGGGAATACCTGGTGGTTCCCTTTGGCCTCACCAACGCACCTGCAGTGTTCCAGCGTTTGGTGAACGACATCCTGGGTGACATGATCGGCCGGTCCATTTATGTCTACCTTGACAGCATCCTCATTTTCTCATGCACCCGGGAGGAGCACACTCGACATGTGCACCGAAGTTCTGAAACGTCTTTTGGAGAACCGCCTTTTCCTGAGGGCCGAGAAGTGCGAGTTTAACATCTGCTCCATGACGTTTCTTGGCTACATCATTTCTCCCAGGTCCCTGAGGATGGATCCCGCCAAGGTCCTGTCCGTCCTGGAATGGCCCCAGCCCAAGGACTGCAAGGCCCTCCAAGGATTCCTGAGTTTCGCCAATTTCTATCGGCGCTTTATCCGAGGGTACAGCTCGGTGGCAGCTCCCCTGACCGCGCTTACCTCCACTAAGCAGCCGTTCCGCTGGAATCCCCAGGCAGACCAGGCTTTCCAGCAACTCAAGCGGCGATTTACATCTGCGCCCATCCTGATGACCCCGGAACCGGCGTCCCAGTTCATCGTGGAGGTGGATGCCTCCAACGTGGGCGTGGGAGTAGTGCTTTCCCAAAGATCTGTCAAGGACGGGAAGGTCCACCCCTGTGCCTTCTTTTCGCACCACCTTACGCCCACTGAGGCCAACTATGACGTCGGTAACCGGGAGTTGCTGGCAGTCAAGTTGGCTCTGGAGGAGTGGCCCCACTGGCTGGAAGGAGCCACTATGCCATTCCTGGTCTGGACAGACCACAAAAACCTTGAATACCTGAAGACGGCCAAGAGACTGAATCCCCGCCAGGCCCGGTGGGCCTTATTTTTCGAGCGTTTCAATTTCTCCTTGGCTTACCGGCCTGGGTCCTGTAATGCCAAGGCCAATGCCCTTTCCTGGCGGTTTGAGACCGGTACCACTCCCGAGAACCCTCCCAAGACCATCCTTCCTCCAAGCCATTTCCTCAATGCTATCCAGCTCCCCATTGAGGAAAGGGTCCGGGCAGCACTGAGCGGACAGGCCCAGTGTTTGTCCCAGTAACTGCCTGTTTGTTCCCCAGGCCCTCCGTTCTGAAGTGCTCCAGTAGGGACATGGGTCCCAATTCTCGAGCCATCCTGGGGTCAGAAGGACCACCGCCTTCATTCGGTGTCGCCTCTGGTGGCCAGACCAACCAGAGGACGTCAAGGGCTTTGTGAGTGCCTGCTCGGTCTGTGCCACTGCTAAAACCCTGCACACACCCCCCTCTGGTCTCCTTCAGCCACTTCCTATCCCCAGTCGCCCCTGGTCCCACATTGCCCTCGATTTTGTCACCGCCTACCTCGATCCCAAGGCAATACCACCATCCTCACCATAGTCAACCGGTTTTCTAAAGCAGTTCATTTCATTGCACACCCCAAGCTCCCCTCAGCCAATTCCACTGCCGATCTCCTTATCCAGCACGTTGTCCGTCCCCATGGTATCCCTGCTGACATTGTGTCTGATCTTGGCCCCCAGTTCACCTCCCGGTTTTGGAAAGCCTTCCTGTCCCTCCTAGGCCCTTCCTGTTCCCTCAGTTCCGGTTTCCATCCCCAGACCAACGGCCAGACCAAGCGGGCCAACCAAACTTTGGAGACCATGCTGCGGTGTGTGTGTTCCAGGAACCCCAGCTCTTGGTCGGCCCATCTGCCTTGGGTCGAGTATGCCTGCAACTCACACGCATCCGCAGCCTCTGGTCTCACCCCATTTGAGTGCTGCCTGGGTTACCAACCTCCCCTGTTCCCCTCACAGGAGGTGGAGGTGGGGGACCCCTCTGCCAAGGCCTTCATCAAGCGCTGCCAAAACACCTGGCACTCCGCCCGCTGCGCCCTCGTCCGGGCAGGGAAGCTGATGAAGGACTCGGCGGACAAGCGATGCAAGCCTGCCCCCACCTACCGCGTCGGCCAGGTCTGGCTCTCCACCCAGGACATCCCCCTCAGAGTCGAGTCTCGCAAGCTCACCCCCAGATTCCTCGGTCCCTTCCCCATCGACAAGATCATCAGTCCCACTGCCATCCATCTCAAGCTCCCTCACACCATGCGCCGCATCCACCCAGTCTTCCACGTGTCCCGAGTTCGCCCATCCGTCACCAACCCCTCCAACCGGATCCCGATCCCCCACCACCGCCGCGCCTCATCGACGGTGGAGAGGCCTTCACCGTCCGCAAGCTCTTGAACTGTTGGCGGAGGGGTAGGGGGGTACAGTTCCTTGTTGACTGGGAGGGATACGGTCCTGAAGAGCGTTCTTGGGTCCCTGCCAGATTCATTCTTGATAAACACCTGATTAGAGTTTACCACCAGACTCATCATAAGCTTTAGCCCCAGCTTATGCTGGAGAACCAAGTATTCTTGTTTATGTTTAGTGTATTGCTCTTGTGCTGTTTAGTATCTGGTTAGATGTTTTATGTTTTAGTCTTGTTCTTTGTTTTGTATTTCTTAGTCTTGTGGGGTTTTGTTTTTAGTATTTTGTTGTTTTCTTGTATTTATAGTATCTTTGATGTTCCTTGTCAGTGCCAGGTGGTGCTTCTGGGGGGGTGTTGTTATGGTTCTGCCTCATGTGTGCTGTCTTGTCATTGTGCTTATTACTTTTATATTTGTACTTGTGCTTTTTCTCCCGTGCCTTACTCTCGCTTTATTTTTCAGCTTTCTTTTCCGCCGTCTGAGGATTGATTCACTCTTGCCCAAACTCCTGTGATGTCATTTGACAGCCTTCAGCATGCCTGCGTCTTGTTGTCCAATCACGTTTCCTCATTCGGAATCGGCTGTGGTATTTCATTCATTACTTCCACCTGTGCTTAATTCTGGGTCTTGCTAAGCTCTGAGTGAATGCGTTCTCCGATAGGATAATTACTAACCGTACTAACCAGCACTTATTTGAGGGTGATTGTATTTATTTTGTCACGTAGTATTAACCCTAATTAACTCATTTGCCTGTGAGAGCGTTTCTAGCTTTTGTAATTTCTTCCTAAGCTTTCCCTGATTAACTACGTTTAAAGCTATGCTTTCCTTTGCTTCTCTTGCGGTGTTTTTATTCTCGTCACGTTTAGATTACCTTAATCTAAACCGTCTAGTTTGATTAATTGTCTCAGCGTCTTGTCTCCAGTCATTATTGTTAACCTGGTTCTCGTGAATTTGTTTATTATTCCCATGTGTTTCTGTTTCTTTCTGAGATTGCCTTCTGAGTCCCCGCCTCCTCCCGTGTGTGCATCTGTGGGCAAGAAGGAGGAAATCGTCAGACGGAGCTTTGTTGGCTATGCGCTTCATTGTGAAATCTCAGCTCCTGTGCCTTCCCGAGTATTTCCTTTGTGCGATTCCCGAGCCTTGTGTATTTTGCTGCGTCCACGTCTTGTCTCCCTGTTAAGTCTCCCAGTGTTTCCGTCAGTTAGTTAGGTTAAGTTTTTGTTTTCTAGTTTAGCCACTCTTGGAGTGTGTACTTCTGTTTCCCCCTGCCTTAGGCAGTGTACCTTAGTTTTCTCCCATTCGTTCAGTGCATGTGCATGGTGTTTTATTTCTGCCTTGTTTGCCTACCTTTCTCCTTTAGTGTTTTGTGTGTTTTCAATAAACACTTTTTGTTCCTGCATCTGGTGTCCCCCCGACTACTTCCTAACAGTTTCAGCAATTCAGAAAAACTGTATTGTAGTCACATGTATTTAAGTTCCAAATCTGTGTCTCCCCCCTTTGCGGACTATTCTTTTCCATCCTTGGTGTTCACTACAGCATAAAACTAGAAACTATTTAATAGGGAATCTTTCCCCAGAGTTTTTGGTCCTGGCAAGTGACCTTATCCAGTCTCATGTGTCGCAGTTCGAATGTGTGCACCTGCCTGTGTGCCCTGGTTCACTCGGGCTGTCATCCCAGTTATAAACTCGGACCAGTCTCTTAACTATGCTTTTTTGTGTGATCTGGGAATGGCTCTTGTTCAGTACCACCTGACACTTTTGTCACCCATCTCAGTTCTCATTCATGGTCTTTGGGGTTTTTGGCACTTCCAAGCCCACCAGTGCATTCTTTCTTATCACGAATGCACAAAAGTTGATTTGGCAACACCAAAAGTTTCTCTTATTTCTAAGTTTTCCAACCTAAAGATGGCTTTCTCAAGACCTTTTTTTACCATTTCACTTGCAAATGAAATTAGGAGGGAATAACACCCAATTCACCATGGAACAGCTGAGAAGCTGACTGTCCGTTACTTTTAGTCCCTTAAAAAGGCAAAAACCACATAAAAAAAACTTCAACAAGTCCGACACCATCCAACCAATTTTGAACCCCTAAATTTCAGCTGAAATTTTGCACTTTCAGCCAAATCGCAGTATTTCATTTAACAACTCTTAACATGCTGTGTAGGACAACAAACATTACAATATCAACAACAAATATTTCTGCACCTGACTGTAAATCTAGCCTTCCCCCATAAACGACCGCACAGGACAGACGAGCAGTGACAAACTCAACTGAACAGGAAACATGAGAAACAGGTGATGCACGTTTTGCAGTGTTGGAGTATGTTAGACAGGGTTGGATCAGGGGAACCCAAAATGCCCTTGGCACTGCTCCACATTAATGCTCTAATTAAAAAGGGACCAAAGCATGCTACCATACTACTTTAAACACTACATTTTGAGTCAACATGGATGAATAGACAGAACTGAATGGAGAACCAGTTATTCCAGTTTCTTCTTAATTCCTGTTTCCTTTTATTTCCCTATAATTCTGTTATCTTAGGAATCAAGAAATGAGACCATCTGAGAAATCCCACCCCATAGATGAGCCACACACCTTTTACAGTCCTGTCCCTCCCCAGGACTGACAGTTAAAAGCGTGGGACACAAGCATCTTTGCAGATGACACCACATCACAGCAAGGGCATCATCCCCAGGCAAGGATTTACATAAATCGCACTTGTAACAATTTGCTCAACAATTTATACTTTGCTGGTTTTTACAAGGGTAGGCCAACTGTTATACTTATTTGCTGGTTTTTACGAGTAACAATTCTGCTCAGGTAGGCTAACTGTTATACTTATTTGCTGGTTTTTACGAGTAACAATTCCACTCACGTAGGCCGACTGTTATACTTACTTGCTGGTTTCATCAAGCAATCATGAAAGACAGGACGTATTTCTGTTAGTTCTTGTGTTCTGATTGTTTATAATTTGTGCTCATAGTGTGGTGGTTAGTGGGCCAGGCTCAGATATCAAAGATTGGGGGTTTGGGGCCCCAGTTTCCTTACAGTGAGTTGCGGGGTATTGGCCCCAGCAGGATCTAAAGGATTGTAAGCTATATTGGACGAAGCTATCAGCAAAACAACTTGTGTTACAAGCATACAAGACTCTCATTGTGGGGCAAATATGCCCAAGACAGGTAAAATGGTTTGCACGAATCCACTCTAATGGGGCACATCTTGTATTTATCCTTGAAAAATGTGAACGAACCATGGCTTTCATGCTGTAGATGATTGTACAGAAGGTTTAATAAAAACTCAGTGGTCATGAAATGCATTTCGTTCCAAACAAAAAAAAAAAAAAAAAAAAGTGTTGAAGGCACTGTTAAATGACTGTAGCAGACTGATAAAGGCACAGTTCATTCACAGTCAGCTTTGCCTATAGGGACGGCAAGGCTCCAGATAACTGAAGTCAGTGCCCCACTATAAGCCATTGGGGTCTGAGTATAACAATTACATACAGAGAAAAAATTCATTTTTCAAAAAAGACCATTTTTAACACTGCTGACTAAAGTGCAGGGGTATTTCCAAAGCAAAGGGCCATGATTTGTAAGAGCCAAGAAAGGGGAAAATAAGTGATTGGAGAGAGCCCAGAGTTGTCAACATTGTTCATGTGGAGGGGCTTCTGGGAAACAGCTTTGTTATGACTGCTCTCTGACCTTAGACAGTATTATTAGAGACAAATAACAAACCTTTATGATGATTGTCAAAATAATTTTAAAAAATGAGGGAGCCAACGTCTTGTCATTTCAAGGACATTTTGGGAATCAGGAGTGCATTTCTTTCGCCACAATCCTGACTAAATTTCAGAACCTGCCAGGGTATCTTGAGAGATGCATACGCAGTATAATAAAATCAAACAACCTTCTTCAGGTTTCAGTCATTTTCAAATAAAAAGAAGAAGCACAAATTGGAGAAAGGGAACAGAAACTGGAACAAAAATGAAATTTTTGGCAAAAGGAAGATCTTTTATTTTGCAGAACAATTAGTATCCTCCCAATTTCCCTGCTGAAAAACACAACTGAAAATTGCCTTGTTATTGTTTGAGTTTAAATCCAAGACCACTTAAACCCCATAATTTACGAAGTGAATGTGATTCCAAATGAGCAACCAGATTGTGAGCTAACTGACCTGGTATGCCCATACTCCGAAATCATGACCAACCTATTTTTTTGTCGAACTCTGGGACAACACAGTTGGCCAGTTTCCCAGCATACATGAAATGCTTGCATGTGTCTCAGATACCGTCTTCTCATTAATCTGCAAATAAAGACATCAGGGCTTTTCAGGTCACAAGCAGGGAAACAGTAAGAAAACCTCACTGGAGGCGAAATTATGGCACTGTAAAATGTAAATGCCATAATGTTACTCATACTTTCACACAACTGAATGTGTAACTGAACTGAAAGTTCAACAGCAGTGTTCCCCTCAGGATATAACCCTGGTATCTGTTTGGGAGGTTGGCAAGCAGACCGTGGAGGACATGGTTGCCTCCAGCAAGTCGCAATCACATGCCAGGACCGTTCTCATACCCCGTGTGCACACAGATTTTCTTCTTGTTGCAGGAAATGGACTGCAGGCTGATCTATGGAGTTACACTGGTGATTGGGTTCTTGACACTGGCAGTCAATGGCCTTAAGATAAACTCATCTGCTCCGGTGGAAGCCCTTACTGTAAGCCGCACCCCGTGATTTTTTACTCTGGTTACCTTCGTCAGCCTAGAGAAAAAGTTTCTCTGAACTGCCATTGTTATATAGGTTACTTTCTTATAAAATAAAAACAAAGGTAAAATTATGGTAAATGTCACTGGCAGATGGCGATCACTCGTGACACCTGTGGCCAGAGTAAGGTTTGCTTGGAGACTCCAGCGAATTGTGATCCCAGCAGCAATGATACTTGCCTCTTCGTCTCGGCTGCTACCGCCTCCAACAACGAAGGACTGAACTTTGAGCTGCGCGGGGATTCCGAGAATTATGTCGTCCTCATTCTGTCTCCCAATATGACGCTGGTACGCACTACTGACAGTTCTCACTCCCAATAACAAGCAGGTCTGCTACCCCTGCCCACACCTGTAAAACTCTATTTCATTAACTGACACACTCACACACACACACAACACACAAGCATGTATTACTTAAATCCACTCGCACAGAGACGATACATACACAGGCATTATAGTTATTAGAGCTTGTGGTTCTTTCTAATGTTGTAACAGCCCTCTTATTCTCTGCAGGGAAATGACAATGCCTTTGTCTGTGCAAACTACAAGGGGAGCAATTTCTTCTTCACCGCAAAATTTGACAATGGATCACTTACTCTGACTAACAAGGTAAGTATTAGCATTACACCCTGACAAACAGTACCAGGCACAGCCAGTATCAGCACAGATTATGACCAGAACCGTACATTTGATATTTCTAAAGTGGAGCACGGCCTTTGTGCCTTTGTATGGTTGACATTCTTGTCATTGTTCGGTGTGTTTCAGACTAAAGTCAAAAATGTCCTTGTTGCATCTGAAACAAATGTGGTCCGATGCACCTTCACTGTTCGGGAATCAAACCGAAAGACCGCTGACAAATACATACATGAACCATCCCTCTTCATCTTTGCCGGCAACGGCTCATTCACCAACGGTAAGAACTGAACCTTATAACTCGCCCACTCTATTAATTTAGTCAAAACCACTGACTCACTATATTTCCCAAATTATTAACCTGCCCTCTTCACCAGCGACAGTACTGAGCTCATCTGAGTCCTACAACACATCTACCAAAGAATAGATAGGGGTAACAGTCAGAATGTCCCAGGATTCCAGTTGTTCTTGTTCCATTATGTATTTCCCCAGGATTCTGAAGTAATGACCTATGTTTGTGCTGCAGGAGTCCTTGGAGATCCTGAAATTATGCTCAGGAGCAACGGCAGTGTGACCCTGTCCAACAGTGGCAGTGATATGATCTTCACAGAAATCCCCGTGGGAGAACTTACTGTAAGCCTCATGCTGTAATCCTTACTGCTGGTTTTCTTCGATGTACAAATTGGAGGTTTAATAAAGCATTGGTCTTGCCCAGAATTTCATTTTAAAGCTACACGTAAGGGATAATCAACTCGTAGGTGTGCATTACATGGTTTTAAGGTAGGTATATGCTCCCAAACACATTTATTTCTCTTTCATTCATAACAATTTAGTACCAACATCATATAAATACAGAATTAAAGTGATGGCTCATTTACATAAATTATGCGAATTAGGTCCCGGGATGGCTACCGCAATGTGGAATTTGATCAAGTACCTCAGGCAGGATATCTCTAAAACTTTTTATTACTTTAATCTCAAATTTTCACAGATCATTTATGACTATATAGTGCATGTTCTGATCAGATGGTTTTCAGAAATAATATTTCAGTGAAAACATATGGGCATTTTAGTGTTTTTTTTTTTTTTTACTTTATTGGGTGCCTAATAGTGTTGCACCTATAGTTACCAAATATTTCGGGTAAATGCCTGATCCGTCCAATATGCATCTGGTGAAATTATATTCCACATTTGCCGATACCATGATACCATTAATGTAAGGCGCAAGGTAACTGCCTGCTCACGGAAGCAATAGGCTACAGTATTTAGTACTATCTGACTTCTATGTCTGACAAAACAACAGTTAGAAAAAATTTGATAGTCTTTATCGTCATCACATCACATGCAGGCATACTGAGGGTTACATTTAGGTGTATAGTAAAAAATAACATGTTTTTTCAAAAAAAAAAGTATTTTTAAGTAGTTTTTTGAGGATTTGTACTTTACTTAGAGTTTTTTTTTTTTTTTTTTTTTTAACGGGACTTCTACTCTACTACATTTCAAAAGATTAAGAAAGTATACTTTTTAAAAAAGCGTTTCTTTGACAGTGGCCACTTCACTACATTACAAAAATTAAAATATGTATATAATTCATCATTTAAGGATTATCTGGATCATGGCGTGCTCAAGAAGAACAACGGTGTTCGCAGGGTATCTTAAGCGTTTTGTGCGGATGTTTCTGCCAGCGGACATGGAGCTGCAGATTTATGCAGACGCAATTACAATATTCTATCACTAGATGGCACACCGGATCAGTTATTGAATATTCACAAGCAAAAAATCAGTGTTCGCATTAGCACACACCCACAATCACACACACAGAGAGATTAGTATTGTGAATCTTCTTATTTTACTACAAATATATTAGTAACATATGGTTACCTTAAACATTCTAGTTGTGGTTAAGTTAAATCTTTTTCATTTGTCATTTGTGTAATTGAAATATGGCGATACCACACACTTTAAGTGATGCCTTCTTTGCTTGGCAAGCTATTATTGACTTTAGTTACATTGAGAATGCCTATGAATGTGTGAAGAAACTATCTGTGCCAATTAATAGTTCTACTGACTTTTTATGAAGTTTTATAGTGTGTTACCTTGCCTATGCAGCGAGTTTTTTGTTTACTTTTTTGCATTTGTCAAGCTTCAGTTATGTTTTTGCCTCATTTGATGGCAGTGCTAGTTCAAAAATATTTTTGATGTGTGGGCCTAAATACAGAAAGATGACTTTAGCAGTTAGGCCTACTTCTTTTTTTGGTTATAGCCATGTGTGAATTTCTTGATATTGGCCTCTTTTAGGCTTGTTATAAAAAAGAAAATAAAACCTGTACTCGAAATTGTCATTGTATTTTTTTGGAAAACATTTCAGAAATTTTTTATTTTAATTTTTAAGTTACAAAATAAAATATCAGTGACATGCTATCGGTTTTAAAAAAAATACATCGGTTATCCCTAGTGCCTAATTACCACAAAATTTAGAGTTACACAAATGATTTCTTCAAAATGCCTGATAAGTCCATAGACATGCATCTGGTGAACTTATATTCCAAGTTTCACAATGATAGCATGAGAGAAACAGGAGAAATGGTGTTTGAAGCAATGCTTGGCAGGTCACAATCAACTTTTTGAGAAGCTGACAAAAAACAATAGATGTCCATATTTTTGATAGTCCTATCAAGTACACACACTATGAACTTACTGAAGGTTATTTTACGAAAATGTCAAAAACAATTTTTTTCAAAAAAAAAAGCCTATTTTGGGAGTGTCTACCTACTTTAAGGCATGACACGGAGGCGAATAACCACCAGACGCGAAGCGGAGGGTGTTTGCCTCTGTGAAGTGCCTTAAATCCATGTAATGCACATCTACGAGTTGATTATCCCACTTATACCATGGTCATTTGCCAGCAATATCAAATCAATGCATTCAGAAATTTTTGGTGAAAGTTTTGCCCTTAAAAATAATTGCTGGTAGTCATTAAACTGGCGCTAAAGCCTTCTCATAAGCCAATACTAGAGGCCAAACTAAACTGAACCAGCTAACTTAGTTCAGCTTACCTTCATGGAGAAAGCGTGCGCAAATAAATCTATCATCTTTTTACCAGCTAATGATCTGATGACGGATTCCAGCTGAAACGGAGATTATGCATAACACAACATTATGCACGATAATGCAGACTGTAGCTAACTTGCTACCCGCAATTACAATGAACTTATGACGATTTCTGTAGAGCCAGCGAGCTGAAATCAGTGTGTTGTCACAGCACGTAAAAAAATCTGAACTGTCAGCAGTTGCAGATACATGAAGTGGACACGTTAACTTATTTTGAAACCGTACCCAATTACAATAATTTAATTAATAAAGCCTGATTATTTCCTGCTTTAATATTTACGGTCATTATCTCTGGAGTTCCTATTGTTAACTGCCCGAAAGTTCTTATCTGGCCGCTAAATTTCCTGAAAATTACGCCTTGCAATGTGAGAAATCATTTATAGTCTCTTTGCAAGTATAATTTACTTCCAACCTGCTGTTGTGGCCTGTTTTTGTTTAACAAATTTCTTTGCCGGCCCCATAATAAAATTCTCCTCTGACCCTCATGTCATCCCCCCATTGACCCGACTGTTTGTGATTTCTGCAAAATGTCAATTTACTCCCCCAGGGGGGCAAAAACCTCAGATCCCATTGATCATAATGTCATTTGATGTGTGTTTATCTGTGGAATTTATCAGATTTCTTAAACTTCATTTCCTGGTTACATTCATTTCTTGATTTATTGATATGCCTTGCGATTATTTTGCAACCTTGCAAGAACCTGAGCATTCGCGTTATCTAAATAAATTAAGGTTGATCGGTCAACCCTCTTGTCCTTTCACGACAGCAAATTTCAAACCCTTTTTCAGTTTGGGGCAAAGAATAATCAACAAATCCACATAATGTCGGACCGCAAACCTAACTCAGTTGGCTGATGCAATGCGCCTTCCTATTCATCCGCACGCCTATATATACCGCCTTCATTCCCACAATCCCCGCTTTCGTCTCGATTCTCGTCGTTCGTTCACTGCAAACCAGACAGCCCAGCGCACAGCAAGAGTTTGCTTACCTGAAGCAAGGCGAAATCCTGCAGAGTCCCTCGGACGCAGAATAATTCCAAGACTCTAAAGCTTCAGAGGAATCTTCCCAATCCGTTCCTGCAACTCCCGCTTCTCTTCCACGCACCCGCCCGCGCTCTGCCATCTCCATACCTCCACCACGAAGCGTCACCCGCTCGCCCCAACCGGGGTGTTCACATTCCTAACCACGCTCCCCCCGCGACGACTACTGAGGGCTCCGCGCCGTAGCAATTCCAGACCGCCGTCTTGCAGTAGCTACGCCTCTCCTCAACAGCGGCGCTCAGAAGCGAGAGCCCGCGGCTCGCACTTCAAGCTCATCCCTGGCTCCACGTTCGACCGTTGCCAGACTCCATCGGGCACTCAAGCTGAAGAAAATCCCCTTCCACCCCTTCCGACAGCAAGGCCGGCCGGCAAAAATTATTCACTGACTCCCATGCCAACGCAGCTGATCCTCCCCACGTGCAGCCCAGATGTATGCAGACCACACAGCACTACCGGGTTCCGCCATCAACGTTCCTAGCGCCACGTCATCACGCTCGGTGACGGCCTCCAGCTCCAGATTCGGCGGAAGTCTCTCCGTCTGCAAACCAGCCAGTCCCCACCCCCACCCCGTGCCTGCTCCCTCCGTTTACGACCTCTTCAGTCTCTTCTTGTCCCCTTTTTTTCGTCCCCGTGCACATGCGTCCCGTTCCCTACAGCACACATATCCACCTCTGGCCATTCGTAAATCTGTGTTGTTCCTTGAGTTACATGAGCACAGAAATCATAGACATATCGATAACTTCGTGGTCAGTGATTTGCGGAAGAAAACACCATATAATTCCGTAGTGGTGCTGTTGTAGTTGATAGAGTACACACCATTTCCCAAAAACCCCCAGTAGAATGTGGATGCCGGAAGTAAAAAACCGCCGACACGTGTTTTAAAAGAAAGTCTGGTGGCATGTGAACTTGTAAAGTGCAGTGCTTGAAATTAGTAAACTTCATTATCTGCAATGCTGTTGTTTGAACATTGCTTACGATATCACATCTGGCGACGAGGATACACGGCTCCGAAGCAGGATGACTACTTTCGGTAATGTCGGGGAATTTGAAGAGGACGGCGACTGGGCTGATTATGTGGAGAGACTTGAGCAGTTCTTCGTTGCAAACGAGGTGACTGATACTGGGAAAAAACGTGCAATTTTCCTAAGTGTGTGCGGATTGAAAACATATTCGCTTATTAGAAGTTTAGTGGCTCCTGCGAAGCCATCTGATAACTTTTGAGGATTTGTGCTCGATTGTACAGGCTCACAAAATCCGAAGCCGTCGGCTATTATGCAATCATTCAAATTTCACAGCCGTTTTCGCCAGCCAGGGGAGTCAGTGGCTACTTTCGTTTCACAACTGAGACGTCTGTCTGAACATTGCGACTTTGGGGACGCACTTGATCGGATGCTGAGGGACAGATTAGTGTGCGGGATCCGGGATGATGCAATTCAGCGGCGGCTGCTGGCTGAGAAAACATTGGATTTAAAGAAGGCGCTGGAAATAGCGCAAGCTATGGAACTGGCGGCGCTGCACACAAGCGAGATACAGAGCGCTGCGTCATCGCCCTCTACTATCAATCAGCTGCCTGCGCGGGGCTCCGTGCAGACTGAGGTGAGGAATTCTGGTCCTACCATCTCTCAGCTTAAATGTTACAGATGTGGTGGATCTCATGATCCAAAAGACTGTCGATTTCGGGACACTGAATGCCACTTTTGTCATAAAATGGGGCACATCGCAAAAATGTGCCGTAGCAAAAATAAATCACAACGCAATAACCCCGCCCGCGGCTCTACGCACGCCCGTGCAAATGTCTTGGAGGGGGAGGATGACAATAATGAGGATACAGTGTATACAATGTACAATGTTAAATCCACCAAGTCAGAGCCAGTCGTAGTCACTGTGGAAATTAATGGAAAAAATGTGAAAATGGAAGTGGACACTGGGGCTGCTTTCTCAGTAATGAGTGAACACACATACTACAAATTATGGTCTCCAAAGGCACGTCCACCTCTTTTGAAGTCCACAGTCCAGCTACGCACATATACAGGACAGAACATTGTTGTTAGGGGCTCAGCTAATGTGAAAGTGCAATATAAAAATCAGCCAAACAATTTGCCTTTGTTAGTAGTGGGCAATGAGGGACCCACTTTAATGGGCGGAACTGGCTCCAGCACATTAAATTAGACTGGAGCAGCATTTATCGCATAGACTCAAACCCTGCACAAGGAATTCTGGAGAAGTATCCAGAGGTGTTTAAGGACGGTTTAGGTACACTATTGGGTGCAAAAGCTGAGATCTGTGTGGATGCAGAGGCAAAGCCACGTTTCTTTAAAGCCAGGAGCGTACCATATGCACTCAGAGAAAAAGTAAGTGCAGAACTGGATCGTTTGGAGGCAGAGGGCAGTTGAATTTTCACGCTGGGCAGCGCCCATTGTACCGGTAGTCAAGGCTGATGGCTCTGTTCGTATTTGTGGTGACTACAAATTAACAGTCAATCAGGTCTCTAGACTCGATGCATATCAAATCCCCAAAATAGAAGATCTTTTTGCCACATTAACAGAGGGTCAGTCTTTTACTAAGCTTGACATGAGTCAGGCGTATCAACAGCTGTTACTGGACGATAAGTCAAAGGAGTACTTAACAATTAACGCGCACAGGGGTCTGTACCGTTACAACAGCCTTGCTTTTGGGGTATCATCCGCCCCTGAAATCTTTTAGAGAACAATGGAGACTATCCTCCAAGGCCTGCCACATGTCCTGGTATATTTGGATGATGTCCTCATCACAGGCCAGAGTGACACGGAGCATTTGCGCAACCTGGAGGAGGTTTTGCGGCGTTTTTCCAGTGCTGGCTTGAAGCTAAAATGGGAAAAATGCGTCATTATGGCTCCAGAGGTAGAGTACTTGGGGCACAGAATTGACTCGGACGGGTTACATCCCACCACAGCTAAAGTTCAGGCAATTGCTGATGCCCCTGCACCACAAGATGCTACTGAGTTGAAGTCATTTCTAGGAATGATAAATTATTACCACAAGTTCCTGCCGAATGCAGCAACAGTGTTGGCCCCGCTGCACCTCTTACTGCGTAAAAATGTTCCCTGGTGATGGAATGCAGAACAAGAGGCCGCATTCAATGCTTCCAAGCAATTACTACAGTCCTCTAACTTACTGGTCCATTTTGACTCTCGGAAGCCCCTAGTGGTGGCTTGCGATGCCTCCCCTTATGGCGTGGGAGCGGTATTGTCTCATGTCATGGAAGATGGCACAGAAAGGCCGATCAGCTTTGCTTCACGAAGCTTGGCGCCAGCAGAGTGGAACTATTCGCAATTGGACAAGGAAGCCCTAGCCGTTATCTTTGGTGTAAAAAAATTTCACCACTATATTTATGGGCACCACTTCATAATTACTACAGACCACAAACCACTCATGGGTCTGCTTAGTGAAAACAAAGCCATACCAGCCATGGCATCTGGTCATATGCAGAGGTGGGCCCTCACGTTAGCAGCTTATGAGTGCACAATTCGCTACAAGGAAGGAAACCTGCATGCTAATGCTGACGCTATGAGTCGCTTGCCTGTGAAAACCGCTGTAGGCTCAGTTCCGCTGCCAAGGGAAACAGTTCTGTTGCTGGAGAACTTGGTCTCATTTCCAGTGAATGCTCATGATATCTGCACTTGGACCAGGGCTGATCCTATTCTGTCAGATGTCTTCGCATTTGTTAAGCTCTGGCTGGCCTGCGACAGTTACAAGGGAAGGTTTGAAACCTTATTTTCAGCGGAAAAATGAACTCAGCATCCAGGATGGGGTCTCTTGTGGGGAAGCCGCGTGATTGTGCCACCACAGGGCAGGGAGAGGGTAATCGGCGAATTTCATGCTGCGCATCCGGGTATGTCACGAATGAAGAGTAGGGCACGCAGTCTAGTGTGGTGGCCGAATATGGACGCTGCTATTGAGGCAACAGTCAGCCAATGTCACGCCTGTCAGAAAGTCCGACACTTACCAGCGACAGCACCATTACAGCCCTGGAATTAGCCTGAGACCGCCTGGTCACGTTTGCATGCAGACTTTGCCGGCCCCTTTATGGGAAAGATGTTATTAATCATCGTGGATGCCCACTCCAAATGGATCGAAACTCATGTTATGGGTACCTCCACCACACAGGCAACAGTGGAGCGGTTGCGTCAGACTTTTGCCACTCATGGCTTACCAGAGATGTTGGTCACTGATAATGCCACAACCTTCACAAGCGACGACTTTCAGAAGTTCGCAAGACTCAGTGGTTTTCAACATGTAACAGTCTCTCCCTACCACCCTGCATCCAATGGGCTCATGGAAAGAGCGGTACAGACAGTGAAAGAGGGGCTAAAAAAGATGGATGGGGGCACACTAGAGACTAAGCTGGCTCGCTTCCTGTTTAAATACAGAATTTCACCCCATGCGACCACTGGAGTGTCACCATCAGAGCTCTTAATGGGCAGGAAACTCAAATCACACCTGGACTTAGTTCATCCAGGGTTAAAGGAACGGGTGCTGAGAGCGCAACAGACACAAAAACAAGCTCATGACATGCATGCCAAGGCCAGAATTTTGCAGGAGGGGGACACAGCTTATGCATTCAACTTTGGAAGTGGGGAGAAATGGCTTTGCGGCTCAGTGGTTGAAAAGTCAGGGCCAGTATCGTTTAGAGTCAAACTCAGTGATGGCCACATAATCCGACGGCACCAAGATCACCTGCGCGCCTGTGCCAACCAGGATGCAATTCCACCTGTGGTGCCACAGACACCAGAGTGCACCCCCAATACCACACCCACAACTTCCACCGATACACCAATAGCGGGTGGAGATGAAACGGCACAAGGCCTTGAAACTCAGGAGGCTCGAGATGACAACCAGACTGCAGCAATTCCAAGGGTGCCAGGCTGTACTGAACAGCCCCAACGTCGGTCTGCACGATCCCGAAAAGCACCTGACAGGATGAACTTATAAAAAAACTAAAAAATCATTGACATTTGGTGTTTGCCTTGAATTGTTTTTTTGTTTAAGATTTTATGAGTTACAAACTTGAGGGGGAGGAATGTTGTAGTTGGTAGAGTACACACCATTTCCCAAAAACCCCCAGTAGAATGTGGATGCCGGAAGTAAAAAACCGCTGACACGTGTTCTAAAAGAAAGTCTGTTGGCATGTGAACTTGTAAAGTGCAGTGCTTGAAATTAGTAAACTTCAGTATCTGCAATACTGTTGTTTGAACATTGCTTACGATATCACAGGTGCAATGTTTAACAAGGCTTTCAAAATTAAAGCAGACTTTTGTCGCCTCTACCTATTAGTCTGAGCAACTCTTGTTATATATGCACGTCGTATTCTTCGCAAATTAAAACTTATACATTTATGGTGCTGTTGAATAATTGCCATGTTTATTCTAAAATAGTCAAACCATTACAAATGCTGACGTTCTTTGCCTCGCTGGCAAATATTTACAGATACTTCCCGTATCCACCTCACGGCCACTAGCAGTGGCACAGCTCACTAGCGCCTCGCTAGCGCTTCAGTTCTCGGTACACTTTGCCTCGTCGGCAAGCATTCACGGATACTATGCGTCTCCACCTCGCGGCCACTCGCAGTGCCGCAGCTCACTAGTGCCTCGCAAGCGCTTCAGTTTTCAAAAAAAAAAGCCTTGCCGGTCGCGGTGCCTAGTTGGCTAAAGCCGATATTGCAAATGCTTTTAAGGTCGTCCCACTCGACCCACCCTTTTGGGGATTTTTTTTTTTTTTTTTTTTTACATTTCCTGGAAGGGCGCTACAACCTCGCCGTTCGTCTCACTTTCGGATGCAAAAGCAGCCCCAAGATTTTCGATTCCCTCGACGTAGTTCCAATCACAAGCTTAATTTCGTACATCCACTCCGTACACCATGTTCAACCGGCCTCAATACAAGTCTATCTTAGCAGCATCAACCTCTTCGTCAAACCGGCCACTGGTTATCCGTGCCAAGACCCATTATTCAAAACCAACACGCCATGTTCGAATTAGATTTGCACCATCTTAGACATGCCACTTCCTGTGTTGAAGATTATATTTCAATATTTCTCATCATATTCATCAGTAGATTAATTGCCATGTTTAATAACCATAATCCATAATCATAATCAATAACCATATTACGTAAGCAGCAGTAACACACACACACACACACACACACACACACACACACACACACACACATAAAAGTAGTTCACATATGCATAGGGAGGGGATGAGCAGTGCAAACACACAGACACATACACATACACAAAAACACACACACACACACACACACATACAAGCAGTTTGCACACACATGAGCAGTGCAAACACACATGTACACATGTACATACATACACACACACACACACACACACACACACATACAAGCAGTTCACACACAGACACACACACATACAAGCAATTCAATTCACACATGCATGAGCAGCTCACACACATAAGCAGCGGGCTTCTGTAGCTTTGATTAGTAAGCAGGCTTCTGTTTAGTTGATTCAAAAACATAATCAGGTGATGCACTTGATTTCTATAGCTTTGATCAATATTTGTTCAGTAAAATCATTAGTTGTTACTGAAAAAAACAATTGAATCATTTATGTATCCACTTGTATCCTATTCCTTTGTCTGTACTTTTCATCTCTTGAGTGGAATTTTCCACTCCTTTTTAGTGATGTGCAGCTCATCTTTGCTTTGAATCCCTGAAGGATTAGGTAGTGGCGTTTTGGTTTGGCTGGCCAATTGTAGCGCGAGAATGAGAATGCGGAAAGACCATATTTGGAAGATATTTCCTGTGATAAAGGTATAAAAGCTGGGTGTGAAAAGTAAGAAATCAGTTCTTCTTATGCAAAAAAAGAACTCGGCTTTACATTTATCAATATGCCTCAATAAAGCCTAATCGTCTGAAGAATCTGTCTCTCTCCAATTGCTTGGGGATGGGGGAACCTCATAATCTGAAAATATGTCTGGATGAAAACCACTACACCTGGAGCTACAGACATCCCTGTTTAAATGGGCTTTAATTGAACTCTATTGCCATTTATTATATTATTACTTTATTTTGCTATTAATCAGCTAGCCCACGGAGGATGGGCTTCCCCACCTTAGCCGAGTTCCTCCCATAGAGATATATAATAGAACCAGAGAGAACGAGGAAGTACCTTTGCTTCAGCCAGTAAGCGTGTTAGCTTCCTGCTTCCGCGTTTCCCAAGGATGCAATTTTGTGGCCAAAGATGCTGAGGCTCCATAGACACCAATTGAAAAGTGCGCATTTTTTTCTTGCCAAATAAAGCGAAAGCAAAAGAAAATGTATTCGGTAATCCTTCATTATTTTGCTCTTTGTCTGACGCAACTGTTCGATGTTTTCAAGAGGGCCTGTAAAATAAGGACTGCTACTTAGAGCTTGATGACAGCTCATGCACGAGTTTGGTTGTCCAGCTGTTGCTCTGACTGCAGTAGTTCAGCCAATGAGTGTATACTACATGCGTGTTCCGGATTAACAGCGTTGCTCGTCATTTCCCCTCGAACACATACGCCAATCCGCACAGACCACACATTTTCTCGGCCATTTGTGCTGTGTAATCAGATTGGCAATCTTATGAAATGGTGCCGGAAATAAGCACCCGTGGAACGCCATTTTTAGAGATGGCGTTGGTCAATTCCATACTTCCTGGGCTGAAGTAGCTAACCTAGCATCTCCCATTGAAAGTAATAGGGGTGGTACTTCCTCGCTCTCTCCAGTTCTATTATGTTGCCTCCATGGTTCCTCCTGAGATTTCTTCCCACTGGGGAGTTTTTTCTCACCACTGTTAGAGGATTTTCTCCCTACTGGGAGTTTTGCCTCATTTGCTTTGTGGGGAATAGGCTGAGCACTGCCCTTTCATTTATTTAATCTCTCAACATAAAGCGTCTTTGTGACATTCTATCCGTGAAAAGCGCTATGCAAATAAACAGAATTGAATCAAACTTAATTATATCCAATATTTCGCCCGAATACTTCCCCGGGCATCCTTTCGCATCAGCGCCGCCGCCACAGCATCCAAGCAAGGAGGGCCGGACCACCTGATTAAAATCCTTGGCCGCCGGACGTCAAACTCTAACGCAAACTATATTCGCAATTATATCTACGACGTACGTAGAGCCCATCTATTGTCGATTCATGAACACCTTTTGGGGGCTTGGGAGCCTACACGGACTCCGAGAGACACGAGCCCCACCCTGAGTCTCGCCACCTGGGGCTCCCAATGTTCGCACAATCACAGACCTAGTCCATAGAACATCGCTTTCACCCCGATCCCCTATCCATCGTTCCACCGAATACTCTCCTCCACTTTGGGAGTGGTCCAGAGTTCATTAAATGTTAGCTACTTTAGCAACTAAAGAATAAATAATGACACGAGGCACAAAAATCGTAAAGAACAAACCTATTCAAGTATAGTACCAAGTCTTACATATTTAAGGCTACTAATGATACTTTCTAAATTTAGAAAAGAGTGGCATTACCTACTGTGAGGTGTTTCCCACACATATAAACATGGGAAGACACTGGATTTCCTAGCTTTCCCTCCTCATCTTCTCTTAACTCTCCTTTTTGGATTCTTCCCTTTTCCAGGTAGGATGGGGAACCTGAGATCTGAACTGGTTGTTTTATTTGATGTGCAACCCGGCACACAACAACTTTTAGTTACTTTCCTGCTTGATTTTCGCGCTTGTTAGTCATTGATTTAAGCGCATGACCGCGATTGTTTTCCCCCAAAAAGGGGTACATATGTCCCTATTTGTACGTATAATATATGAAAACGGCCAATTTTATGTATGCCGCATATATGCAAAACCTATATGTGGCCCTATATTAAAACCTATGTCTTTAAATAGGTTCTTTCCGTGTGGGTAACCATGTGGGTTTGCTAAACAGCACAACTATTTATCCAGGAGGCAGGGCTGATTGATGAAGTCTGACGGTTGACTTAATGGGCAGTATGAACAGATGGCATTGCTTTAACTATCAGGCCCCGGCACATTCCACCTGTGTTCTCTCTGCCGGCTCAGAGAACATGCATTATTGCATGGTCTTCTCACTCTGTTTTCTCTTTAAAAATTAAGTCAACAATACATTGATGGAGGAATGTAATTGACAGACGGCCATCACTCGTGACGGCTGCGGCAGCACAAAGTATTGCGACGAGGTTCCAGCGGACTGCGACCCCAGCGGTACGGGTGAATGCCTGTTCATTTCTGCCAGAACCTCCACCACCACTAAGACTTCTGGTACCAAAGTGAACTTTGAGATGAGCGGACACTCTCTGGGCTACATCGCCATGATTCTGTCCACCGATTTGACAGAGGTAGGCACCTCCAGCTTTCACTATACATCAATAACAGGACACGGTCCTAACTCTCGATCACTTTCTAATGAGGTCTGCCTCACTGCCAACACACTCCCTCTCTCTGAAACACAACAGTGCACTCTAACAAACTGCAGCTTTTAGGATTCTTTAGTATGTGACACGTGTGAAAAACCCTCTTTGCCCATGCAGGGAGGAAATGATACAACCTTCATCTGTGCCCAGAGCAATAACGCCATCCAATTCCTCACCGCGACCCTGGACAATGGAAGACTAACCAGGATCAATGAGGTGAGCATCATTACAAAGAGACTAACCAACAGGCATCACCAGCTCAGAGCAACTTGGGGGTGTATCTACGATCTTTGTAGTGAGTGAGCCATGGCTTTTAGTTCAACATTTGTTGATATAACTGGAGTCTTCCTGTGTTTCAGTCTGAAAAAATCAGCAAAGTCCTGGGCTCGCTCACAGACAATGTGATCCGATGTACCTTCTCAGCTCAGGAACTGAATTCCACTACCAGCACAAGGAGAGTAACTAATGACACATCCTTTGCAGTCTTTGCCGCCAATGGAACCATCGTCAACGGTGTGCACCAACCCTCATGACTGACTCACTCTATTTAGCTTCTCACCCAAGCCACGTAATCCTCTCGCCATGCAGGTCACTCAAGGAACCCACTCTCCCCACCAACCAAGCACTGATGCACATGCACTCTTCTTACCAACAAAGCCACAGAGCCTCTCACATGATCAGTCAAACCACAGACCCACGCACCTAACAAACCAAATCACAGACCTCCAGACATGATCAGTCAAACCACAGACCCACGCACCTGACAGACCAAATCACAGACACCCAGACATGATCAGTCAAACCACAGACCCACGCACCTGACAGACTAAATCACAGACCCTCACACATGATCAGTCAAACCACAGACCCACGCACCTGACAGACCAAATCACAAACTCCAGACATGATCGGTCAAACCACAGACCCACGCACCTGACAGACCAAATCACAGACCCCCAGACATGATCAGTCAAACCACAGACCCACGCGCCTGACAGACCAAATCACAGACCCCCACACATGATCAGTCAAACCACAGACCCACGCGCCTGACAGACCAAATCAGACTCCCAGACATGATAAGTCAAACCACAGACCCACGCACCTGACAGACCAAATCAAAGACCCCCAGACATGACCAGTCAAACCACAGACCCACGCACCTGACAGACCAAATCAAAGACCTCCAGACATGATCAGTCAAACCACAGACCCACGCACCTGACAGACCAAATCACAGACCCCCAGACATGATCAGTCAAACCACAGACCCACGCACCTGACAGACCAAATCACAAACTCCAGACATGATCAGTCAAACCACAGACCCACGCACCTGACAGACTAAATCACAGACCCCCAGACATGATCAGTCAAACCACAGACCCACGCACCTGACAGACCAAATTACAGACCCCCAGACATGATCAGTCAAACCACAGGCCCACTCGCCTGACCAACCAAATCACAGACCCACCCACCTGATCAGCCAAACCACTGGCCTGCTCACTTGTCCAACCAAACCACAGACCCACGGACCTGACCAGCCAAATCACAGACCCACCCACCTGATCAGCCAAACCGCAGGCCCACTCACCTGACCAACCAAACCACAGACCCACTCATGTAATCAGCCAAACCACTGAATACATCCCAATGCAATTCATCCAAACATTGCTCAGATGGACTTTGTTTGTGCAAGGTTTTCTTTAAAGTGTATGATTTATGTTTTTGCTGCAGGAATGCTGGGGATGCCCAATATTCTCCTGCGCAGCAATGGCACTGTGAACCTGGCAGACTTCACCAGCAATGGCAGTGCTGACCTGCACCCTGCATCCCTGGGTATAAAGCTTCTATTTCTCATTTCTTCTATTTTTGCTGTCTTGTCGTATTTAAAGGTTTCAGATCATCCAACTAATTTTAATATGAAACAAAGACAACTTGAGTAACATGCAGCTTTTAAATAAAATGTATTAATTCTCATAATAATAATAATAATAATAATAATAATAATAATTATAATAATTTATTAATAATAAAAGAGCTGCTGAAATCTTATATTAACCATGTGAAATGTTTGTGATAACTGCCAATAAGTCTTTGACATTGCTGTGGAAGACTTTTAGCATACTCTTCTCTGCAGAATTGTTTAAATTCAGGCACATGAACTGCCTAATCCCGCCATGCAACAGTATCTCCATCACATTCACGTCAGGACTTTGCCAGGCCCACTCCAAAACCTTCATTCTGTTTCTTTCGAGCCATTCTGAGGTAAACTTGCTACTGTGGATCATTGTTCTGCAGCATACCCAACTGCACTTGAGCTTTAGGTCACAAATTAATGGCCAGACATTCTCCCACAGGATTTTATGGTAGAAAGCAGAATTCCTGGTCCGTAAATTATAGCAAGTTGACAGAATCTGAAGCAGGAAATCTGCCTCAAACCATCACACTCCCACCAACATGTTTTACTGCTGGTATGATGTTCTTACTGTGGAAGGCTGCATTAGCTTTACGCTAGATGTAACAGGACTAATGTCATCAAAAAAGTTCCAGATTTGGCAGTCCACATGGTATCAATATACTTTTTGGCAAATGGGAGATGAGCCTTTGTGCTCTTTTTGGTCAGCAGTGGTTTCTGCCTTACAGCTCTCCCGTGGCATTTGTGCCATGTCTCTTTCTTATTGTGGAATCAGGCACACTGTCCTGAACTGAGGCAAGTGAGGCCTGCAGTTCTTAAGATGTCAGTCTGGGTTCTTTTGTGGCCTCCTGGATGAGTCGTCGATGCGCTCTTGGAGTAATTTTGGTAGGCCGGCCACTCCTGGGAAGGTTCATCACTGCTCCAAGTTTTCTTCATTTATAAACAATGGCTCACATCATGATCCGCTGGAGTCCCAGAGCCTTCGCAGTGACTTTTAACCGTTTCCAGACTGATAGAAGTCAACGGCTTAGTTTCTTATCTGTTCTTGAATTTCATTTCATTGCGGTGTCACATGCTGCTTCTTTGCCTGTTTAACATTGCCAGACAGGTTCTACATAGTTGATGTTAGGGCTGAACGATTTTGGAAAATAATCTAATTGCGATTATTTTAACCAATATTGCGATTGCGATTTAATATGCGATTATTTTTTAAGTTCCTTATCTCCTGTATTACTCAACAAATGAACAATATATCATCCTATAGTTACTTTGAACACTATATCAGATAGATAAAACATCAACCATTCCTTCCTGTAAGCCAGGCCTATATGTTATAGTGAAATTAGTTGATGCATGAATCAATATGAATAACACATTTTTTTTAACCACTTCAATCACAGTAGTGTATTGACTGATTTGTTGAACTTCCAGTGTGCATCGTCCTCTTTCTTAAAGCCAAAATCAGGGTTGGCATTAAGCAAAAATAACTGCGTAGCGAAAAAGCTATGCAGTCTCTAGAAGTTTGTAGCATTTTTCAGAACTGTGTAGCAAAAATAAAACTTAACAAAAACGTCTGTATATGCATTTTAACTTTTTATTTTCTTCTCTTTGAACACTTAGCTAACAGTACTAACACTAATCAACATAGCCTAATGAAGACCTAGGCAGTTCAGTTACAGTAGCATTGCAGTGTTAAAACTACTTGGACTTACCAACTGGGACCCACTTACAGCGAACATGCAGTAACTGAATTGGAATTACTAAGCTTTAGTTGGTTCAACCTAAGCTACTCACCTGGCTCAGGCTGTGAACGAGTGAATATTCAGAACTAATTTTTATCATGCATAATATCTTTTACGGTGAAAGAAATTAATACTGGTAATTATTATGAACCAAGATGAACATTTAAATATTAAAATAAAAATTGCCATAATCTAGAATAAAGAGCACTGTAGGAATTCAAGGTACAAATACATATGTTCAAAATATAAAAACAGCATTCCTTAGACATAAATATAGTTACCACTCTTTTTTGGTATATCAGGGATAGAAATTCAATTTTTTTTTTCTCTAGACATCCGGACTAGTCATGACCCAGGTTCACTAGTCCTTCCCATCTTTTACTAGACAGCCTTTTTTTCCCTGTTAATGTACAGCACCTGTGAGATATCTGTATCTCAGATATTTTTAATTTGGTTTTTTGCAACTGCAACTCATACCTATGCCAATTTAACTCCTATTATGCTCTAATTCTAATTAATAACCAGTCATGCCAATAAACGTAAGACACAGATGACACAAGCCCTTCAGTAAAACAGAAAGTAACGTTTTCTTCACAATTAATAGCAAACGATAAAAACGTCAAATTTCAAGCCCTTCAGTACAAGTACTTCTTGCACAAAGAGAAATCCCAAACCAAGTACTTACATGATCTAAAATGCAGGTTTTTCCATTTGTTGGGTTTGAATCTATGTTGTCAGTGCTCACGTGCTTGACCACTGCCCAATATTTGCAAAACAGTAGCTACACTATACAGCGATACAAAAATACAACGGAGTGCCAAAATCCCTTCGTCATGACGGGTTAAAGTCCATACATCTCTAAGAATTGAAACCATTCTCTAATTTACTCTGAATTACGCACTCTTTTTCGATTCTGAAAATGTCGGCAATGTTCTGGTCGTTCAGTTTAATGTCGGTCGTTCCTCTAATTCCAACGCGGGACGGTCCGGATCTCAACCATCACACAATAATTCGCATGTTTTTTCAATGCAATTAACACATCTTGAAATCGTCGTTGGCATCGTTATTTTTATATTTAATACCGGTGTTAGAGGACACCTAGCTAGGTGCTCGAGTGATAACAAAAACTAACATCGGAAACTCAAGAATGCGGAGACAAAGTGATTTAAAATTACGCCATATGTATTATATAATGTCCCCGGAAGTTGACCTTTGTCCGCAATGCGAGCACAAACATATTTACAATTACTTTCGGAGAGAATTCCGAGTGGACACTCAGAGAAACATCTGTGTAAAAACATCATGCGTATATCCGGTGAAGAAAATTTGGAATTTAATTTCCATGCTCTACGTGGTGGCATATAACGGCGACAATCATATTAGGCTACTGATGAGACACTGGGATGCTAAGGCATGCTCAGCATATGCATTCGCGGTATTAAATATTTATGTTAAATCATGAACCCCCTTTCTCACTAATGAACTCCGACAAAATATATTGGCGCCTCCTTTTAAAATCGTTCTGGCAAATAAAAACCGAAAAAAGGGGAGGTTTTATACTAAATTTATGAGAAGCCTAGATGACAGTACGTTACTAGACACTCGGAGTAGTTTGAAGACGAGTTAACTATTCCGCCGTAGACTAATGCGCGGACTAGCGGGATTTTATATATTTACAGTTAGTTACAATTTAAAAAATTAAAATGAACAATTAAGAATTTCTTGACAACAAACACCCGTAAAAAAATAATGGTCGTGCTTGTAGGCTGATGCGTGTCACCAGTCCAGTGTTTTTCCGTTTCATATCTAGTCGCATACACACTGTAGATTGTGGTTGATTGCGCAATTCCCCAGCCGATTCTTTACAAAGGGAGGCGAACGCGTCTCAGGTTTTGCGGTTGGTTCAGCCAATGACGTTCCCCACTCATGTTTTCTTTAACCCTGTGGTCGGGACTGGAGGTAGGAAAAGTGGGGTCATTCCACTCGCGCTACCATAGTTTCAGAGTCGCGCTGTTAGGTTATCAATAGTGCTGTTGCGAAGCCGATCGGAACGATATTTATGAGACTGTATGAGCCCGTTTTTGTTCAAAACTGGACTAAAACTTTTACTCACATTATCCGAAGACTGTATCGCAAAATATGCGATGGGGATGTCAAAAGCCCGTCCGCAGATTGGAACATTTAAGAAAAACTGATAACATTTTGCGATGCGATACCGCTTATCACCAGGCCAGAAAATTGTTCCACACAGCCGATGTGCTGTTCCTCTTTGACACAAAAGTTTCGACAGGGTTGGGTTCTGTTGAGCCTGAGGCCTTGGCGCAACTGGTAAAAGTCCGACGCGGAAAGTGCGTTATGTTCATGCGGCCATCCTCCGCTCAGCTCTCGCTTACGTGTCACGTGACCAGAGTGTAATCGCAGCCTTTGCGATTAGAAAATCTCATTTTGTCATATCGCGATATTATCGCAAATGCAATTAATCGTTCAGCCCTAGTTGACAGTGATCATGTTTGACTGTGGCCTGCGAAATTGAACCCAGGTAGCAATTAAGTATTTTTGCTTGGTTGATTTAGTTACTATACGATACAATTACTTTTTCACGTTGGGCCACGTAGGGTTGGACAGCCTTTTCCATCAATGAATGAAATGATCATTTACAAATTGCACATTGAGTTTACTCGGCCCATCTCTGTCTGTGAAAACTATTTTAAAAATCTGAAACATTTCATTATGACAAAAATGCAAAAATAGAAGAAATCAGTAGGGGGTAAAACACCTTTTCACAGCACTGTAAATCTAACACGTGCTCTTTATATGACCGTTAATCCAAGCCTCGTCCAGTGACTAATTTTCTCCCTCATTGCATTTTCACTCCTTTACTAAGAAATCAATGTCTGCCATCTTCAATGACATACCAACACAGTTAATGTTCCTTGAGGAAGCTAGAAGCCAGGCGGTAACAGGGTCCCAGTTAATTCTTGAGCAAAGAAACATTGGCCCATCAGAAGTCTTGCAAAAGTCTTTTATCAGAATGCGTTAACATAAACGATTGACCCCCGAATCCATCTCCACTCATCCACCAAGGAATGATTCATGCAGTGTCAAACTCATACTTGAAAGACCAAGAATATTCTGTTTTTCCATTAGCCTCCGTGAACCCTTGACCCCTCAGTCTTGCTTCAGTAAATAATATCAGTGAGTAATAAAAAGGACACTGACAAACTCCCATGGTTTAACGCACCAGGGAGTGTAGATTCCTCTAAATATTTCTTCCCACAGGTTGAAAGTTATTCTCCCAAAAAAAGTTTTTACTTTTTTTTAAATCTTGTTAAATCTCATTCACTAATTCATGGCTGTATCCGAAAGCATCTCTGTTACAGTCCTTTCGTGAAAAGAGCTATTCTAATTAAGTTTAATTAAATTTAAAGAAGTATTCCACCATTGGAAAGAATGGTCTCATAAAACTCTGTATATGGAGTAGACAGACGAATAAATTTTTAAAATTGGTGTTGCATGACCTGAGAAAAAAGAAAAAGGGCAGTGGTATTTTGTTTTGTTCAAACGGTAGAAAACCTTCAATAACCAGAATCCACTAGGCCCGTTGCTTTCTTAAGCTACTACTATGAACAGCCAGTCATAGCTACTAACATTTGGCTAGACTTTACTAGCATCGCAAGGTACCAGGATAGTTTAGATCTCATACATAAGAACTTGTATCCCATGATTTCATAGGGGCTGGCTTTTCTCGATCCGTGAAGGGGGGCAGACAAAAAATACAGAAGTACAATTTGTATTTCGATCAGGCGCGAGAAACTGTCCGCTAGATGACATGAAACGCTTCATCTGGCGGACAATTACCGGCAAATAAGCAGAAAATTCTCAGTCCAGGCAACATTGAAGAAAGACAAACATTGTTCATTTACACACCCAAACCAAATCATAATTATATAAAACCAGTTGAGAATTAGTGAGGTATCCCTTTAATTTAATAATCAGTCTTTCTTCTCTCGCCCCTCAGCTCTCCTGGTCCTGCTCAGTCTCCTGATCTCCCGTCTGGTTTAAGGAGCCTTCAGAAACTGCATCTACACCCGACACCCCCCCCCCCCGAATTACACTCATTTGGAGGAAGGAACCAATCAGCACTGAGCCAAATGAAGCATTTCCTGATATTTATATTCTTCAATGCGTATTAGTGAGTGTGTTTGTACAGCAGGCTTATGCATTTGTGCGTATGTACATTTGTTGCAAATGAGGCCAACTGGTCCAAGCGTAGCCAGCTGTTATGGTTCACTTAGTATGGCACTATACAGACCAGACAAGTATGCTACCTGATAGCCTGGCGCACTGCTTTTCGTAAAAATGTTACATCTTTTTACTATAGCTATTACAATCATGCCCCCCTTGCAGTTTATCAAGTAATAACTTCACTAACCCTGTATTTACCATGATAACTTCATGTAATCATTGCCCATCACCTTGGAAAAACCATCATCTACCAAATTCATATAAAGTATTTTCATCTGACATATCTTTACATTCCTATCTTCACAATAACCAATCTTGTATTTTTGTACGACTTATTTCAAGCAAGTTGTCATTCTTAGAATGTACAGAAACAATCCTTACCCTCTGAATTGGTTAGCTCTAAAACACTACAGCGGCCTTGAGCCAACCACCTGTGTCTGCTGTATCTAAACTAATGCCAACAACATAGTGTGGTGGCCCTCAACCACCATGGAGTCACCTCACACCGGTTATAGCTACATCATAGATGTCATGTTTTGCGGACACCCAAGAAAATCTAAGAAAAAAATTTAGAGTGTAAACTGTGGTAGAAGGAGGCACTCTTCTCCTCCCCCTTACCCATCATTCTGTCTGTCCCTGGCTATTCATCCAATCCACTCCCATTGTTAAGTTTTGAATGTCCCTCCAACCCCCCTCTGTTGATCATTCATTGGTTTTCTCTGCCATTTGTCCTTTTGTATCCAATCAGTTCAATCTTTACTGTAAAGAACAGCCCACCTTGTTTCAGAATAAATCTCTGAGCCTCCATCTTTAGGGCATCTTGCCATGCTGGTACCAGACGGAGCCACAGATTTCAGCAGTTGGTTTTCATTTGTATTATTCAACCAATTGTTCAAAATTAATCAGTACAATAAAGGAGGTTTTGCAGGGTATAGGTAAATTTGCCCACAGCCAAATTTGAACCATCTTCTGGTGATATGTATCTACTTGTGGGAGTGTCCAGAAAATAGATTTGAAATGTAAAATTTGCATACAGGAAGTGAACTGTGACCTATTTAGTGATTTCAAGATTTTTGTGGGACAAGGCCTCGAAAAGTCCATATTTAAACCCATAAATGATTGTTCTGAAAAATCAGATGATTTTTAATGGCTACACAACACATGACAGACATTTTGATACCAAACATAAGTATATATGTGAAAAACTGAAGAAGTTTCAGACAATTTCCCATTGAAAAATGCATCTGTCTTGACCAAAATTGATGCAAAACGTCAAGTTCATCTTGAAAAACAACCAGGTTCCTATGAAAACACACCTAAGATATTTTCATAAAAGTTGCGGCATATAGTTGGCTAAATAATGTGCAAGTGTCGTTAAATTGCAAGACCGGTAACATGGATCCGGATTGCGAAAATTGGAACCATCCCTGGATTTAGAAATTATTACTATCTCCTTTGGGTGTCAAAATAGGTCACTAAATAATAAACATAGAATGCTTGTTATAGATACTTATCCAAATTAAGAGTCTTAGAGTATATGTACATGACAAGACATTGGCCTTCCGGATCATTCTGGATCATAACTACAATAAATCTGAAACACATTTGTCCTTTTAAGATTAGACAAATATAGATGGTTACTATATATAGTATATAATTGTATGTTAATTTATTAGGATATAATAACACTTTCAGGATCACCTGTAAATGTGATAAGATCAGTGGTGCATTCAAGCCATTTTTATTATATACTACATATTTCTCAGAAAAGCCATTTAGAGGTTTTCATAAATTGTTGTACATTGTATAGGTTCTATATCTCCCATATACACTAGCAACAATTTAAAAAGCCAGAGGTGTGGAAAATTAACCCTTAATGGCCATTAAAACCTGAGTGTGTCACCTTGTGTCTAATAATAAGGTCAAACATTTAAGGGCTGTAAACTTATGATCAGGGCCATTTGGGTGATTTCAGTTATTATTATGATTTAAAAAGGAGCCACACACTTACGTGATGATAAATGACTTCACATGATCACTATCCGTCAATAAAAGACAAGTTATTTGCATGATGAGTCATATTTTCAAAATCAATAGCAACATTTTACAAATTCAGCCAGGGTATGCAAACTTTTGAGCACAACTGCATGTAAAACTAGACAATTCCCGCAGAAATTGTAAGAGCGGGCCTGGCCTCTGCAGGTCGGGACACAGGGGTGCCCTGGGATGCTGCTGGGACTACTCAATTGTCTATTTTGTCTCTGATTATATTTTGTCTGCATTTTTTAGACGTAAAAAAACACTAACGTTTAAAAAAATAAAAACAGTGTTTAGTAGCAGTTCAGAGGTGAGGAAGAAGGTGCATTAACTTAATAAAGAGCTGTTTACATTAAAGTTCAAAATTTGTCCTGGGGGGGGGGGGATGTCAGAGGTGGTGTTGGGCGGGAACTCAGTCCATTCGCAGGTCCATTTGGACCTGCAACAGATGCTTCTGTACCCTTTTCTGGATGGCAGGAGGGAAAACAGGCCATGAGAATGGTGGTGAACATCCTTGACGATGTAGGCAGCACTGTTGGTAGATCTCCATCAGGAAGGGGAGAGGGGCACCAATTATTCTGCTGGCTGTCTTTACAATTTTGTTAAGCTGCCTTTGTTCATATGCCTTGCAGCTCCTGAACCATACCACTAACATACATGAATAGCACTTTCATCCTTGTCAGTGATTACATTTCAAGGTATTTAGGGATCGAGCCCCTTGGCCTGCAAGGCCGGGGCGCAGGCAGCAGATTCGCGTCACCTTCTGTCTGAAATGGGTTAAACCGCCGCAACGGCCGTTACTACTCATATCGCAGTGATTCAAATCACAACAGGTCAGATATCACCGACTTCGCGCCGAAAATGTTGTTCACGCCAATTTTGCAGGTGCAGTGGCTTCTTGTTTTGTAAAAATAAATTCATTTTGCAACCTTTTTTATGGTTAACTGTTCAGTTTTCATGTCAACACAGATTTCGTGCTAATGTAAATAATGCATTATTTTCGCCGATTGTGGGGTTTGTTTTGGAGCAACAGTGTTGGAAATAGTACCATATTAAGCCTCCATCAATATCGAATAAAATCAGAACCTTTTCGGTGTTTGGGTGCCGAACCATTTGGGTGCGAAAAAACGTCAAGCTTACATCCAGTCAAGAATTTTTAGAGTTTAATTTGTAGTGCTGCTGTACGTGGTAATAGCATACAACGGTGGCAGTTGGGATGCTAATGACACTCCTGCAAAATTTTTTTTCATAACCAAGCTAAGAATATAAACCAGTTGAAAATCAATTGGAACATTTAAGGGTTTGGGTTAAGGTTACGGGTTAGGGGCCGATCACACTGAACGCGCTTTATCGGCGTGGGGCGCCCGTTTTGTTAATATTCTCGATGATTAGACGCGTGCTGGACACTATGGAACGCCATCCAGGTCAAATACACGTGAATTCTAACACGTAAACAACACGTTAACAACACGTTGACAACACGTTAACAACACGTAGACAACGCGTCAATTTTCCATGCGTTGTTAACGTGTTGTTAACGTGTTGATAACACGTAAACAACACGTAGAGAACACGTTAACAACGCGTTGTCGACGCGTTAATTTCACGTGATTGTGAACCCTTTGGCCACTTGTCCAGTTTGAACAGCTGAGAGTCCTATATGGAAGCCCATAGTGGACAATATTCAAATGAAAATGTAATCCCACTATTGCATGATAATTTTCCACTTATGAATGAGTTATTTGAGACAATATTAAATTGAAAATGCATTAATCCAATTATCACTTTCATTTTCACATACACAATTGGGAAATCTATGACTATATTCAAATGATAATGAAATGCTGATTGACATTTAATTTTCAAAGTCATGCTCCGCAATACAGTGGACAATATTCAAATGCTATCAGCAAAACAGCACCCCCAGCCTATTGCATTTACATTTACATGTCATCACGCTCTTTTAGGGTCAACATGATAATGAAAATGCTGTTTTCTAATCACTTGGAAATAATAATGATATAATAATGATGACAACATTTGACATTTAATTTTCAAAGACTTATCCTGCAATACATGGGACAATATTCAAACGCAGTAAGGGAAACAGCGCCTCCCAGTCCATTGCATTTTCAAATACATGTCACCACGCTCTTTTTGGGACACAATGAAAATTAAAATGCAATCTGTCAGCGTCTCATCAAGGCGGGTCTTCCGCTAGGACGTCACTTATTAGGGGCGCGAGCGGAAACCATGTTCCTTATTTGCATACCAACCAATCGGCTTCTGGGTAGCGCTTCTACGCGCTGCAGGGTGAAGTTGCCTTCAGCCGTCGACTTCCAGGCTGCTCAGCCTGTCAGGCTGCGTAAACACCGCCCCCAAGTATAGCCAATCAGATCGCGAGCTAGAGTACAACCAATCCGCTCACGAGGCACCCAATTCAATTCAGTTTCCTCTCCTCAAAGCGGAGCGGGCTAAAGAACATCAATATTGTTAAAAACGAATGCATTTAATCGTCTTTTCTCATTAAAGAAACTGATTCGGAGGTAACGTTAGATATTTCAGCTATTTTGATTATGTTAACCAATGCAAAGAAGTGCTTTTCTTGTCTTACAGTTAACTTATAGACCTGAACTGAGCTAAACAGGTCGTACTTGTTAACCTAAACACTTCTACAATATAACTTCAAGTATAACTCTGTTTGAAACATAAAATTGGCCTACTTGTGTGATATTTTGTTCAATAAGCTGTTTAGTTGAGCTTCTTAAAAACTTCAACTGCAAGTTGCTGTAACGTTAGCTGCCTTCAAGGCTGATTGTAGAGACTCGTGCCTTGCAGGCTGGTTAGAAGGCTAATGTTGATTTCATCTTGTATGATCTTTAATAGTATTCAGTCAGATGCCTTCAAGGCTGATTGTAGAGCACTAGTGCCTTCAAGGCTGATTGTAGAGACTAGTGCCTTGCAGGCTGTTTAGAAGGCTAATGTTGATTTCATCTTGTATAATCTTTAATAGTATTCAGTCAGATGCCTTCAAGGCTGATTGTAGAGCACTAGTGCCTTCAAGGCTGACTGCTAGAGACTAGTACCTTGCAGGCTGGTTAGAAGACTAATGTTGATTTCATATTGTATGATCTTTAAAAAGTATTCAGTCAGATGCCTTCCAGGCTGACAGTAGAGACTCATGCCTTGCAGGCTGGTTAGAAGGCTAATGTTGATTTCATATTGTATTATCTTTCATTGTATTCAGTCAGATGCCTTCAAGGCATCAGGGCCCGGGTGGGTGTTGGGGCGGGACCTGCTGCAGGAGCATCAGGGCCCAGGGTGGGTGCAGGGGCGGGACCTGCTGCAGGAGCATCAGGGCCCGGGGTGGGTGCAGGGGCTGTTTTTTTTTTTTTTACTTTTTTAGCGGGGCGGGTAGATAGGGCTCCACGATGGCACCGAGACATTGTTTCAACTCCTAAAAAGAGTGTAAAAAGTAAAGACAACATCAATATGCAACAACACCTCGGTCAGTTTTCTGAGGTAACGTGGTTGGTTTCGAACGGTAATAAATCTATGGGCTGAAAAATAGAAGATTTTAAATTAGCCTTGGAAGGCTCCAACTCAGTAGAGACTCCCAGTAGAGACCCCCTCAGTAATGCTGAGGGAGTCTCTACTGTCAGCCTTGAAGGCATCAGAATTGTAAACACACACACACACACACACACATATATATATACAAAACCCAAAACCAGTGAAGTTGGCACGTTGTGTAAATCGTAAATAAAAACAGAATACAATGATTTGCAAATCCTTTTCAACCTATATTCAATTGAATACACTGCAAAGACAAGTTACTTAATGTTCGAACAGGTAAACTTTGTAATTTTTTGCAAATATTAGCTCATTTGGAATTTGATGCCTGCAACATGTTTCAAAAAAGCTGGCACAAGTGGCAAAAAAGACTGAGAGAGTTGAGGAATGCTGATCAAACACTTATTTGGAACATCCCACAGGTGAACGGGCTAATTGGGAACAGGTGGGTGCCATGATTGGGTATAAAAGCAGCTTCCCTGAAATGCTCAGTCTTTCACAAACAAGGATGGGGCGAGGGTCACCACTTAGTGAACAAATGCGTGAGCTGATTGTCGAACAGTTTAAAAACAACATTCCTCAACGAGCTATTGCAAGAAATTTAGGGATTTCATCATCTACGGTCCGTAATATCGTCCAAAGGTTCAGAGAATCTGGAGAAATCACTGCACGTAAGTGACAAGGCCGAAAAACCAACATTGAATGCCCGTGACCTTCGATCCCTCAGGCGGTACTGCATCAAAAACCGACATTAGTGTGTAAAGGACATCACCACATGGGCTCAGGAACACTTCAGAAAACCACTGTCAGTAACTACAGTTCGTCGCTACATCTGCAAGTGCAAGTTAAAACTCTACAATGCAAAGCGAAAGCCATTTATCAACAGCACCCAGAAACGCCGCCGGCTTCGCTGGGCCCAAGCTCATCTAAGATGGACTGATGCAAAGTGGAAAAGTGTTCTGTGGTCTGACGAGTCCACATTTCAAATTGTTTTTGGAAACTGTGGGACGCCGTGTCCTCCGGACCAAAGAGGAAAAGAACCATCCGGACTGTTATAGGCGCAAAGTTCAAAAGCCAGCATCTGTGATGGTATGGGGGTGTATTAGTGCCCAAGGCATGGGCAACTTACACATATGTGAAGGCACCATTAATGCTGAAAGGTACATACAGGTTTTGGAGCAACATATGTTGCCATCCAAGCAACGTCTTTTTTTCATGGACGCCCCTGCTTATTTCAGCAAGACAATGCCAAGCCACATTCTGCATGTGTTACAACAGCATGGCTCCGTAATAAAAGAGTGCGGGTACTAGACTGGCCTGCCTGTAGTCCAGACCTGTCTCCCATTGAAAATGTGTGGCGCATTATGAAGCGTAAAATACGACAACGGAGACCCCGGACTAATGAACAACTTAAGCTGTACATCAAGCAAGAATGGGAAAGAGTTCCACCTGAAAAGCTTCAAAAATTGGTCTCCTCAGTTCCCAAACGTTTACTGAGTGTCGTTAAAAGGAAAGGTGATGTAACACAGTGGTAAAAAGGCCCCTGTGCCAACTTTTTTGCAATGTGTTGCTGCCTTTAAATTCTAAGTTAATGATTATTTGCAAAAAAAAAATAAAGTTTCTCAGTTTGAACATTAAACATCTTGTCTTTGCAGTGTATTCAATTGAATATAAGTTGAAAAGGATTTGCAAATCATTGTATTCTGTTTTTATCTACGATTTACATAACGTGCCAACTTCACTGGTTTTGGGTTTTGTATATATATGAAATCATCAGCCTACCAACCAGCCTGCAAGGCACTAGTCTCTACTGTCAGGCTGGAAGGCACTAGTCTCTACAATCAGCCTTGAAGGCATCTGACTGAATATTATCAAAGATTGTACAATATGAAATCAACATTAGCCGTCTAACCAGCCTGCAAGGCACTAGTCTCTACAATCAACCTTGAAGGCACTAGTGCTCTGCAATCAGCCGGCATCTGAGGCAATATTATTGAAGATTATACAATATCAAATCAATATTAGCCTTCTAACCAGCCTGCAAGGCGCGAGTCTCTACTGTCAGGCTGGAAGGCACTAGTCTGTACAATCAGATTTGAAGGCATCTGACTGAATATTATCAAAGATTATACAATATGAAATCAACATTAGCCTTCTAACCAGCCTGCAAGGCACTAGTCTCTACAATCAGCCTTGAAGGCACTAGTGCTCTACAATCCGCCTTGAAGGCATCTGAGGCAATATTATTGAAGATTATTAGCCTTCTAACCAGCCTGCAAGGCACTAGTCTCTACAATCAGCCTTGAAGGCAGTTAAGGTTACAGCAACTTGCAGTTGAAGTTTTTAAGAAGCTCAACTAGACAGCTTATTGAAAAAAAACTCACAAGTAGGCCAATTTTATGTTTCAAACAGAGTTATACTTAAAGTTATATTGTAAAAGTGTTTAAGTTAACAAGTATGTCCTGTTTAGCTAAGATAAGGTCTATAAGTTCACTTTAAGAAAAAAAAATAGCATTTGTTTGCATTGGTTAATATAATCAAAATAGCAAATATCTAACGCTACCTCCCTAATCAGTTTTTTAATGAGAAAACTCACGATTAAACGCATTCGCTTTTTAACAATATTAATGTTCTTAAACCCACTCTTCCGAGTAAAGGCTTCCGGAATTGAATTGGCTGCCTCGTGAGCGGATTGGTTGTACTAAGCTCACGATCTGATTGGTTGTAACTTATTTTTTACGCAGCCTGACAGGCTGAGCAGCCTGGAAGTTGACGCCTGAAGGCAACTTCACCCCTGCAGCCTTTGGGCACGTTTACTGATAATGTCATGATGGCTAGGCTGCTATTGTGTGCCATCGCGCTTAAATATGTGATTGTAGCCATCTTGGCAGCTAGTATGCTGGCTAACGTTAACTAAGGAAAATATTTGTAAATGATCTTTAAAACGATATGATTTGATTTTTTGCCCCAACTCTATTAACTGAGCTGTAATATGCATGAACTTATCCGAGGCTTCATGGCAGTGTTGTGCAACTGCAACCCAAGTGTGCTTGCAGATTTCAGAGACGTTAGCAGCTTGCTAGCTAGTCTGAAAGCAATGCTAGGTACAGCTAGCTAGCTATGATGCCTACTGGAGAAGCTCTTACAGCCCTGATTTGTCACTTTAAAACGCCATCTCGCACACCAATGACCTCTTTCACCATTGATTAGCAGCTTTTTTACCTAAAGAACAAACTGACAGTTCAGCCTGAGACATGTTATCTCATAGCTAGTTAAGGCAGCATTATCCTTCCATGCGTGCTATAGCGTATTACATTACTCCTGATAAAACGCTATTCGTCTTCCCACCCTGCTGACGCTAGTTAGGGGAAATGTTTGTTATCATTTTTATACTTAATCGCTGTGATTCGGTTTTTGCTAGCTGACGATTGCTCTTGTGCTTGCCGAGTTGCAAGTTCGCCACTCCTGAAACATGCACAATGTATACATCATGCAGAACGGTCCGATAAACGGCCAGCAGTCAGGCTGCCGCTGTTCCTAATTTAATCGCGATTCCCAAACCGCGTAGCAATGGGACAAGTTTTGATGACTGGCTGAAAACAATGTTCCTCATTTGCTAACTTAACCTGCTGAAATATGACCTTCTTTGAAATGTTTGGCAGCACTTTTATACTATCACCAAGAGTACTATCAGATTTCTGGGAGATTTAAATGGATAGCTCATTACCTGGCTAGCTCAAGAACAATCTGCAAGCACAAGAGCAATCGCTGTCGGCTAGCTAGCTTGTGAAGCTAGGGCAAAAACCGAATCACAGCGATTAAGTATAAAAATGATGACAAGCATTTCTCCTAACTAGCGTCAGCAGAGTGGGAAGACGAATAGCGTTTTATCTGGAGTAATGTAATACGCTATAGCACGCATGGAAGGATAATGCTGCTTTAACTAGCTATGAGATAACATGTCTCAGGCTGAACTGTCAGTTCGTTCTTTAAGGAAAAGAAGCTGCTAATCAATGGTGAAAGAGGTCGTGAGTGCGAGATGGCGTTTAAAGTGACAAATCAGGGCTGTAAGAGCTTCTCCAGTAGGCATCATAGCTAGCTAGCTGTACCTAAGCGATTGCTTTTAGACTCACTAGCAAGCTAGCTAACGTCTCTGAAATCTGCAAGCACACTTGGGTTGCAGTTGCACAACACTGCCGCGAAGCCTCGGATAAGTTCATACATATTACAGCTAGCTCAGTTAATAGAGTTGGGGCAAAAATCAAATCATATCGCTTTAATGTGATGATCATTTACAATATTTTCCTTAGTTAACGTTAGCTAGCATACTAGCTGCCAAGATGGCTACACCCAATGCGCAACCTAGCCTAATGGCACACAATACATAGCAGCCTGGCCATCATGACATTATCAGTAAGCCTCCGTGCGTACAAGCGCCACCCAGAAGCTGATTGGTTGGTATGCAAACAAGGAACATGGTTTCCGCTCGCGCCCCTAATGAGTGACGTCCTAGCGGAAAACCCGCCTTGATGAGACGCTGACAGATTGCATTTTA
The DNA here is from genome assembly GCA_029692085.1 of Gymnothorax javanicus. NCBI lineage: Eukaryota > Metazoa > Chordata > Actinopteri > Anguilliformes > Muraenidae > Gymnothorax > Gymnothorax javanicus. Next base: position 16,857,202 of record CM056197.1, read on the forward strand.
ATTTTCATTGTGTCCCAAAAAGAGCGTGGTGACATGTATTTGAAAATGCAATGGACTGGGAGGCGCTGTTTCCCTTACTGCGTTTGAATATTGTCCCATGTATTGCAGGATAAGTCTTTGAAAATGAAATGTCAAATGTTGTCATCATTATTATATCATTATTATTTCCAAGTGATTAGAAAACAGCATTTTCATTATCATGTTGACCCTAAAAGAGCGTGATGACATGTAAATGTAAATGCAATAGGCTTGGGGTGCTGTTTTGCTTATTGCATTTGAATATTGTCCACTGTATTGCAGAGCATGACTTTGAAAATTAAATGTCAATCAGCATTTCATTATCATTTGAATATAGTCATAGATTTCCCAAATGTGTATGTGAAAATGAAAGTGATAATTGGATTAATACATTTTCAATTTAATATTGTCTCAAATAACTCATTCATAAGTGGAAAATTATAATGCAATAGTGGGATTACATTTTCATTTGAATATTGTCCACTATGGGCTTCCATAGTCCTAAATTCCCATTGGCTCCTGAGCAGTAGGGTTAAATCATTTCTGTAAGCCTGGGGGGGTTTCCAACCACTATTTAACATGATGAGGAACCTCTTCTTTCTTATTGCCATTTTCTTCCGTTATTGTGCAGCTTGTGAAAATAAAACATTTGGATTGCAGTTTTATAACTTACTATTAGTTATTAAGTTATAAATTATTTTTATCAGGAAAAAATTGCCTCCGATTTTTGTCATTTATTCTTGCAGGTGTGTAAATGTCACCGAAGCACCTTTAATGTTATAACTACGTTAATTAGTCTGTCTATATTGCTCTGTTTAAATTATTGTGCTTTCTTAGATTAGTAACGTTGTGTTTTGTACTGCTAAGGACGGCGCTACAGTGGAAACAACCGTCATTTAAGCTGGCGTAACTCCGCAAGGATCTACGCATTTATTATTCTAAATATTATATCACAACTTGTGACAATACATTAGTTAAGGTCCTTAGGGTAATGGCTGTCGATGGTTAGCGTTGATTTTATTTACTTGTGCCAAATTGTCATTTTATGGGTGTTTATTGATCCGGCGGTTGAGCTAATACGCTCCCGCCAGCGTTCACTTGTTGTCATAGCAAAAGTGCTCTACAAGAGATGCTCTGTTTAAATTATTGTGCTTTCTTATATTAGTAACGTAAGTGTTTTGTACCCTTAAGGACGGCGCTATAGTGGAAACAGCCGTCAATTAAGCTGGCGTAACTCCGCAAGGATCTACGCATTTATTTTGCTAAATATTATAACACAACTTGTGACAATACATTGGTTAAGATCCTTAGGGTAATGGCTGTTGATGGTTAGCGTTGATTTTATTTACTTGTGCCAAATTGTCATTTTATGGGTGTTTATTGATCCGGCGGTTGAGCTAATATGTTACCGGCAGCGTTCACTTGTCATAGCAACTGTAAATATCCTGTTAGCGGAAACAAGCAACGTTGACTGTGATAGCTCTCTATATAACAATTGTTCATTTTGTGATAAAAACACCAAATTTGGCAGATGTGTTGATTGATTTATTAGGAACAAAACTGGATATAGGGCCATCAAACTCTGGTTGCCGTGGCAGTCATTTTTTAAATGACTACAAGCAGTTGGTTAAACTTTCCTATCCCATTGGACCCAGGTGCAATAATGGAGATAATCTAGATCCTGTAATCCTGAGATCTAAATAAAATACTCATTCACAATTTTGGTGACTTTTACAAAGTAATCAGTCATCTCATTATTATAGTGCCTTGAATCAGAAGAAACTTATGTTTTTTTTTTGTGCATTTTTTTTTTTTTTTTTTTTTTGTCAGATGGTGGACAGTAGAGCAAATGTGGTACAGATTTTTTTTTAAGTAGTTACTCAGTTACGTGTGTTAATATATGTATGCACTTTATTTTGCATGTTTACAGAGACCCCCATTCAATTTAAGCATTTTCAATTAGAGTATTAAAGGTACAGATCACCTGTGGGTAGAGGGCCATTGGAACTATTTTCTGGGAGGGGGTGCTGTGGACCGAGCCTCTAGGGAGGTAAACAAAGCCAAATTAAGAGGCTCAATCATCATAAATTATCTCATAAATAGTGACTGTACACATCTGACCTTATGACGTATTAACCAAAGCAATTAAATGAGCGCTTATTTCATATAGGCACGCAAAAAAACACCTGAACAAAAAATGGTCGACTAAATCATTTACTATTACAAAGGGGACCAAATCAAACTGTGCACAAGATTTTTCAGCAACTGGCATCTAAAATAATTCAAGAGTCAGCAGCTGTATTGCCTATTTCATAGGACCTCTAATGGTACCATTGTTGATGTCAAAACAAAGCCTTTCAGTAGGCCTACTCTACCCACCAATGCAGGCTATCTCACTTTGTCTCAGTCTAATGCTTTGCCAAAAGTGGACCTTCACTCAGTTGTCCTTTATCAGGGTGGGAATATTGATGACATCCAAAATGTCACAAGAACACTCATTGCCAAATGGGTGAGTCTCCTCTGTCATGGTGTCGTTGCGACAGAGATTGGGAGTGACAGGTATAGCTTTATGAGCCTCTGCACCTCCGACATGCTTTGGGTTTGTGGCTGCAGGTCCTGGAGGATGGACATCACATCCTTGATGGCGGTGACCTCTCAGCCTTTGCACATCTCCCACCATAGTCAACTCCAGGTTTTGCCACTCTGGCTTGCTCTTGATGGCTGACCTGTACACACTGCGCACAATGCTGTCACAGTCTGAACTGTATTAAAGCCACTGCCACTCTTTGCATCAGGTGGCTCTACAGGAGCAAGTGCAGCTCTCCCTGGTAAATTTCTGGGCAGGGAATGTGTAATTATCTGGTGGTCTGAAGGACATTGCAACTGCCTTTGGAAGGAAGGAGAGGAGTGTAGTAGGCCTACTACAGAATGGGGCTCTCTGCTGTGGCCCCTGTTGCTTTCGGCCTACTGGCACAGATCTGTGAGGTACTGCTTGTGCTGTTGTCAAAGTGAAGTTTCGCATCTCTCTCTCTGGTGCTTTGCTGGCTCAGAGGGAAGTTTGGAAAAGAAATTGCGAATCCACTTTTAGGGCATTACTGAACAGCTAGCCTAATTTGCCCCCACATGCTAGCAAACAAGGGCAACCTCATAATCTACGGACGCGTAAACAGTCCAGCCACAAGCAACAGTTTTGACAATGGCACACTGATTAAGCGCAGAAAACATGTTTTTATTTATTCAATGATTACCATTTTAATTGTGGTGAAAAGTCAGACATGGTATATTTATTTATCCTCTATATCACTGTGATGCAACCTCTCTCTTACAACAATATACATGGCAACTCTACCGCTTTTGGTGGTAGACTACCACTTTCGGGGCCTTTCATTCTGAAAAAAACGCCTCAAAAGCGGTAGAGTTGGCATATGTTGAGGATTATAGTTCAATATTTCTCATCATATTCATCAGTAGATCAATTGCCATGTTGAATAACCATAATCAATAATCATAATCAGTATCCATATTATGTATGCAGCAGTAACACCCATGCACATGTGACAGTTGAAGGGTCCTGTCACTAGTAATGCCTCCTAACAAGTATGGGCCCTGGCTACCTTGCCAATGAGCCTGGCTCTTTGGCGATGTGGTCAGCGCGTTTGACTCTTACCCGGGAGCCTGGGGTTCAATTCCCCGCCCAGGCCCTCCTTCAGCCTGCCACATTCTGGTGTAATCGGCAGGATCTGGGGGATCCGAATGGATGGCAGCATGCGTAAGGCATGGAGTGTGAGGACACGCTCCCGAAAGAGGGGGAGAGATGTGACAGTTGATGGGTCCTGTCACGAGAATGCCTCCTAACAAGTACGCGCCCTTGCTACCTTGCCAACAAGCCTGGCTCTTTGGCGATGTGGTCAGCGCGTTTGACTCTTACCCGGGAGTCTGGGGTTCAATTCCCCGCCCGGGCCCTCCTTCGGCCTGCCACACACACACACATATACACATGCAAACAGTTCGCAAACACGAGCAGTGCACACAGACACATGCACACACACATACACACACAGCACACGTACATATACACATGCACAGACACACACACATACAAGCAGTTCACACAAACACACATACACACACACACATATACAAGCAATTCAATTCACACATGAGCAGCTCACTCACACATAAGCAGCAGGCTTCTGTAGCTTTGATTAGTAAGCGGGGTTCTGTTTAGTTGAATTGAAAACATTATCAGGTGATGCATTTGATTTCTGTAGCTTTGATCAATATTTGTTCAGTAAAATCATTAGTTGTCACTGAAAACATAATCAATTGAATCATTTATGTATCTACTTGTATCCTATTCATCTGGCTGTATTTTTCCTCTCTTGACTGTAATTTTCCAGTCCTTTGTAGTGATGTGCATCCTTATCTTTGCTTGAAGTTCTGAAGGTTAGTGGGCAGTGTTTTGGTTTGCCTGTCCCGTTGTAGCGTGAGAATGAGAAAGCGGAAAGACCATATTTGCAAGATATTTCTTGTGATGACGGTATAAAAACTGGGTATGAAAGGCAAGAAAGCAGGAAGACCATATTTGGAAGATATTTCCTGTGATGAAGGTATAAAAACTAGGTGTGAAAGGCAAGATGTGAGTTCTTCTTGCACAAAAAGAACTCAGCTTTATATTTATCAACATGCCACAGTAAAGCCTAATTGTCTGAAGAATCTGTCTCTCTCCAATTGCTTAGGGATGGGGGAACCTCATTATCTGAAAATATGTCTGAATGAAAACCACGACACATGTATGCAACAATGTTAAAAAGCACAATAATGTAGTGAATGCTGAAAGCAGGTACATTTTAGTGTTACACTGGTGTTTTTGAAATAACTTTAGTAGCATAGTTAATGGTGTCACTACATTTACTACAACAATGTAACATGGCCTATGTTAATTCTCAACTGTACTTGCCAGTGCTACAGTTACAACCAATTGTACAGAGATTTGGAGGCTGTAGGCAGTGGATGTTTAAGGGGGAGATAGCAGATCAACAATAAATGCCACATAAAAGTGGTGAACATCATCTGAAAGCCATGAACCTGAAGATTAATTTGAGATGCAGCTTAGCACTGTAAACGATCTGAGAACAGTAATATTTTTCTTTCTGAAGTCCATTTCCATGCTCAACTTTGTCCCATAAGTTGTTGCAGAAATTTTGAAGTGGATACCCTTTGGTACACAAATTTGTTGCTGAATTAGGCATTTTTGTAATATCAAAAATGTTTAAAAATGATCGGAAATCCCTCCAGAATATTACATCAATACACCAAGACCTTCGGAACAACATAGAAAAACCCATGCTGTGATTTGGTTTAAAAAACGTTAGTAGTGTAGGAGATTTCTGTATTTTCAGTGATCGGATGGCGAGCACTTCTGTTCTTTATATTGCTGAGAAACCCTCAGCCCCACGGCAACCACGGTATGAATTTGTGATGGCCCGATATCCAGTTTTGTTCCCAATAAATCTATCAACACATCCGCCAAGTTTAGTGCTTTTATCACAAAATGAACAATTGTTATATAGAGAGTTATGCCGCCCAACTAATATAATGTAGTATCACAGTCAACGTTGCCTGTTTCCGCTAACAGGATGTTGACAGTTGCTATGACAGGTGAACGCTGCCGGTAACATATTAGCGCAACCGCTGGATCAATAAACACCCATAAAATGACAATTTGGCACAAGTAAATAAAATCAACGCTAACCATCAACAGCCATTACCATAAGGACCTTAACCAATGTATTGTCACAAGTTGTGATATAATATTTAGCAAAATAAATGCGTAGACCCTTGCGGAGTTACGCCAGCTTACTTGACGGATGTTTCCACTATAGCGCCATCCTTAACAGCACAAAACACTTACGTTACTAATATAAGAAAGCACAATAATTTAAACTGAGCATCTCTTGTAGAGCACTTTTGCTATGACAACAAGTGAACGCTGGCGGGAGCGTATTAGCTCAACCGCCGGATCAATAACATAACATAACATAACATAACATGAATGGCGAGAACAGGCCGTTCAGCCCAACTAGGCTCGCCAGTTTCTTTGTACTATCGTGAATATATCACTTCAGATACTCAATGACTCAATGGTATCTAACTTTAAGTCAAGCCTGCTCTTGAAAACTCCCAAGGTCTCTGCCTCAACAATATGGTCAATAAACCTTAACAATACAAAACACTTAACGTTACTAATATAAGAAAGCCAATGGGGAGGGAAAAGGCGATTTTAACCATACTTTGGGGTAAAGTCATCGAACTGTTAGTTTTTTTTTTTAAATCAGATTTGACTGCTGATTGGACATGTGTGGGTTTATGTCTCTGTGACCATTAATAGTGAAGGTATGGTTATTGCCCTATTCAAAACATGGGAAGCCTAGTTTGCTGCTAGGCAGTTGCTAGGGCATTGCTAGGCGGTTGCTAAGGTGTTCCGGGTGGTTTCTAGGGCGTGCTAGTGTAGCAGATGTAGAATGGAGGGACAGGGCAGGATAGAATGATGCACACTGACACAAAAGGATGGGGTATCTGCAGTTCTGTTTACTGAACACAGAATGGGGCAGTTAAGCACGCGTACACGCACAGGCAGGCTCTCTCTCTCCCATTCCCCTTACGCCATCCACTTTGCAACTCGGGTCACATTCATTACATAAGTTACATCAATAATAATCATAACAAATAATACATTTCAAATAGTACACATAGTATTAGTAATAAATAGATCATGAATGACATAAATACAAGTTATAGTATAATAAGTGCAAACAGGCTCATCAAATCAGTACAGGCTACAGGAATCTGTTACAGTGTGATAAAGAGTAGCATAACAATACATTGTAGCCATGCAGAGTAACACTGTGCCTTAAGATGGTAAAAAACAACTGTCTTATAGGCCTAACGGTGGATACACAGACATAGGTTAAGATGGAAATTGATCTGTGATCATGACATGTTATTGACAGAACCCACTTTTATTTTAAAAAGAATCGTTATGACCGTTTCATACCTGAACACAGAATGGGGCAGTTAAGCACACGCACAGGCAGGCTCTCTCTCTCCCATTCCTACACAGTAACGGTAAATATTAAGTGAACCGCTTATAACGATAAAACTATTAAATAACAGTAAATATTAAGTGAACCGCTCATAACGATAAAACTATTAAATAACCTTAAAACTTCGTATTAACATACACACTAACATACATACAGTACTAGAAAAGGTATAACATCGTTCCCATTCATTGCAAGGCACCAATAACATTACATCAAGGGTTCACCGTTTACATGAAATGACGGTAAAGAAGATAACACTATATGGCTAAAGATACAGATTTCTGTTAAATATTTGCTAAGACAAAGTTACAAGTCATCATAAAATACTCATAAGAGATCAAGTTACTGTTTTCAAGTGTTTTCCATTCAAGAACTGTATTCTGAAATAAATAATTTATGGCGTTTGAACGAGAGGGAAAAGTTTAGCGGCTTACCCCTTACGCCATCCACTTTGCAACTGGGGAAACCCGTGAACACTGGTTGCTTAGCAACATCACGCAGCTCTTATGCACACAATATTAATATGGTAATAATTTCTATATACATAAAATCAAATAAAATGTGCAAAGATTTGATAAAATTCACCGATAAAATTAAAGAAAATAATAAAATATTTCACTGCTACACTAGGCAGTTGCTATGGTGCCTTAGGTGGTTGCTCTATGGTGTTTTAGGTGGTTGCTAGGTCATTGCTAGGCGGTTGCTATGGTTTTCTGGGTGGTTGCTAGGGCATTACTAGGTGGTTGCTATGGTGTTCTGGGTGGTTGCTAAGGCATTGCTAGGCGGTTGCTATGGTGTTCTGGGTGGTTGCTAGAGCATGCTAGGCAGTTGCTATGTTGTTCCGGGTGGTTGCTAGGTGGTTGCAATGGTTTTCTGGGCGGTTGCTAGGGCGCTGCCAGGCAGTTGCTATGGTGTTCCAGGTGGTTGCTAGGTCATTGCTAGGCGGTTGCTATGGTGTTCCGGGTTGTTGCTAGGCGTTGCTAAGTGGTTGCTATGGTGTTCTGGGTGGTTGCTAGGGCATTACCAGGTGGTTGCTATGGTGTTCTGGGTGGTTGCTAGGTCATTGCTAGGCAGTTGCTATGGTGTTCGGAGTGGTTGCTAGGGCGCTGATAGGCAGTTGCTATGGTGTTCCAGGTGGTTGCTAGGTCGTTGCTATGGTGTTCTGGGTGATTGATAAGGCATTGCTAGGCAGTTGCCAAGGTGTTCCGGGTTGTTGCTAGGGCATTGCTAAGTGGTTGCTATGGTGTTCTGGGTGGTTGCTAGGGCATTACTAGGTGGTTGCTAAGGTGTTCCGGGTGGTTGCTAGGGCGTGCTAGGTGGTTGCTATGGTGCTCCAGGTGGTTGGTAGGTCATTGCTAGGCGGTTGCTATGGTGTTCTGGGTGGTTGCTAAGGCATTGCTAGGCGGTTGCTAAGGTGTTCCAGGTGGTTGCTAGGTGGCTGCTATGGTGTTCCGAGTGGTTGCTAGGCGGTTGCTATGGTGTTCTGGGTGGTTGCTAGCGCGTTGCTTGGCAGTTGCTATGGTGTTCTGGGTGGTTGCTAGGGCGTTGCTAGGCAGTTGCTATGGTGTTCTGGGTGGTTGCTAGGGCATTGCTAGGCTGTTGCTATGGTGTTCCTGGTGGTTGCTAGGCGGTTGCTATGGTGTTTTGGGTGGTTGCTAGGCGGTTGCTATGGTGTTCTGGGTGGTTGCTAAGGTGTTGCTGGGCAGTTGCTATGTTGTTCCTGGTGGTTGGCAAGGTATTGCAAGACATATTTCATGGTGTTCTGGGCTTTTGCAAGAGCATTGCTAGGCTGTTGCTATGGTGCTCCTCGTGGTTGCTAAGGCATTGCTAGGCGGTTGCTAAGGTGTTCCAGGTGGTTGCTAGGTGGCTGCTATGGTGTTCCGAGTGGTTCCTAGGCGGTTGCTATGGTGTTCTGGGTGGTTGCTAGCGCGTTGCTTGGCAGTTGCTATGGTGTTCTGGGTGGTTGCTAGGTGGTTGCTATGGTGTTCTGGGTGGTTGCTAGGGCGTTGCTAGGCAGTTGCTATGGTGTTCTGGGTGGTTGCTAGGGCATTGCTAGGCTGTTGCTATGGTGTTCCTGGTGGTTGCTAGGCGGTTGCTATGGTGTTCTGGGTGGTTGCTAGCGCGTTGCTTGGCAGTTGCTATGGTGTTCTGGGTGGTTGCTAGGTGGTTGCTATGGTGTTCTGGGTGGTTGCTAGGGCGTTGCTAGGCAGTTGCTATGGTGTTCTGGGTGGTTGCTAGGGCATTGCTAGGCTGTTGCTATGGTGTTCCTGGTGGTTGCTAGGCGGTTGCTATGGTGTTTTGGGTGGTTGCTAGGCGGTTGCTATGGTGTTCTGGGTGGTTGCTAAGGTGTTGCTGGGCAGTTGCTATGTTGTTCCTGGTGGTTGGCAAGGTATTGCAAGACATATTTCATGGTGTTCTGGGCTTTTGCAAGAGCATTGCTAGGCGGTTGCTATGGTGTTCTGGGTGGTTGCTAAGGCATTGCTAGGCGGTTGCTAAGGTGTTCCAGGTGGTTGCTAGGTGGCTGCTATGGTGTTCCGAGTGGTTGCTAGGCGGTTGCTATGGTGTTCTGGGTGGTTGCTAGCGCGTTGCTTGGCAGTTGCTATGGTGTTCTGGGTGGTTGCTAGGTGGTTGCTATGGTGTTCTGGGTGGTTGCTAGGGCGTTGCTAGGCAGTTGCTATGGTGTTCTGGGTGGTTGCTAGGGCATTGCTAGGCTGTTGCTATGGTGTTCCTGGTGGTTGCTAGGCGGTTGCTATGGTGTTTTGGGTGGTTGCTAGGTGGTTGCTATGGTGTTCTGGGTGGTTGCTAAGGTGTTGCTGGGCAGTTGCTATGTTGTTCCTGGTGGTTGGCAAGGTATTGCAAGACATATTTCATGGTGTTCTGGGCTTTTGCAAGAGCATTGCTAGGCTGTTGCTATGGTGCTCCTCGTGGTTGCTAAGGCGTTGCCAGGCGGTAGCTTTGGTATTCCTGCATTGCTTGGCAATTGCTATGGTGGTGTGGGTGATTGCTTGTGCGTAACTAGGCGGTTGCTATGGAGTTCTGCCTGGTTGCTAGGGAGGGATGAAAATCCATGTTTTTTGGGAATTGTGGGAAATCTGTAAGTCAGATCGCTTAGAAAAGACATACCACACCTTTCCCGATCGAGCCGCACGATTTAATATATATATTGTATGGGTTTTCTCAAAGCTGTAAGACTAGTGATGAACCAAAATTTTTAAGGAAGAATAAATAATAATAATAATAATAAAAATATAGGAACAGAATAATATAAGTGGCCTGGGCTTTGCCCAGGCCCACTACACTCCCTACTGGGGAGAGTAGTGGGCCTGCACTCAGCTCAGGCCCACTAATAAGTACAGCGCTGCTCTGTGTGCCAACACAATGATTTTGAAACCAGTCAATCAAAATGTGCTTGTGGGGTAGACTGTCAACTTTATTTTGAGGGTTTTGTCAAGAATATATCATCCCATCTCTGACAAAATGTGGACAGCATGGAAAATGCACATAAAAACAGAAAGCAGTGATTTCTAAATGTATTTTGGCTTGTATTTCATTGCAGATAGTATGAAGACAAGATATTTAATGTTTTGTCTGGTCTACTTCATTTTGTTTGTGAATATACACTCACTGCTACTTCATTAGGTACACCTGCTCAACTGCCAGTCAACACAAATATCTAATCAGTCTTTAAAGAATAGGTTTATTAATGGATAACCCCGAGAGATGCACCATCTCATTTTCAAGGGGTCCACATAGAACAAACAAAACAATACAAAACAATACAAGAAACGATCACATTCAGTACAAAAAAAGGCTCTCATCTACACACCCACTTGCCCACCCACCATTCCCAGAACCTGCCAAACCTGTGCAGGAGTTATAGTTTTAGACAAAAAGAATTAATATAATAGTGATTACATATATACACATTCATATATACATATACATAAATGTACATATGAAGAGCTTGCCTCCAAAACCCAGTAAATGCCAAGATTGCAAAAATTGAGAAAATATCATAGAGCGATGGCCCTGTGCTTCTTACACATAGTGCAAAAAAAAAAAAAAAAATCAGTTTCTAAAAATTCATACTATTGTAATGTGGGGGGAAAAAAAAGCCACTAGATGGCAGTATTGACATTTTTTTTGTTAAGCCCAGTCTGGAGCAAGGTTGGGGCATGTCCTGGGCATGCCTCAGAGGGGAATGTCCCAGAGAATTGGAGAAAAGTCTGGAAGGTAGGAGGGGGCTGGAAAAGAGTATACAAGGAGAAAAATTGAGAGAGTGAAAGGTAGTAGGAGAAATTGCAAGGAGAAATTATGGAAGGATACATTTGACTAGACCTGTCACTCTTTTCAAGACCTGTGAAGCTTTTTGTGGATTTTTGCCTGTGTTGGAGCATTTTCCTGTCCCAGGACATCGCAACATAGCAGCCCCATCTCAGTGACCAAGGGACTGTAAATATCTCATTTTTTTTTATTTCAATCTTGGTCAGTAGGGTAGATTGTAGATTAGTTCAAAGCATTTGTTTAATTAAATCTGTTCAAGTTTTAAAAATTTGTCTGTCATCCCTTGCTGTCCGTGACGTAATAACAAATTGGGGCCAAAGCAAATTGACGCCATAACAAATTGGGGGCTCGTCTGGGATGGACCATTGTGCGAGTCATTTATTGAAAATCTAAAATTTCAAATTGTGAAATTGTTTTTTGAATTTTCCTAGATATATATCGGCAGATCAACAGCAATTGACGATTTCTTGGCATCACCAACCGTAGAGGTTTTGAAGTCTTTTAAAAAGACAGAACTGCTAGAAATATGCAGACAGTTAGAGCTGACAGATGTAAAACCAGCCATGCGAAAAGCAAGACTGGCTAGAGAGATTGTTGAATATTACATTGATGAAAATGTGTTTGCACCAGGAGATCTGGAACAGTTTCCAGTGGAAAATCCAAATGTAGAAATGGAACTTAAATTAAAAATACTAGAGATTGAAAGAGAGGAAAGAGAATTCGAGAGAGCAGAAAGAGAGAAAGAAAGGCAGTTTGAGAGAAAGAGGAAAGAGCAGAAAGAGAGAGACAGAGAGATTTCGATTTACAGAAGTTAGACAGAGAAGAAAGGCTCCAAATGGAGCAACTAAAAATCAAAATGGAAGCTGAAAACAAATTTCGGGCTAGCCAGGAGGTAAAGCTGGTGCCTCCATTCTCGGAAAAGGAGGTTGATAAGTATTTCCAGTGCTACGAGAAGGTAGCTAAGAGTTGTCAGTGGCCAAAGGAACACTGGCCTCTGATGTTGCAAACTGTCCTCAAGGGTAAAGCTCAACAAGCCTATTCGGCTTTGTCTGCAGATGATTCCTCTGATTATGAGGTTGTCAAAAAGGTTATTTTGACAGCTTATGAGTTGGTTCCAGAGGCTTACCGACAGAAATTCAGAGGTCTGAAGAAATCTGACAATCAGACTTATGTGGAATTTGCTAACGAGAAGAAGGTTTGCTTTGAGTGCTGGTATACTTCTATGGAGGTCAAGGATGATTTCAACTCACTAAAAAAGATGGTGTTAGTTGAAGAATTCAAGAACTGTGTCAAGGATGATATTAAGACCTACCTTAATGAGAAGCAAGCACTGAATTTGCAATCAGCTGCCAAGTTTGCAGACGAATATGTTCTCACACATAAGTCCAAATTTCAGTCTAGCAGTAACAATAGATGGTCCCAATTTCAGAAGAAAGGTAACGGTGATACCCAAGATTCCTCACCCAAAGACAAAGACAAATCTGGTGATGGTGCTCAGAAATCCAGTCAAAGGTCTGATCAAAGTGTGAAAGCTGACAGTGACAAAAGTGGTCTAGTTTGCAATTATTGCAAGAAATCTGGTCATGTTACAACTAACTGTTGGTTCCTTGAAGCTAAGAAAGAAAAAGAAAAGGATACATTTGACCAGACCTGTCACTCTTTTCAAGACCTGTGAAGCTTTTTGTGGATTTTTGCCTGTGTTGGAGCATTTTCCTGTCCCAGGACATCGCAACATAGCAGCCCCATCTCAATTACCAAGGGACTGTAAATATCTCATTTTTTTTATTTCAATCTTGGTCAGTAGAGTAGATTGTAGATTAGTTCAAAGTATTTGTTTAATTAAATCTGTTCAAGTTTTAAAATTTTGTCTGTCATCCCTTGCTGTCCGTGACGCCATAACAAATTGGGGCCATAACAAATGGACGCCATAACACTATAGCGTGTATTTTTCGGGGTCAAAGTTTTTGTTTTCCCTAAAATGCCATATTTACCGACATAGAACAAGGTGATTTACTTTACTCAAAATGAGTAAAATGGATATATTGCATTTTGGAAGCAAACCTCCCCATATCCATACATATACACATATACCCATACATCCACACATTCAGTCATAAATACATACAATTTTATATATATATATATATATATATATACACTACAAGCCAGAAGTTTGGAAGCAAGGGCAAGGCCAATACAGGTCAAAAATTTGGAAGCAACTTCAAGTTTCTGTTCACAATGCCTTTCTTAAAAACCAGCATGCAATCTATGGATTTTGGGATGTATTTACTGCATGATTAGACTTTTCTTTCATTGATATGCACCATTTTCCCCTGTTTATCTTTGGGTACTGTATACATTGATGTTACCAGACCATTGCTGAATAAATGTTAACAAAAGAAAGGAGGGGCTTAGTTTTTGGGTTCAGAAGTTTTGCAATAGTCACTACTTCAGTGAAAAAAGTAAACAAATCACAGTTTGCATTATTCACTTTATGTCATGGTTTACAGCCCACCGGATGCCAACGGCAATCCGGCGGGCACTAGGACCATGGGCCTAGTAATATGGGCCTGATAATTTGAGTAAAAATGTATTCTGATAAGTGACTCTTTATATAATAATCATGTTTATTTTGTTGCAAAGTATGCCAATGAAACTATGATCTTTTTTTGTACAAATTTGATCTTGCTTCCAAACTTTTGGCCAGTAGTGTACATAAATACACATATATATGTATTCAAACTCCAATTCCAATGAAGTTGGGACGTTGTGCAAAACGTGAATAAAAACAGAATGCAACGATGTGCAAATCTCATAAATCCACATTTTATTCACAATTGAACATAGACAAAATATCTGAAGTTGAAAGTGAGACATTTTGCCATTTTATGAAAAATATTAGCTCATGTTGAATTTGATGGCAGAAACACATCTCAAAAAAGCTGGGACAGGGGCAACAAAAGGCTAGAAAAGTAAAAGGTACTAATAAAAAACAGCTGGAGGAGCATTTTACAGCTAATTAGGTTGATTGGCAACAGGTCAGTAAAATGACTGGTCTCTCAGAAGTAAAGATGGGCAGAGGCTCACCAATCTGCAAAAACTGAGTCTAAAAATTGTGGAACAATTTCAGAAAAATGTTCCTCAGTGGCTCCCATGTGCCTTCTACAAAAAAAAATCATGATGCATTAACTGTGTCGTAAAAAAATAATGAATCTAAAGAAAAATCGCGCTTGTGTCCCCTCACTGATAAAAGACCACAGCAGCCCCCCCCCCCCGTGCAGATAGCAAGCTCCTCCACTCCAGATCTGTGCCAGTTCTGTGCCAACTCCAGCTAATTCAGTTAGAATCTGACCCCAAATCGCCTGCGATCTGCACCCCCTTGCATTAAAAAATCTTGGCTACAGGCTTGTAAAAAATTCGAACATGTATTGGACATCTTGCCCCACTCACAAATCACCATATGAAATTTATTTTGTTTCATGACTCAAGAGGGATTAAAAACAAAAGTGTCACTTTCGGGGATAGAATTATAGGTCTAACTTTAAGATGGATGTTAATTTTCAGGAGACTGGAAATTTAGTGCAGCATCACCTATTGTGAGTGCTTAAACTGGCAATTCATCAGACCGTGTAAAGTTTGATGCAACACCTGTCTCTCCATTGGCTTTTCCACGCTGAATTTATTATACTAAGTTAAAAACTATCTGGAATTCCTCAGATCAACTTTTAATCTGCCAGAGTCAACTTTTGCCAGAGTCAATCTCAATTCATAGCATTTATTAAACTTTACAAATTTAAATTTGAAATCTACGTTGTATTAAAACACTGACGCTTGAATTCCTGAAAAGATGTACAGACTCTCTACAACAGTATCACTGAGTGACTACAGTCATGATTAATCACCACATTAAACCCAATCATCATTGTTGAGCAGTCTTGTTGCTGGGTCAAGATTCATGAGTAATGAGTCACATCCCCCATGACACTGTGAGGAGCTGTCACTCAAACAAATCCGAACTTATTTCTGAGTTATTTCATAAAATGTTTAAAAATGCACTGACATAATGCTCCAGAGAAAATCTAAGAAACCCCAGAGCTTCCAGGGCACTTAAGTAGGCCCAGAACCCCAACCGCAGGGGACTCTGTGCTTTGCAGTCGGGAGCGCAAGTCATTTCATACTTTCCACAATCCAGTTTCACGTGTTTAAATTTAAGGGTGCGAACCACCTTGCTCAGGCACGATTCTTGAAACCATTCCCCCTTTTCGGAAAACCATAAACACATCGCCAAATCTTCAAACTACACTGCCTGTCCAAAAAAAAGTTGCCATTTGGATATAAATAAACAAATACTATGATTGGATCATTATCGCAGCGATTAAAATCTTTCAACAGGCAATTATTATTTTAACCCTAACTGACGATGGCTTTTCATTTCCTAAAAAATTATGCTGGAGGACATATCCCTTGGTGGTGGCAAAGATGTCACAGTGTTTCAGATGGGGCAAATTATTGGCCTGCATCTAGCAAAGAAAATAACAAATTAAACGATAAAAAACAAGCATGAGGAATCATTTCCACACAGGAATTGGCCGCCACAAAGTCCCGACCTTAACTACATTAAAAGCTATGGGACATACGCTAGAGGATGACAGAGTGGTTCAAATATCCCATCCACAAAATCTCAAGTGAAAAATTAATGCAACTCTGATTGAAAATAAATATTCTACTTCTGCATACGGTTGTCAAAACAATGACACTACGAATTTGCTCTGTAATCAAAGCTATAATCAAAGGGTTTTCAAATAAATATTTGAGTGTGCAACTTTTTTCAAACAAGCAGTGTACAAACAATACCGAGCATTCTTTGCAAACATCATCAAAAAATGGAAAACACACTCTCTAGGATATCTAGCCACAGAAAAAAAGTTTTTTGTACATAATGAATGAATTTGCCATTTTCAAAAAATGGTATATTCACTGCTTAGTATAGTGAACATACTGGTGAACGTAAGTACTGCAAGTGACACAGTATTTAACGTCTCCAGTATTCAGCGCAGTACTGCAAAACACTGAAGGACAAAGAAAAATAATCTAAATGAAAAGCACAAAAGAATACACAGTAAAATGTTTCACAGCTGCAAAATTAAATTTGACAGGAGATTCATTCTGCCTCAGCATCATGTATGTGTGCTGGGCCAGGCCAGGGTACTTTAGCTTTATCAAAGGCGTCGTTCTCCCTAGTGAGTGAATGAGGGAGAAACCCTCTCAGGAGCCAGATTCAGCCTTGACAAGACTCCCTATGTCCCCACAAGCCACTTCCATCATCTGTGGAAGATTTATGGTCATAAACCTTGCACCCCCGTGCGAAGAAATCTCTTCTGTAGGGCTGAGGACAGGGGAGTATAATAGAAGGCAAACATTTATGAGTCACTTTGTGAAGTTGGCACAATCCTGTATCTGGGCACCATGGTGAAAGATGAAATTGTCTCAAACCACAAAATGGAGAACTCACCTGCGCACTCTGAACTGGCTTATATTTGGTTCAAATGATTACATCAGATCAGTAGAAACAAGAGCTGACAATTCAAAGTTGCCGAGTGTAGCCAGTGATAGCATTGTGATAGTTGTGTTCAACTCCTGCTGTCCCTGTTCACCATTTTGCAGCTGAAGTGCATCACAGAACAACATTTGTGTTTAGAATGTGTTCAGAGCTCTGTGAAAGGAGTGAATGAGATCCGCAATCGTATCTAACTGGAAGAACAATGTTAAAGGTTCTACCGATAGAGCGATTGATTTGAAAAATGTTTTTAGGCCTCCGACTGTTGGGTTCAGAGAATGGGGTTCAGTGTTTCAGCAATTCAGAAAAACTGTATTGTAGTCACGTGTATTTAAGTTCCAAATCTGTGTCTCCCCCCTTTGCCGAACTGTTCTTTTCCATCCTTGGTGTTCACTACAGCATAAAACTAGAAACTATTTAATAGGGAATCTTTCCCCAGAGTTTTTGGTCCTGGCAAGTGACCTTATCCAGTCTCATGTGTCGCAGTTCGAATGTGTGCACCTGCCTGTGTGCCCTGGTTCACTCGGGCTGTCATCCCAGTTACAAACTCGGACCAGTCTCTTAACTATGCTTTTTTGTGTGATCTGGGAATGGCTCTTGTTCAGTACCACCTGACACTTGTGTCACCCATCTCAGTTCTCATTCACGGTCTTTGGGGTTTTTGGCGCTTCCAAGCCCACCAGTGCATTCTTTCTTATCACGAATGCACAAAAGTTGATTTGGCAACACCAAAAGTTTTTCTTATTTCTACGTTTTCCAACCTAAAGATGGCTTTCTCAAGACCCTTTTTTTTACCATTTTACTTGAAAATGAAATAAGGAGGGAATAACACCCAATTCACCATGGAACAGCTGAGAAGCTGACTGTCCGTTACTTTTAGTCCCTTAAAAAGGCAAAAACCACATACAAAAAACTTCGACAAGTCCGACTCCATCCAACCAATTTTGAACCCTTAAATTTCAGCTGAAATTTTGCACTTTTCGCCAATTGGCAGTATTTCATTATAACAACTCTTAACATGCTGTGCAGGACAACAAAAATTACAATATCAACAACAAATATTTCTGCATCTGACTGTATATCTAGCCTTCCCCCGTAAACAACCGCACAGGACAGACGAGCTGTGGCAAACTCAACTGAACAGCACGTTTTGCAGTGTTGGAGAATGTTAGAGAGGGTTGGATCAGGGGAACCCAAAATTCCCTTGGCACTGCTACACATTAATGCTCTAATTAAAAAGGGACCAAAGCATGCTACCATACTATTTTAAACACTACATTTTGAGTCAACATGGATGAATAGACAGAACTGAATGGAGAACCAGTTATTCCAGTTTAATGTCTTCTTACTTCTTGTTCCTTTTTATTTCCCTATGATTCTGTTATCTCAGGTATCAAGAAATGAGTCCATTCAAGGAACCCCACCCCAGAGATGAGCCACACACCTTTTACAGTCCTGTCCCTCCCAAGGACTGACAGTTACAAGAGAGGGACACAAGAGCATCTCTGCAGATAACACCACATCACAGCAAGGGCATCATCACCAAACAAGGATTTACCTAAATCGCACTTGCAAGTAACAATTCTGCTCAGGTAGGCCAACTGTTATACTTATTTGCTGGTTTTAACAAGTAACAATTCCGCTCAGGTGGCTGACTGTTATACTTATTTGCTGGTTTCATCAAGCAATTATGAAAGACAGGAGGTATTTCTGTTAGTTCTTGTGTTCTGATTGTTTATAATTTGTGCTCATGGTGTGGTGGTTAGTGGGCCGGGCTCAGATATCAAAGATTGGGGGTTTGGGGCCTCAGTTTCCTTACAGTGAGTTGCTCCATGGGGTATTGGCCCCAGCAGGATCTAAATGATTGTAAGCTACATTGGATGAAGCTATCAGCAAAACAACTTGTGTTATGTCGCAAGGAGCGGCTAAACGGGTAGGTGCAAATTTATTAATTTCATCCAACTACTGAAAAGGCTGGGAACACCACCCTGGGAATTTCGCCCAGGGAAATACTTAAACCACAGTAATAAAGCACCCAGGTTTGTTTTACAAACGGAGCATGAGACGTGGTCCAGGTACAAAAAAATATCCAAAGATACTTTACTTTCACCAAGTTACAAAATTGAATTCCTTTAAAAGAAACACCATACACACAAGGAAAGGGAGGGAGGAACCCTAGCAGGGCTGGAGCTTACCAGTGGGAGGAACTGGGATCATGAAGGGAAGAGGAATCCCAGAAGAGGAGCGCCCAATAATTTGTGGCACTCGCACCCACACACACAAACAATGGAGAAAAATCAAAGCCACGGGCTACACAGCACACAGGAGGGGGATACCACCACCAGGACACCAGGACCACCACCGTAAGCTTCCAGTCCTGAAAGGAGAAGGGGAATTAGTGGGGTTGAATACCCTAAATCAAAACACAACAACTAAAAAAAGAACAGTTTACCAAAATTAAGCTGTTGAAAAAACAGTTACTTAAAGAAACAATCTACCAAAATTAAGCTAACAAAAAAATACAATATATCAAAATCAAAACAGTTAAAAATAACAATAACTCAAAACAATTTACCAATATTAAGCTGTTAAAAATAGCAAATCAAAAAAAAAAAACAATCTAGCAAAAGCAACCGTACACGAAATTCTAATGTATAACACAAAAGAACTTCAGCCGTAGCAATTTACCAAGCTGGCATCAAATAAACAATCAAACTGAGCAAAACAAAAACAGAGTTAAACAAAGACAAAACACTAAAGATAGATTAGGGGGGCCAACCCAAACGCTATCACTCATTAAAAATAAATATAAGCCCAATACAGTCAGGACACACAAATGGCCGGAATCACCGCACCGGCCTGCTCCTAAGGCCTGGTAATTACATGCAGAGCTGGGAGGATGAAGGAGGCCAGAGACTGGCAAACAGGCAGCAAAGTCAAACTGAGCAGAGCAGGGCCAAGCAGAGCAAAGCAGCTGTAAAGCGTGCTACATTACAGTCAAGCAAGGCAAAGTGAAGCAGAACAGCGCCGGGCGAGGCTGCGCCAGGCAAAGCACCACCAGGCAAAGCTGCGCCAGGCAAAGCACCACCAGGCAAAGCACCACCAGGCAAAGAACCACCAGGCAAAGCTGCGCCAGGCAAAGCACCACCAGGCAAAAGCTGGGCAAAAAGCACCACCAGGCAAAGAACCACCAGGCAAAGAAAAGCCACCAGGCAAAGCTGCGCCAGGCAAAGCACCACCAGGCAAAGCTGCACCAGGCAAAGCACCACCAGGCAAAGCTGCGCCAGGCAAAGCACCACCAGGCAAAGCTGCGCCAGGCAAAGCACCACCAGGCAAAGCACCACCAGGCAAAGAACCACCAGGCAAAGCTGCACCAGGCAAAGCAGCAGTGTTTCTATGTCGCGTCACACGACCCAGTCAATCCCGATCAGTGCACACGATCACGCACCCATAGAAGAAAGGAGGAGAGGCGAGCTTCCTGCTCACCTGGCTGCAGTGGCAAACCAACGGCCAACAAAGCGCGTCAGGACGGGGATTCCCTATGAGCTGCTGAGGCAGACAACGCCGAACTGCACCGGTGCTGCGGTGGAGACAGGAAGTGAGTCAACCAGGGAGTGGGCGGAACCTCTGAGCCAAAGAGCAAGAAAGCGACAAGATGCACAGTGTTTGCCGATATAGAGTGGCCTCAAGAGCTGATAGGCTAACAAGAGAGCGCTGGGCAGCACAGTCTCAATCAGAGCAGGGATGATGCACCTCATCCTGCTACAGTTACAAGCATTCAAGTCTCATTGTGTGGCAAATATGCCCAAGACAGGTAAAATGGTTTGCACGAATCCACTCTAATGGGGCATATCTTGTATTTATCCTTGAAAAATGTGAACGAACAGTGGCTTTCATGCTGTAGATGATTGTTCAGAAGGTTTAATAAAAACTCAGTGGTCATGAAATGCATTTCGTTCTGAACAAAAAACAAAAAGTGTTGAAGGCACTGTTAAATGACTGTAGCAGACTGATAAAGGCACAGTTCATTCACAGTCAGCTTTGCCTATAGGGACGGCAAGGCTCCAGATAACAGAAGTCAGCGCCCTACTATAGGCCATTGGGGTGTGAGTATAACAATTACATACAGAGAAAAAATTCATTTTTCAAAAAAGACCATTTTTAACACTGCTGACTAAAGTGCAGGGGTATTTCCAAAGCAAAGGGCCATGATTTGTAAGAGCCAAGAAAGGGGAAAATAAGTGATTGGAGAGAGCCCGGAGTAGTAGACATGGTTCATGTGGAGGGGCTTCTGGGAAACAGCTTTGTTATGACTGCTCTCTGACCTTAGACAGTATTATTAGAGACAAATAACCAACCTTTATGATGATAGTCAAAATAATTTTAAAAAATGAGGGAATCAATGTATTGTCATTTCAAGGACATTTTGGGAATCAGGAGTGCATTTCTTTCGCCACAATCCTGACTAAATTTCAGAACCTGCCAGGGTATCTTGAGAGATGCATATGCAGTACAATAAAATCAAACAACCTTCTTCAGGTTTCAGTCATTTTCAAATAAAAAGAAGAAGCACAAATTGGAGAAAGGGAACAGAAACTGGAACAAAAATGAAATTTTTGGCAAAACGAAGATCTTTTACCCGTAAATTGGCAGAACAATTAGTATCCTCCCAATTTCCCTGCTGAAAAACACAACTGAAAATTGCCTGTTATTGTTTGAGTTTAAATCAAAGACCACTTAAACCCCATAATTTACGAAGTGAATGTGATTCCAAATGAGCAACCAGATTGTGAGCTAACTGACCTGGTATGCCCTCCTACAAAATCATGACCAACCTATTTTTTTGTCAAACTCCGGGACAGCACAGTTGGCCAGTTTCCCAACATACATGAAATGCTTGCATGTGTCTCAGATACTGTCTTCTCATTAATCTGCAAATAAAGACATCAGGGCTTTTCAGGTCACAAGCAGGGAAACAGTAAGAAAACCTCACTGGAGGTGAAATAATGGCACTGTAAAATGTAAATGCCATAATGTTACTCATACTTTCACACAACTAAATGTGTGACTGAACTGAAAGTTCAACAGCAGTGCTCCCCTCAGGATATAACCCTGGTATCTGTTTGAGAGGTTGGCAAGCAGTGCGTGGAGGACATGGTTACCTCCAGCTAGTCGCAATCACATGCCAGGACTGTTCTCATACCCCGTGTGCACACAGATTTTCTTCTTGTTGCAGGAAATGAAATTGTTAACGTGTTGTTTACGTGTTAGAATTCGCGTGTATTTGACCTGGATGGCGTTCCATAGCCCTTTGGCCACTTGTCCAGTTTGAACGGCTGAGAGTCCTAAGTTCCCATTGGCTCCTGAGCAGTAGGGTTAAATCATTTCTGTAAGCCTGGGGGGGTTTCCAACCATTTAACATGATGAGGAACCTCTTCTTTCTTATTGCCATTTTCTTCCGTTATTGTGCAGCTTATGAAAATAAAACATTTGGATTGCAGTTTTATACCTTAATAGTTATTAAGTTATAAATTATTTTTATCAGGATAAAATTGCCTCCGATTTTCGTCATTTATTCTTGCAGGTGTGTAAATGTCACCGAAGCACCTTTAATGTTATAAGTAGCCTACGTTAATTAGTCTGTCTATATTGCTCTGTTTAAATTATTGTGCTTTCTTATATTAGTAACGTTAAGTGTTTTGTGCTGTTAAGGACGGCGCTACAGTGGAAACAACCGTCATTTAAGCTGGCGTAACGGATCTACGCATTTATTATTCTAAATATTATATCACAACTTGTGACAATACATTAGTTAAGGTCCTTAGGGTAATGGCTGTCGATGGTTAGCGTTGATTTTATTTACTTGTGCCAAATTGTCATTTTATGGGTGTTTATTGATCCGGCGGTTGAGCTACCGGCAGCGTTCACTTGTTGTCATAGCAAACGTGCACTACAAGAGATGCTCCGTTTAAATTACTGCGCTTTCTTGTATTAGTAACTTAAGTGTTTTGTAAAGGACGGCGCTATAGCGGAAACAACCGTCATTTAAGCTGGCGTAACCCCGCAAGGATCTACGCATTTATTTTTCTAAATAGGCTATTCGGCTATATCACAACTTGTGACAATACTGTAATGAGTAATTGGACTGATGGGGAGAAAGTGATTGCACCTGCGGGGATGGGGGGGAGATAATGAATGGAGAAGATTTAAATGCAAAAATTGCGGCGGCTCGTGTGTTTTGGGAGTGGAGCTTTGTGAATGTCATATGGGGCAGTAGCCCAGCCGAGCAACCTGTATTTTGCACTCATTGCTGGAGGGTGGGTGCCGCTCGCATGCCAGTTAGGGCTGCCGGCGGTGAAGACAGGCACTGGGTGTCAGGGCGAGGTTCCGGCGTGGGGCAGGGCTATGGTTAGGTAGCGGGGATATAGGAGTGCCGTTGTCCGCTCTCCAGTGTTGCAGAGGCTTGTCTGTCGTTGGTGGAAACGCCTCACTGGGCTGAACCGGCGGGTCCCCATCTCCCCCCCAAAGCAAATCTTGAAGCCGGACCAGCGCCAAAAACCCTGGTTGCCGTGGCAGTCATTTTTTAAATGACTACAAGCAGTTGGTTAAACTTTCCTATCCCATTGGACCCAGGTGCAATAATGGAGATAATCTAGATCCTGTAATCCTGAGATCCAAATAAAATACTCATTCACAATTTTGGTGACTTTTACACAGTAATCGGTCATCTCATATAATTTTATTATATTGTGCCTTAAATTAGAAGAAACTTATATTTTTTGTGCTTTTTTTTTTTGTCAGATGGTGGACAGTAGAGCAAATGTGGTACAGATTTTTTTTTTTTTTTTGTAATTACTCAGTTACATGTGTTAATATATGTATGCACTTTATTTTGCATGTTTACAGAGACCCCCATTCAATTTAAGCATTTTCAATTAGAGTATTAAAGGTACAGATCACCTGTGGGTAGAGGGCCATTGGAACTATTTTCTGGGAGGGGGTGCTGTGGACCGAGCCTCTAGGGAGGTAAACAAAGCCAAATTAAGAGGCTCAATCATCATCATAAATCATCTCATAAATAGTGACTGTACACATCTGCTGACCTTATGACGTATTAACCAAAGCAATTAAATGAGTGCTTATTTCATATAGGCACACAAAAAAACACCTGAACAAAAAATGATAGTCTACTAAATCATTTACAATTACAAACAAAGGGGACCAAATCAAACTGTGCACAAGATTTTTCAGCAACTGGCATCTAAAATAATTCAAGAGTCAGCAGCTGTATTGCCTATTTCATAGGACCTCTAATGGTACCATTGTTGATGTCAAAACAAAGCCTTTCAGTAGGCCTACTCTACCCACCAATGCAGGCTATCTCACTTTGTCTCAGTCTAATGCTTTGCCAAAAGTGGACCTTCACTCAGTTGTCCTTTATCAGGGTGGGAATATTGATGACATCCAAAACGTCACAAGAACACTCATTATTGCCAAGTGGGTGAGTCTCCTCTATCATGGTGTCGTTGCGACAGAGATTGAGAGTGACAGGTATAGCTTTATGAGCTTCTGCACCTCCGGCATCATGCTTTGGGTTTGTGGCTGCAGGTCCTGGAGGATGGACATCACATCCTTGATGGCGGTGACCTCTCAGCCTTCGCACATATCTCCCACCATAACCAACTCCAGGTTTTGCCACTCTGGCTTGCTCTTGATGGCTGACCTGTACACACTGCGCACAATGCTGTCACAGTCTGAACTGTATTAAAGCCACTGCCAGTCTTTGCATCAGGTGGCTCTACAGGAGCGAGTGCAGCTCTCCCTGGTAAATTTCTGGGCAGGGAATGTGTAATTATCTGGTGGTCTGAAGGACATTGCAACTGCCTTTTGAGTAGCCTCAGGAAGGAAGGAGAGGAGTGTAGTAGGCCTACTACAGAATGGGGCTCTCTGCTGTGGCCCCTGTTGCTTTCGGCCTACTGGCACAGATCTGTGAGGTACTGCTTGTGCTGTTGTCAAAGTGAAGTTTCAGCATCTCTCTCTCTCTGGTGCTTTGCTGGCTCCGAGGGAAGTTTGGAAAAGAAATTGCGAATCCACTTTTAGGGCATTACTGAACAGCTAGCCTAATTTGCCCCCACATGCTAGCAAACAAGGGCAACCTCATAATCTATGGATGCATAAACAGTCCAGCCACAAGCAACAGTTTTGACAATGGCACACTGATTAAGCGCAGAAAACGTGTTTTTATTTATTCAATGATTACCATTTTAATTGTGGTGAAAAGTCAGACATGGTATATTTATTTATCCTCTATATCACTGTGATGCAACCTCTCTCTTACAACAATATACATGAGAACTCTACCGCTTTTGGTGGTAGACTACGCTTCGGGGCCTTTCATTCTGAAAAAAATGCCCCAAAAGCGGTAGTTTACCGCCAAAAGCGGTGGAGTTGGCATGTGTTGAGGATTATAGTTCAATATTTCTCATCATATTCATCAGTAGATCAATTTCCGTGTTGAATAACCATAATCAATAATCATACTCAGTATCCATATTATGTATGCAGCAGTAACACCCATGCACACACATATACACATACAAGCAGTTCGCACACACGAGCAGTGCACACAGACACATGCACACACACATACACACACAGCACACGTACATATACACATGCACAGACACACACACATACAAGCAGTTCACACAAACACACACACACGCACACACACACACACATACAAGCAATTCAATTCACACATGAGCAGCTCACTCACACATAAGCAGCAGGCTTCTGTAGCTTTGATTAGTAAGCGGGCTTCTGTTTAGTTGATTTGAAAACATTATCAGGTGATGCATTTGATTTCTGTAGCTTTGATCAATATTTGTTCAGTAAAATCATTAGTTGTCACTGAAAACATAATCAATTGAATCATTTATGTATCTACTTGTATCCTATTCATCTGGCTGTATTTTTCCTCTCTTGACTGTAATTTTCCAGTCCTTTGTAGTGATGTGCATCCTTATCTTTGCTTGAAGTTCTGAAGGTTAGTGGGCAGTGTTTTGGTTTGCCTGTCCCGTTGTAGCGTGAGAATGAGAAAGCAGAAAGACCATATTTGCAAGATATTTCTTGTGATGACGGTATAAAAACTGGGTATGAAAGGCAAGATGTGAGTTCTTCTTGCACAAAAAGAACTCGGCTTTATATTTATCAACATGCCACAATAAAGCCTAATTGTCTGAAGAATCTGTCTCTCTCCAATTGCTTGGGGATGGGGGAACCTCACAATCTGAAAATATGTCTGAATAAAAACCACAACACATGTATGCAACAATGTTAAAAAGCACAATAGTGTAGTGAATGCTGAAAGCAGGTACATTTTAGTGTTACACTGGTGTTTTTTAAATAACTTTAGTAGCATAGTTAATGGTGTCACTACATTTACTACAACAATGTAACATGGCCTATGTTAATTCGCATCTGTACTTGCCAGTGCTACAGTTACAACCCACTGTACAGAGATTTGGAGGTTGTAGGCAGTGGATGTTTAAGGGGGAGATAGCAGATCAACACTAAATGCCACAGAAAAGTGGTGGACATCATCTGAAAGCCATGAACCTGAAGATTTGAGATGCAGCTTAGCACTGTAAACGATCTGAGAACAGTAATATTTTTCTTTCTGAAGTCCATTTCCATGCTCAACTTTGTCCCATAAGTTGTTGCAGAAATTTTGAAGTGGATACCCTTTGGTACACAAATTTGTTGCTGAATTAGGCATTTTTGTAATATCAAGAATGTTTAAAAATGATCGGAAATCCCTCCAGAATATTACATCAATACACCAAGACCTTCGGAACAACATAGAAAAACCCATGCTGTGATTTGGTTTAAAAAAACGTTAGTAATGTAGGAGATTTCTGTATTTTCAGTTCTCAGATGGCGAGCACTTCTGTTCTTTATATTGCTGAAAAACCCTCAGCCCCACAACAACCACGGTATGAATTTGTGATGGCCCGATATCCTGTTTTGTTCCCAATAAATCTATCAACACATCTGCCAAGTTTAGTGCTTTTATCACAAAATGAACAATTGTTATATAGACAGCTATGCCGCCCAACTAATAGACTATTCAAAAAAAGTAGGGGATATTTTATTTTGAGATCAAAATTTTCACATATACAAAGGGATACGAAACCATGTTGTATAGTTCCTTACTGAGGAAGCATTTCCAAAGAAATTCATCACCCAAACACATCAATGACACTCTCACGATCTGCACGGGATGCTATTGATGATCAAGGGGGTTGTGCCACAAATTTGCATGACTCTGAATTGGAAGGTTAGAGCCACTGTAAAGGAAGATTTTGAAGAGAAAGCATCAGATTATCAGTGGTTGAAGTCGTTAATTAAACAGAGACCATGCGCCGTCTAACACAGGAGGAGAGGTTACGTGCCCTTGGCATGCTACAGGTTGGCACAAGACAGGTCGTTGTGGCGAGGGCAATGAATGTTTCCCAGTCTGTCATCAGCAGATTATGGTCCAGACATCGTGCTACAGGGTCTGTTCAGGATAGACCACGATCCGGTCGACCAAGGGCAACAACTCAGGCTCAGGACAGATTCATCCGCACTATTGTCTTGAGAAATCGTATGGTAACAGCAAATCAGATAAGGTCTCAACATCAAAGGGATACTGGCTTGGTAGTGAGTGGCCAGACCATCAGGAATCGTCTGCACAGATTTCACTTACACGCCCGACGTCCTCGTGTCATTCCCTGTTTGAGGGATCGTCACATTAGGGCCAGACTCCAATGGTGTCGTCATCATCAACGCTGGGATAATCGCCGATGGAACAACGTAATGTTCTCAGATGAGTCGAGGTTCACTGTGGACTTCCTTGACAGACGCAGGAGGGTTTGGCGCCGACGTAACGAACGTTTCCATGACGTTAACGTCATTAGACATGATCCGTATGGGAGTGGATCTGTAATGGTGTGGGGAGGCATCACTGCTGCCGGCAGAACAGACTTGCATGTTGTTGCTGGACATGTCACAGGGCAGTACTACCGGGACAACATCTTGGCACCCCATGTTGTGCCGCTTTTGCACGCCGTATGGCCGCCGTTTCATTTTCCAAGATGACAATGCCAGATGTCATAGGGCCAGGATCGTTACAGATTACCTCCAGCAGCAGAATATCACCACATTACCATGGCCAGCACTCAGTCCGGACCTTTCCCCATCGAGCATGTCTGGGACATGCTTGGACAGCGGCTACGCCTAACGTCAACAACCTCCTGCCAATGTCCAAGAACTTGCTGCAGCATTGCAACAGGAATGGAATAACGTTCCCCAAAATGACCTGGGACGCCTCGTTAGGAGTATGCCACGCCGAATTCGAGCTTGTCTAGCCAACCGAGGGGTTTTACCCGCTACTGACTCTGTTTCACAATGGTGGTAAATTTGCTGTGTGACCCTGTGTTTGTGTCGACCCTTATTCTGGAGAATCTGTCCTTTACTGACTGTACACAGGGTTTTGAATAAATTGACAAATGTTTCCTTAATGTTTTTATGTCATTTGTTTCCTTCCTGACCTCATGATCTGCATTTCATGGTACTTGTAAATCCAATATCCCCTACTTTTTTTTGAATAGTATATAATGTATCACAATCAACGTCGCCTGTTTCCGCGAACAGGATGTTTACAGTTGCGATGACAGGTGAACGCTGCCGGTAACATATTAGCGCAACCGCCGGATCAATAAACACCCATAAAATGACAATTTGGCACAAGTAAATAAAATCAACTCTAACCATCAACAGCCATTACCCTAATGTATTGTCACAAGTTGTGATATAATATTTAGCAAAATAAATGCGTAGATCCTTGCGGAGTTACGCCAGCTTAATTGACGGCTGTTTCCACTGTAGCGCCGTCCTTAACAGTACACAACACTTACGTTACTAATAGGCCTATAAGAAAGCACAATAATTTAAACAGAGCATCTCTTGTAGATCACTTTTGCTATGACAACAAGTGAACGCTGCCGGGAGCGTATTAGCTCAACCGCCGCCGGATCAATAAACACCCATAAAATGACAATTTGGCACAAGTAAATAAAATCAACGCTAACCATCGACAGCCATTACCCTAAGGACCTTAACTAATGTATTGTCACAAGTTGTGATATAATATTTTGAATAATAAATGCGTAGATCCTTGCGGAGTTACGCCAGCTTAAATGACGGTTGTTTCCACTGTAGCGCCGCCCTTAACAGTACAAAACACTTAATGTTACTAATATAAGAAAGCACAATAATTTAAACAGAGCAATACAGACAGACTAATTAACGTACTTATAACATTGAAGGTGCTTCGGTGACATTTACACACCTGCAAGAATAAATGACAAAAATCGGAGGCAATTTTTTCCTGATAAAAATAATGTATAACTTAATAACTAATATTAAGTTATAAAACTGCAATCCAAATGTTTTAGTTTCATAAGCTGCTCAATAACGGAAGAAAATGGCAATAAGAAAGAAGAGGTTCCTCATCATGTTAGATGGTGGTTGGAAACCCCCCCAGGCTTACAGAAATGATTTAACCCTAGTGCTCAGGAGCCAATGGGAACTTAGGACTCTCAGGCGTTCAAACTGGACAAGTGGCCAAAGGGCTCACAATCACGTGAAATTAACGCGTCGACAACGCGTTGTTAAGGTGTTCTCTACGTGTTGTTTACGTGTTGTCTACGTGTTATCAACACGTTAACAACACGTTAACAACGCGTGAAAAATTGACGCGTTGTCTACGTGTTGTTAACGTGTTGTCTACGTGTTGTTAACGTGTTGTATACGTGTTGTTTACATGTTAGAATTTGCGTGTATTTGACCTGGATGGCGTTCCATACGTTAACAACACGTTAACAACGCGTGAAAAATTGACGCGTTGTCTACGTGTTGTTAACGTGTTGTCAACGTGTTGTTTACGTGTTAGAATTCGCGTGTATTTGACCTGGATGGCGTTCCATATTCTTCTGACTGGCCAGCTCTGTGGAGGGCGGAGTTGGGCGGGACGAGGCTGCAGAACGCAGTTTTCCGTGTCCGGCTCCCCGGAGTGAAACCTGAGACACGTCTGCAATCTGATAAGGAAGCGGCGGGCAAATTCCGCAATCTAACGTTATACTTGAATATAGATCTAATGACATGATCTTGTTCTAACAAACGCAGCGGCGAAAGTGGAGGACGCAGTGCGAATATCTGTCAGCGCAAGCTCAAATTTGCTTTCGGCTACAGTTTGCTAAGGCAACAGTTGGTGAGTACCGCGGTTTTTCACTGCGGTCAAGCTATCACCAGTTCGGAAAACGAAGGTCTAACTATCACCGCTAAAAATTTGATGCGCAAATACAGCGGACAGCGCGGTAGTAAGGTCACGTGATACAATTGCTGTCAAAAATCGGCTTGTTGAAAAAAATACCGAGGCTTATTCAACGAAAGAATGCGTGTATTTTGTTTAGAAAAAAAAACCGTGAACAACTTCCATAATTTGGTGTGGAAATGATTTTTATTTATTTCTTTTATCAATCAATAATCGACATTTTGTGCAGAATGAAATATGAGATTTTGGTGAACTGCTGTTACTCTAGATGACGAACAATTGCATGTCACTGTAATTATGTTTTATTTAAAGCCAAAAACAAAAAACAAGGTAGATATTACTCTGGCATTAATGTAAGAATTGCCATTAGAATAGGTCTTTTTAGGTGGACAAAAACAGAGAAAATTCAAGCGAGGATCATAATACTTGTGTAATTCAAAATGTTTGTGGAAATTAGTGAGCCCAAACCATACTGCACACGCTGTAGTAAAAGCGTATTGAATAAAGAGAGAAAGCATGGGTGAATCATTATATAAAAAGCCATCAAAGTATGTGCTTTGCAGTTGGACACAACTAAATGGGGGCGTGTCTGAGGGCCTGTAATGGTTAAATTGGAAAAACTTTAGCACTTGCATACCACACTGCATGCATTCCAGTATAGGATGTCTGAATAGGAAGAGATTCCATGTTGGCTATATTAAATAAATGGCTATCAAATTGTTACTGTGCAATGTGTGAATGCAGACGATTGGATGGAGGGGGGTCATTTTTGAGGGCTTATAATTCCGGCAAATCAAATAGTTTGTGAAAAATGAGACTGGCACACTATATACCATAGATCCTAACGATAAATGCGCAAAAGAATATGAAGACATTCTGTGGTGCAATTTTTTAATAAATGGCCATCAAAGTTGGTAGTGTGCAATTTGCGAATGCAGACAATTGGATGGGGGGTCATGGGGGCCTGTCATTCCTGCAAATCAAAAAGTTTAGTTCCTGCATAAATCAAAAGTTTGAATATGAAAGATTCTGTGGTGGACACTTAATAAATGGCCATAACTCATGCAGACAATTGAATGGGGGGGGGGAGAGGGCAGAAAATGAAAAAGGTTTGTGAAAAGTGACACTCTATCATAGTGGAATATTTTCTGTTTTTTTTTTAATAAATGGCCTTCAAAGTTGGTAGTGTGCAATGTACTTGAATGCAGACAAATTGGATGGGGGGGGCATTGTCTTGAGGGCCCTGTAGTTCCTGCAAATAAAAAAATTGTTTGTTTGTGAAAACACTGATGTCATATCATAGTACATGGATCCTCCATAATTCGATTTTATTTCCAAATTCTTTTTGAATATGAAGAGATTTCTTTTTTTCTTATATAAATGAAGAACCCAATCGATTCTCCATTTTGATGTTAGTTTTTTTTATTATGCTGTTGTTTTATGTATTTTAGAACATGCATGTGTAAATTTTATTCTTCATGGCATTCATGGCATAATAAATGAAAAAAGAAAACAAACATCAAAATGGAGAATCGGTGGGTTCTTCATTGGTGAAATTATGAGCATATGGTCGCAGAAACTAACCATTTATTGGGCAAATCAAATTAGTTTGTAAAAATATTTTCTGTCATGTTTATGTTTAGGTCAAGAAAAGAATTTTGAAATAAATACAACACTTGTGTTCAGGTATTTAAGTTGGAGGTATCTAATTCTATCATTGACTTATCCGGTCTGTTAGATTATATAATAAGTTGAAATAATTTGCATCAGAGAAAATTAAACAATATGTTCAAGGTTATTTTATTTTGCAAGGCATACATGGATATTTCTGGTGAAGGGGAAGGTTAAGAGGGTAAATACACCTCAGAAGACAACTGAATAGTTTGGTGAAAACATACAATTGCAATTGTGTTTGTAACAAAAACCATCAAATGTAGGTGGGCCATCAGGACCGAGTAAGGCAAGTTCGAACTAACGCATTTTTTTCAATCAAGGCAGCAAAAAACTTCAGGTGATGCACATTGATTCAAAAATTACCGTACATTAGGCTGACACTTGATGTAAAATATTACAAGTAATATTGTATGCAAGTTCTTTTGACAAATTATTGGTATTCTAAAACACAGTGATCCATTCAATTTAATTCATGGTCACCCATTCCATTGTCTTCATTCTCACACTGCAAAGTGCCTAATTTGATGGCCATTTATTTAATAATTCCACAGTGGAATCTCTATATTCAGTTATATATTATAATACAAAAGATGTAAATAAATAACTTTTCAAGCAAGTGTTATTTTTCAAAAAATTTTTGATTTGCAGGAATTACAGACCCCGAAACATGGCCCCACATTCAATCATCTCCTTTCACACACTGCAACAGTTCCGACATTGATGCCCATTTTTTTTCATAATTCCATCATAGAATCTCCTCATATTCAGTCAATTTATATTGAAGTGCATGTAGTATGGTCAGGAATTGTTATTTTTCACAAACTTTTTGATTTACAGGAATTACAGGCTCTCAAACATGGTACCCCAATCAATTGTCACCATTCACACATTACAATAGCTCCCGATTTGATGGCCATTTATTCAATAAGTTCAGCAACGAATCTTTTCATATTCAGTGACTTTATACTATGTCACATGACCTATAGTAAGCAAGTGTTACTTTTTACAAACTACTTGATTTGCAGGAACCACAGGTCCTCAAGTATGGACCCCCATTCTATTGTCTGCATTCACACATTGGACAGTACCAAATTTGATGGCCATTTATTTTAGAATTCCACCATGGAATCTTTTCATATTTTGAAATTTTATACTAGGATCCATGTGTTATGCTACTGAAGTGTTACTTTTGACAAACTATTTCATTTGCAGGAATTATAAGCCCTCAAACATGCCCCCCCATCCAATTGTCTGCATTCGCATATTACACACTACCAACTTTGAAGGCCATTTACTAAAAAATTCCACCACAGAATCTCTTCATATTCTATGGGCTTATAGTAGGATCCATGTACTAGGATATGCATGGGTTATCTTTCACAAACTTTTTGATTTGCAGGAACTACAGGCCCTCAAGTATGCCCCCCCATCCAATTGTCTGCATTCACATATTACACACTACCAAATTTGAAGGCCATTTATTAAAAAATTCCACCACAGAATCTCTTCATATTCTATGGGCTTATAGTAGGATCCATGCACTAGGATATGAATGTGTTATCTTTCACAAACTTTTTGATTTGCGAGAACTACAGGGCCTCAAGTATGACCCCCCCCCCATCCAATTGTCTGCATTTGCACATTGCACACTAACAACTTTGAAGGCCATTTATTAAAAAATTCCACCACAGAATCTCTTCATATTCTATGGGCTTATAGTAGGGTCCATGTACTAGGATATGCATGTGTTATCTTTCACAAACTTTTTGATTTGCAGGAACTACAGGCCCTCAAGTATGCCCCCCCCCCCATCCAATTGCCTGTATTCGCATATTACACACTACCAACTTTGAAGGCCATTTATTAAAAAATTCCATCACAGAATCTCTTCATATTCTATGGGCTTATAGTAGGATCCATGTACTATGATATGCATGTGTTACATTTCACAAACTATTTGATTTGCAGGAACTACAGGCCCTCAAGTATGCCCCCCCCATCCAATTGTCTGCATTCGCACATTGCACACAACCAACTTTGAAGGCCATTTATTAAAAAATTCCACCACAGAATCTCTTCATATTCTATGGGCTTATAGTAGGATCCATGTACTATGATATGCAAGTGTCAATTTTCACAAACTTTTTGATTTGCAGGAACTACAGGCCCTCAAGTATGACCCCCAATCCAATTGTCTGCATTCGCACATTGCACACTACCAACTTTGAAGGCCATTTATTAAAAAATTGCATCACAGAATCTCTTCATATTCTGTGGGCTCATACTAGGTGCCATGAGTTATGATATGCCAGTGTTACTTTTCACAAACTTTTTGATTTGGAGGAACTACAGGCCCTCAAGTATGACCCCCTATCGAATTGTCTGCATTCGCATATTACACGCTACCAACTTTGAAGGCCATTTATTCAAAACTTCCACCACAGAATCTCTTCATATTCTGTGGGCATATAGTATGACCCATGTTTTATGATATGCAAGTGTCACTTTTCACAAACTTTTTGATTTGCAGGAACTACAGGCCCTCAAGTATGACCCCCCATCCAATTGTCTGCATTCGCAAATTGCACACTACCAACTTTGATGGCCATTTATTAAAAAATTGCACTACAGAATGTCTTCATATTCTTTGGGCTTATCGTAGAATCTATGTTATATAGTGTGCCAGTCTTATTTTTCACAAACTATTTGATTTGCCGGAATTATAAGCCCTCAAAAATGACCCCCCCCCCCCATCCAATCGTCTGCATTCACACATTGCACAGTAACAATTTTGATAGCCATTTATTTAATATATCCAACATGGAATCTCTTCCTATTCAGACATCCTATACTGGAATGCATGCAGTGTGGTATGCAAGTGCTAAAGTTTTTCCAATTTAACCATTACAGGCCCTCAGCCACGCCCCCATTTAGTTGTGTCCAACTGCAAAGCACATACTTTGATGGCTTTTTATATAATGATTCACCCATGCTTTCTCTCTTTATTCAATACGCTTTTACTACAGCGTGTGCAGTATAGTTTGGGCTCACTTATTTCCACAAACATTTTGAATTACACAAGTATTATGATCCTCGCTTGAATTTTCTCTGTTTTTGTCCACCTAAAAAGACCTATTCTAATGGCAATTCTTACATTAATGCCAGAGTAATATCTACCTTGTTTTTTGTTTTTGTTTTTTGCTTTAAATAAAACATAGTTACAGTGACATGCAATTGTTCGTCATCTAGAGTAACAGCAGTTCACCAAAATCTCATATTTCATTCTGCACAAAATGTCGATTATTGATTGTTAAAATAAATAAATAAATATAGCCGCAAGCGGCAATTCCGGGGTTCAAGCCACGAAAGACCATTAGTAGTTGAAAGCTCTAACAGCTTAATTAACAAGTGTTGCCACTAAACGTGGCCATGTCCCCCGCCAGGTGACGGAAATCACCTGGGGTCGGCGTATCACAAAATTACACATTGAAGCCAAAGATGAATTAAATTGGTCAAAGCGTTCTCGAGATTTTGCGTTCACAACAAATGGGACGTGACGGACGGACGGCCGGACGGATGGACTGATGGAGCTGAATACTACGTCCCCCGGCCTTAATACTCCTAGACCCCAAGGATGAATGGAATCGGTCAAACCGTTCTTGAGATATCGCGTTCACAACAAACGGGATGGGACGGACGGACAGCCGGACGGATGGGGCTGAATTCTATATCCTCCGCCCCAATACACCTTGACACCAAAGATGAATGGAACCGGTCAAACTGTTCTTGAGATATCATGTTGACAAGGTATTTGTAAGTGGTCAAATGGTCGTAATGACCTTGAGAATAATGGCAAGGTCACGTAAATCGAGTGAGTTGTGAGCACCCCCCTAATACACCTTGACACCAAAGATGAATGGAATCGGTCAAACCGTTCTTGAGATATCATGTTCACAACAAACGGGACATGACGGACAGATGGGCCTTGCGGACGAGCTGAATACTATGTCCCCCCCCTAATACACCTTGACACCAAAGATGAATGGAATCGGTCAAACCTTTCTTGAGATATCGCGTTCACAACAAACGGGACATGATGGACAGACGGACGGGCGGACGGAGCTGAATACTATGTCCCCCACCCCTAATACACCTTGACACCAAAGATGAATGGAATCGGTCGAACCGTTCTTGAGATATCACGTTCACAACAAACGGGACGGGACAGACGGACGGACGGCTGGAGCTGAATACTATGTCCCCCGCCCCTAATACACCTTGACGCCAAAGATGAATGGAATCGGTCGAACCGTTCTTGAGATATCACGTTTACAACAAACGGGACAGGACGGACGGGCGGACGGAACTGAATACTATGTCCCCCGCCCCTAATACACCTTGACATCAAAGATGAATGGAATCGTTCGAACCGTTCTTGAGATATCATGTTTACAACAAACGGGACAGGACGGATGGACAGACGGCCGGACGGATGGATGGAGCTGAATACCATGTCCCCCGCCGCTAATACACCTTGACACCAAAGATGAATGGAATTGGTCAAACCGTTCTTGAGATATCATGTTGACAAGGAATTTGTAAGTGGTCAAATGATCGTAATGACCTTGAGAATAATGCCAAGGTCACGGAAATCTACTGGGGTCGGCGTATCACACAAATATACCTTAACACCAAAGATGAATGGAATCGGTCAAACCGTTCTTGAGATATCGCATTCAGAACAAACGGGACATGACGGACGGCCGGACGGAGCTGAATACAATGTCCCCTGCTCCGCTCGCTATCGTGGCGGCAGGGGACAAAAACCACTTTATGAGGGTGTTGCAGGTTTTTATGTGGACCTATTTTGCCAGTGTAATGATTGGACTAACAACTAATGATGCATAGTCTGATTTGTGTTATGTTAGGTTATTTTGTGCATTTATGGCACCCCCTACTGGTCAATTTGATTGAAACTTTCAGACTATATTTCAGGTTCTTATGTGGACATGTCCTGTGAGTTTTGTAATGATTGGGAAAACTATTTAAGATTTATAGTCTGATTTGTGTTATACCACGTTGCTTTGTTTTGCATTTATAACGCCCCCAATAGGACAATTTGAATGAAATTTTCAGAGTATGTTTCAAGTACTTATATGAATATATCCTGTGAGTTTTATGGCTATAGGACAAACAATTGCTGATTTATAGTCTGATTTGTGTTATACCACACTGCTTTGTTTTGCATTTATAGCGCCCCCTATCAGTCAATTTGAATAAAATTTTCAGAGTATGTTTCAAGTACTTATATGAATATATCCTGTGAGTTTTATGGCTATAGGACAAACAATTGCTGATTTATAGTCGGATTTGTGTTATACCATGCTGCTTTGTTTTGCATTTATAGCGCCCCCTATCAATCAATTTGAATGAAATTTTCAGAGTATGTTTCAAGTACTTATATGAATATATCCTGTGAGTTTTATGGCTATAGGACAAACAATTGCTGATTTATAGTCGGATTTGTGTTATACCATGCTGCTTTGTTTTTGCAGTTATAGCGCCCCTATCAGTCAATTTGAATGAAATTTGCTGGGTATGTTTCAGGTACTTATATGAATATATCCTGTGAGTTTTATGGCTATAGGACAAACAATTGCTGATTTATAGTCTGATTTGTGTTATAGCGCCCCCTATGGGCCGATTTGCATGAAACTGTCAAGGTATGTTCCTGTTACTTATATGGACATATTCTGCAAGTTCTGTGATGATTGGCCCAATGGTTGTTGAATTTTGTCCATTTTTGTGCTAAGCCACGCCCCTGCTGAAGTTCATTGGTCAATATCTTGGAAACGGAATGAGATTTCAACAAGCTTTACGCAATCTTTGATAAGCTTGGTCCACTGATGATCCACAGCAAATTTCGAAGGAATCGGACCTACGGCCTAGGAGGAGATGTCAAAAATGTGTTTTTCAAAGAATTCAAAATTTCGGAAAATCAAATATGGTGGATCTTAGAGGTCCTTATGGGAAAGTTGTAGAGAATGGACCAAAGAATGTCTGTACCAAGTTTCGTGTGAATTGGACTTACAGCCTAGGAGTTATGACCTTTAAAGTGAAAACCTGTTTTTCTTGAATTATAGCGCCACCATCAGGCCTACTGAGTAAAAAATGCCTTGGTCAGCATTTACACACAACTTCCAACCAATGTGCAAAATTTCAGGTCTCTACCATTTACCATCTCAGGGAATTTGCGAAAACATTTCTGAAGAAGAAGAAGAAAAATAATAATAATAATAATAATAATAATAATAATAAAAATAAACCAGCACAAAAACAATAGGGTTTCAGCCCTACGGGCTTGAACCCCTAAAAATCATTTCCACACCAAATTATGGAAGTTGTTCACGTTTTTTTTTTCTAAACAAAATACACGCATTCTTTCGTTGAATAAGCCTCGGTATTTTTTTCAACAAGCCGATTTTTGACCGCAATTGTATCACGTGACCTTACTACC
Organism: Gymnothorax javanicus; assembly: GCA_029692085.1. Lineage (NCBI taxonomy): Eukaryota > Metazoa > Chordata > Actinopteri > Anguilliformes > Muraenidae > Gymnothorax > Gymnothorax javanicus. The sequence goes on from CM056197.1 coordinate 16,895,739, forward strand.
GCGCTGTCCGCTGTATTTGCGCATCAAATTTTTAGCGGCGATAGTTTGACCGTCATTTTCCGAACTGGTGATAGCTTGACCGCAGTGGTTTACCTACTCCTAGCTAGGATGCAGGGGAAGCTAGAATCCACCCCATATAGACACATTTGTTGAACGGGTCGACATGCCCAAGTGTAGACCGGAGACCGTAGAAATCCGGTGGGTCTGAGTTTAGAGGTAAACATGGACAGTGAGCAGCAGCTAAAAGTGGACCAACAGCTTATGGACTGCTTCGCTGTGTATTAGGACCTGCTGGGTCGTGTGCATAGCTGTGGTGTGTTGTTAGCGTGGAGAAACGAACAGCTTCTGCGCTGGTATATGACGGAGGGGCGAAAGCTCCAGGCTAAACGGCCTTTTCGGAAATTGCCCGTGGTAATGGTTTACTTATCGCGTCCCGGAATGACAAGCGTTTCCTCGCGGAGAATGGGCGCGTTATGGATTGTCTTGCGAGAGCAAGCTAGAGCTCCGGTTATGTTATGAGCATAATACAGGTTTTACAGACCGTAAGTTCCGTCTGCGTGAGCCGTTGCTTATGTGGAGCTAGCGAATCGATCACTTTTACTGGAAATAATTTAATATTCAGTCGCCGATTTAATATTCAATCGACAGCAATGCAGATAAGTCGTTTGTGATACCATACACGTTATAGCCTGTGCTTTTCCCTATTGTTTTCACCGGTAGCATCAGAGAGCTTGCTCAGACATTGGGGATGTATCAGGCTGACCCCGGTCATGGAAAAGTAAAGCGATCGTTTCACAAGCACCCAAAAACTCACCCCAAGCTTTGCAAAACCTACGTCTGGTCTAACTGCAGCCCAGCTCGGCAGACACATACAGCACCTCTCCGGTTAGCTTCAACTGTAGTGGCTACAATCAGGCAACGTTATGATGAAACTGTCACATTGATGCTTACCGAAGTAACACAAGCATACCGATCAGAATCGCTGCATATATATGGGGTAAGGTTACTGTCAAAAGTTTCGTGCGTGTACACATAAAAATCGTGCACGTATTAAAAATGTGTGCGTGTTAGTCTATAGTTGTGCATAAATAAAAAATTTGTGAACTCTTGTTTAAGTCAAATCACGCATAGCTTATGCAGAGTATAAATTCTCTGTGAGAATACAACTCATAAAGTTACAACTTCACTAAATTATAAGTACGGATTGCAGTTTACGGACGTCGAATCTGAATAGAGTGAAATAACTGTCAAAACTACGTCACGAGGTCACGGGCATTATGTATCGAGTGGAAGATATCATCGATTCTACAAACTCCGCATGTGTCAGAAATTCGACCGTGGGTTCAATTCAATGAGTGTATATCAATGAGTGTGTATAGAACGTGTCTGTTCTGTTCTTTAGCTAGCTGGCATTGGTTTATGTGATCTGTTGTGGGTATTGTGTGGAGAAATAATGATTCCATTAAAGTTAATTGTTTGAAATATCATGTGGCATGCTGGTTATCAATCAACTCAGCTATGCTTGCCATCGCGTGCTGATCGTGCCAGTAAACCTTTGAAACGGTTATAATATCAAAATTGATTAAATCCACGCGTTGGCTTTTAGCTAGCTAGCATGATTACAAACACTCCCACCAAATTGCTACCTAGGACAGCTAAAACCCGTCTCTCCGCAGCAAACCCATTTCAGAATGAGTCCGATCTGCTGCCAACATTGCCTGCTACTGCGCCATTGATCGATTCATGATGAAAATGCCAATGCATCACACTGCTTGCTCCAATAATGCTTGAAAGACACACATGCCACTTAGCTAACGTTATAAGAACATTGATCAATAATTTAAATAGATCGCTCAAAAATGTAAATGAACATCAGGTTAGATGCTGAACGAGCGCGGCTGAGTAACTTAGCCAGCCAGCTAACGTTTATGGTCGCTTCCCGTTGAGCTATAGCCTGTACGATATCTGATTTCTACTTGAAGCACCAATGGAGCCCCAATTAGCTAACATGAGCTGGTCAAATGCGTGAACGCAGTGCAGCCATTGTGCTTTGCGAACATTATCACCGTCCCCAACGTTTTCAATCTATTGCCTTTTGTTAAAGGTGGCAGGAAGAGTGAGATAATGAATCTTGCCGGTCGAGAAAATGAGCAAAATTCTCTTAACTGTATTGGACTGATTTTTGATAAGGTGGTCCAACCTGACTGGAAACGGGGCCATAGTGTTGCCTACACCGATGAGCTGAAGCCTTTATTATCAGCATGATGTGTGCGAAAATTCCTTAGTGCAATAATTTGTCCATTTTAATATTTAATATGAATGTTAATTTTAATAAATCGGCATAAGCCCGTTTTCAGATACACCGTCTGGGCGTAAGATTTGGGTTGGATGCGCAAATAAAAAGGCGGAAGTATCTTTCACCTCGAACTTAACAATGACTGCAACCTAAGATGTGAAAAACTAATGCTCCTGTATCATGAACAGCATGTGAAATCATGGGCATACGTGATAATTTCTCCAAACTTGAAAGAACCAACCCCTATAGTATTTGAAACGAAAATTCTCATAGGAAAGGAAACGGGGCAAGGGGCAGAGATCGAAATCCACCAGCAAACATTGTAAATTCTAAGGCACGAAGGAGGTCTAACAAGCTAGCAGCACGTTAGCTACAGCTTTAAACAGGGAATCAGGACTGCACAGTGACCTTTACATAGCTAGCTAGCTTGGGGCACGTTTCTCCAAGGCCTCGCTGTTAACCATGTCACTAACATTATGTCAGCAACTTACATAGTTTTTACTTACAGACTGTAAATGGTTCCAGCAATGCAAGGTAGCAATAGTGCTTTCACGCATTAATGTTAGTTGTGGAAAAAGCCCAGCTACCAAACGGAAAATACAAGGCAGCGTTCGCATTTGCTGAACTCCAAGACCATAGTGCTGGTTGATAGCAATGCGCCTCGCTGATATGAGAGAACAACACGTTATACTTCAAAACAAACGTCCAGAAAAAATGTAAACCCGACAGTGACAACAGTCTGTGAGAATTAAACGAACCGAGTGAGAGACTAGTGGGATGGAATGCTAGCCAGTTTTTCAGCAGGGGTACGGGCAAGCTCATGAGAGCTAGACTGATGGTTTGAATTCAGTTTGGTGCGCTACATTACAAGGGAATAAATATCTCGCTAACGTTAAAGTTAAATTCACTACCAATTTGAAGTGTGATATGACCACAGTAACGCGTTCGTGTTGTGATCCTCATTCCAACCGATTGGAAAAAACGCGTGCAGAGGCTTTCCTGTTAACGGTTGGTTCACGTACCCATTAGGCTAGCTAGGACAGCGCAAGCATCCTTAGATATGATTAATACCATGCCCATTGGCACAAAACCCCTTTACGGCCATGTTCCCTGTGGGCTATTCACCAGTACCACGCGTTTGACCATTCAGAGTCAGATGTGAGGCATATATTGACCAATCAGTGCCTTAATCGTTGATTAAAAACAACTCACTTCGTTATCGAAAAGTGTCAACCAAAATTGCGCCTCGATTCATTTTTTAATATGTATTCCAGTACTACTTAAGAAGTAAATTCGATTGTATGCTCTTTAAATAACAAAAAAATGACAGGAATTTTTCCATTATAGTCAATGGGAAATTGAGAGGTGCGGTGCACTGGACGCCATATTGGTTTCTTCAACTTTTCGCTCCGACAGCCTCTCCGGTTCTATATACACTCATTGAATTGAACCCACGGTCGAATTTCTGACACATGCGCAGTTTGTAGAATCGATGTTATCTTCCACTCGATACATAATGCCCGTGACCTCGTGACGTAGTTTTGACAGTTATTTCACTCTATTCAGATTCGACGTCCGTAAACTGCAATCCGTACTTGTAATTTAGTGAAGTTGTAACTTTATGAGTTGTATTCTCACAGAGAATTTTTACACTGCATAATCTATGCGTGATTTGACTGAAACAAGAGTTTACAAATTTTTTATTTATGCACAACTATGGACTAACACGCACACATTTTTAATACGTGCACGATTTTTATGTGTACACGCACGAAACTTTTGACAGTAACCTTACCCCATACATATAAGTTAACCAGGAGCGTTTTTAATTAGCAGGGCAGGGGAACTAACATACAGTAGGTGATAAGTGGTCATGACTTTGAATGTAATCTGTGGCGCGAAAAATTCGTTTCGCGTCCGGTGTGAAAGCTGCTTGACGTGCCCGTATTCGCGTCTTTGCATTGACTTTGAATGTAATCTGTCGCGAGAAAAATTCGTTTCGTGTCCGATGTGAAAGCAGCTTTATGGATAGTACGCGACAGCTAGAGAGAGTTCGGTTATGTTATGAACATAATACAGTCGTGCTCGGTTATGTTATGAACATAACGAGGGTTTGGAGCACAAGGGGCGTAATAGAACATACCCCTTGGAGCACAAGGGGGTAAGTGACATTTTGGGGTAAAATGACATTTTGATATCATTAGAAAGGTCTTGACAAGCTCTATCCAATCAGAATGCTGGTTTAATCACTTTGTCCAATCAAAGTGACCTAAAGGCTTAAAACACTAAAGGCGCAAGTAAAAACATTGAATTCAGTTTTGAGCACAAAAGGTGTAAGTGCACTGTGTTTGGTGCACAAAAGGCGTAAGTGCCACACTTACACTGACAGAACCTGCACTGGCCCATTTTGACTGTCATCATGGATGGTAATGCCAGAGAACAGCTCACAGAAGCTGAGCAAGTCCTACTACACATCATTGGAGAACTTCCAGTTGAACTACATTCCATTGGTTACAAGTAAATAATGGAAGTAGTATTGATAAAGTTTTAGCCTTTTGATCAACATGTTAACCTACTATTCTCACACTAAGCTAATGCTAATTAGCTAGCCGCAAAGCCATACTGTTTAATAAAGGAATAAGCCCCGAGAAGCAGTGGGTTACAGTGATTTAAAACGGTTACCCTACATATAGCCCATTAAATAAACACACGAGAAAAAAAATCAACAATTTATTGGTAATAATGCAACAATAAAATTGAGAACTATTCCACCAAGCAAGACAGAGTGGACAGAATGGTTGGCAATCAACACAGACGCTAAGATTGCTTTTTCATCTAGCGCCATTATCAAATCACATCAGGCCATTTGGGCTCGTTAATGTAGATATACCATGAAAGCAAGCTGTTTGGAATGTCTCCTTCGGTCTCCCGAAGGCCCCGTTTAATAATTTTACGTTCATTTCGGTTTCGGTTTTCGAGTTTCCTTGTTCTCAACTTGCGCCGATCTGCCATATCATTACAACCAGCAGCGAGAGTAGGGAACAAGATTGACTTTTGTCCTCCATACTTGCCGGTGTACAGGAAAATATGCTGAATTGCGTATTAGTTTGCTAGCCAGCTTGTCAACTAGCTAGCGTTCACTACAATGGATGTGTTTACCCTACATATAGCCCACAAAATAAACACACAAGAAAAAAATCTACAATTTATCACTAATACTGAAATAGCGAGCTAGTTAGCAATGTAGCTAGCAAGCTAAAGTGACATTGAACTCTATAATGCTATAGCTAGCTAGGTAGATAGCCAACTGGTTAGTGGGCTAAAAGGCTACACTTCGCTAACACTGAAATAGCGAGCTAGTTAGCAACCTAGCAATAGAGTTCGATATCACTTTAGCTTGATAGCTAGGTGTACAAAAGTCTTGAAACAAACGTTACCTAACGAGTCAGTTGAGCGCAGAGTAGTTGGTTGCTTGGCCAGGCGCGCAGGGATATTTTGTGCTGCAATCTGCCTCAGAATGCAGTGGGTTACACTGATTTTATACCGGCATGGAACGCGGCTCAGCCAATCACATTTAAGGATGGGAAGCACCCGTTTTATAAGATCACTTTTACTATAGCTCCCAGTTAGTGCTGACAAAGCTTTAGGCTGGTACCATTCATTCATTCATTCATTCATTCATTCAGTCATTCAAATAATCTATTATATTATGCATGTGACTTTCAGTATGTCGGAAATAAATATTTGTTTATCATAAAAACATAATATATACAAATATCGACATCGGTAAATATCGGCTACCGGCCATAACAGCAATGTCAAAATTGGTTATCGGCATCGGCCACAACATTCACATCGGTGCACCAAGAATGAATACATTCAATAAATAAATAATTAAGTACTGTGAATACTAATCCATTGGCTATTTCTCTATATGTCAGATGAAGCTCAGGGTGAGGCAGCTTTCAGTGAAGAACAGTAGTGGGTGATGGTAGATACCACTGAGGCCATAGAAACCAGGGAGGAAGCAAGAGAGATGGAGGATTCTGGAGATAAGGAAGCTAGGGATGAGAGACAGGAGCCAGACCCCAGTGATAACATCAGAGAGGAGGCCGGGGATGAGGGAGAGGAGCAAGGACCGAGAGGAGACCAGTGATGAGGAGAGGAGCAAGGAATCAGAGAGAGATTTGAAGATAATTCTGCCTTAATCTCTCTGTTTCAGTAGTATCAGTATTTTAAATGTCACTTACGCCCTTAACAACTCACAAAATAGTAGGAATTGTTGGTGCACAAAAGGCGTAAGTGCCTTTTCTATCGCCTGTTGGGCTTCTTGGCTGAAATGTAAGAGTAAGTCAGAGTTTTTTGTTTATTATCATTTAGAATATGAATTCCTTACAACTTTATCTCTATAACATTATAGAATGCTTAAATATATGGCTTTCAATGAAATAGTTACAATCAATGCAAAGTTTGTTTTTGCTCTCCTGTAAAATTTGGAAAATGTGACTTACGCCCCTTGTGCTCCAAGGGGTATGTTCTATTACGCCCCTTGTGCTCCAAACCCTCGATAATACAGGTTTTGCAAACCGTACGTTCCGTTAGCGCGGACAAGTCGCTTATGTGGAGCTAGCGAATCGATCACTTCTACAGGAAAGAATTACCTATTTAATCTCCGCCTTTTTATTAGCCACAACAATTTCTAAAGGGGGATGAAATTATGTCAAGGTAGTGCAGAGAAATCATTTGTAAACCGGTAGAGCTTCTGCGTTTCGCATTGCTTTCATGGTAGCACCAGAGAGCTTGCTCAGACATTTGTGAAGTATCCTGCTGATCCCGGTCATGGATAAGTGAAGCGATCACTAACTGTGGAGGCTACAATCGGGCAACGTTATGATGAAACTGCCACATTGATGCTTACCGAAGTAACACAAGCATACGATCAGAATTACTGCATATAAGTTAACCAGGGGCATTTTTAATTAGCAGAGCACGCAAACTAACGTGCAGTAGCTGGTAACCGAGCGGTCATAACCACAGAGACAAACCCTTGCAATACAGGTTTTACAGACAGCAAGTTCTGTTACTGTGAATAGTTGTACCAAGCATCCAAATTACAAACAAGTATTAAAAGTTAGCTTCAAATGAGGTGTATGTTCACACACCTTCTGTAGAATTTCCCCTGATAGCACTCTTGCATATTTAGGACACAAACATTAGCAACAGTAACTTGGCTACGTTAGCCGCTGTGCTACAGCCACAATCAACTGGCTATCACGTCAGGTTGGCTTATGCAGTAGAAGCAACTTACAGCTTCTGTGTCTGTGAGTCACGGACAGTCGCGACCGATACTGGCTTTATCTTCAGATATTTTACCAAGCCTGCCTTTGAGGCCAGCTGTTAGTGCTAACTATCGCTAGCGGTCCTGCTAGCCACCCGTAACACGTTAGCTTCACTTACATTATTTGCTGTTATATCGTTACTTACAGCGTGTGGCTCCGAGCGCTTGATCGATGCAGCTGCTTCAGGATTGAGAAGCAGCTGAAACGCTTATCCTGTGTCGAATTATCCTTTATTGATAAAGCTGTCCTTGGTGAAATGCTGAGCACAATCAGCTAACGTTCCTTTTGGCCGTGGCTTTTTGCTGCCAGTAAACAAAAAAAGCTACCCACTGATTTCTGGTGGCATCGTCTTTTGGAAGAAAAATCGTTGTTTTTCTTCGTGTCCAAAAGTAAACAGACAAGCAGCTTTGGGAGAGATACTGACAAAATTGCACCTCAAATGATCTGCGGTTCTTCTTTTGTATTTCCAAAAGTGAAGATGCTTCGAAGGCATAGTATGATCTGCCGTTGTTAGTGCCTGCTAGAATAGTTTCCGGTGTGGGCAGGTCCAGCGCCATGATTGGCTCTGGCTAGGTCTGTACTAATTGGACGGCACAACCTGACGTCAGGTTTTACCCAGATCTCGTGAAGATCTCGGGAGGAGCTGTTCAGAGAGGAAATCACGCTCACGAAATCACGTTCTTGGATTACGGCAAAACCCCTGCATCTTATGTTTAGAAACTTTTCAGAGGTTGAGCATGGACAACCAACATTATAACATTACTAATACGTATTAAAAGAAGGATCAGCATAATAGGTCCCCTTTAATTGACGCGTTTTCCAATTATCATAATTGGCAACTGAAGACAGTTTCTCTCCATATGCGATCTAACAGCGATGAAATTATGGGCTAAATTCACTACAGAAAAATAATTTACTTATTAATAAGCCAATGCTTCGCTTGATTGAAATGGTCCGTGTTCCAATGAAACGCGGACTTTCATTCTCGGTATTGTGTGGGTTGATAAAAAAAAAAAGTGGCACTCGGCAGTTCAATAGGCTATAAAAAGCGTGCGGCTCCAGCTATTTGCGTGAGTCGACAGGTATGCAATTTTGAATAACGTTGATTTAAATACAGCAAATACGCATCCAGATGAATGATTGTCGTCTTACCTAATCGGGGAGAACAAGCAGCACCCGATAAATGTGGAGTGCTCTTGGAGTGAACCTCCTGTTAATTGTGAAAATGACTGAGAACAGGTCAGGACTAATAATTGTTTTAAACGGATGTTTTGTGCAACCCAATTCTCTGTTCTTGTTCCACCACTGTGCTGAATTTAGCTCATGATTTAATCGCTGTTAGATCGCATATGGAGAGAAACAGTGTCTTCAGTTGCAAATTACGATAATTGGAAAAAGCGTCAATAAAGTAAAATGATTGGGAACTAGCCAGGACTAATTGTTGTCATAAAGTGACGTGTCTGCACCCCCCACTAGCTCGCCCGGCGGAGATGTATAAAGTCTGGGTCATTGTAAACAAGAAAAACCACTGCATCCTGACCGTGAACTGCACCTGCATGGCTGGGTATGTAATTTAGAATAATATAACATTACAAATTAATCTTAGCTTGCCTTGTACTTGTTGTATAGCCTACATTTGCTTTTTTCCCCCTCTCATATCACCATCTTTTTGAGCTGCTGTAACGATGAAATTTCCCCATTGTGGGATCAATGAAAGTTCATCTTATCTTTCCATTGCTACGTAGCCTTGTCTTCAGTCACTGTCGTTTTTGTAGTAAAAATTTCACAACTCATTTGCTGCAATTATACTGCTGTGCCTGCGGGCATATCTAGCTTCATCACCATTCAAACCAATGAGTCTAACATCTTATATTGCTCAAAATTAATGCCAATGTTTTTTTTTCTCTCAGCATGGGGTCATGCTGTAGGCACGTCTGTTTGCATTGAAAGGGGTACGATTTGATGGCATTCTGCAAAACTTGCGCATTTTTCGTTATTCTTATTGAAACTGTGCAACCAACAGTACAACAAGACATGATTGCAGCTCTTCCTGCTCTTTCTGCAGTCGACATGCGCAGTAGAGCGGGGTGACGTATGTAGTGACGTAGACTGATAATCCCTCAATAGGTTACTTTCTTATGAAATGAAAATAAAGGTAAAATTATGGTAAATGTCACTGGCAGACGGCGATCACTCGTGACACCTGTGGCCAGAAGAAGGTTTGCTTGGAGACTCCAGCGAGTTGTGATCCCAGCAGCGATGATACTTGCCTCTTCATCTCGGCTGCTGCCGCCTCTGACAACAAAGGACCGAACTTTGAGCTGCGTGGGGATTCCGAGGGTTACATCGTCTTTCTTTTGTCAGACGATAAGACGCGGGTACGCACCCTCAACAGTACATACCGAACCCTAACCTTATCCCAACCCTAGCCTTAACCACTAACCCTAAAATAGCTCAATTTCTTTCATGGGGACCTGACAATGTCCCCATAAGGAAAAAGAAATCTGGAATTCCGTGTCTTATGGGGACATTTTGTCCCCACAAGGGTAGGTAAACACGGACCATGCAGAAACACACACGCACACACACACAAGCATGTATTACAGGGGTCACCAACTCCGTTCCTGGAGGGCTATCATCCTGTAGGTTTCTGCTCTAACTCCTGTTCAGCACACCTGATTCAACTAATTAGCTACTTAACAAGATCTCTAGCTGGGCAATTGAGTGGCAAATTAGTTGAATCAGGTGTGCCGAATTGGAGATAGAGCAGAAACCTAGAGGATGGTAGCCCTCCAGGAACAGAGTTGGTGACCCCTGATGTATTACTTAAATCCACTCGCACAGAGACAATACATACACAGGCATTGTAGTTATGAGAGCTTGTGGTTCTCTCTAATGTTGTAACAGCCCTCTTATTCTCTGCAGGGAAATGACAATGCCTTTGTCTGTGCAAACTACAACGGGAGCAATTTCTTCTTCACCGCAACCTTTGACAATGGATCACTTACTCTGACTAACAAGGTAAGTTTTAGCATTACACCCTGACAAACAGTACCAGGCACAGCCAGTATCAGCACAGATTATGACCAGAACCGTACATTTGATATTTCTAAGTGGAGCACGGCCTTTGTGCCTTTGTATAGTTGACGTTCTTGTCATTGTTTGGCGTGTTTCAGACTAAAGTCAAAAATGTCCTCGTCGCATCCAAAAAAAATGTGGTCCGATGCACCTTCACTGTTTTGAAAACATCGTATACATCAAAATATGAAAAACCCTTCTACATCTTTGTCGGCAACGGCTCATTCACCAACAGTAAGAACTGAACCTTATAACTCGCCCACTCTATTAATTTAGTCAAAACCACTGACTCACTATATTGCCCAAATTATTTACCTGCCCTCTTCACCAGCAACAGTACTGAGCTCATCTGAGTCCTACAACACATCTACCAAAGAATAGATAGGGGTAACAGTCAGAATGTCCCAGGATTCCAGTTGGTCTTGTTCCATTATGTATTTCCCCAGGATTCTGAAGTAATGACTTATGTTTCTGCTGCAGGAGTCCTTGGAGATCCTGAAATTATGCTCACGAGCAACAGCAGTGTGATCCCGGCCAACAGTGGCAGTGATACGACTGTCACAGAAATCCCCGTGGAAGAACTTACTGTAAGCCTCATACTGTAATCCTTACCGCTGGTTTTCTTCGATGTTTTCTTCGATGGAGGTTTAATAAAGCATTGGTCTTGCCCAGAATTTCATTTGAAAGCTACAAAAAGCAATATTAAGTGCACTTTTTCAGCAAAATTGCACCTTGCAATGAAAGAGACATCATTTCTAGGTCTTTTTGCACTTTTTTTATAAGTTACTTCCAACCTGCTGTTGTGACCTGTTTTTTGTTTACTAAATTTCTTTGCCGGCCCCATAATAAGCTCCTCCTCTGACCCTCACATCACCCCTCCCCCCCACAGCACAGGACTCACAGAAAACTTGTTAATTCACCTGGATGGGTGTGATCATGCAGGTTGTAGCAGTACACTTCGTAGCTCATGCTCTAGGTAGTTTTGCTCTCGTCAGCAAGCGTTTCCTGGCTAACACATAAATGAGTGAACCTATGCAGAAATCAGACAGATCTAGCGATCGGTACACAAGTAAAATTCGGCAAACGGAAACATTAGAGGAAGATTACCACTTGTTTGAAGAGTAACTTGGCTAGATATCTACTGCTGGCTGAAGTAGCCTGGCATCTTCTGGCATTGCTGGCTAGCGAGCTCCTATTTCAAAGTGCTAATCTAACTTGCTGGTAAACAAATGGAATAACCAGAATTCAAATAATTATTTTGTCAAGTTTAAGGCATGGATCTTGTGCTTCACATGAACTTGTTAGACATGGACTCCTGCCAGGTAGCATACATATTTAACTCTTATTCAATTCTTTAACTTTAAATGTAACTGGATGTGGATGGTAGCTGGCACACTGACTTTCCCACTCTGAATCAGCCCGTGGTTATGTCATGTTGGTCAATTCGAGAATTTATCAACAGCAAAAATCTAAGGTTATCGTTATGAATTTGGGCAGCAGCATTGTCTTGAGGGAGGTTGTTTGACTGTTAACTGAATAGTTGCTGGTTCAAGTACCCAGTGCGGCTTAGAACTCTGACCTGATCTGGAAAGACGTAGTTATTCTGCTGTTGGGCCCTTAAGCAAGGCCCTCAGCCCCAAAATTACTGCAGAGACTCTCTCCGTCCCTCCTCATTTGCAACTGTTCAATCTGGAATTACTCCTGGGGCATCCTTGAAAAAGAAAAATGTTCTCGATCGAATTTCCCTGTTTGAGAAATGGGGAAAAAAAATTTTATCACCAAAAAACTAAAATAATCATCACAGTTTGAATTAAAAGTAGGTGTTAGGTCTCTAGTATGTTTGATCTTGGGGAAAAGGCAAAAATTAGGTTAATAAACAAATTTTAAGATAACGGTTTTGCAGTCTTACCCAAATGTAACAAGTCCCATGCAAGCCAAAGAGCGCATGCATCAAGCAGTCTGTATGATGGAGGGCGCAAGGCATCACCCCCGAAAGGTGTTTATTTATGCTCACAGAACCATTTAGAGTGCAGAAATTGCTTTGTGTAACTTTAACCATGTGGGTTTGCTAATCAGCACAACTATTTATCCAGGAGGGAGAGCTGATTGATGAAGTCTGACGGTTGACTTAATGGGCAGTATGAACAGATGGCATTGCTTTAATTATCAGGCCCCGGCACATTCCACCTGTGTTCTCTCTGCCGGCTCAGAGGACATGCATCATCACATGGCCTTCTCACTCTGTTTTTTCTTTAAAAATTAAGTCAACAATACATTGATGGAGGAATGTAATTGACAGACGGCCATCACTGTGATTTGCCATGCAACACAAAGTATTGCGATGAGGTTCCAGCGGACTGCGACCCCAGCGGTACGGGTGAATGCCTGTTCATTTCTGCCAGCACCTCCACCACCACTAAGACTTCTGGTACCAAAGTGAACTTTGAGATGAGCGGATTCTCTCTGGGCTACATCGCCATGATTCTGTCCACCGATTTGACAGAGGTAGGCACCTCCAGCTTTCTCTATACATCAATACATCAAAAACAAGTGAACTCTCGATCACTTTCTAATGAGGTCTGCCTCACTGCCAACACACTCCCTCTCTCTGAAACACAACAGTGCACTCTAACAAACTGCAGCTTTTAAGATTCTTTAGTATGTGACACGTGTGAAAAACCCTCTTTGCCCATGCAGGGAGGAAACGATACAACCTTCGTCTGTGCCCAGAGTAATAACGCCATCCAATTCTTCACCGTGACCCTCGACAATGGAAGACTAACCAGGACTCATGAGGTGAGCATCATTACAGAGACTAACCAACAGGCATCACCAGCTCAGAGCCACTTAGCGGTGTATCTACGATCTTTGTAGTGAGTGAGCCATGGATTTTAGTCCAACATTTGTTGAAATAACTGGAGTCTTCCTGTGTTTCAGTCTGAAAAGATCAGCAAAGTCCTGGGCTCCCTCACAGAAAATGTGATCCAATGTACCTTCTCAGCTCAGGAACTGAATTCCACTACCAGCACAAGGAGAATAACTAATGACACATCCTTTGCAGTCTTTGCCGCCAATGGAGCCATCGTCAACGGTGTGCACCAACCCTCATGACTGACTCACTCTATTCAGCTTCTCACCCAAGCCACGTAATCCGCCATGCAGGTCACTCAAGGACCCACTCTCCCCACCAACCAAGCACTGATGCACATGCACTCTTCTTACCAACAAAGCCACAGAGCCTCTCACATGATCAGTCAAACCACAGACCCACGCGCCTGACAGACCAAATCACAGACCCCCAGACATGATCAGTCAAACCACAGACCCACGCACCTGACAGACCAAATCACATACCCCCAGACATGATCAGTCAAACCACAGACCCACGCACCTGTGAGACCAAATCACAGACCCCCAGACATGATCAGTCAAACCACAGACCCACGCGCCTGACAGACCAAATCACAGACCCCCAGACATGATCAGTCAAACCACAGACCCACACACCTGAGAGACCAAATCACAGACCCCCAGACATGATCAGCCAAACCACAGGCTCACGCACCTGACAGACCAAATCACAGACCCTCAGACATGATCAGCCAAACCACAGACCCACGCACCTGACAGACCAAATCACAGACCCCCAGACATGATCAGTCAAACCACTGACCCACGCACCTGACAGACCAAATCACAGAGCCCCAGACATGATCAGTCAAACCACAGACCCACGCACCTGACAGACCAAATCACAGACCCCCAGACATGATCAGTCAAACCACAGATCCACGCACCTGTGAGACCAAATCATAGACCTCCAGACATGATCAGTCAAACCACAGACCCACGTGCCTGACAGACCAAATCACAGACCCCCAGACATGATCAGTCAAACCACAGACCCACGCACCTGAGAGACCAAATCACAGACCCCCAGACATGATCAGCCAAACCACAGGCTCACGCACCTGACAGACCAAATCACAGACCCTCAGACATGATCAGCCAAACCACAGACCCACGCACCTGACAGACCAAATCACAGACCCCCAGACATGATCAGTCAAACCACAGACCCACACGCCTGACAGACCAAATCACAGACCCCCAGACATGATCAGTCAAACCACAGACCCACGCGCCTGACAGACCAAATCACAGACCCCCAGACATGATCAGTCAAACCACGGACCCACGCGCCTGACAGACCAAATCACAGACCCCCAGACATGATCGGTCAAACCACAGACCCACGCACCTGACAGACCAAATCACAGACCCCCAGACATGAGAGACCAAATCACAGACCCCCAGACATGATCACAGGCCCACGCACCTGACAGACCAAATCACAGACCCCCAGACATGATCAGCCAAACCACAGGCCCACTTGCCCGACCAGCCAAACTACAGGTCCCCTCACCTGATCAGCCAAACCACTGGCCCGCTCACTTGGCCAAACAAACCACAGACCCACTGACCTGATCAGCCAAACCGCAGGCCCACTCACCTGACCAACCAAACCACAGACCCACTCATGTAATCAGCCAAACCACTGAATACATCCCAATGCTATTCATCCAAACATAGCTCAGATGGACTTTGTTTGTGCAAGGTTTTCTTTAAAGTGTATGATTTATGTTTTTGCTGCAGGAATCCTGGGGGAGCCCAATATTCTCCTGCGCAGCAATGGCACTGTGAACCTAGCAGACTTCACCAGCAATGGCAGTGCTGGCCTGCACCCTGCATCCCTGGGTATCAACTACACTGCGCTACAACTCCATTACACCCTCATGAACACCCTTCGCTTTCCTTCAAGCTAACAGTGCTGTGAAATAATATTTGACTCCCTTTTGATTTCTTCTATTTTTGCTGTCTTGTCATATTTAAAGGTTTCAGATCATCCAACTAATTTTAATATGAATCAAAGACGACTTGAGTAACATGCAGCTTTTAAATGAGAATTTCATTTATTAATGATAAAAGAGCTACTGAAATCCTATATTAACCATGTGAAAAAATAGTTGTTCCCCCCTAAGCTAATTATCAGTTGTGCTGCTCTTGGCAGCAACCACTGAAATCAAACGTTTGTGATAACTGCCAATAGGTCTTTGACATTGCTGTGGAGGACTTTCGGCATACTCCTCTCTGCAGAATTGTTTACATTCAGGCACATGAACTGCCTAATCCCGCCATGCAACAGTATCTCCATCACATTCACGTCAGGACTTTGCCTGGCCCACTCCAAAACCTTCATTTTGTTTATTTTGAGCCATTCTGAGGTAAACTTGCTACTGTGTTGTAGATCATTGTTCTGCAGCATACCCTAACTGCACTTGAGCTTTAGGTCACAAATTAATGGCCAGACATTCTCCCACAGGATTTTATGGTAGAAAGCAGAATTCATGTCTGTCAATTACAGCAAGTTGACAGGTTCTGAAACAGCAAATCTGCCCCAAACTATCACACTCCCACCAACGTGTTTGACTACTGGTGTGATGTTCTTACTGTGGAAGGCTGCGTTAGCTTTACACTAGATGTAACAGGACTAATGTCATCAAAAAAGTTCCAGATTTGACTCAGCAGTCCACATGGTATCAATATACTTTTTGGCAAATGGGAGATGAGCCTTTGTGCTCTTTTTGGTCAGCAGTGGTTTCTGCCTTACAGCTCTCCCGTGGCATTTGTGCCATGTCTCTTTCTTATTGTGGAATCAGGCACACTGTCCTGAACTGAGGCAAGTGAGGCCTGCAGTTCTTAAGATGTCAGTCTGGGTTCTTTTGTGACCTCCTGGATGAGTCGTCGATGCGCTCTTGGAGTAATTTTGGTAGGCCGGCCACTCCTGGGAAGGTTCACCACTGCTCCAAGTTTTCTTCATTTATAAACAATGGCTCACATCATGATCCGCTGGAGTCCCAGATCCTTCGCAGTGACTTTTAACCGTTTCCAGACTGATAGAAGTCAACGGCTTTGTTTCTTATCTGTTCTTGAATTTCATTTCATTGCGGTGTCACATGCTGCTTCTTTGCCTGTTTAACATTGCCAGACAGGTTCTATGTAGTTGATGTTCAGGTTCAACAGGGCTGGCAGTGATCATGTTTGACTGTGGCCTGTGAAATTGAACCCAGGTAGCAATTAAGTATTTTTGCTCGGTTGATTTAGTTACTATGGAAGCAATTACTTTTTCACGTTGGGCCACGCAGGGTTGGACAGCCTTTGCCACCATGAAATGATCATTTAAAAATTGCACATTGTGTTTACTCGGGCGATCTTTGTCTGTGAAAACTATCTTACAAAATCTGAAACATTTCATTATGACAAAAATCAAAAATAGAAGAAATCAGTAGGGGGTAAAACACCTTTTCACAGCACTGTAAAACCAACACTTGCTCTTTATATGACCGTCACTCCAAGCCTCGTCCAGTTACTTATTTTCTCCCTCATTGAATTATCACTCCTTTACTAAGAAATCAATGTCTGCCATCTTTAATGACATACCAACACAGTTAATGTTCCTTGAGGAAGCTAGAAGCCAGGCGGTAACAGGGTCCCAGATAATTCTTGAGCAAAGAAACATGGGGCCAGCAGAAGTCTTGCGAAAGCCTTTTATCAGAATGCGTTAACATAAATGATTGACCCCCGAATCCATCTCCACTCATCTGCCAAGTAATGATTCATGCAGCGTCAAACTCATACTTGAAAGACCAAGAATATTCTGTTTTTCCATTAGCCTCCTTGAACCCTTGACCCCTCACTCTTGCTTCAGTAAATAATATCAGTGAGTAATAAAAAGGACACTGACAAACTCACATGATTTCTTCCCACAGGTTGAAAGTTATTCTCCCAAAAAAAAGTTTTTACATTTTTTTAAATCTTGTTCGATCTCATTCACTAATTCATGGCTGTATCCGAAAGCATCTCTGTTACAGTCCTTTTGTGAAAAGAGCTATTCTAATGAAGTTTAATTAAATTTAAAGAAGTATTCCACCATTGGAAAGAATGGTCTCATAAAACTCTGTATATGCAGTAGACAGACGAATACATTTTTGAAATTGGTGTCGCATGACCTGAGAAAAAAGAAAAAGGGCAGTGGTATTTTATTTTGCTCAAACGGTAGAAAACCTTCAATAACCAGAATCCACTAGGCCCGTTGCTTTCTTAAGCTACTACTATGAACAGCTGGTCATAGCTACTAACATTTGGCTAAACTTTACTAGCATCGCAAGGTACCAAGATAGTTTAGATCTCATACATAAAAACTTGTATCCCATGATTTCATAGGGGCTGGCTTTTCTCGATCCGTGAAGGGGGGCAGACAAAAAATACAGAAATACAATTTGTATTTCAATCAGGCGCGAGAAACTGTCTGCTAGATGACGTGAAACGCTTCATCTGGCGGACAATTACTGGCAAATAAGCAGAAAATTCTCAGTCCAGGCAACATTGAAGAAAGACAAACATTGTTCATTTACACACCCAAACCAAATCATAATTATATAAAGCCAGTTGAGAATCAGTGAGGTATCCCTTTAATTTAATAATCAGTCTTTCTTCTCTCGCCCCTCAGCTCTCCTGGTCCTGCTCAGTCTCCTGATCTCCCGTCTGGTTTAAGGAGCCGTCAGAAACTGCATCTACACCTGACCCCCCCCGAATTACACTCATTTGGAGGAAGGAACCAATCAGCACTGAGCCAAATGAAGCATTTCCTGATATTTATGTTCTTCGATGCATATTAGTGAGTGTGTTTGTACAGTAGGCTTATGCATTTGTGCGTATGTACATTCGTTGCAAATGAGGCCAACTGGTCCAAGCGTAGCCAGCCGTTATGGTTCACTTAGTATGGCACTATACAGACCAGACAAGTATGCTACCTGATAGCCTGGCGCACCACTTTTCGTAAAAATGTTACATCTTTTTACTATAGCAATTACAATCATGCCCCACTTGCAGTTTATCAAGTAATAACTTCACTAATCCTGTATTTACCATGATAACTTCATGTAATCATTGCCCATCACCTTGGAAAAACCATCATCTACCAAATTCGTGTGAAGTATTTTCATCTGATGTATCCTTACATTTCTATCTTCACAATAAACAATCTTGTACTTTTGTACGACTTATTTCAAGCAAGTTGTCATTCTTAGAATGTACAGAAACAATCCTTACCCTCTGAATTGGTCAGCTCTAAAACACTACAGCGGCCTTGAGCCAACCACCTGTGTCTGCTGTATCTAAACTAATGCCAACAACATAGTGTGGTGGCCCTCAATCACCATGGAGTCACCTCACACCGGTTATAGCTACATCATAGGTTTCATGTTTTGCGGACACCCAAGAAAGTCTAAGAAAAAATTTTAGAGTGTAAACTGTGGTAGAAGGAGGCACTCTTCTCCTCCCCCTTACCCATCATTCTGTCTGTCCCTGGCTATTCATCCAATCCACTCCCATTGTTAAGTTCTGAATGTCCCTCCAACCCCCCTCTGTTGATCATTCATTGGTTTTCCCTGCCATTTGTCCTTTTGTATCCAATCAGTTCAATCTTTACTGTGAAGAACAGCCCACCTTGTTTGAGCATAAATCTCTGGGCCTCCATCTTTAGGGCTTCTTGCCACGCTGGTACCAGACAGAGCCACAGATTTCAGCGGTTGGTTTTCATTTGTATTATTCAACTACTCGTTCAAAATCCGTACAATAAATTTAATAAAAGACTTTTGGCTTCAATTACTCGGCTTCTACGACAAAACCCAGCAAGTTCTGACACTAAGCACTTCATTCTCTTGGTCATGTTGAGACATGAAAATTTGCATACTGTCATGGAGTCAGTGTGAAATTTGTCCATCGACTTACATCGGGAAGAGACGTAATGCTAATTTCACCACAATCTGTACATATCCACAGTTTAAATGAATGATAAAACCGTGAAAAGGTATCATGTCAAGCTCCCTAGGGAGGCACAGAGCATTTTTTCTTTTAAAAGGGAAGGGCCACCTTCACACAAAATCTATTTTAAATGAAAGATTGACTCATTAGGAGTGCAGACATTATGCCTTGGATTTTTTTGTGATTTTTCCATTAAGTAGTACAGCGTTTCAAATCACGAAAATGTGACAAAATTATCAAAGGACTGGAGGTACCCATCTTTTCATCCCTCAAAACATTTTAACCAATGAGAGGCTGGGGAATGCTTTGGCAGTCATGGGACAGTAAATTTGAAGAAACATAGTTTAACAATAGTCTGCATTCCCACTTTTTCTGAGCTTTTTTGTCTGCTTAAGTTGGCTATTGCACAAGTTAGTGCTCCCCCTCCCTCTCTGTGATGGTTGTCTGGCAACAGGAGATTCCTTGATGATCCATTTTTTGTCACTGTTAGTGTCATTTCTGCAGTGTATACATGAGTGAAATGTCAGTTGTCCTTATTTATTATATTGAACAGATATTTACATTTTCGCAGGTATTGCTGTACTTAGCTATATGTCCCTCCATTGATAGTTCTGGGATGTGGGAAGTTTGCCACAGATCTGCTCATTACACACTGCTCGCATGTTCAGCAAACTAATTTGTCTACCTTATGGGGTTAGCCCAGGAGGCATTATTCGTCTACTACGCATGCGCAGTGAATTACTATACACTACAATCATCTTTGCTTGGTTATATAAAGCATTTGTTGCATTGGTGTATACGATTCTTCACAGAACATTAAAGCATCGTTGTGTTCAGCTGTTGGGTGGCTCACAGTAAGGCAGAAACTGCGAGGCAGTGAGATCATTTACTTGTTGCCGTTAAAGAGCTGAGGACCTCCGATGTTGCTGTTAACAGGAAAATGGCAATTTCTGCAAGTGTTCTGATTCAGATGTTTCAATATTATATTTGTTCGTTAGCAAGATTTCGAGAAAACCACAGCCTCAATTTATTCCAAATCTGGCCAAAAGTTGGGCCATCACCCAGAAAAGATCCCATTAAATTTTGGAATGAATTGGGTCTAGATCAAAGGTCACTGAAATGTTAAAATCACATTTTGCTCATACCTCTGTCAAAAATGGTTAGATTTATATCAAACTAATTCCGAAAGTTTCATTTTTCAACATGTAAAATATAATCCTATCCATTGCCATATTGAAAAGTGCATAGTTTCAAAGATAGGTTGGGGTGAAAGTTCAGAGGAGTCAAGGCCTTTCATCTGAATTGCCTAATTTACACAATTTCTCCAAAACTACTGGAGACAGCAACTTGATTACTATTAAACACATAAAGGAAATCATACATAAAATGACACCATAACCTTTGACCTAGATTGACCTTGAAAAGTCAAATGAAAGGTGACAAGATTTCTGAAGGCTATATCTCAAAAACTACTGCATGTAGCCACTTAGTTACAATTAATTACATATACAAGCTCATATATAGCATGCAAAATTAGATGACCTTTAACTTTGAGTCACCTTGAAAGGTCAAACCCAAGCGCATATGAACCCAAAAAGTGGATTAACTCAATCAAGTGCAAAAATCTGTGCGAAAAGCGGGATTTTTCATGCCTGGGACTGCATCTTATTCATTTATTTGTTTGTTAGCAAGATTACGAGAGAACCCCTGGCAAAATTCGTACCAAATATGGCCAGAAGTTGAGCAATGACTCAGAATAGATCCCATTAATTTTGGAATGAATTGGGTCAAAGTCAAGGTCATGGAACAGCTAATATATGTGCGAGGGGCAGGGTTTGTTGTGCCTAGCATCGGTTGTTATTCAGTGCAGCTTTGTTTTAACATAATAATAATAATAATTAGTGGCGTAGCCAGAACTGCCGACAAATACTCATGGCCGTAACCACCATCGAGGACACCGAGGTCCGGACCTCGGTTAATTGTCCCTGCATTTTTGTTTTTTTCCCCCACCTATTTTTCCCCTCACTGTGCTCGTTTATTCAGCAAATCGTTTTTGTGTGTGTGTGTGTGTGTGTGTGTGAGAGAGAGAGAGAGAGAGATCCCGCATCCTCATAGTGCTTGTGTAGGCTATCACGTCACCGTGCGTTTTAACCCTTTGAGGCCTAATGCAAAAATCCCAGCAGAGAATCATGCTGCCATGTTTACCATAGTAACATGTATTTGGGCTGAAGCACAGCTTCTCAGCTTTCAGGAACAGTTGGTATTGCGCAAAACTTACAGTAATTACGGTACTTTCAAAATTGGCGCATATCTGTGTCGGCAACGACATCGTTCTTAAAATGCGCGCATGCTGTCCCGGTTAAATGGGTTAAATACCACGGCTTTCGCTGCGAATGCGCAGCAGCGCAGGTTGAGGTAAACGGATAAACTCATTCGCGAGTCTTGCGAGAGAGAGTTCAATTGTATCATTGTTGAGCAATGACTTAGAATAGATCCCATTAATTTTGGAATGAATTGGGTCAAAGTCAAGGTCATGGAACAGCTAATATATGTGCGAGGGGCAGGGTTTGTTGTGCCTAGCATCGGTTGTTATTCAGTGCAGCTTTTTTTTAACATAATAATAATAATAATAATAATTAGTGGCGTAGCCAGAACTGCAAAACGTGTACGCATGGAACATCCCTTTACAGCAGTTATTACTCCTGACTCGCTCTAAGTCCTTTTCCTTTATTATTTTCTTTATTATTTCCTTTCTTGATGCGATCTAAGGGCGACTCAATAATAAGCTTAATTTGGTTCAGAAAAATCATTTTCTCTTAAGTAGGTATTCGCTTTACAAAAGGTAAACTGCTCTGGAACTTCTGCACCATCTTTTTTCGCACAGCGCCCCGTGGGACACCTTGGGAAATGGGAGCAGAGTGTGATTTGTGCTTGCCAGTGGAGATAAAATTCTGTCTGTCGGTGAGGTAAGATCTGAACCAGCTTAAAGCAGTGTCACACATACCCAAATGTGGCTGGAGGTGAGAAAGAAGAATATTACGATTGACCATATCTAAGGCAGCACTGAGATCAAGAGGAAACAGGATAGAAAGGAATCCCGAATCAGCTGAGAGGAGGATGTCATTGACAACTCTGCGGAGGGCAGTTTCTGTGCTGTGATTTGATCTGAAACCGAAGTGGAAAGGTTCACACAGGTTGTTTTTAAGCATGTGAACCTGCAATTGGGGGGCCACTATTTTCTCTAAAACTTTGGATAGAAAGGGACGGTGTGGGACAGGCCTGTAATTACTGAGGACTGTGGGATGAAGAGAGGGTTTTTAAAGAATTGGGATGACCATGGCATACTTCAGTGACAGAGGACCTTGTCCAGAAGTAAGAGCAGATTACAATGTTGGAAGGAGACAGAAAGAGCAGGGAGACAGGCTTTAATCAGGGCCGTAACTACCATTGAGGACACCGAGGTCATGTCCTGGGTATTTTTTCTCAGTGCAAAGAAGGTGATAACTGCCGACAAATACTCATGGCCGTAACCACCATCGAGGACACCGAGGTCCGGACCTCGGTTAATTGTCCCTGCATTTTTGTTTTTTTCCCCCACCTATTTTTCCCCTCACTGTGCTCGTTTATTCAGCAAATCGTTTGTGTGTGTGTGTGTGTGTGTGTGTGTGTGTGTGTGAGAGAGAGAGAGAGAGAGATCCCGCATCCTCATAGTGCTTGTGTAGGCTATCACGTCACCGTGCGTTTTAACCCTTTGAGGCCTAATGCAAAAATCCCAGCAGAGAATCATGCTGCCATGTTTACCATAGTAACATGTATTTGGGCTGAAGCACAGCTTCTCAGCTTTCAGGAACAGTTGGTATTGCGCAAAACTTACAGTAATTACGGTACTTTCAAAATTGTGCGCATATCTGTGTCGGCAACGACACGTTCTTAAAATGCGCGCATGCTGTCCCGGTTAAATGGGTTAAATACCACGGCTTTCGCTGCGAATGCGCAGCAGCGCAGGTTGAGGTAAACGGATAAACTCATTCGCGAGTCTTGCGAGAGAGAGTTCAATTGTATCATTGTTGTGAAGGGAGACCATATGCTATCCAGAGACTGACCCAAAATGCGCAGAACACTGAGGCAGACAAAACTGTTATTTTCGAAGCCGACCAAAGAGCAGGCAAAGAGGAGCACTGTAAAAAAAAAAAAAAAAAAGTCTCAACTGAAAAAAGTTAGTGTGCAGGCGGCCATAAAATTTTAAGCTTGTTGAACTTGAGATGATAACTTGAGGTAATATTCAACTTATAATCTCAAATTCAGTTGACTTGAAATTTTAAGGCAGCCCTTACACTAACTTTTTTCAGTTGAGACAACTTTTTTTTTTTTTTTTTTTTTTTTTACAGTGAGGCAGGGCTGTTTTTAATGCCGGCTCGAGTGAGATTTTCTCCGGGGGATGCATGATAGGCTACTCCCGTTTTCAAAGGTGCATTACAGTACTTAAGTGGGCTAGTTTTTTTTTTTTTTTTAGGATTTGTGCTTCACTAAGATTTTTTTTAAACCGGGACTTTTACTCTACTACATTTAAAAGATAAAAAGTATACTTTCACTTCGTTACTTTGACACTGGCAACTTAGTTACTCGTTTCACATTAAAATATGAATTTAATTCATCATTTACCTAATTATCTAGATTTGGCTTGTTCGAGAAGGACAGAGGTGCTCGGCAGGGTATCATTAGCTCTTTGTGCAGATGTGTCCGCCAGCGGATATGGAGCTGCAAATTTATGCACGCAGTTACAATATTATATCACTAGATGGCACTCTCGGATCATTTATTGAATATTCACAAGCAAGCCGAACAAGGTTCAGAATTTTTCAGGAGTTGCCTGAATAAAACTCCTCAGCTAAGCATGATGTGCAAACTGCCCAATATACTTGCCCATAGTATCTATCCAGCAGTTGAAAAAATAAATAAAATAAAAAAATCACTTGCTACAGAAATAATCGTTGTCCTCTGCAGCAGGCACTTCAGCTACAGTGAGCCAATGGTATCCCAATCAGTAGTTAAGAAAAATCAGTTTTCTGAAGCAAAAATTAGACATGTTATTGATACTATGTAATTCTACTATTAATTATAGTGGTTTTTAAACTGCCAATAAACTCAAAGACGAAGTATATTAAGGAGAGACTGCCTGTTTGTTTTTTGAATACTGTATCTTTCATTCACCTGAAAATTGATTAAAGAGCACAAGGTGAGAGCAAACAGTGATTGCTTTTCTTCTTACTATGCGTACTATGAAAAATACTTTGTACTTGTACTTGCACTTTTGATACTTAAGTAAATTTTTTCACAATATACTTTTGGTACTTAAGTGCATTTAATGTGAGCTATTTTAGGCCATTTGTTCAAGTAATTTTCTTATGGGTGACTTCATCTTTTACCAAAGTAACTTTCAGTTATGGTACTTTTACTTTTACTTAGCTATTTTTTTCCAGTACTTTATACACCTCTGCCCTTTTTCCACCGTTAGTGAATGAATAATGCTGCTTTCAGAGCGTTGTCGCAGCATCACATAAATAATTCCAGGATAACTGTGTTTTTTTTTTTTCATTGGTTGTTTCCCCAAATATTACCCAGATACAATAGTGCTATTATCTTATCGGCTATTGGGTAGCCCCTTTCCTTTTTTGATTGGCTGGCAGGTGGCAAGCTGCCACCGAGAACTCCAGGGGAGACATGTTTGATTCCTGCAGGTTTCCACAGTTATAGCGGTGCTGCTGCGCATATAGACCAACTTTTGGAAATTGTTTTCGTTTTAATCTTTTTTTTTGCATGAGAAATACTATGTGTGGCGTAAGTGCGTGACATCCGACTGAAATGAGTGACAATCACGCTCATTGTGTGAGACTTCAGAGCTCTGAGGAGGTTAGGTGAGAAACGAAAAAGTTATACAACACATAAGTCCGTTGCTACAGTCCAACTGTTACCACCCGATGTGTTCCTGAAGAGGTTATTGGAAACAAATGTCTTATTAGCAACAAAACAATGTAGTGGTTGGGGGGGGGTTAAGCGCGCATTATTTGACCTCGGTATTTCAAAAATCCTGGTTACGGCCCTGGCTTTAATAAGTGATGTTGGAGCAGGATCCAGCTGTCAAGAGGAGGAATTTAATTTTATGAGTAAACCTTGAACGTGTGGGTCGGTAAGAGTGAAACAAATTAGAGGGGAGACGTGTTTTACGGGCACAGGTGAACAAAGAGCCAGGTGTGGGATGAGACTGTAGTTGTTTATGGATATTTTCAATTTTACTTTGAAAATTCCAAAGAAAATAATTGCACAGAGAGGTGGAGCCAGTTATTGTAGAAGATGGGGGCAGAAAGAGCTTATTGATGGTTTTGAACAGAGTGCTGGGTTTTTTACTTCCTTCGTTGATGATCTTTGATGGATAAGTTGACCTAGCAGCATAAAAAGCATCACTCCAATCGACTTTGTGATTCAAATTTATACCAAGTGCACCTGGCAGTGTGGTCGTAGCTACGCCTGGTCTCATGATGCAAGCCTGTGAATATATAAACACTAATATAAACTCTTACAGCTAAATTAAATTTCAACATAGAGAAAAAAAAAAAAATTATTATCATCTCCAGTACAATCATTTCTGTCTGATGCACACTGAAGCTGAGGGGAGAGCTCATTGATTAATGAAAACAGGACTTGCTCACCACAGTAGTTCTCTCGATGGACTCACTGTTTGAATAAAAGCCCAGTGGGTTTTCACAATCAAGGACTGTCTGTTCTCGTCTGAGTGCCCTTTTGTTATTAATGTTCTCAACATGACCCGCTGACATCGCCAAACAAATTGGAGCTGACGTCAACCAAAGGACAAGAGACAAAATTTTGTCTGTACTTTTAACTGACATACAGTAATTAATTGGCCAGTTGGTTTTTGTTTAACTTTGTTAGAGGTATAAAGAAAACTGAGGCAAGTTGCAGTATTTTTGGAATGGCTAAAATACAAAATAATCCAGTCATATGAAACTAATCATTTCTGTTTTTAAAAAAACTTTACAAACACACTCAGGAGAGAAAGAAAGTACAGTTCTATGGTTTTACATATCAGGACATAATAATAAAATCAGCTGGTCCTAATCAGGCCCAAAAATTATGTAAATCTAACCTCAGGTAGCTGATAAAATGCACCTGATTAATTGATCATCAGCATGTGTGACCACCTCTATAACAGCAGAGGATTTGGGCAGTATACACTGAAAGGCCCTATGACAAGCATATAAAATCTCTTAAAATTACATAAAGCAAATATGTTTTCAACATGCTTCTTACATTTGACATCATTACAATCAAAAACAGTCTTGTCATATTTAATATAATCGACTCTCAAGATCTGCTTTGTACATGTCTATTTCATCTGAGCTAGCCTTATTTCAAGCAACTTTTC
Source organism: Gymnothorax javanicus (assembly GCA_029692085.1). NCBI lineage: Eukaryota > Metazoa > Chordata > Actinopteri > Anguilliformes > Muraenidae > Gymnothorax > Gymnothorax javanicus. The sequence goes on from CM056197.1 coordinate 16,922,779, forward strand.
TTTCAAACCTTCTGACTTCAGTATAGATGCTGTTAACACTGACATCCACAAGAGCACCCACTGGTACATGACCTGAAAATAAGCAATTGTCTATAATGTTACAAGATGAGACACAGTCACTCAGAGCAGAGCTCATGACAAAAATGATCAATTCTAGAATAGCTTCCCATCGCACTTGCATACGTGTAATGGCCGGTAGAGGTAGGAGGCCAGTTGCAGCGACAAGAGGGAAACGAGCAGAACGGACACAAAACAAACACAGAGAATAATACAGACCACCCGAAAGTGCTCGCGCTTCCAAAGGACGTATAATAGTCCAAAACACGGAAGCAAGGCGAGATAGAAAAAAGGGAGAAGAAACTCCAATAATAACGAGAAGATAGAAAGTCAAACAAATCCTGACTGCAGATATCTTCGGCTATAGTGCGTAGCCACAAACAGACACTCTAGCAAAGAGGCGTGGCGAACATCCGGCTTATATAGAGCGCCGCCCCAGTTCAATCAGCCAGCTGGGTAAAGAATCCGATTGAAAAGGAATATGATATCGTCCCGGGACGAGAGCCACAAAGTCCAAAACACACGCACAAACATCCAGAAGGGACGGCCCCAGTCGTTCCCAAAGAACCCCAAGCACGGGACTCCGAAATAAGGGTGGAACCCAAGATATCCCGAGAAGGGACCCAGCACCGCTTCTCAAGACACCAAACCCTCAGGCCAACCTGATAAGCCGGTGCAGCCCTCCATTGATGCACCGCCATGGGGACAAACAAACAGCCAGATGGCTCCCACCAGAACCAGGGTCGGGCCGCAAGCCCTCCTGCACAACAGATTCAGTTTCCCGCTGCATGGGAGCCACAATCTGAGCTGCCGGAATAACCGGCCCAGAAATGGGATCACGGCCCGAGCGGTCATAAATCTGTGACAAGGCGTCAGGCTTGATGTTTTTGGAGCCGGGGCGATAACGTAAAGTCAAAGCGATTGAAAAACAATGCCCTCCGCGCCTGCCGGGAATCACATCGCTTAGTCTACTGGGCACATTGGAGATTCCTGTGATCCATCCAAACCACAAACGGATGCTCAGCCCCTCCAACCAATGGCGCCACTCTTCCAAAGCCAATTTAACAGCTAACAACTCCCTGTCACCAATACTGTAATTCCGTTCAACCGGTGACAATGACCGGGAGAAGTAGGCGCATGGGTGCAACTTATTGTCCCGAAGGGGGCACTGGGACAAAATGGCACCCACCCCGACCTCTAAAGCGTCAACCTCCACCACGAATGGGAGGGAGGGGTCGAGCAAAACAACAAAAGGTTCAGAGCTAAGTCATTTCTTCAACTCCTGAAAAGCAGCCTCCGCTGCTGGAGACCAAGCAAATGATGAGGAGGAATTCCTCTTAGAAAGCGCAATGATGGGGGCAGCCACAGTGCTAAAATTGCGAATAAACCTCCGATAAAAATTAGCAAAGCCCAAAAATCGTTGAAACTCCTTAACATTCTGAGGGGCAGGCCAATTCCTAACCGCTGCCACCTTGTCAGGGAATAGTTTGATCTCACAATTGTAATCACGATGCGGGGGCAAAGACGAAGCTTGTTGTTTGCCAAAATCCTCCTCGAGATCAATATAATCATCTGAAACGTTGGGAGGTAAGCCAAGGTTCAGCGCGGCTCCTACACACCAATCTTGTTCAGAACCCGACGCCTCCCCCATGGGTTGAATTTCGGGGCGACTTGCCAGAATCACACTACAGTGAGACCTACAGTCAGAGCCCCACTGGACGATTGGGTTATTTTGACTGCCCCAAAAGATCTGTGGCCTATGCTTAAGCAGCCACAAATTACCCAAAACCACAGGACAAACCGGGAAATTGATTAAGAAAAAACTAATTTTCCCTGAATGATCACCAAAAGGGATAAACATAGTCAAAAAATCAGAGACCTCGGTTATAAGCCCATCTCCCAACGGTTGCCCATCCAAAGCTTTGATCGAGTGGGAATGTGAGAGAGAGCAAACGGGAATGGAATGTTTTCTAGCCCACTCCGCATCTATAAAACAATCAACAGCCCCTGAATCCAAAAAGGCTTTAACCCATATTCTCCTTTTCCCCATAGTCAACTTTATTGAAATAAGAGTTCGAACGGGAGATTGGGTCTGTCCTTCTAGCGCCCCCCCGCCCCCCACCGCCAGAGGGGCTTCCCGTCTCCCTGTAAGCTTGGGGCAACTTGGACGGATATGTCCCGGTTCGCTACAGTGATGACAAATTATTTGTCTGTGAACAGGCTTACGAGCCCGGTTCTCATATGAGCCATCAACCTGCATGGGCTCACTAGAACTGGGCATTTCAGTGGGCGAAGTTGGGGCTGCATGCGTGTTGTAAGGAACATTAACCCCGTTGCTATCAAGAGCAATGCAGTACGTTTCTTCTTGTTTCGTTAGCGGATGCGATTATCAACTCGCACCGCAGTACAAACCAACGAATCTAAAGAAACGCAAGGCTCTAATGTAGCCAGAGCCTCCTTAACCTCCTCAGCCAAAGCATGAACAAAAACTGTCATAAGAGGTGCTTCTGGCCACCCTGTCTCTGTGGCTAAGGAGCAAAACGAGATAGAAAAATCAGCGACGCTCTCAGCGCCCTGCTTCAAATGTATTAGACGCGTAGCTGCGTCCTGACCATAAACATCCTGGTCAAAAGCATCATTTCTTTCACGAGAGTTTCCACTGAATTTACTACCGGCGATCTAGCTTGAATATGTGGCCCCGCCCAAGTGAGAGCTGTGCCGGTCAACAGTGATAAAATAAACGAAACCAGTGATTTTTCATTCGAGAACCGTGAGGGTTGCGCTTTAAAAAATATTTCACATTGAGCAATGAAATCTTTACATTTTCCTGCCCCGCCTCCATATCTTGGGGGTAACTTGAGTTTAGGCTCTCGGGGAAGGTGTACTGATTGTGCTTGTGAAACACTTTGCGTAATCTGAGCAGACAATACTCTAATACTCTCTGAGAGACTTATTAAAAGGCTTTCCTGTCTCTCCATAGCATTCTCCTGAAGGCGAATTCTCCCTGTCAGCTCCGCCTGCTGACTGTCCCAGCTAGAAAGACCCTGGCCATACGCAGTAAGGACAGACTGCTGATCAGCAACAAAGCGCTCTAGCGTAGCCGGTGCTGGCAACTCCATGTCTGGCTAGAGTGTTCTGTAATGGCCGGTAGAGGTAGGAGGCCAGTTGCAGCGACAAGACGGAAACGAGCAGCACGGACACAAAACAAACACAGAGAACAATACAGACCACCGGAAAGTGCTCGCGCTTCCAAAGGACGTATAATTGTCCGAAACACGGAAGCAAGGCGAGATAGGAAAAAGGGAGAAGAAACTCCAATAATAACGAGAAGATAGAAAGTCAAACAAATCCTGACTACAGATATCTTCGGCTATAGTGCGTAGCTACAAACAGATACTCTAGCAAAGAGGCGTGGCGAACATCTGGCTTGTATAGAGTCCGGGGAAGCGCCGCCCCAGTTCAATCAGCCAGCTGGGTAAAGAATCCGATTGAAAAGGAATACGATATCGTCCCGGGACGAGAGCCACAAAGTCCAAAACACACGCACAAACATCCAGAACCATGACAAGACGTAGTTGTGAGGTACATCAGCATGAGGCAGGTTTATACAGGCTTTCCTATTATACTCTTGCATGAAGTTTTGTAAGGCATATGAGTGCGGGGTATTGCGAGCAAGATCAGTATTCAAATCAGCACCATAAATAACATGAGAGGGGTTATATCTCCAACCCCAATTCCAAAATAGTTGGGACAAAGTGTAAATTGTGAATAAAATCAAAATGCAATGACTTTCAAATCGCACCAGCCAGTATTTTATTCACAATAGAACAGAGATACCATGACAAATGTTGAAACTGAGAAATTTTACAATTTTATCCACAAAATGAGCTCATTTCAAATTTGATGGCTGCTACAGGTCTCAAAAAAGTTGGGACAGGGGCCTGTTTACCATGGTGTGGCATCCCCTCTTCTTTTTAACACAGAGTGGAGGTGTCTGGGCATTGAGGAGACAAGTTTCTTGAGTTTAGCCATTGAGAATTTGATCTCACTCTTGTTCAATACAGGTTTCCAGATGCTGGAGAGTTTTGAGTCTCCTTTGACATGCTTTTCGTTTAATTATGTGCCAAATCTTTTCAATCGGTGAAAGATCAGAACAGCAGGCAGGCCAGTTCAGCACACGGACACGAAGCCATGCTGTTGTTATAGCTGCAGTATGTGGTTTTGCATTGTCCTGCTGAAATACACAAGGCCTTCCCTGGAATAGCTGTCGTCTGGAGGGGAGCATATGTTGCTCTAAAACCTTTATATACCTTTCAGCATTCATGGTGCTTTTTAAAACATGCAAGTGCCCACACCATATGCACTAATGCATCCCCATACCATCAGAGATGCTGGCTTTTGAACTGAACGCTGATAACAGGAGGGGTGGTCTTTCTCCTCTTTTGCCCGGAGGACACGACGCCCATGATGTCCAACAAGAATGTCAAATTTGGACTCGTCTGACCACAGGACACTTTGCTACAGTCCATTTTAAATGAGCCTTGGCCCCGAGAACACGGCGGCGCTTCTAGATCATGCTCAACAATGGCTTCCTTTTTGCATGATAGAGTTTTAGGTGGCATCTATGGATGGCACGGCGGACTGTGTTTACTGAAAGTGGTTTCTTGAAGTATTCATTTAGTAATGTCAATGACAGAATCATGCCGGTGAGTGATGCAGTGGCGTCTGAGGGCCCGAAGATCACGGGCATCCAGTAAAGGTCTTCGGCCTTGTCCCTTACGCACAGAGATTTTTCCAGTTTCTTTGAATTTTTTGATGATGTTATGCAGTGTCGATGATGAGACCTTCAAAGCCTCTGACCATCTTTACTTCTGAGAGACTCAGCCTCTCTAAGACATCCTTTTTATAGCCAATCATGTTACACACCTGATGCCAGTAAACTTAATTACTTGCTAAATGTTCTTTCAGCAGATTCTCTTTTATATTAATTGCTTTCTTAGCCCTTTTCTGCCTGTGTCCCAACTTTTTTGAGACCTGTTGCAACCAGAAAACTTGACATAAGCTCATTTTTTGAATAAAAATGTAAAATGTCTCAGTTTCAATATTTGAAATGTTATCTATGTTCCATTGTAAATAACATATTGGCTCATGTGATCTGAAAGTCATTGCATTTTGATTTTATTCACTATTATTCCAAAAGAAGAAAGTCGATTTAACGTATTTGATGCATTTGTTAATTTCATCAAACCATACATCAATGTCCATTGGCTATCCCATGGAAGGAGGTTGAGCTAGTCGATAGGACTTCGTTCAAATGTTTATATGTCAATGACGATTGCGTGGTTAAAATCTTGTCTCATTCACCAACAGTCAACTTTGTCATTTTCAAACTCGGCAAATATGCTCATTTTGCATATTTGCTTGCGGGGCGTATTTCAGGCTTTAATTTTTTGATGAACTGAGTCGACCTAAGGGTAGCGATGCATATTGGTATTTACCACATGTCCATACAATATAACGGCAGCAACTGTTTTGGAATACCGTATCTGTTAGATGAGAAGAGCGCATCGCAAAGTCCTTAAAAAAATTAAGTGCAAATTTATCTCCCATTTTCAACAATTTTTAAAATAGATATGAAATATTCCTCAGTGCTTCTGATGGTGAAGCCTAAAAGCGAGCAAGGCATAGATGGCGTAGAAAAAAAATCTTGAGATTCTCACTGATGCGCAAGCAGATACTAGCCTCGAAACATTGGACCCAGAGCAAGCAAAATAACAAAATGGGCGTGGTCAGCAAATTTCAATCATGCATATCTTGAAAGCTATTTCACCGTTGTTTCTGAAATTTTGGTAAATCACTATTGGTCCTGAGGGCTATACGCAAAATAAGTTTCATGGAAATCGGAGGGGGTCGGGGGGAAGCTTTGTTCAGTTTGGCGTGGAACGACCCCAATTTGAGGTCGTTTGATTGATTGATGACTGCCATAGTTAACAATTAAACATAAATACACACAATCAGAAGCACTACAGCTCTACTTCCTGAGAACTGCCAGCTACTGTTACCAATCTATTATCATGCTCCTCTCTGTTGACCACTGCCACACTAACAGGGGTATATTTCTTCTCATACCATTTTTACCCCTCGGCCGATTCTGGCCGGAGGGGTATTGTCGTCACCTGCGTGTCTGTCTGTCGTCCGTCGTCTGTCATCCGTCATCCGTCGTCTGTGGTCCATCCATGATTTTGTTCGGGCCAGTACTCAGCAACTAATGATCGCAGCTTCACCAAATTTTGACTGGTAACTCACTATGACCCATAGATGTGCAATGTCAGGTTTTTGGCTGGATTTGACCTTTGACCTTAGCGCTGTGACCTTGACCCTGGAAATCTTCTCCGAGTCAGTACTCGGCAACTAATTATCGCAGCTTCACCAAATTTAGTAGAGTAACTCACTATGACCCATAGATGTGCAAAGTCAGGTTTTTTGCTGGATTTCACCTTTGACCTTAGCGCTGTGACCTTGTCCCTGGAAATCTTGTCCGTGTGACATTGTCCAGGCCAGTACTCAGCAACTAATGATCGCAGCTTCACCAAATTTGGTATGATAACTCACTATGACCCATAGATGTGCAACGTCAGGTTTTTTGCCAGATTTGACCTTTGACCTTAGTGCTGTGACCATGACCCTGGAAATATTGTCCGGGTCAGTACTCGGCAATTAATTCTCACAGCTTCACCAAATTTGGTATGGTAACTCATTATGACCCATAGATGTGCAATGTCAAATTTTTTGCTGGATTTGACCTTTGACCTTAGCTCTGTGACCTTGACCCTGGAAATCTTGTCCAGGTCAGTACTCGGCAACTAATTATCGCAGCTTCACCAAATTTGGTATGATAACTCTCTGTGCCACATGGATGTGCAATGTCATGTTTTTTTGCTGGATTTCACCTTTGACCTTTGTGCTGTGACCTTCAGGCAGGAAATCTTGTACGGGTCAGTACTCAGCAACCACTGATCGCAGCTTCACCAAATTTGGTATGGTAACTCAATGCCACACATAGATGTGCAAGGTCATGTTTTTTGCTGGATTTCACCTTTGACCTAAGCACTGTGAACTTGAGGCAGGAAATCTTGTCCGGGCCGAGGGGTATTCAGCAACGCGTTATGTTCTAACATGCCATCCTTGAGGCCAGAAAGCCAGGTCTTTGATTTTTACTTGTTATGTATGAGTATTTTATGTAAAGCACTGTATATCATTTGTAAATGGAGATTTGTTACGCGCTGTTTTTGCTGCCTTGCTGGTCAGCTATTTATTTTGTTCATCAGCACCCTCTGGTGGTGTGTCTGTAGCAAAACATGATTTGATGTAATATCACTTCTTTGTAATAGACTAGTGCTTTCTAGAAGCTTCTGGCATCTTCCTGCCTGAAGGGGGCGGGGTTACCCAGGAATCCTGTAGATCTTTCCAGAATGTTGCTAGTCTATATAAATGCTGTGATTTTGGTCAGTAGGAGCAGAGTTTTTGTTTTGGCAACAGAGTTACATAGTGGCATTAGAACGTTATTATAGGATTGAACAGTGGATTTTTTTGTAGAAGTTTTTTTTTTAAGTGAAGAATAAATTTGTTTAAGTTGTCATTACTGGTTTTCTTTGTTGTGATTTTCAAGTCATAACAAATTGGAGGCTCCACCGAGATAAACCATTCATTGGATCAACGGTTGGATTTACCAAAGATTAAAGCTGAACTATTATTTTAAATCTTGTGACTATTTGAAAAAAACCAACAATCATGACTTTTGATGTTGAAAGTTTTTTGAAAACTCCAACCCAGGAATCAATTGTGCTGGCAAAGAAGAAGGACTTGCTGCAAATAGCCTCAACCCTTGGATTATCTGATGTGAAATCATCAATGAAGAAACAAGAAATATTGAACATTTTGGTTCAACATTTCATCGATGAAGATATCTTTGGGGAAGAAGCAGCAGAATTGATTAAAGATGTGGAAGTGTCTGCAGCAGAGCTGCAAAGACTTGAGATTCAGCTACGCCAAAAACAACTAGAGCTGGAAGAAAGAAGATTGGAGAAAGAACGGGAAGAAAGAAGGTTGGAAAGAGAACTGGAAGAAAGAAGGATGCACTTGCAGTACGAATTGGAAATGAAGAAAATAGAAGCAGGTATTGTTACAAAAATCTTTTGGACTTTCTGATCATTTTGATGTGGTTAAACACATCAGACTTGTTCCTCCCTTCCTAGAAAATGATGTAGACCAATACTTTACCCATTTTGAAAAAATTGCTGAAAATTTGAAATGGCCAAAAGAGCATGGACAATGATGTTACAAAGTGTTGTTACTGATAAAGCTAGGAAAATCTATAACCAGTTATCTGTCCAACAGTGTTCTGATTATGATTTTGTCAAATCTGCCATTCTGAAGGGTTATGAATTGGTCCCTGAGGCTGACAGGCAAAAATTTAGGAATTCTCGCAAGGAAGCCAGTCAAACTCATGTTGAATTTGGCAGGTTGAAGGAACAGTTGTTTGATCAGTGGTGTAATTCCATGAAAGTTGAGAAAGATTTTGACAGAATGAGGCAACTTATTCTGGTTGAGGAATTCAAAAGGTGTATCCAGCCTGATATCAAGACTTTCCTTGAGGAGAAACAAGCCATTACTTTGCAAGATGTTTCCACTCTAGCTGATAATTATGCACTGACTCATAAGTCCTCTTTTGTCCAAAAATCCTCTTTTTCTAAATTTCAAGGCAAGTCTCAGTCCAAGACTTCTAATAACACTTCTAATGATTCCAAGGCCACTTCTAAGAGGAAACGTTCCAGTGAGAAGCAATCCTCTGATTCTTTACCTTCTGTGTCTTGCCAATACTGCAAAAAGCAATGTCACCTTATTTCTGAGTGTTATGCTCTCAAGAAAAAACAACAATGAGAAGAAACCAAGCCAACTGCTTTCACTAGGAGAGAATCTCTTGTATCAATGGTCAGTTCATCTGATCTTCTACCTTCTGTGTCTGATTCTGTTATGGAGGGTTTTGAGCCATTCATCAGTGATGGTTTTGTTTCACTTTCACATGATTTTTCCTCATCTGCTCCTGTTCGAATTCTAAGGGATACTGGGTCCTCCCAATCTCTTATTCTTTCAGATATTCTGCCTTTTTAGGACAAATCGTCTACTCAGGCTAATGTCCTTATTCAAGGAGTAGAATGTGGTTTTACAAGTGTACCTCTCCATAATGTTCATCTCAAATCAGACTTGATCTCTGGGCCTGTTACTGTTGGTGTTAGGTCTTCTCTTCCTTTCAAAGGTGTTCATTTGCTCCTTGGTAATGATCTTGCTGGGGATAAGGTTGTGCCCTACCCTATTGTAACTGACACTCCTTTGATTGATCAAGAATCTGATTCTATAGAGGAGGAAATTCCAGACCTCTATCCTTCATGTGCAGTTACTCGTTCTATGGCCAAAAAGGTTATTCAAGATGATGCTGACCTGGACTTCAACCTGGCTGACACCTTCATTGGGCAGTCTTTTCATCAGGAACCTTCCAGTCCTGAGATATCTGGGAAATCTTCAGACTTGTCCTTGTCAGGTCATTCTAATGACATTCTGTCTCGGAAACAACTTATTCAGGAGCAACAACAAGCTCGTGATCTAGCGCATCTTCTACCACAGGCTGCAAGTGAACAAGAGGCTACTCAAGTTCCTGTCTGTTTTAACTACAAAAATGGTGTGCTTATGAGAAAGTGGCGTCCACCTGATGTTTCTGCAGATGAAGAGTGGATGATCACCTATCAAATTGTTCTTCCAAAGTCTTATCATCAAGCAACACTTTTTCTGGCCCATGACAATCCTATGTCAGGTCATTTGGGTATCAAGAAGACCCTTCAACGTGTCAGGAACCATTTCTTCTGGCCTTCCATGAGGCCCGATGGACAGGAGTACTGCAAATCCTGTCATACTTGTCAAATGGTTGGGAAGCCGAACCAGAATATTCTAAAGGCTCGACTTAAACCCATTCCCGCTTTTGAAGAACCTTTCAGTTGGATCATCATTGACTGTGTTGGACCATTGCCGAAGACTAGGTCTGGTTGTGAATACCTACTGACTATCATGTGTGCTTCCACTCGGTTTCCTGAGGCAATTCCACTTCGTAATATCAAGGTGAAGACTATCATCAAGGCTCTAACCAAGTTTTTCTGCTTTGTTGGTCTTCCTAAGTCTATTCAGTCTGATCAAGGGTCAAATTTCATGTCTGGCATATTTCAACAAGTTATGTATGAGCTTGGTATTAAACAATACAGGTCATCAGCTTACCATCCTGAGAGTCAAGGTGCTTTGGAGAGGTTCCATCAAACCCTGAAGAACATGATAAGGACCTACTGCCTTGATACAGAGAAAGACTGGGATGAAGTGTCCATCTTCTTCTGTTTGTTGCCCGTGAAGCTGTTCAGGAGTTTCTTGGGTTCAGTCCTTTTTTTTTTTAACTTAATTTTTATTTCAGTTACATATATAATCACATATACAGAATCATATTCATCATATCTACCGTTTTCTCAGGACAAATTTCCAATACAAGGTAATATTAATGACAATTAGGACGCAACAAAAGCACCCACGACTATAATAACAGAAATAATGAGAAATAAATAAATACATGAAAATATTCATAATAAAAAGGAAAAAAGTAAGCTAAAAAAAGGATAAATAAAAAAAATAATAATTTATAGAAAATACAAACTAAAAAAAAATTATAATAAAATTATTAATGATACAGATTGAATTTGAAGTGTATACAGGCATTCCTCAATGTTATAGTATACTCATGACACCGCTCCACCTTTTGATAAATAGGTCTTTTTGGAGTCTTAGAGAGTAAGTTATTTTCTCCATCAGATATATTTCCTTTATTCTCTCAATCCACCCATTGTGTGTTGGAGGGTCCGGCTTCAGCCACCTTACTGTAATGCATTTGATTGCTGTTGTTAATAATATTTGTAGGAGATATTTATTGGCTCTTCCTTCAATGCCTCTTGGTAATAGACCCAGCAGAGCCACTGTTGGGTCGATTGTAATATTCCTACCAAATACTTCTTTGAGTGTTCCAAACACATCCTCCCAGAGTATCTTTAGTTTCGGGCATGACCAAAATATGTGAGTCTGATTGCCAATGTGTGGACCGCAATTTCTCCAGCATTTATTTGAATGTGTAGTGCCGAATTTAGCCATAGTTTCCGGTGACCAGAAGAACCTGATCACTACCTTCCATTTGAATTCCCTCCACACATTCGAGTTAGTTACCAAATGTGCTTCAGTACATATTTCTTCCCACATATCCTGTAATATGTTTAAGTTGGTCTCTTTTTCCCATCTCTCTTTAATTTGTGTTGTATTATTCAAATTCCTATCTAGAAATATTTGATAATAATAGCTTATTCATTTCTTATTCCAATTTCTTGTTTGTACTTTTATCAACAGTTCTTCAATTAGCGTAGGCTTCACCACTCTGACCCATTCTTCATGTTTTAGTAAGAAATCCCTTAACTGTAGGAACCTGAAAAAAATCTGGATTTGGTAGCTTAAATTCCTCCACCAGTTGTGCAAATGATTTAAAGTTGCCATCATCATGAAGTTGATGTACATTGGGTTCAGTCCTTTTGAGCTTGTTTTTGGGCATACAGTCCGTGGACCTCTGAAGCTTCTGAAGGAAAAGCTGCTGGCCGAAGATGATGTCCCAATGAACTTGCTTCAGTATGTCTCTGACTTCCGTAATCGTCTCTCTAAGGCTTGTGACTTTGCTAAGTCTAATCTCAAAGAGGCTCAGGGCAAAATGAAAGCCAGATATGACCTTCATTCCCAAGATAGAAGTTTTAAAACTGGTGACAAAGTCCTTGCGCTTTTGCCAGTTCCTGGAAACCCTCTGAGAGCCCGATATTTTGGCCCTTACACTGTCCCCAAAAAGGTCAGTGATCTAAATTACGTCATTTTAACCCCTGGAAGGAGGAAACAAAAACAAATGTGTCACATCAACATGCTGAAAGAATACATTGACAGAGACACTCAGCAAAAGCCAGTCAATGTGGTAAATACAATTGAACTGGAAAATTCTGAAGAAGATTGTGACTGCCCCTTGGATAATGAACCTGGTCCAGCCAAACTTGAAAATTCAGACATTCTTCAAAATATTGACAGCAAGTTGTCCCACCTGGACCCTTTTCAACAACAACAGCTAAAGCAGCTCATATTTGAATATAGTCGCATGTTCCCTGACATTCCATCAAGGACTGACATGGTTTGCCATGATGTCATCCTACGGAATGGTGCCTGGCCTGTGGAACAGCATCCTTGCAGAGTGGATCCGGAGAGGCAGAAATGCCTTGAACGAGAAGTCAAATACCTGCTTGAAAATGACTTTGTTGAACCAAGTAACAGTGACTGAAGTTCTCCATGCATCCTAGTTCTGAAACCTATTGGAACATATAGAATGGTGACGGACTACAGGAGGGTGAACGCTCTACCAAAAATGGACTCATATCCTATTCCCAGGATTGATGACTGCATTGACGAAGTTGGACAGTCAAAATATGTCACCAAATTTGATCTCCTCAAGGGCTTCTGGCAGATCCCTCGAACGGACAGAGCAAAGGAGATCTCTGCCTTCGTCACACCAGATGGATTATACCAATACAAGGTCATGCCCTTTGGAATGAAAAATTCTCCAGCCACCTTCCAACGTCTGGTAAACAGAGTGATTGCTGGACTACCAGGATGTGAGGCCTATATTGATGACATTATCATCACCAGCGACAGCTTCCAAGAGCACCTCACCTACATCAGAAAATTATTTCAGAGAGTGAGTGATGCCAAGCTGACAATCAACCTCGTTAAAAGTGACTTTTGTAAAGCTACAGTTGTTTACTTAGGCCATATTGTAGGACAGGCAGAAACGGAGCTACAGGGGGGCAAAGACACGTCCCTTTTAGTCCTGGCTAGATCTCAATCATTTTCCTTTATTGACGTCTTTTCCAATTATCGTAATTGGCAACTGAAGACAGGGTCTCTCACCGTATGCTATCTAACAGCGATGAAATCATGGGCTAAATTCAGTGCAGAAAAATAATTTACTTATTAATTGGCCAATGCTTCGCGTGATTGAACTGGTCCGTGTTCCAATGAAACGCGGACTTTCACTCTCGGTATTTCGTGGGTTGATTTAAAAAAAAAAACAGTGGCACTCGGCAGTTAAATAGCCTAGGTTATAAAAAGCGTGCGGCTCAAGCCATTTGCGTGAGAGTCGACAGGTAGGCTATGCAATTTTGAATAACGTAGATTTAAATACAGCAAATACGCGTCCAGATGAATGATTGTCATCTTACCTAATTGGGGAGAACAAACAGCACCTGTTTAAGTGCGGAGCGCACTCAGAGTGAACCTTTTGTTTATCATGAAGATGACTGCGAACAGGTCAGGATTTATAATTGTTTTAAATGACTGTTTTGTGCAACCCAATTCTCTGTTCCTCCACTGTACTGAATTTAACCCGCGATTTAATAGCTGTTAGATCGCATGTAGAGAGAAACCGTGTCTTCAGTCGCCAATTACAATAATTGGAAAATACGTCAATAAAGGAAAATGATTAGCCCCGTGGCTCATCGGTTAAGCGCACCATAAAAAGGTTGTGTCCTTCTAAATAGCGACGTCGATTCCGCTCGGGTCATTTCCTGCATGTCTTCCCCCATTCTTCTCCCAAAAACTTTCCTGTCTCTCTACACTGTATAACTATCAAATAAAGGAAAAATTCCCAAAAAATAATCTTAAAAAAAATAAATAAATAAAGGAAAATGATTGAGATCTAGCCAGGACTAAAAGGGACGTGTCTTCGCCCCCCCTGTAGCTCCGCCACTGAGGACCGGGTCAAGTCAAACCAACTGATGCAAAAGTAAAAGTTATCACTGAATTTCCTGAGCCTACAACTAAAAGACAACTAATGAGATTTCTTGGGATGGCTGGCTACTACAGAAAATTCTGTAAAAATTTCTCTATCATTTCTGAACCTTTGACAAATTTACTGAAGAAAAATGCAAAATTTGTTTGGGATGAAAAATGTCAAAATTCATTTGACCAGCTGAAAGCTATCCTCAAAAATGCACCAGTTCTCTTATCTCCTAATTGCAAAAAGGATTTCAAGTTGGCTGTTGATGCCAGTGATATTGGTGCAGGCGCAGTTTTACTGCAAGGAGACACTGATGGAGTAGATCATCCTGTTTGTTACTTTTCCAAAAAGTTTGATAAACATCAGAAAAACTATTCAACAATTGAAAAAGAATGTTTGGCACTTGTTTTGGCTTTACAACATTTTGAAGTCTATTTGACTTGTTCAGCTACTTCCATCAAGGTCTTCAGTGATCTTAATCCCCTCACATTCTTGCATAAGATCAAAAACAAGAATCAAAGATTACTGAGATGGAGTTTACTTTTGCAAGAGATTGATTTGGATATTTCACACATCAGGGGAGAAGATAATGTTATCCCAGATACACTTTCACGCATGTAATTTTATTTCTTTATTTGATTGTGACAAAATGTAAATTTTTCTTTTCTATTTGATTGTGCAAATTGCACTGGTTGTTATGTATATGATTGTTATAATGATCAATGATACTTTTGTGTAAAGTTCAAGATTATACTGATTATAAAACTGTGTTAATTTTAACAAAAGAAAGCTTTTAGCAAACCTATCTTTCCTTAAAGAGGGGAGGTGTTATGTATGAGTATTTTATGTAAAGCACTGTGTATCATTTGTAAATGGAGATTTGTTACACGCTGTTTTTGCTGCCTAGCTGGTCAGCTATTTATTTTGTTCATCAGCACCCTCTGGTGGTGTGTCTGTAGCAAAACATGATCTGATGTAATATCACTTCTTTGTAATAGACTAGTGCTTTCTAGAAGCTTCAGGCATCTTCCTGCCTGAAGGGGGCGGGGTTACCCAGGAATCCTGTAGATCTTTCCAGAATGTTGCTAGTCTATATAAATGCTGTGATTTTGGTCAGTAGGAGCAGAGTTTTTGTTTTGGCAACAGAGTTACATAGTGGCATTAGAATGTTATTATAGGATTGAACAGTGGATTTTTCTTTTGTATAAGTTTTTTTTTCAGTGAAGAATAAATTTGTTTAAGTTGTCATTACTGGTTTTCTTTGTTGTGATTTTCAAGTCATAACATACTACAACAGCAAGTGAAATTGTCAGTCTAAAAGGGTTGAACCTAGCTGCTTCATCACTAGTCTTTGTCAGACTGCTAGGCTGCACACCTTTATTCTTCATGTAGTCACGGACCTCCTTCACACTCCATCATCTTTGTGCACACTCCAAATGAAAAAGTCTATATCAGGCAGAGGTACCTCCACAGTGACTGCTGTCAGACCTGATGCAACAGTGCCACCTGGTGGCTGACCCAGCCTGGGCCCTGGTTGCCTAACCAGATTCTTCTGACTGGATGCCCTCTCCCTGCATTCACTGTGAGCCTCAATATCTGAGGCCACCAGTTCAGCGAGAGTAGGAAAATCCCTCTGCTGTGTTTTGCTGAGTGCCTGTTTAATCAGCTGGCCATGAAGTTTGCCGTCTGTTCAACTGTCACCTTCTGACAAGTCTGCATCATTTCAGCTTAGATCTCAAACAAAATCTGTTGAAGGGGAATTGGAAGCCTTCCAAGAGATGCAATTCTCTCTCACATACTGAGATCAGAAACTGCCTCTGGACGAACCTTTGGTATCTTGTTCCAGTCCTTAGCCACACATCGCACATCAATGTTTTCTCTTCAAGAACATTCAAGGCCTTCAAGATATCCTCACATATGGCGTCATTCTCACTTATGTTCACCGAATTCTGTCTATTCTGCATTGCTTCTAGCACATTTGGCCTGCTGATAGTCCAGACTTTAATCCGATCGAGCAAATCTGTTGCAACATTGAAAGAATCTCTTTGAAATGAACTTCAAACCATATGGAATAGTTTAGCAAGTGAAGAAATAAAAATAAAGAGATAACTATCCTTTGATTACACCATCTAATCTTTCAGGCAAAGATACTGTTATTTTTTTCTCAAACATTATTTTTGTTCTCCTTACTTATTTTCATCTATTTGATTCAATATTACATGAAATAAATACTTAAATCAGAAACAAAGTTCTCTTCATCTTCATTTTTTAAGTGTATAATCATCTCGGCACATAACCGTCCACCCTACACCTGGTGTAGCTACACCAGACTAACATGTATTACATGTTACATTAGTCTCATGGCTTAAAGCTGGAAAAATTGCCATGCCGGAAAATGAAATTACCAGGGGGGGTCCTAAATTGAGTTGCGACCTAACGTACTTTGTGATAGTAGCCTGTCCGTCATAATACAGAAAGAGGCCCACATAAAATCACAATACAAGAGCTTCTAACACACTGACACTGCCTGACATTTGTTTTATAAAAAACATTCACTAAGGCATGAGCTTTGGCCGATGAGAGGAGTAACCTGATTAATGTTCACGTCAGCGATTTTGCCGACTACTCTGTCCTCTTCCGCCGGCTACTTTCCCAACGAATTTACACATTTTTAGGCGAGTTTCGACACATTTTATCTTGATAAACGCTTTTCAGTTTGACTATTGACTTTCTCTTTGCGACGAATTGAAACATTACTCTAAGCTGCGCTGTGATTACTCAAGAACAATTTCAACATCCAACTAGAACTGCAAGCAGTTATGAAAGGGGGCCAAGCCTCCCCGCGTGACTTGGCTCCCAGGTCTCACGGAGCCCATGGAGTGCAAATAGCTCTATTTCGTTACCAGGAGGTACATTGACTCCATATCATGCTCACCAAATTTCATGCAAATCCGATCAACTTTCATGTCACTTGATGGTTCTCTGTTTATAGCGCCCCCATTGGCCAATTTGGGCCAAATTTGGCACAGAGCCTCTGGTTGACCTCTGAAGCGAGTGAATAGAGTTTGATGTTGATAGCTTTGACTTTGACACTAATATGCAACAGCATGTTTTTTTTCGCTAGCAGAAAAAAATTGTTTATAAGTACCGCATTTTTGGAATAGCAAAATTCTTTTGATAACTTATGATCAGGCAGGTCTGGAGATTGTATGTGCAAAGTTTCGTGCAGATGGAGCTAAAACAGTAGGAGGTCGAAAAAGAAGGTTTTTAATGTGTAGTGACTTAGAAGAGAAATATGCTATGGGAGTGGGCGTGGCTTATGTCAGAAGATGCGACTCTATTTGGGGAACACATGGATATAAAGTTTATGAAGATGTGATTTAAAATGTGGAAGTTGCAAGCCAAAATGCGTTTGCATCCGTTACAGCGCCACCTAGTGGAGTAGACAATTTTTGGTAGGGGTGGTCTTTGTACTATTCTATATATACCCTGTAAATTTCACAGCCCTCAACATAATACTTGAGCTGAAATAAATGTTTGTTGTTTATCTTGTAATAAGCCACGCCCACTTTGACCAGTCATCATTAACTTCAAGATTTGGCCTCAGGAGTGACCCAGCATCATACCTACCAAATTTGGTAAAAATCGATGCTGCCATTTAAGAGATATAAATTTCCCATATTTGCAGTGCCCCTTAGAGGCCAACATTAGCCAAATTTGGCTCATACCCCACAGTCCCATGCCAACCAAGGATCTTAGATTTGGTGTTGTTAGCATTTATTTTGACCGAGATATGCAACTGTTAGCGTTGCTATAGCTAGCTTGAAAATTTATTTGTTAATAATTTGCGCATATTTTGACCGAACAAAATTCTTTTGATAACTTCCGATCAAGTCCAGCTGAAGACTGTACGAGCCAAATTTCACACTGATCGGACAAAACCCCAAGGAGGAGTTCGAAAAAGTACGTTTTCCAGTTTTTGCGATTTTGCGAAAAAAAATTATAGGCGGAAATTGGCGTGGCCCAGCCCAGGTGATTCAGCGCTACTTAGGGAATCTGTGGATATGAGGTTTTTGAATGTGCGACATATGATGTAGCCCAAAACGCGTTGCCCTTGGTTATAGCGCCCCCCGCTGGTGGACATATGTAAATTTTTGCGTCTGAGGTGAGTACGGGGTCTGGACCAACCCTCCAAATTGCACCACCCTCCCTTGTACGGTTTAGCCTGAAGCACCACTTTTATCTACGGAAAAATAAAAAAAAAAAAAAAAATAATAATAATAATAATAATAATAATCCGAACAAAAACAATAGGGTTCCCAGCACCGCTGGTCCTGGGAAGCGCGTATGCTCGCATACGCGTTTGCCAAGCCCCGCGGGCTTGGCCCCCTGATAACATTGCGCGTGTCATATGAACTCCAATAATTCTACTTCCATCCTCTTCGCATAATATTGTTGTATTTTCTGAAAATATTCCAATTTCATTCGGTAGCTGGTCGAAACATGCCGCCCTTAAAGAAGAAGGGGGCGTCTAACGGGCAAACATTGCTGATATCCTTTGTAAAGAAAGGTAATTTCAACGTTAAAAATTGATGAGATTTAATTCTGGTGAAAGGTTGGCCCACGCGCGACGATAAAGTAAACGCCCGTATATTCATTTAGAACACTAGCCTTCTACCATATTGATTCCCCATTGTTAGCCCGAGGACACTCAAAGCCACTATTCGATCATTTCATGTATTTAATTACCAGCTGTTTCGACGAAAGTCTTCAGTATATTGAATCGATTCACAGTGTCCCGAAAACCTGTGTCCAAACGATGGTAAATGTATAGGCTATATTATTAATAGGCCTACGTTGTGGCGGCAATTGTGCTCATGCGTTTTCCCACATCTACTCCGTAACCAAGCATGGATTCATTCATTTGCGAAGACTGGGAAGTATGCCTATCGACTGGTAAATTTGGTCGTAGCTTGCATTCCTGTTCATTTCATCAAAAAAAAGTTATAATGCATTTTTCTTAATGAGGGCATTAAACGACAATTGTCTGTTGAATATTTTGAATCCTGTAGCTCGTGAGATGGCACATATTTAGCTGGGCGAAAGCTGTAATACGCAGTTTTGCACCAATGTTCTCAGTTCGATACGCTCAAGATGTTTCGCATTTTAAATAATTTTTAACCTTTGAGGACATTTTGAGTATTGGAGTGCCATCTTAATATAAATTATACTGCCAAGAAAATGCTGAAACGAGCGCTGTAATTCATGGTAAATTTTTTTGGATTAATTAATTGTCTGGATTAAAGCCATCCTTACAAGATCGCGTGTAGAGTATTATGTTCGTTGTTAGTGTCACCTATCGGTGATCTTTTTTCCCATGAATTATAATTTCTTAATAATTATAGGCTTATATAGCGGTCTTCATTATTCAATTAAGAAAGACTGTTTAGTTGTTACTCAGGCGATCTTTTGCTGTAACCAGTTGAGCGCAATGATGCAAAAAAAAGCGTGAAGCTCCGCGCCTCTGACGGTTTACAGGCCACAGAAGATCCGTCAAAAAATTAGGGGTGTTCAGGTTGAAGAAGTTAACTCTTGTTAAATTAAATGCACAATTTGCCCCGTTTAAATGATGTTGATGTGGGGTCAAATATATTTTGTGCACAATGATGCAACATGTGAATGCGACAATTAACATATTTCAAATTTAGCAAAACCAGTTTATTAGCTTATGTTTGCATTTTTCATGGGACATATGAATAACTCACTTCTTTAGCAGAGCTGACCAGCCCAATAACTGAAGTAAATGATTCTATATATTTTTTCCTTTACCTGATTAAGAAAAAAATATTCCATGAATTAAAATAATTTAATTTGTTTGAGGTGTGTTTCAGGGAGGTTGAATGATAAGCTAATGTTCAAAAATTGTTGTGTGTCATATCTGCGATTTGTTTATTTGGTACAAAGTAAAAAGCTACATAAACATCCTCTGTGTGTGGAGATTCCATAATTTTTGCCAGGGGTTGAGTGCAGTTTTTATTATTGATATTGTTGCAGTTTTCTTGAGGAACTTATTCAAGTTATTCCTTGAATCTCCACGTTGGTATAACAAACAGCCAATTAATCAGTGCCAAAGAAAAAGCCACAGACATTGAAATGAAGACATGTTCATCAATAAGAACTGAAATATTGAAATTAAAGTGTAATTGCAAGCAAATGGTAATTATTTTATACATGTGTTATACGACAGCATAAGATGGGTTACCATTGTATGATAAAGAATAATTATAAAATAGAATAAATGCTTCAAAGAAATAATTGATATGATGTTCAAGTTAATTTATGCTTGCTTATAGTACCAAATGTTAGGGTGTTTATGGCGCTAGTTAGTATTGTGATTGAAGTAGAGGCATGTTGCTTAATTGATAATGGAGATTCAACTTAAAAAAACAAAACTGAAATTTGACCAGAAAATCCTAACATTTTACACTGAAAAATACTTGCATTAGGCCGTCTAAAATGCAGTAGAATGCGCCAAAATGCACCTTTAAAAAAAAAAAAAAAGGACCATCCTACAGGCCGAGTAACGGTGCGGCGCCACATGCAATTCTTAACTGGCTACTTTTTTTAAATTAACCTGCTACTTTCATTTCTTGGGAACACTCTGAAAATCACATTCACATCCCCGGACTGGAAATAAGTCGCGCTCGCTCGTCTCGCCAGTACGAAAGCGTTTAGCATTATGAAAGATGTGTCCAGTACTCATATTTGCTGTTAATCATTTTGCGAGTGTTTCTCTTGTAATAAAATTATTGCCTCAGCGGTTCAGTATTACTCGATCGGGATTTAGCCTTGATTTGCGAAAATCTGTTTCTGCTTTTAAAAGGCGCTAGTGAGCCATAAAAGTACGTGGTAATTAGATTGTTTAAAATAGTATCTTCAGCATATATTCCCTCCCCTTTTTTCCAATTCGAATTGTACAGCTTAAGACGATGTGAATGTTCCTGCTCTGTGGCAAGATGGGAGATCCCGAGTTTTGCTAAGTCGTCATGTAGGCCAATGTCTGCCCAAAATGGCAGAAAAATGGATGGGATGCTAAGAGTTGGGCTGCGTCCCAGCTCTCTGAGGATGTATTATCCTTTCCTATACTTATATGTCCCCCATCTGGATGTTGAGCATGTGAGACAATGAACTGTATATAATTGATATACAGTCCATGCGTAAGACCGACGACTATATCGCGTACGCGCAACAAGTGTCCGCCCAATAGACATCCATTTATCGTAATTAGCCCTGTACTCGCCTGGAAAAAAAAAAAAATGACGTGCTCCGCTCTGCCTCTATTGCCTAGTAACGTGCAATACTCACATGCTATTGGTTTAGAATTACATCAGTTTTATCAGCCTCTAAACAGCGTTTAATGTGATTGGATAAACGGTTACACATCGAAAACTCAGCTCACATTATATTTAAAAAAAAAAAAAAGCCCGATGGGCTCGCGCTGAAAAATCTCCTCACGCCGGAAATCCGGCAGGGTGCCGCAGAACTTTAAGCCCTGTAGTCTGCTTTAGCTGCATTTACACTTTTGGCAGGACTGGTTTGGTCCGGCCTTACATCCGCAGATTTCCGTGGCCGAGTGACTGATGAAATTGCACCATTGGTCAGCTGGCTGATTGCACATTGCTCATTGGCTATTGCTAATTGCACACAATTTCGCACCTAGACCATAAACAATCCAGCCATTTACTAGGTTATGACCTTGTCTAGCTGCCCACATGGAGACACTGCAAAATAATTGTTGTGCATTCATTGTACTAAAAATTTCTCACCAGTAGCACAGATGCACCCCCAAAGAGCCCAACCGTACATATAACGATCACAAAACATCTGGCCTCATCAGAACATATCCAGGCAGGTAAATGTAATTTTCAAGTTTTATTGAAATTTGTTTCTTTTAAACAACTGAAACGACAAATGGACAAAAAAACCCCCAAAAAAACATGTAGCAGTCATATTAAAGTATCAGGGAACATTGTTAAAGTTCAGCTTAAATCATTTCCCCCAAAACAAAGTTCTACCCTTTCAGAGGAGTTTCCTGGCTGATTACTGTATATACAGCAGCACATTGCCACCTGGTGGTAGAGACAGCACCTCCACACTTCACATCCTGTCATCTACAGTAATAACTACTCTATAGTGAAAGATCCAGTCTCAAGGCAATACACTAAACAGAACAAGCTATAAAAAATAAAACAAACGACTCATTTGTGTGAGCGTACAGGTGTGTGTGTGAGCGCGCGTGTATGAGAGAGAGAGTGTGAGAGGTGGTACTGGACACTCAGATAAAAGCAGGGAGAGGAGGGGGTAACAGGGGAAGTGGCCAGACGAAGGAAAAGAACATTAATGCGCGTGCATCTGCGTGGCAGCATCTTCGTTTGTCGCCTACGAGTCCTCGTCACCATTCACGCTGTCACCATCATCCTCGCCCTCTTCCTGCTCTCCGTCCTCCTCATCTTCATTGTCATCCTCCCTCACGCGACTCTTTGCCTGAGGAGTGAAGAAGCCAGGTTGAGTCTCTCACACACACACACACACCCAGCAAAAGCTAATGTGAGTTCTGGAAAACCTCCCCCTTCCGCGGTTCTCACCTCCTCCTCCTCCTCCTCTGCTCCTCTCGCCTCCTCCTCCTCCTCCAGCAGGTCACCCTCCTCCTCGGAGTCGTTCAGCTCCTGGCTGTCCCTCTCCCTCTCCCTCTTCACACTGTCCTCCTTCTTGTTGCCGGAGTGCTGGAGAGCAGTGACTTCACCAGCCTCCGTCTTTAGGCTCTTCCCCTCTGCCAGAGACACACGCATACCGCTGTTTACAGGCTTTTTACATCACATGGCTACGCTGCGTCCCGGCACAGGCCCTGCACTCTACCCCTACAAGACATGGATACTGCCACTAACTCCGGCTTTTACATACCACACCTATACTGCATCACAGTACAGGCCATACGCTCTACCCCGAGAGACATGCATAGACCTGTATCACAGTACAGACACTACACTCTACCCCTGAGAGACATGCATGAACCTGTATCACAGTACAGGCACTACCACTCTACCCCTGAGACACATGCATGTACCTGTATCACAGTACAGGCACTACCACTCTACCCCTGAGACACATGCATGTACTTGTATCACAGTACAGGCACTACCACTCTACCCCTGAGAGACATGCATAGACCTGTATCACAGTACAGGCACTACACTCTACCCCTGAGAGACATGCATATACCTGTATCACAGTACAGGCACTACCACTCTACCCCTGAGACACATGCATATACCTGTATCACAGTACAGGCACTACCACTCTACCCCTGAGAGACATGCATATACCTGTATCACAGTACAGGCACTACACTTTACCCCTGAGAGACATGCATATACCTGTATCACAGTACAGGCACTACACTTTACCCCTGAGACACATGCATATACCTGTATCACAGTACAGGCACTACACTCTACCCCTGAGAGACATGCATATACCTGTATCACAGTACAGGCACTACACTCTACCCCTGAGAGACATGCATATACCTGTATCACCGTACAGGCACTACACTTTACCCCTGAGACACATGCATATACCTGTATCACAGTACAGGCACTACACTTTACCCCTGAGACACATGCATATACCTGTATCACAGTACAGGCAATACACTCTACCCCTGAGAGACACTCCTGTATCCCTGAGGCACTACACATGCATATACCTGTATCACAGACAGGCACTACACTTTACCCCTGAGAGACATGCATATACCTGTATCACAGTACAGGCACTACACTCTACCCCTGAGAGACATGCATATACCTGTATCACAGTACAGGCACTACACTCTACCCCTGAGACACATGCATATACCTGTATCACAGTACAGGCACTACACTCTACCCCTGAGAGACATGCATATACCTGTATCACACATGCACTACACTACCCCTGAGACACATGCATATACCTGTATCACAGTACAGGCACTACACTTACCCCCTGAGAGACATGCATATACCTGTATCACAGTACAGGCACTACACTTTACCCCTGAGACACATGCATATACCTGTATCACAGTACAGGCACTACACTCTACCCCTGAGAGACATGCATATACCTGTATCACAGTACAGGCACTACACTCTACCCCTGAGAGACATGCATATACCTGTATCACAGTACAGGCACTACACTTTACCCCTGAGAGACATGCATATACCTGTATCACAGTACAGGCACTACACTTACCCCTGAGAGACATGCATATACCTGTATCACAGTACAGGCACTACACTCTACCCCTGAGACACATGCATATACCTGTATCACAGTACAGGCACTACACTCTACCCCTGAGAGACATGCATATACCTGTATCACAGTACAGGCACTACACTTTACCCCTGAGACACATGCATATACCTGTATCACAGTACAGGCACTACACTTTACCCCTGAGAGACATGCATATACCTGTATCACCGTACAGGCACTACACTCTACCCCTGAGAGACATGCATATACCTGTATCACAGTACAGGCACTACACTCTACCCCTGAGACACATGCATATACCTGTATCACAGTACAGGCACTACACTTTACCCCTGAGACACATGCATATACCTGTATCACAGTACAGGCACTACACTCTACCCCTGAGACACATGCATATACCTGTATCACAGTACAGGCACTACACTTTACCCCTGAGAGACATGCATATACCTGTATCACAGTACAGGCACTACACTTTACCCCTGAGAGACATGCATATACCTGTATCACCGTACAGGCACTACACTTTACCCCTGAGAGACATGCATATACCTGTATCACAGTAGGCACTACCTCTACCCCTGAGAGACATGCATATACCTGTATCACAGTACAGGCACTACATTTTATCCCTGAGAGACATGCATATACCTGTATCACCGTACAGGCACTACACTCTACCCCTGAGAGACATGCATATACCTGTATCACCGTACAGGCACTACACTTTACCCCTGAGACACATGCATATACCTGTATCACAGTACAGGCACTACACTTTACCCCTGAGAGACATGCATATACCTGTATCACCGTACAGGCACTACACTCTACCCTGAGAGACACATGCATATACCTGTATCACAGTACAGGCACTACATTTTATCCCCTGAGAGACATGCATATACCTGTATCACCATACAGGCACTACATGAGAGACATGCATATACCTGTATCACAGTACAGGCACTACACTCTACCCCTGAGAGACACATGCATATACCTGTATCACAGTACAGGCACTACACTCTACCCCTGAGAGACATGCATATACCTGTATCACAGTACAGGCACTACACTTTACCCCTGAGACACATGCATATACCTGTATCACAGTACAGGCACTACCACTCTACCCCTGAGAGACATGCATATACCTGTATCACAGTACAGGCACTACACTTTACCCCTGAGAGACATGCATATACCTGTATCACCGTACAGGCACTACACTTTACCCCTGAGAGACATGCATATACCTGTATCACCGTACAGGCACTACACTCTACCCCTGAGACACATGCATATACCTGTATCACAGTACAGGCACTACATTTTATCCCTGAGAGACATGCATATACCTGTATCACCATACAGGCACTACACTTTACCCCTGAGAGACATGCATATACCTGTATCACAGTACAGGCACTACACTCTACCCCTGAGAGACATGCATATACCTGTATCACCGCACAGGCACTACACTTTACCCCTGAGAGACATGCATATACCTGTATCACAGTACAGGCACTACACTTTACCCCTGAGACACATGCATATACCTGTATCACAGTACAGGCACTACACTTTACCCCTGAGAGACATGCATATACCTGTATCACAGTACAGGCACTACACTTTACCCCTGAGACACATGCATATACCTGTATTACAGTACAGGCACTACCACTCTACCCCTGAGACATGCATATACCTGTATCACAGTACAGGCACTACACTTTACCCCTGAGAGACATGAATATACCTGTATCACCGTACAGGCACTACACTTTACCCCTGAGAGACATGCATATACCTGTATCACAGTACAGGCACTACACTCTACCCCTGAGACACATGCATATACCTGTATCACAGTACAGGCACTACACTCTACCCCTGAGAGACATGCATATCCCTGTATCACAGTACAGGCACTACACTCTACCCCTGAGACACATGCATATACCTGTATCACAGTACAGGCACTACATTTTATCCCTGAGAGACATGCATATACCTGTATCACCGTACAGGCACTACACTCTACCCCTGAGAGACATGCATATACCTGTATCACCGTACAGGCACTACACTCTACCCCTGAGAGACATGCATATACCTGTATCACCGTACTGGCACTACACTTTACCCCTGAGAGACATGCATATACCTGTATCACAGTACAGGCACTACACTTTACCCCTGAGACACATGCATATACCTGTATCACAGTACAGGCACTACACTCTACCCCTGAGAGACATGCATATACCTGTATCACAGTACAGGCACTACCACTACCCCTGAGACACATGCATATACCTGTATTACAGTACAGGCACTACCACTCTACCCCTGAGAGACATGCATATACCTGTATCACAGTACAGGCACTACACTTTACCCCTGAGAGACATGAATATACCTGTATCACCGTACAGGCACTACACTTTACCCCTGAGAGACATGCATATACCTGTATCACCGTACAGGCACTACACTTTACCCCTGAGACACATGCATATACCTGTATCACAGTACAGGCACTACACTTTACCCCTGAGAGACATGAATATACCTGTATCACCGTACAGGCACTACCACTCTACCCCTGAGAGACATGCATATACCTGTATCACAGTACAGGCACTACACTCTACCCCTGAGACACATGCATATACCTGTATCACAGTACAGGCACTACACTCTACCCCTGAGAGACATGCATATCCCTGTATCACAGTACAGGCACTACACTCTACCCCTGAGACACATGCATATACCTGTATCACAGTACAGGCACTACACTTTACCCCCGGGACACATGCATATACCTGTATCACAGTACTCTATTCCTGAGACACGTGTACACTGCTGTAAGCAGAGGGTTTAACATGGCAAAGCTATACTGCGTCATGTCACAGGCCCTACTCTCAACCTCTGAAACGCTTGCATACCACCATTAATACAGACAAATGCTAGTGCAGATCGCAGCATTTCCAACGATCCCCATCACATCCTGCTGAGTTACAGGGCAATGTGGATAAAATGACACAGATAGATATTTTCCATTTGATGTAATTACGGTGGCTTTAGAAACATGGGGTCCTGGGTTTGAATATACCTCAGAGCACAAGTGTGTCGTAGCTTCAGTGAAGTACTGTAAACAGCAGATAAAAATGTGATTGACATAGTCTTCCAGTATGGGAAAAAAATATTTCTCTTACTTTGAGCTTACTTTAGGGATATTCCAGCAAAAAATAAATTAATAAATTAAAAAAATCAGAGCTTAAGGGGCTAACTCAGCCTGTAAACGCACTGCGTATTCGGTGTGGCCTGGAGACTAGAGCCCTGCTGACAGCATATCATCATCAGAGCAAGGCCCTGAACCCAAATATTCTCCAGAGGTGGGGGCTAACTGGCCACAGCTCACACAAATCTGATGTGGTGTGATGTGCAACTGGGAGCATGACACTGGCATTAGCATGCAGTACTACCTGACTGTGTGATACTGGGCTCAACCGCAAAATATAGCCATGTGCCTCTACCTCAGGGTGAGAGAGAGACAGAGAGAGAGAGACAGAGACAGAGACAGAGACAGAGACAGAGACAGAGACAGAGACAGACGGAGAGACGGGGAGAGATACACCACAGACGTAGCTGCAGCTGTACCTGACTTCTTGCTGTGCTCCTTCTCCATGCGCTCCAGGCTCTCCAGCAGGTAATCCACCTTGTGTTTGATCTGAGTCAGCTCTTTCTTAATGGTCTGCAGATCATCCGCCTTCACTGCATACACAGAGGCACCAAATTTAGCCGTCAACTCCCAACACAGCGGGAGAAAGAACAACATTCAGAAAGTACAGCTTAAAAATAAATCTAAAGCGATTGAGCCTTATGAAAATATTTTCCTGTGGAGCAGAATGAATAAAAATTTCCTAGGTTTTACTCAGTGTGCACAAGAGAAGCAAAACTCCTACCCAATAGTGAAGACAAGACTTTTGGAATTGTTCACTGCGTTAATTTAATTTGACCCTTACTTAACCAGGGAAGTCCCGTTGAGATTGAAATCTTTTTCAAGGGAGCCCTGGGGGTTGAGGTGGGGAGGGAGAGGACAATTTGCATAGCCAATTAGATCAGGGAATGATTAGGTGGCAGGTCGAAAGAGCCAGGTTGGGACTTTAGCCATGACACCGGGGAACTCCCTCCTCTTTTCGAAGAGTGTCATAGGGTCTTAAATGACCACAGTGAGTCAGGACCTCGGTATAACATCTCATCCGAAAGACGGCGTCTCCTTCAGTACAGTGTCCCCGTCACTGCACTGGGGCATTGGGGATTATTCCACCAGAGGGAAGATCGCAACCTACTGGCCCACCAACACCTCTTCCAGCAGCAACTTGGTTTTCCCAGGTGGTCTTTCATCCAAGTACTGACCAAGCCCACACCTGCTTAGCTTCAGCCATGCAGCTGGAGCATATTGAATAGTGGTATGGCTGCTGGCCATAAAATTCTTGGTTTTTGGCAGTGAAGGGAATAAGGTGTCAGTATTACACAGAGACAATAAGCTGCACACTAGTAAACAGCTGCAGTTTATCCAGACTGTACACGCCATGAGCAGGTAGCATGCGATCATTCGGCTGTGCATGAGTAATATGAAATGAGTGGCATGAAAATACAGCTGATTACAAGTAGTATGCAGACAGAGTAAGCTTCAAGTAAGTAGTACGCAGATATCAAAATGTAAGGTTCACACAGATACCAAGACATACGCATTACGCCAATAGAGTAAACTGAATAAATGGTGCGCAGACAGAATAATCTTCGAGTAGGCGGTGCGCAAACAGGAAGATTTACTCTCAACACAGGCCATAAGATGTACGCTTTACACTGACAAAGTGAGCGGAGTTAGAAATGTACAGAGTAAGAATGCAGACGGCTTCATATAGACAGAGTACACGGCCGGTAAGCCTTTTGCAGAAGCGAGTGAGCCGAGAGCAGGCGCTGTAAGCAGATTGCAGAAGCGAGTGAGCCGAGAGCAGGCGTTGTAAGCAGATTGTAGAAGCGAAGTGAGCCGAGAGCAGGCGTTAGGCAGTTTGCAGAAGCCAGTGAGCGAGAGCAGGCGCTGTAAGCAGTTTGCAGAAGCGAGTGAGCGAGAGCAGGCGCTGTAAGCAGACTGCAGCGCGAGTGAGCCGAGAGCAGGCGCTAAGCAGTTTGCAGAAGCGAGTGAGCCGAGAGCAGGCGCTGTAAGCAGTTTGCAGAAGCCAGTGAGCCGAGAGCAGGCGCTGTAAGCAGTTTGCAGAAGCCAGTGAGCCGAGAGCAGGCGCTGTAAGCAGTTTGCAGAAGCCAGTGAGCGAGCAGGCGCTGTAAGCAGTTTGCAGAAGCGAGTGAGCGAGGCAGGCGCTGTAAGCAGTTTGCAGAAGCGAGTGAGCGAGAGCAGGCGCTGTAAGCAGTTAACAGAAGCGAGTGAGCCGAGCAGGCGCTGTAAGCAGTTAGCAGAAGCGAGTGAGCCGAGCAGGCGCTGTAAGCAGTTTGCAGAAGCGCCAGTGAGCGAGAGCAGGCGCTGTAAGCAGTTTGCAGAAGCCAGTGAGCCGAGAGCAGGCGCTGTAAAAGCAGTTTGCAGAAGCGAGTGAGCCGAGAGCAGGCGCTGTAAGCAGTTAGCAGCGCCAGTGAGCCGAGAGCAGCGCTGTAAGCAGTTTGCAGAAGCAGTGAGCCGAGAGCAGGCGCGTAAGCAGTTTGCAGAAGCGAGTGAGCCGAGGCAGGCGTTGTAAGCAGTTGCTGTGTAAGCAGCCAGTGAGCCGAGCAGGCGCTGTAAGCAGTTTGCAGAAGCCAGTGAGCCGAGAGCAGGCGCTTAAGCAGTTTGCAGAAGCGGGTGAGCCGAGCAGGCGCTGTAAGCAGTTTGCAGAAGCGAGTGAGCCGAGCAGGCGCTGTAAGCAGTTGCAGAAGCGAGTGAGCCGAGGCAGGCGCTGTAAGCAGTTTGCAAAGCGAGTGAGCCGAGCCAGGCGCTGTAAAGCAGTTTGCAGAAGCCAGTGAGCGAGCAGGCTGTAACCAGTTTAGCAAGCGAGTGAAGGCGAGGAAAGCAGGCGCTATAAGCAGTTTGCAGAAGCGAGTGAGCGAGAGCAGTTGCAAAAGCTGTAAGCAGTTTAAGCAGTTGCAAACCAGTGAGCGAGAGCAGGCGCTGAGCAGTTTGCAAGCCAGTGAGCGAGCAGGCAGTTTACAGAAGCAGTGAGCGAAGCAGAAGCAGATTGCAGTGAGCCGAGCAGGCGCTGTAAGCAGTTTGCAAAACCAGTGAGCCGAAACAGGCGCTATAAGCAGTTTACGAGCCAGTGAGCGAGAGCAGCGCTGTAAGCAGTTTGCAGAAGCCAGTAATAAGAGACTGCCGAGTGAGCCGAGGCGCAGTGTAAGCAGTTAAACAGAAGCCAGTGAGCGAGCCGCTGTAAGCAGTTTGCAGGCGAGTGAGCGAAACAAGCGCTGTAAGCAGTTAGCAGCCAGTGAGCGAGTGAAGCAGTTTGCAAGCGAAGTGAGCGAGCAAGCGCTGTAAGCAGTTTGCAAGCCCGAAGTGAGCCGAGCAGGCGCGTAAGCAGTTTGCAAGAAAGCGAGTGAGCCGAGGCAAACGCTGTAAGCAGTTTGCAAGCCAGTGAGCCGAGGCAGCTGTAAGCAGTTTAAAGCGAAGCCGAGCAGGCGCTGTAAGCAGTTGCAGAAGCGACAGGCGCTGTTAGCAAGAGTGAGCGAGGCAGGCGCTGTAAGCAGTTTGCAGAAGCCAGTGAGAGAGCAGGCGCTGTAAGCAGTTTGCAGAAGCGAGTGAGCCGAGAGCAGGCGCTGTAAGCAGTTTGCAGAAGCGAGTGAGCCGAGAGCAGGCGCTGTAAGCAGTTTGCAGAAGCGAGTGAGCCGAGAGCAGGCGCTGTAAGCAGTTAGCAGAAGCGAGTGAGCCGAGAGCAGGCGCTGTAAGCAGTTAGCAGAAGTTTAGTGAGCCGAGAGCAGGCGCTGTAAGCAGTTAGCAGAAGCGAGTGAGCCGAGAGCAGGCGCTGTAAGCAGTTAGCAGAAGCGAGTGAGCCGAGAGCAGGCGCTGTAAGCAGTTAGCAGAAGCGAGTGAGCCGAGAGCAGGCGCTGTAAGCAGTTTGCAGAAGCGAGTGAGCGAGAGCAGGCGCTGGCAGTTTGCAGAAGCCGAAAGTGAGCGAGAGCAGGCGCTGTAAGCAGTTTGCAGAAGCGAGTGAGCCGAGAGCAGGCGCTGTAAGCAGTTAGCAGAAGCGAAAGTGAGCCGAGCAGGCGCTAAGAAGCAGTTAGCAGAAGCGAAAAAGCGAGAGCAGGCGCTTGTAAGCAGTTAGCAGAAGCCGAAAGTGAGCCGAGAGCAGGCGCTGTAAGCAGTTTGCAGAAGCGGAAGTGAGCCGAGAGCAGGCGCTGTAAGCAGTTTGCAGAAGCGAGTGAGCCGAGCAGGCGCTGTAAGCAGTTTGCAGAAGCGAAAACGAGCCGAGAGCAGGCGCTGTAAGCAGTTTGCAGAAAGCGAAGTGAGCGAGAGCAGGCGCTATAAGCAGTTTGCAGAAGCGAGTGAGCGAGAGCAGGCGCTGTAAGCAGTTTGCAGAAGCGAGTGAGCGAGAGCAGGCGCTGTAAGCAGTTTGCAAAGCCAGTGAGCGAGAGCAGGCGCTGTAAGCAGTTTGCAGAAGCCAGTGAGCGAGAGCAGGCGCTGTAAGCAGTTTGCAGAAGCCAGTGAGCCGAGCAGGCGCTGTAAGCAGTTTGCAGAACTGAGTGAGCGAGAGCAGGCGCTGCAAGCAGTTTGCAGAAGCCAGTGAGCGAGCAGGCGCTGTAAGCGGTTTTGCAGAAGCCAGTGAGCCGAGAGCAGGAGCGCTGTAAGCAGTTTGCAGAACCGTTGAGCGAGAGAGGCGCTGTAAGCAGTTTGCAAGAAGCCAGTGAGCCGAGCAGTTTGCTGTAAGCAGTTTGCAGAACCAGTGAGCAGGCAGGCAGTTTGCAAGCCAGTGAAGAGCAGTTTTGCAGAAGCCAGTGAGCGAGCAAGCGCTGTAAGCAGTTTGCAGCTGCAGTGAGCGAGCAGGCGCTGTAAGCAGTTTGCAGAAGCGAGTGAGCCGAGCAAGGCGCTGTAAGCAGTTTGCAGAAGCGAGTGAGCCGAGAGCAGGCGCTGTAAGCAGTTTGCAGAAGCGAGTGAGCCGAGAAGGCGCTGTAAGCAGTTTGCAAGCGAGTGAGCCGAGAGCAGGCGCTGTAAGCAGTTTGCAAAGCCCAGTGAGCGCGAGCAGGCGCTGTAAGCAGTTTGCAGAAGCCGAGTGAGCGAGAGCAGGCGCTGTAAGCAGTTAGCAGAAGCGAGTGAGCCGAGAGCAGGCGCTGTAAGCAGTTTGCAAGAAACCAGTGAGCCGAGCAAGGAGCGCTGTAAGCAGTTTGCAGAAGCCAGTGAGCGAGCAGGCGCTGTAAGCAGTTTGCAAAGCCAGTGAGCCGAGCAGGCGCTGTAAGCAGTTTGCAGAAGCGCGAGCAGGCGCTGTAAGCAGTTAGCAGAAGCCAGTGAGCGAGAGCAGGCGCTGTAAGCAGTTAGCAGAAGCTTAGAGTGAGCCGAGAGCAGGCGCCAGTGAAGCCGAGAGCAGGCGCTGTAAGCAGTTAGCAGAAGTTGCAGTTAGCAGAGCCAGTGAGCCGAGAGCAGGCGCTGAGCAGAAGCCAGTGAGACGAGGCAGGCGCTGTAAGCAGTTTGCAGAAGCCAGTGAGCGAGAGCAGGCGCTGTAAGCAGTTTGCAGAAGCGAAGGAGCGAGAGCAGGCGCTGTAAGAAGCTTGTAGAAGCGAAAGTGAGCGAGAGCAGGCGCTAAAGCAGTTTGCAGAAGCAGTGAGCGAGAGCAGGCGCTGTAAGCAGTTAGCAGAAGCGAAAGGAGCGAGAGCAGGCGCTGTAAGCAGTTAGCAGAAGCGAAGTGAGCCGAGAGCAGGCGCTTGTAAGAAGTTAGCAGAAGCGTGAGCGAGAGCAGGCGCTGTAAGTTTGCAGAAGCAGTTTGCAGTTTTGCAAAGCGAGTGAGCGAGAGCAGGCGCTGTAAGCAGTTAGCAGAAGCGAGTGAGACGAGAGCAGGCGCTGTGTCAGTTTCCAGAAGCCAGTGAGTGAGCCGAGAGCAGGTGCAGTAAGCAGTTAGCAGAAGCGCTAGTGAGCCGAGAGCAGGCGCCAGGAGCAGTTTGCAGAAGCAGAAGCGTAGTGAGCGAGAGCAGGCGCTTGTAAGCAGTTTGCAGAAGCGTAGTGAGCGAGAGCAGGCGCTGTAAGCAGTTAGCAGAAGCAGAGTGAGCCGAGAGCAGGCGCTGAGAAGCGAGTGAGCCGAGCAGGCGCTGTAAGCAGTTTGCAGAAGCGAGTGAGCGAGAGCAGGCGCTAAAGCAGTTTGCAGAAGCGAGTGAGCCGAGAGCAGGCGCTGTAAGCAGTTTGCAGAAGCGAGTGAGCCGAGAGCAGGCGCTGTAAGCAGTTTGCAGAAGCGAGTGAGCCGAGAGCAGGCGCTGTAAGCAGTTTGCAGAAGCGAGTGAGCCGAGAGCAGGCGCTGTAAGCAGTTTGCAGAAGCGAGTGAGCCGAGCAGGCGCTGTAAGCAGTTTGCAGAAGCCAGTGAGCCGAGAGCAGGCGCTGTAAGCAGTTTGCAGAAGCCAGTGAGCCGAGAGCAGGCGCTGTAAGCAGTTTGCAGAAGCCAGTGAGCCGAGAGCAGGCGCTGTAAGCAGTTTGCAGAAGCGAGTGAGCCGAGAGCAGGCGCTGTAAGCAGTTTGCAGAAGCGAGTGAGCCGAGAGCAGGCGTTTGCAAGCAGTTTGCAGAAGCGCTGTGAGCCGAGAGCAGGCGCTGTAAGCAGTTTGCAGAAGCGAGTGAGCGAGAGCAGGCGCTGTAAGCAGTTTGCAGAACCGAGTGAGCGAGAGCAGGCGCTGTAAGCAGTTTGCAGAAGCCAGTGAGCGAGAGCAGGCGCTGTAAGCAGTTTGCAGAAGCGAGTGAGCGAGAGCAGGCGCCAGGCAGTTTGCAAAGCGTGAGCGAGAGCAGGCGCTGTAAGCAGTTTGCAGAAGCGAGTGAGCGAGAGCAGGCGCTGTAAGCAGTTTGCAGAAGCGAGTGAGACGAGAGCAGGCGCTGTAAGCAGTTTGCAGAAGCGAGTGAGACGAGAGCAGGCGCTGTAAGCAGTTTGCAGAAGCGAGTGAGCCGAGAGCAGGCGCTGTAAGCAGTTAGCAGAAGCGAGTGAGCCGAGAGCAGGCGCTGTGAGCAGTTTGCAGAAGCGAGTGAGCCGAGAGCAGGCGCTGTAAGCAGTTTGCAGAAGCGAGTGAGCCGAGAGCAGGCGCTGTAAGCAGTTTGCAGAAGCGAGTGAGCTGAGAGCAGGCGCTGCACTGACTTGTGCGAGAGGAGGAGGTCCTCTGGCTGCTCTTGGAGGAGGAGAAGCTGGTCTTGGTGCGCCGGCTGCCTCCCCCGCTCACGCTGACACGCGGCCGCTTGGAGGGGATGACTGCTCGCGAGAGGGGGGGGGGGGGGGCACGCGGGAGGGGTACGAGTACATCCTGCACAAAAAGATTCAAAATTATTCCACCACACCAGCAGAGGGAGCTACATCTCACTTTGCGGAGAAAATCCAGGTCCGGAAGGTAAAGGCAATCCCCAGCATTCCACTCCAACCATGTGGATTTGCCCTTTAGCTCAATTCTGAACCCAGTGGACCGAATCAACCATTGCCTTTCCACACCTGGGGTGCGTTTCCCAAAAGCATAGTTGCTAACTAAGTTAGCAACTTACATAGTTTGTCCATTCATCTTCAATGGGCCCAACTATGCAAGTTAGCATCTGTGATTTCGGGAAATGCACCCTTGTTTGAGATAACCCAGGGTTTCAAAAGCCCAGGGATCAGGAATTTGATTTCAGACCCATAATGCAGGCAAAAGATAACACCCCAGGATACTGGGATAAAAGCCCACTTTTCAAAACCGGGAGTACAGCCATGAGATAACCCCAGGAAACTGCAGTGCAGAGCGATGCGTTAGCCCCAACAAAAAGCTGGTGCAAACCGTCCTTTCGCAGGATGAATAAACACAGGTCAGGACTGATACATTCAGACCCCTGAACTTCTCACCTCAGCCAAACACAACCCTAAATCTAGAAGGGGGCAGACCTGAGTTTCTGAAGAATTCAGGGGACCCATTAGCATCAGGAGCAAAATCCAGGCAGCTTAAGTACAGCCCCAATTCCGAAATAGTTGGGACAAAGTGTAAATTATGAATAAAATCAAAACGCAATGACTTTCAAATCACACCAGCCAGTATTTTATTCACAATAGAACAGAGGTAACAATGTTGAAACTGAGAAATTTTACAATTTTATCCACAAAATGAGCTCATTTCAAATTTGATGGCTGCTACAGGTCTCAAAAAATTTGGGACAGGGGCCTGTTTACCATGGTGTAGCATCCCCTCTTCTTTTTAAACACAGAGTGGAGGCGTCTGGGCATTGAGGAGACAAGTTTCTTGAGTTTAGCCAGTGGAATTTGATCCCACTCTTGATTAATACTGGCTTCCAGCTGCTGGAGAGTTTTGGGTCTCCTTTAACGGACTTTTCCTTTAATTATGCGCCAAATGTTCTCAATGGGTGAAAGATCAGGACTGCAGGCAGGCCAGTTCAGCACACAGACTCTTCTACTACGAAGCCATGCTGGTGTAATAGCTGCAGTATGTGTTTTTGCATTGTCCTGCTGAAATACACAAGGCCTTCCCTGGAATAGCTGTCGTCTGGAGGGGAGCATAGGTTGCTCTAAAACCTTTATATACCTTTCAGCATTCATGGTGCTTTTTAAAACATGCAAGTGTCCCACACCATATGCATTAATGCATCCCCATACCATCAGAGATGCTGGCTTTTGAACTGAACGCTGATAACAGGAGGGGTGGTCTTTCTCCTCTTTAGCCCGGAGGACACAACGCCCATGATTTCCCGCAAGAATGTCAAATTTGGACTCGCCTGACCACAGGACACTTTGCCACAGCTCATTTTAAATGAGCCTTGGCCCACAGAACACTGCGGCACTTCTGGATCATGTTCAACAATGGCTTCCTTTTTGCATGATAGCGTTTTAGGTAGCATCTGTGGATGGCACGGCGGACTGTGTTTACAGACAGTGGTTTCTTGAAGTATTCCTGGGCCCATTTAGTAATGTCAATGACAGAATCATGCCTGTGAGTGATGCAGTGGCGTCCGAGGGCCCGAAGATCACGGGCATCCAGTAAAGGTCTTCGGCTTTGTCCCTTACGCACAGATATTTTTCCAGTTTCTCTGAATCTTTTGATGATGTTATGCACTGTCGATGATGAGACCTCCAAAGGCTTTGCAATTTGACATTGAGGAACATTGTTTTTAAAGTTTCCACAATTTTTTTAAGCAAGCCTTCACAGGTTGGAGAGCCTCTGGCCATCTTTACTTCTGAGAGACTCAGCCTCTCTAAGACATCCCTTTTATAGCCAATCATGTTACACACCTGATGCCAGTTAACTTAATTACTTGCTGAATTTTCTTTCAGCTGATTCTCTTATATATTAATTGCTTTTTCAGCCCTTTTTTTTTTTGCCTGTGTCCCAACTTTGAGACCTGTTGCAGCCAGAAAATTTGAAATAAGCTCATTTTGTGGATAAAATTGTAAAATTTCTCAGTCTCAACATTTGAAATGTTACCTATGTTCTAATGTAAATAACATATTGGCTCATGTGATCTGAAAGTCATTGCATTTTGATTTTATTCACAACTTACACTTCGTCCCAACTATTTCAGATTTGGGGTTGTAGTTCGTACTTCACACCCCACCGTCCCCAGCCGTGAGAATCAGCTGTGACACCAACTAGCGGTTGAAGGAACATGACAGGTCATTGAGACTTCACTGCTGCCCATTACTGTAACCAGTGTTGTCGCTAAGAATTTCGTCAGGCGGGCTATAGGATAACGCAACCGGGTGCAGCAGGTCAGCCCTCGCGTCCGGCGCAGGAAAATTGAAGTGCACAAGAACCCTATTCAATTTCCGTGCAGTCTGTGACATCGAAAATCGCGAAAAGATTCTTATGCCGCCGTAATAAATAACTGCTGTGACCTTCCAGCGTCGCGCGCCCGCTTCCCGCTAAAGTCTCGCATGCATGTATTGCCGCCGATGAACATACCGCGATCCTCCGACCTCGCGAAACGAGCGTAGTTACGCTGTCAGTTTGTCTTTGCTGCGTTATTCTGAAGGCACCTGTGCATTCCATTTCATTTACGCTGTCTTCCGTGTTGATGAACAAGGAAAATCAGATTGGCAATAAAGAATGTTTTATTACTTAGTAACTTAATTGCAACACACATTTTACCGAGTATCTTAATTACAAAAGGTCACTCAAATTACTTGCCAAAATAAAGATTCACGATAACAAAATTAACTGAATTATTCTGCCCTGGCCGCATCGTTTATCCTAAATCATGACTGATCCATCGAAACAAATAAAACAACTATGTATTTTAAATGTAGCAGCAAGTACATTCAAGGAAGTTTGTGGCCGGATCGTTAGAGCCAAAATGTTTCAACAAGTTCGTCCACCCAATCCAATTCAGAGTCCTGGGTAAGACCGGATGCATCCAAATCATCATCTGACATGTCATCAGAAGATTCCGACATTACCTCAGAATCACTTGAGTCGACTTCTGTAATTTTTGTTTGTTTCTTACTTGCATCTGCCTTGCCCAACGTTAGTGGCAACCGTCTTCGTTTTTTGGCGCCCAGCCAAGATTTGCTGGCCTGCGAAATCATTTTTGTGCATTCCGGGGTACCTAATGCTGGGCCATTAATACTAATATGCATTAAGGCTTCAAGCATATCATTTCCAAGACGATTTCTGAGCTTTGATATTATTCGCCGCATTGCACTCACGCCGCGCTCTGGCCAAGCATTTGTCACTGGAATGCACAGAATTGACTGAATGACAGACAGAAGACATGGGAAGTTTGGACCATAAGATGATCTCCGCTTTAAAACTTCTGTCATTAACCATTCTGTAGCGGTTTGAGTTTTCGTTCCCGGGTTTGCAATGCATTCCGGCATTTTAGTTCTCATTTCAAGCATATCATACTTGAATTTACGAAACTCGTCACTTAACCGGGCCCTCTTCCTTTCATCATCATGGAAATAATGTTTACCAATTATTTCAATTTCTCTCTTGCCATATTCTCTGAAGGCTGGGTCATCGCGCTTTGGGCATGCAACGGGATTGAGTAGGGCAAATGCGGAAACAACTGGTTTGATATCATCTGGAAATCTCTTGTCAATGTTGGCCGTCAGTGCCTCAACATACTTTCTCAATAATGTTATACAGTCCTCATCACTACAATCGCGCTTCATTAGTTCGCAACGAAGGTCAAGCCTTCCACCCGTTGCTAGATCCTTTTTCAATTCGATCAGTGGACTTCGTGACTCAGATATTTCGTTCAGAGAATCCTTAGCCGCAAGAAGCACTGGGGAAATGCGACAAAAGTTCAAAGACGATGTCTGGAAGCATTTGCTCACGCTTGATAGAATTGGTAATACATTCTTTAAAATGTACAGACAGGCAAGGAATTTGCGCGACTTAAACCGTTTGACCAAGCCCACAGCTACTGGTTCTCTAAAGTAGTTCCTTAACGTTACCAGCAAAAGGTAATAGTTGACGAATGCGGACTCAACCGATTTGTCTAAAGAGAGCCACCTGGTGGAGACTGCTCTCTTCAATTTGCATATGCCTTTTCTACGTCCAACACCGCGTGCATATGAAATCGAGAAGGAAAGGAGAAATTAGGGGTTTCTGAAAATTGGGAAATTGTTGTTAAAATTTGCCTGTTTTTCTCAGCCGGGCACGCAGGTAATTACAGCCGGGCTTTTCGCCCGGTTCCCGGCTGTTAGCGACAACACTGTGTAACAACATTTTAATTCACCTCTTCCCATTTAAAATAAGATTATACAACTCTCCCAGGCACCAGCCCCAACACACATAACCAAGCACTCAAGATCAGAAACGGGACAAAACGCTGATGCTACACCTACCGGTCATAGTAATCCCTTTGGAAGTCGTAGTCCAGATCGAATGAGGAACTGCTAAGAAAGGGGGAGATGTGGAGAGAGAGAAAGAACGAGTGAGAGAGAGGGTGAGAGTGAATGAGAGAGGGAGAAACGGAGAGTGAGTGACACAGTAACGGTAAAGAAGGCCAGAGAAATGCATTTTTTTTGCGTTAGTTAAACTGATATACCTTTTCATGTCAAACTGCAGTTCCCACTGTGCAAACGGCCTGGAAAAATAAAAGCCACTTGTAGCCTTTTGATCGTTGAAAAGGATAAACCAATCCGCATTTGTGCATTAAAAAGAAAGTCTTCATTAGATATTACAGCAAGACAACATGAAGAATGAGGGGAGATGAGAACATGGTGGGCTCAGAATAGCGCCATCTTGGAAAAATGGGAGAGATGGTAAACAAGCAAATGGGGCAAATCCCACAGTGAGGGTATTGTGGTCCAAATTTTGCTCCACATTCCACCAAGAGCCAAAATTGTGCCTGCATTCACCCACAGAAATCCAGTGAGAGCAAACAGCCGAGGAGCAAGTGAAGATTCGGTCAGGTGAGCATCTCCCCCTACCTGTACATGTCTCCTGCAGAACGCTTGGTGGTCTTTGACCGATGAGGCTTCGGCTCTCCAGCCAGGTTAATATCTGAGAAGCCAGGGAGAAAAGATAGAGTAAATACTAACCTGAGTACTAAAACTGACATTTACCAAGCATCATTCACCCATGTCCGCTGCATGATAGGGATGCACCGATACAGCACTTACATACTCCACTCCTACTCAAAATGCTCCGATACACAAACCGATACCAGCGGTCTTAATGTCACCACAATTTATGGCACCAAGAGAATGGCATAAGAATAACACACAATTTGCAATAAATTTTCTGATAAAACCAACTGTGTGACAATGGCAAGCTCATAAAATGCGGCAAAAACTTGTTAACAAATGCCAACAGCTTTCCGCACAGTGATGCGCACTTCCACACAATCATGAAGCACAAAAACTTAACTTTCAATAGTGGATAAAAATGTTAACGGTGTGGACGTTTTATCAAGTGAGACAAATAACGTAGAATGTAAAAGTTGCTCAGATGCCGAGGAGAGACAAGTTAGTTCATACAACTACTAACCTAATAAAACATTAATTTTCTAAACATCTTGACCAATGCAAGTAAAAGTGTTTGCAAAATCAGCATTGTGGTTACTGTAAAATGTGCTGATGTTTTCTTCCTACATCTGATCGTGATAATCTCACAGGAATATTTTATTGATCTTACCAAAGCTTTTGATCAGGTGGACCATCTACTTTTGAACAAGCTTCATGCTATTGGCCTCTCCGAGCATTCACTGACCTGTTTTAATTCTTATTAGCACAATAGAAAGCAATGCATGGCCCTGAGTGGGTGCAGATCAGATTTATATACTTAGAGGTGTGCCACAAGGTTCTACCTTAGGACCACTCTTTTTTGATTTTTATTAATGATCTCCACACTCATTTTTAAAAATTGTTAAATGCAGTTATATACTGGTGATACCATCATTTATATATTTGGCATTCAGTATGCTCAAAAGGAGCCAATGATCTCACAAAAACGACGGAATCATTGATCAAAAGCAGTATCATACGGCGAAAGCATAATCAGGTGTAATTATGTGCTCAAGAATGAATGTTAGATTCTTCATTTCATATTCATTGGCTCAGAATGCATCTCTGAGAATTTGTGATAGTGAAAAAATTGTGGAAATCCATTGAACGATCTCCAAGTTACAATATATTACATGGTGATAATATCACCCTCTAAAAATATATTTATGTTGCCCTGATACCTTAAGACATTTTTGATGAATGATTTCAGCAATACACATTTCAGTGAGTTTGTATTTTATCATAATTATGAAACCAATAGAATGTGTTTTATGTGCGTTTAATTTATTTTTCAGGTTTACGGAGTGGACATTTCAAGAGAATCTCTGTATAACCCTAATGATTTTCAATTTGTTATATTTTCTCTTTTGCGAAAGTGACACAGAATTATGCTCTGCAAATAACCAATTTGGTGATTAACCAGAATATTATCATATCCTACAAGCCAGGGGTGTAATTAATCAAAACCATTAATTTATCAGTTACAATTACAAAACTAAGCAGTTATGTAACAGAGGTATTTCTGGTATGTTGAAGTGCAGAAATTGAGCGGAGTGTCTGTAGGCCCCCTGTTATTGCACACACTGTCTGGTGTTTATCAAAATGGTTCACAACATTGGACGTACAGATAAGGATACTGTTTAATTACTATAAGATGTCTGTGGACATGGTTACAATTTGAAATATCAGATTACATAATTGAAGTGTCCTTAGGTTCCCTGTAGGGTCCGTAGGCCCCAACATACGCATTCCAACCACAGGACACAAGGTTTAATTATTTATTATAACCTATGTCCTTCATTAATGCATCAAGACATGAAACCAAAATGTTCATAAGCCATAAATACCTACATGTGCATAACAGTACATAAAAGGACGAGTTAAACAAAAACATTGTCAAGTTTGATGTTACAGTTAAAACACTGACTTATGTGCAGATTAGAAGCACCTGACGAACACATTTGTGTTATGTGCCATCTAGCAATTTGTAGTTCTTGAAAGTGATTTGTCAATAAATAAGTAAAAAATTAGTGTTTTCTTAGCTGTTTGTTATTATGACCCTTGTCTGTAGTGTCCGTAGGTACCGCAATATTTCACCTTATTCAATCATCAATATTAACCCATTTAAACCTGGACAGCATGTGCGCATTTCAAGAATGTGTCGTTGCCGACACAGACATGCGCGTAATTTGAAAGTACCGTAATTATTGTAAGTTTTGCGCAATGGAAAAAAATTCCAACTGTTCCTGAAAGCTGAGAAGTTGTGCTTCAGCCCAAATACAGGTTACTATCTGCTGGGATTTTTGCATTTGGCCTTAAAGGGTTAAAAAAAAAAACAACAAAAAAAAAAAAATGATCGAATAAAGGGAAATAAATATGGACCAACAAATAAGACGTGTAGGTACAATATGAAAGTACTTTGTTCAAAATATCAGGCACTTGAATTTCCAGCTTTTGTGCAACATCATTTGTACACCTGTTTTAGCTGACAGCATTCTTGTGAGACATGCACTGCCATCTGGAAAGAGATGGATTGGTCCAGGATTTTCTTTTCAACAAGATAATGACCCGGAATACACTTAACTTGAGCAAGAATAATCTCAGTCGGAGAGAAAGTGACATGCAAGTTATGACTAGGCCTACTAAAACTCCAGACCTTAACCCAATTGAACAAATCTATAGCAACATTGAAAGAATCTCATTGGAATGAACTTCAAACCATATGGAATAGTTTAACAAGTGAGAAAATAAAAATATATGAGAACACTATCCCGGAAAAATTAAATGCTGTAATCAAAGCAAAGGGTGGCCACACTAGATATTGACTTTTCAGACATTTTTGTATTTACTATGCGTCATCTGTTTACTTGTTTTCATCTAATGATCCAATGTTACATGAAATACAGTGGGCTCCAAAATTGCTGGCACCCCTGATGGCAATGCACAAACAATGGGGAAAAAAAAAAACAAAAAAAAACCCAATATCATTATAGAGAAACAGTATACCACCATGTGTGAAATACTTTAATATTTTGATTGAAACAATCAAAATAATAATCATTTAATACAATATAAATTTCAACAAAATCATGGTTTCATAACAATTGGCACCCTTCATTTACTACTTGGTGCAACCACCACTGGCAAAGAGTCTTTTCCTCAATTTTTGACAAGATTGATGCACGCGTGGGACGATTTTGGACCATTCATCTCAGCAGATCCTTTCAAGATCCTTCACATTATAGTGTTTAAATTAACAACTGCCCTCTTCAACTCAGCCCAGAGGTTTTCAATTGGATTGAGGTCTGGCGACTAAGATGGCCACTGCAGAACATTGATTTTGTATTTCTGTGAGAATCTTGAGGTATGCTTTGGGTCATTGTCTTAGTGGAAAGCTCACCTACAGCCAAGTCCCAGCCCTCTGGCGGAGGCAACCAGATTGTCAGCCAAAATATCCTAACACTTGGAGGCATTCCCTACACCATTAATCTTAACAAGTGCCCCTGGACCTCTTGAATTAAAACAGCCCCAAAACACGATTGACCCACTGTCGTATTTCACCTTGGATATGAGGTGCTTCTTGTATACATCTGTTTCGATGCCAAACATGTCACCCGAAACGTGCAATTTAGGTCTCATCTGATCAAAGCACCTTGTTCCAGTCATAATTTAAATCACATTAGGCAAACTCCAAGTGCTTGCTTATATGTCTTCTGGTCAGAAAGGCTTTTTCTGGCGACTCTTCCAAAGGGCCTGTGGTTGTGGAGGTGGTGCCTGATGGTGCTTTTTGAAACCTGGTGACCCCAAGATGCCACCAAGGCCTGTAATTCCTTCATAGAGATTTTTGAGGATTTCGTTGCTTCTCTCACCATCCTCCTCAGTATCTTGGGTGGCAAAATGCTGTTGCGTCCTCTATCGATGTGGTTTTCAACAGTTCCATATCTTTGGAATTTTTTAATTGCCCAGACAGTGCTCAGTGGCATATTCAATCATTCCTGATTCTTCTTGTAGCCATTGCCAGAATTGTGAAGGTATATCACTGTCTGCCTCATTTGAACTGACATTTGTTTTGTTTTCTTCATGGTGCTGGATGACAAAGGGATATTGTGCAGGTGTTACCTCATTGTTATACCCTAGTAGATGAGGAAGCGATGTAATGACTCGATATAGTTCCTTAACACTTAGATAAAACTCAAATAAGTGGGATTTAATACCTGGTTTCATTTTGGTAGATGATATTTACAATTATCTTGAAGGGTGCCATTAATTGTTAAACCTTGATTTGTAGGAATTGGATTTTTTTTTTTTTTTTTTTTTTTTTTAAATCAAAATGATTTTGGTTAGTTCCACTGGAACATTAATATCACACAATATTTCTCACATCATTTAGAGATTCTTTATGAATATAGATTTTTTGGAATTTAGTAAAGTATTGTTTGTGCATTGCCAGTCAGGGGTGCTGGTCATTTTGAAGCCCACTAAATACTTGAATAGTACTTGGTTTCTGATTCATCTTCATTTTGTTGAGTGTATGATCATCACTGTACACTACTGTATTACGGTACTCGGCTTTTGTTCTCGATATCCGCAGATACCCAAGGGGAAGAACCAGGGCTGTACAGTGCGAGCATTTCACTCGCATATGCGCCTAAAAATAGTGTGCGCGAGTAGAAAAAATAAAAAGGGAGCACGCGTGCGTGTACAGATTTCAACCCTTTCATTTGCATTTTGCTCCTAAAATAAATCCATACAAAGTGGATCAAACTAG
The DNA here is from genome assembly GCA_029692085.1 of Gymnothorax javanicus. Lineage (NCBI taxonomy): Eukaryota > Metazoa > Chordata > Actinopteri > Anguilliformes > Muraenidae > Gymnothorax > Gymnothorax javanicus. Next base: position 16,967,537 of record CM056197.1, read on the forward strand.
AAGTTAGGGCTGCGTGATAAATGTGTCGCGGTAATTTTAAGCGCAATAAAAGGAACTTCCTCTATGGTGCAGACAGACGAGCTTGATTACCTTTTCTATGCGACACACCTTTAATTTAGAGGTGAAGTGACATCAGAGGCCATTTGAAATGCTTCCGGAAAGAAAAGTGCGATTTGAAGTCCGCTAATTACCAGCGAGGTTGGACAGCCTCCTTCACCTTGGCATAATTAGCTCACCTTAAATCAATTCCCGTGTACTTTGCCTAACTTGCAGTCAAGCCATTTATTCAGCCAACTGACCAATCAAAACCAAAATCTGGCCAATAATGATTAAGAAGATAATGAGAAGCAGACTAACCGAACCAGGCTACCGTGTTAGATTGAGAGAATGTCAGTAATCTGAATAAATGGCAGACCTCTCAATTCCACCTCTCATCATTGCATTTTGACATATTAAAAAGATTTCTGAAAAATAAAACCAATTTAAGATGGCCCTGGTTTTTAAGCGTTTAAAAATATACGCGAAGTGGAAAACATTTTGTGAAGCATATCAAACGTGAATGTGAGAAATTATTTTCGCATTGCATGCAATAGACAAATGCACCGAATTAATAATTGAACGGGACTAATTTGAAATAAATTCATAGCTCTTGATTTCGGTTACTTTTGAGCGTCTAAATAGCCTACAGTGAAGGTGGAAAACATTTTGTTTAAGCGTATCGAACGTGACATGTAAATTGTTCACGCATTCGCACACAGAGGCCAAATGTGAAACTAGAACTGATGTAGCAAACACATTCAGGAAGCTCTGTCATGTTTCATGGCCATTTAAATTTCAAAATGTGACAAACAAAAATGAAATCTAAATAAATTAGACTACCAACCAACTTAAAATTGTTCATTGAGCGAATCAACTGTTTGATTGCAAACTGAGCAAAGTAAATGGGAAGGGGGTGAAAGCAATTGTCGAGTAGAGGAGGATGATTTTGAAGACCTTAACTTTGCTTAGTTCAGCACGCAATTTGCCTGAATGCGTTTGCTTGATTATTACATTTGGCCATTGTGTGCGAATCTTGTTCAATTATAAAGTAAAAAAAAATTGTTAAAAATTTGCGGCACAGATTTGCCTGAACGTGCTTGCCCAGTCTTCGGTGCATTTGTCCATTGCTTGCAATCCGTAAATAATTGGCAGTTGCTACGGGTACAGCAGTTTTCCGATGCATTTCAATGAAGAGGGGTGCGGCAGTCCCAATTTCAAACCTTGCCCTAACCTAACCCTGACCCCAAACCCTAACCCCTAATCCTTATCCTAATCCCTTCAAATCGACGGCCGTACCCATAAAACTGCTGTATCTCTAGACACTGCGAAAATAAGATCTCTCTCACAATCACGTTTGATGCGCTTCAGTTTTCTACTTCGCGTATATTTTTAGACGCTTAAAAACCAGGGCCATCTTAATATGATTTTATTTTAAAGAAATCTTTAATAATACGTTAGTTTTCCGACGAGAGGTGGAATTCAGAGGTCTGCTATTTATTTAGATTACTGACATTATTTCAATCTAACACGGTAGCCTGGTTCGGTTAGTCTGCTTCTCATCATCTCTTCTAAACCATTATTGGCTAGATTTTGGTTTTGATTGGTCAGTTGGCTGAATAAATGGCTTGATTGCAAGTTAGGTAAAGTAGGCTACACGGGAATTGATCCAAGTCCTGCTGTGGACCGCAAGATGAGCTCAGCCAAGAGTGCCAGGCGACTTGACTACAAAAAGCTGTGGGACAGGGATGTTTTGTGTTTAAATAACCGAGCAGTAGGCCCAATGATGCATTACAATGCACATGCGTGTGTACGTTTGAATGTTAATGAAATTGTGTTATTTAAGAAAATTCATAGTGCTCCTAAATTTTTTCGGTGCTCCTAAATTTTCTCATTTAGGAGCACCTGTGCTCCAAGTGAAAAAGCTAAGTGTACAGCCCTGGGGAGAACTTGAACTTCTACGCTGAAAGAAAGTGGTATTGGTGCATCCCTATTGCATACCCAATGAAATTACCCCAATACTCAAAACTTTCCAGAAATTTCAATTACAGAAACACTTGCAGAATCATGAGCACTTGCCCAACAATGCCCCCCCATTTCTACATTTACCCAACACCTGCCCCGCATCCCTCACCACTTACCCAGCAGCTGCTTCTCAGCTCTCTCCACATATTCAATACCTGCCCCACAGCCCTCAATACTTACCCAAGACCAGCCCCACGGCCCAAACTGCTGACCCAACACCAGCCCTACAGCCCTCTCCACTTACCCAACACCTGCTCCCTCACCACTTGCCCCTGAACTTCCAGTAGTAGCCCAGCTCCTACCAATCAGCTCTTAGCACTTACCCAACACCTGTCCCCACAGGACTAACCCAAAACTGATGCATCAGCTCCAAAAGCTAACTGGACACCAACCCAGCACCAGCCCCGCAGCTCTAAACACTGACCTAATGAATGTCCCCCAAGCACTCAGCATCAACACCAGCCATGAAACTCCTAGCACTTACCCAACACCTGCCCCACGATCATGCGCCCATCCTCCCCGGCGACGGCAGCTCGGGCGTTCCTCTCGTTGGCGTACTGCACGAAGGCGAAGCCCTTGTGCACAGAGCAGCCCACGATCTTGCCATACTTGCTGAAGATGGCCTCCACGTCCGCTTTGGTCACCAGCAGGGTGTTGAGGTTCCCGATGAAGACCCGCGAGTTGAGCGAACGTGGGTCAGTCTTGTTGGTCACGTTACTCGCCATCAGGCTGCTAGTGGTTGGGGACCGACTTAAGGCGGGGTGAGGGTGGGGGGTGGAGGGTGGGGGGGGGTTGGTTGGTGGACCGTTTATGAAGCAATAGGGAGGGGGTATGGAGGAGTGAGAGGAGGGGGTTATGGCTCAGGGGAGGAGGGAGACGGGGAAGAGAAATTGACAAAGAGCGAAAGAATGAATGAGTGATCGACACCAAATACATCGGTACATTTCAAAAGACCCTTCTTCAAACTTCACGACAGAAGCGACAGGTGCGGAAGCAGCACATCAACGCGGGGCAAGATGCATTGTGGGACGTGGCTTTATGAAACACGATCAGGAGATTTTGGGTCACTAGATCGTCCTTCTGAATCATCCTCTCCAAAGTATTAAGCTGCTTGCACACCGGACGCGAAACAAATTTTTCGCACGACAGATTACATTCAAAGTCAATGCAAAGACTTTGTATCGACTTTGAATGTAATCTGTCGGGCGGAAAATTTGTGTCGCTTCCAGTGTGAAAGCGGCTTTACACCAAATTACCTGTGTGCGCGCACGTGTGCAATTGGCCATATTCATAATATTAAGAGTACGAGTGGTGATTCGGGATCAGTTTCCTGTGTTGCAGAGCCAAACCTTCTCCATTGTGAGCTTGTGGACAAAACGCAACGCTTTACAAAAATGTTGCCTGTGTGCTGGCTTGTGTGAAAGACCAGGAGTGCGTTCACAACAAGTGCACAAGACTGTGGGTAGTGGGGCTCTGACAACCTAACCAAATACCAAATGTAAGGGGCTATACAGAGTGGGGGCTACCGATGGGAAGGGGAGGGGGATCCCGCTAAAGTGACGGTTTTGGCAGGACCCGCTAAAGTGACGCTCCAGAGAGGGAATGCTGACGCAGGGCTAATGCATCATTAGGTTTCACAGGCACACAGTTGGCGCCATACAATCTGATCTCAAAACATTTGTCTCTGTACAAATGTCAGTGCATAATGATCAATTCACCTTCAAGTTTGAGCGGTCCAGATAGTTTTCAAATTAAGAACATTTTGGACATTTCAATATAGACAACATGGCGGCAATATAATAACTGGTATAGGGGCAATCGCAAGTTTGTATTTCATAGCAAAACAACTTCAGCAGCCAGCACTGCAATGTTAGTCCACCCAGAAGCTGTGCCCGCTTACTCCATAAAGTTAGAAGTATAACTTCTGGGGTTAACTGTTACTAAAGATGGATGAGGGTAAATATTCAAAGCAATAGACAATGAACAGAAAGACACCGCTTTCCATAACCAAAAGTGAAAAGAAATTTAAATATTTGAAAGCCGCAACAAACCATTAGGGGTGGATAATGATTTGTGCTTGTGCCATTACAACTACAGAGGCAAAGAAACTGATGCCAGTATCAGCAACCATCTTTAGATAAGGCAGTGAGAATGAAAGATGTGGAGAGCATTAAAAATTGTGAAGTCATTATTCAGGGAGAAAAGAAACCCAGGGCTGGATTTGAGCGCCAGATTTGAAGTCATTTGCTCTTTTCAGTCACAATTTCAAACCAGAGTCTCCAGGCCAAGTTACTTTTATGTAAGCCAGGCCATAAAGACAGCATGGTAGCACAACCATAATCAAAGAGAAATGAACGTAAGCCACGTCCCTGCTATCTCCGTGTCATTAACCAGAAATTTGACAGAAGATTTAGAGACAATTTAGAGACAGAAATTGTGTGTTTGACCACCTTACAAAGCCACCGAAGCACCACACTGCTGCTTTGCAGTCTCTTCATGTATGTATCAATTTTAATCAAACTTGTGATTGCTTCCATATCAATCATTAAGGCGAACATTTTATGCGGAACATCTGAAAATACAGATAATACCCTTCAGATAAAAACCTCTCAGCAAATGAGAAAAAAACACTGAAAGAATAACAAATGTAAAACTTTTTTTTTTCATTAAATAAAGTAAGAACAAACAAAGCCTTAAAAATTGCAACAGTTAATTCTTGGAGATTGGAACCACTGCTAAGCACCAGGCCTCACTTTAAATGGGGTGGGACAAATTTCAGAGAGCAGGTCCAGTTTATAAGAGCAGCCCAATTTTAGGAAGCAGGTCTGGTTTCAGGGAGCAGGGATAAATATTCAGAGCAGACTCAAGTTTAAGTGAGGAGATAAATTTTCAGGGATCAATCTTAGATTAAAGAAGCAGGCCTTTTAAGGAGCAGGTCTGGTTTAATAGAGCATGCCTAATTTTAGGACGAATGCCTGGTTTACTAGAGCATGCCTAATTTTAGGAGGCAGGCCTGGTTTAAGGGCGCACGCCCAATTTCAGGAAGTAGGCCTGGTTTAAGAGAGCATGCCTAATTTTAAGATGAATGTCTGGGTAAATAGAGCATGCCTAATTTTAGGAAGTAGGCCTGGTTTAAGAGAGCATGCCTAACTTTAAGACGAATGTCTGGTTTAATAGAGCATGCCTAATTTTAGGAAGTAGGCCTGGTTTAAGAGAGCATGCCTAATTTTAGGAAGTAGGCCTGGTTTAAGAGAGCATGCCAGATTTTAGGAAACATGCCTGGATTAATAGAGCATGCCTACGTTTAGGAAGCATGCCTGGTTTAAGAGAGAATGCCTAATTTTATGCAGTGGGCCTGGTTTAAGGGAGAATAGTTAATTTTAAGAAGTAGACGAAGTTTAAGAGAGCATACCTACTTTTAGGAAGCAGACCTGGTCTAAGAAAGCATGCTTAATTTTAGGAAGGATGCCTGGTTTAAGACAACAAGCCTAATTTTAGTAAGCAGGCCTGGTTAAATGTAGAACAGTTAATTTCATGACATAGGCCAGGTTTAAGGGAGTGTACCTACTTAAAGGAAGCAGGACTGGATAAGGAAGCAGGCCTCATTTTAGAAAGCATAACTAATTTTAGGATGAAGGCCAGGTTTAGGGGAGCATACCCAATTTTGGGAAGTAGACCTGGTTTGATGAAGAATAGTCAATTTTAGGAAGTGGCCTCATTTAAGAGTGCATAATTAAGGTTGCAGGTTTGGGTGTAAGAGAGCATATCCAGTTTTAGAAAGTAGGCCTTGTTTAAGGGAGAATATTTTAGAAAGTGGCGCTGATTTAAGGGAGAATAGTTTATTTTACAAAGTAAGCCTGGTTTAAGGAAGAATGGTTTATTTTAGAAAGTGGCGCTGGTTTAAGGAGACTTATAGTTAAGCAAACATTTTTCCAAGATATTCACTTTTTAAACTAAGAATTATCAAAATAATTCTATTAGAAATTGCAACTTAAAACACTGAGTTTCTGTAGCATCACATCAGTGGTTGCCATGGAATACAGCTGTTTTAATATATAGATACTTAGAGAAACAGTTATTGAAATAACTAAACAGTGTTTGGTTATAATTTCAGCAGTTATGTGATGGAAAAACACATTCCTAATGTCACTAAAGAGCTTTGTTTCCAGGTTTCTATGTTCTAGTATTGATTTTGACCCCTCCCCAAAAATCAATTTTGGCGGGAAACTAATTAAATATACATATTTTGATTTACTCATGTTTAGAGGTACATATTGCAAAAAGTGCTCCGTTCAGACCTAGATCACAAAATGAAGAAAACTGCCAAATATGAAGTTAATTGGATGTACAGTTGCTGAGAAATCCATTTTCTCGTTGAAAATCTATTTTTAGAAAAACGTGATTTTAGTTCAGCAGCAATAATGTGATCGAAGTTTGACAGTAATGTTCTCAGGAGGAATACATTTCGTATTTTGTTTTTAGTGGTTTTTAGGATTTTTTTACCTCCTTAAAAGACACCAGCCTCATAAGTAACTCCCTCTTCTTCAATGTGTTTTTCTTCCCTAGTTTTACGTGCTTGTTGAGCGTCTATTAGTTTCTTTTTTTTCAAGTTCTAGTGTGCGTTTTTCACTGTTTCACACGTTTTTTGTCCATTTCGTGATAGCCTTTCATTGAGTGTGCCCCTGCATTTATGCCAAGTTTCATAAGAATGGAGGCAATTCCTCGTTGGCCATCATTGAAAGTCACCACACTCATAACTGTTCCAGCCTTGAAGACAGTGTTCGTGACAAATGTTTCCTTCGGAACACAACTCCATATTACGGACTTTTTGAAGGACCACTTTATGTTCTTACCTCAAAACTAAAATTTTGAGCCAAAATTGGCATTTTGCTTAGCTATAGGTCCCCTTAAGGGAGAACAGTTTATTTTAGAAAGTAGGCCTGGTTTAAGGAACAATAGTTCATTTTAGAAAGTGGCACTGGTTCAAGGAAGAATAGTTTATTTTAGAAAGTAGGCCTGGTTTAAGGAACAACAGTTTATTTTAGAAAGTGGTGCTGGTTTAAGGGAGAATATTTTATTTTAGAAAGTAGGCCTGGTTTAAAGAAGAATAGTTTATTTTAGAGAGTGGAGCTGGTTTCAGGGAGAATAGTTTATTGAAGGTAGGCCTGGATTAAGGAAGAACAGTTTATTTTAGAAAGTAGGGCTGGTGTAAGGGAGAATAAAAGTTTAGAGAAATTTTAGTTTAAAAGGAATAGGCCTGGTTTATTTTAGGAAAAAAGATTTTTTAGAGAGTGGAGCTGGTTTCAGGGAGAATAGTTTATAATGAAAGTAGGCCTGAATTAAGGAAGAACAGTTTATTTTAGAAAGTAGGGCTGGTGAAAGGGAGAATAGTTTATTTTAGAAAAAATTTAAGGAAGAATGGTTTAGAGGGTGGCGCTGGTTTCAGGGAGAATAGTTTATAATAAAAGTTTGAATTAAAAGAATTTATTTTAAAAGTAGGGCTGGTGAAAGGGAGAATAGTTTATTTTAGAAAACAGGGCTGGTTTAAGGAAGAATGGTTTAGAGGGTGGCGCTGGTTTCAGGGAGAATAGTTTATAATAGAAAGTAGGCCTGAATTAAGGAAGAACGGTTTATTTTAGAAAGTAGGGCTGGTGAAAGGGAGAATAGTTTATTTTAGAAAACAGGGCTGGTTTAAGGAAGAATGGTTTAGAGGGTGGCGCTGGTTTCAGGGAGAATAGTTTATTATAGAAAGTAGGCCTGAATTAAGGAGGAACGGTTTATTTTAGAAAGTAGGGCTGGTGTAAGGGAGAATAGTTTTTTTTAGAAAATAGGCCTGGTTTAAGGAAGAATCGTTTATTTTAGAGAGTGGAGCTGGTTTCAGGGAGAATAGTTTATTGAAGGTAGGCCTGGATTAAGGAAGAACAGTTTATTTTAGGAAATAGGGCTGGTGTAAGGGAGAATTATTTTAGAAAATAGGCCTGGTTTAAGGAGGACTAATTTTTAAAAAGATTATAAAAGATTTTTTAGAGATTGGCGCTGGTTTCAGGGAGAATAGTTCATTATAGAAAGTAGGCCTGGATGAAAGAAGAACAGTGTATTTTAGAAAGTAGGGCTTTTCTAAGGGAGAATAGTTTATTTTAGAAAGTAGGCCTGGTTTAAGGAAGGTTAGTTCATTTTAGAGAGCGGAGCTGGTTTATGGAAGAATAGTTTATTATAGAAAGTGGCACTGATTTAAGGGAGAATAGTTCATTTTAGAGAGTGGTGCTGGTTTCAGGGAGAATAGTTTATTGAAGGTAGGCCTGGATAAAGGAAGAACAGTTTATTTTAGAAAGTAGGGCTGGTGTAAGGGAGAATTATTTTAGAAAATAGGCCTGGTTTAAGGAGGAATAATTTTATAAAGATTATAAAAGATTTTTTAGAGATTGGCGCTGGTTTCAGGGAGAATAGTTTATAATAGAAAGTAGGCCTGAATTAAGGAAGAACGGTTTATTTTAGAAAGTAGGGCTGGTGAAAGGGAGAATAGTTTATTTTAGAAAACAGGGCTGGTTTAAGGAAGAATGGTTTAGAGAGTGGCGCTGGTTTCAGGGAGAATAGTTTATTATAGAAAGTAGGCCTGAATTAAGGAGGAACGGTTTATTTTAGAAAGTAGGGCTGGTGTAAGGGAGAATAGTTTTTAGAAAATAGGCCTGGTTTAAGGAAGAATCGTTTATTTTAGAGAGTGGAGCTGGTTTCAGGGAGAATAGTTTATTGAAGGTAGGCCTGGATTAAGGAAGAACAGTTTATTTTAGAAAGTAGGGCTGGTGTAAGGGAGAATTTTAGAAAATAGGCCTGGTTTAAGGAAGGTTAGTTCATTTTAGAGAGCGGAGCTGGTTTATGGAAGAATAGTTTATTATAGAAAGTGGCACTGATTTAAGGGAGAATAGTTTATTTTAGAGAGTGGTGCTGGTTTCAGGGAGAATAGTTTATTGAAGGTAGGCCTGGATTAAGGAAGAACAGTTTATTTTAGAAAGTAGGGCTGGTGTAAGGGAGAATTATTTTAGAAAATAGGCCTGGTTTAAGGAGGAATAATTTTATAAAGATTATAAAAGATTTTTTAGAGAGTGGTGCTGGTTTCAGGGAGAATAGTTTATTATAGTAAGTAGGGCTGGATTGAGGAAGAATGGTTTATTTTAGAAAGTAGGGCTGGTGTAAGGGAGCACACCTACTTTTCTCGGGCAGGGCTGGATAACGAAGCAGGAGCACTTTTAGGAGGCAGGACTGGTTTGAGAAAGCAAGCCTGGTTTGAGAGAGCAGACTGTGCATTTGGAAGCAGGTCTGGTTTGGCGGGGGGGGTTCACAGTGTCGGACATGAGGTGTACAGCAGGTTCTGAAAGGGGGGGGATACTCAGATACTTGGCTGGTCACGCCGAACAGCAGCGGGACCACAATGGCACAGTGCATCCAGCAAACATCAACAGTGGTTGGGGGGAGAGGGGGGTGTTAATTCGGTCATCACTCACTCCATAGTGTCTGGGCGGCCGTCTGTCTGTGTGTCTGTCCCCTCACTGTGGGCGGGCAGAGTGTGTGTGAGCAGGCGTCCCTCAATGAGACACTACAACTCCCAGCAGCCCCCAGTCCGTTTCGCCTTAACTTCTCCCAACGCAGCTTTCGCCCCCAACGAGTTAAACTGAGGCGACAGAGAACACACCTCAGCAAACCCGCAAGGGGAGCACATTCCTTACAGGGGTTCCTTTGCCCCCACACCCGCCCCTTGTTCTGAGCCCAATACAGCGGGCGCACACTGACCGGCCAAATGAGGACATTTAACTCGGGATTTCAGGAATGCCAGAACACCGCTAACATCACCAATCCCCACTCACTTAAAGGACACACATCATGTGACCAGGTGCACAGCCAATTAGCCATAACAAGCCATTTCAAGGCGTTTCTTCGTGACATCATATGGCGAAGTGAGAGCCAAGAGGCAAGAAGGACTGATCAACTGCAGCCAACTCCAAACTCCGCTCCATTGCTCTCAGTGATCACTGCCCCCTTGTGATGTCGCAAAGAAACTGATTTTGAACATGGCTTGTAATGGCCAATTTGCTGTGCACCTAGTGATGAGATATCAGACATGGAGCTAGACAAAAAGAAAAAAAAATTTATCACGATAATTTTAAGCAAAATAACTGCCACCATGGGGCGTACAGATGAGCTTGCTCCCGTCGTTTTCCACGAATCATACCTTGTGGTCAAGAACCAACAGCTGCAATACAGAGACGCTATGAAATGTTTCCAGAAAAGAACTTTAGTGAGTACAGCATTTACCAGTGTAGAGCTGAACAGAGCAACATTAAGGTCTGCAGAATCATCACCCATTAATCCACAATTGCTCTCACCCAGTTCTTATTTCCTTTGCTCGATTAACAAACCATTGATTAGCTCAATTACCAATTTGAATTAGTCAACAGTCCAATTATTTTGATAGCGTTTTTTGTTTGTGGCATTTTGAACGTTAAATGACCATGAAACAGCACAGATTTGCCTGAATGTGTATGGTTGGGGTTTTTTTTTGTACATCTGACCATTTTATGCAATGCAAAAATAACGTGTGCCTCCTTTCACACTCGATACACAAAAAATGTTTTCCACCTAGCACATTTTTAGATGCTTTAAAACACAGCCATCTTAAAATGAATTATTAATTAATCATAAGTATGTAAAAATGCAACAATGAGAGATGGAATTCAAAGGATGTTTTTTTAAACCTATTATTCAGATTATTGGCATTCTTTCAACCAAACACAGTAGCCAAGTTAGGTCTGCCTGCTTCTCATTTCTTCTTAATCATTATACAGGCCTCATATTGGTTTTGCTCAGACAGTTGGCTAAATAAATTGCTTGATTCTTAGTTGGGAAAAGCACACAGGAATAGATTTAGGGAAGGCTAATTATGCCAAGGTGATGGAAGCTGTCCAACCTCGCTGATAATTGGCAGACTTCAAAACAATTTTTTGCCGTTTGTTCAAGACTGCACCAGGTATGAGTCATAGAAAAGCTGCTAGTTTGTCTTTATTCCCCCCATGGCAGCAGTTATTTTCATTGCGCTTAAAATTGCAATAAATTGGTCATCCAGCACCAATCAGACATATAAACTACCTCTCCATCTAAACCTCTCTTTATACATCTCTACACATTCATCCAATCCTCTTCATGTGCTTCTGTCTCACTTATTCATCTCTGTCCATCAGTCTCCATCCATCCCTCTCCACATGAATATACCCATCAATCTCTCTCCATACACTCATCTACATCTCTCCATCCATTCATCTCTCTCTACATGCATCAGTCCCCATGAGTCAGTTAAAGTCTAAGAGGACATAAGAGTACCATCCTGTGGAGTGGAGCATGCTCACTTTACCCCAAACTACACACCAAACTGAAGGGCTGCTTTTTGGCAGTGAAATTCACCAGGCTTTGGATACATTACTTGATGAGGCTCAGAACTTTCCTCCCTCCCTCCCTCCCTCCCTTCTTCCCCTCCATCTCTTTGGGAAGTCGCATCTCTCCCCCCACCCCCCCCCACCCCACCCCACCCCAGATTTTCCAGCTGTTCTCCTGAGAAATGGGCGGAAAAAAAAAAAAAAAAAAAAAACAACACTAAAGCAGCAGCCTGACAGCCAAATATTTTGAACGTCCAGCCTTCCACCACCCCTGTCTTCCCTCTCCAAAAAATTGAGGACTGCCATTCCCCTGCCAAAAACATCAATGCAGGTGTCCCCCTTCTTCCAGGCCACACGCAACTTCCCAGAGGGCAGTGGGGGGAGAAGGAAAAAAAAAAAAAAAAAAAGTATAAAACCAGAAAAAACAGCTGTAGAATGACCTACTAACAGGGACAGCCAAATACTGTACATTATAGAAACTACAGGATTTGCCCAAAAACAAAGTTGTGTTCGATTACTGGATACTTGCTACATGGGAATTTAAATGTAGAAAAGAGACCCTCAAATTCAAATCCAGCCCGAGTTTCACTTCCTCCAGCTCCCACCAGTAGCAAAAAAAGTAAATGTATGTATACTTTTGCATAAATACACTATTTAAAGACTGAATCTAATGCTAGCAAACACTGGATAAAAGGACTCTGAAAGGTGTTTTACTTGTGGACCAGAGTGCAGTGAGCACCCAAAAAAAAACAGGTTAAAGCTGAGCTTCAAAAGGCAAAAAAAAAAAAAAAAAAAAAAAAAAATTCAAAAAATGTATGTAGGGGAACACTGAGGCACCATCTGAAACAAGAATGTTAAAAACACGAAATACAGAAAATCAACAAGCGTAACCATGTTCCCAACCACACACCCATCATATCGCCATCATTAAAATCAAAATACCCACACCCCTCCCTTATCAGCAGCATCATGATTAAAATATCCACACGGCTCCCCTAAGGTATTATTTACATGCCTTAATGCACCAGATGTACATAAACTAACAAAATTCTGAATTTAAGCAGTGAACTCCATCTCCCAAAATGCATCTGCGGCAGCATTCAGATCACCACACTGAGGAATTGGGCTTGATGCATGTCGAGGGGGGCATCTCAAAGCATAGGCTGCATCCTTCGAAAGCAGCATTTTTAGGGGTCGTCACTTAATTCCATCTGCCGAACTGACGTGACGTCATTTCATCTCCGTTAAACAGCTTTGGTTTAAGTGAGTTGTCACTGGTTTCCCAAACCATAACCTTAACTCTAACCATTAACCCAAAACCTAACCCTAAATATAACCTGGTTTTTCAGCCAAAATGTCCGTTTGGCGGATGGAAGTGGCGACCCCTAAACATGCAGCCTTCAAAGGATGCAGCCTATGCTTTGAGATGCACCCTGTGTTTCTCAGAGATGTTGGTGATTAATGTCACTTTCACTCAAATGTAAGATTTTGGGGGCATCTCTTGAGCTGATATACTGCCTATTTGGCTCTCATGAGTAAGGCTTCATGGTTAAGTCATCTTTTCCCCCCAGGTTTATGGGCAAACCCAATCCCAAAAAAGGTGGGAGGAAGTACAAGTGACACCAGGGGGCAGTGTTATCAACTTTAGGCATAAATCAGATCTCACCGGTAGAGCTTAGGGGGTCTTCAGCGTAAAGTGTAGAAACAACCATAATAATGTAATAAAAACTAAGAAATAAACATACTCAACATGATTTTACCCTCATAAAATGTAGTATTTTGATAAAAATTTACATGGTTGCCGTGGAAACAGCACTTCAATGACAAAATCTGAAAATATTTTGTGCCACTGATACTTCAATAACCCATGATCAGATTTTACTCAAATTGGTCTCATATGAAAAGTTTTAGATAGCTCTATGAAATGACATAGGATTTTTTCGTTGGGAACATTTATGAATATTTAATGAGCTCCGTTATGTAACCATAACAAAAATCGCCATCATCAACTTCATTTTCAAAATTAACCCCCTAAGGATGCACCTATCTAGAAAATCCTAAGTCATTTCATAGATCTCCAACAGATACAACTTCAGTCCAAATTTCAAGTCAAATCAGGTGATTATTAATGATTTCATGAATGCCACAAGGTTGAAAATCAGTCAAAATTGTGATTTTCCGTAATTTGCATTTAAAATCACAAGTAACAACTGAGGCAGAGGAAAAACATAGATTCTTGGTGTTTACCGGCATCTCACTGCACTCCTTTATTTCATGTGAAAATCAAAAATATTGAAATTTCCAAAAAAAAAAAAAAAAAAATTGAAATTGAAATTTTTACCCTGAAGACCCCTTAATGAACCTGCTCTCCCCCCAAAGGGCCAGTCAGCCCTTAAAACATGCTGGTCTGACACTGTACTTCAACACAGAAAAATCTATGGGATAATATGGCTGTCTGTGGCAGTAGCTTGGTGCTCTCACTTCCGATAGACATGACTGAGCCAACTGTGAGCAGTACTTCAGCACAAAATCCAGGAATAGATCAGCCCATGTTCCGTGTTTCCTCCAGATGGAATCTCCAGGCTCAGCATATCCAACAGTAGAGTGAATCGGACTGAGACGGCTGACCAAGTCCATTTTTCAATTTTGTTCATTTTTTTTAGCCAGGGGTCTACAATATTCAGCTCTACTCTGCCTCTGATTGGCTAGTATCCATAGCCTTTTTTGGTTGGGTTGGTTAGGTTTAGGCGTGACTGAGATTGGTTAGCGTAATATCAGGACAAGCCAACCAGAGGCAAAGTGGGGCAGGTCATGACTTCACCATCCTAGGGAAAAAGATTTTTGGCAAAGTTCAGCAGTGCAGAGTTTAGTTCTCATCAGTCGGTGAAGATTAGGGCTAAAATTAATTGAGTAACAGGTCTTTCACAGTGCAATCGTTGGGCTTCAGGAGACTTTGTTGCAGGAGCTGTCTGGAGTATTTGTCATTTTTGGACTCAGTAGAACTCTAAAACAAATCCACATGGACTTCAGTTGTTTTGGAGAAGGCTGCTACGGAGTTGACCCAGCATCCTCCCAGTGTGTTTTATGGACAAAATCAGGCTGCAAACCAGTCCGTAAAAGGGCTGAGGGGCTGCAGGTTCTCAATCCAACCAAGCAGAAGCACACCTGATACAACTAATCACCTGCGCAGGCTGAGATCACTTGATTAAATTAGTTCTCAGATGTGCTTGTTAGATTGGATTGAAAACCTGCGGCCCCCACGGACCAGTTTAGGACCCCCCAAACTAAATCTTCACCCTTGTTTCAACTGGCATGGGGGTAACTCGATCACAGCTTTCATTGTTTAATGAACTATTCCCTTAACAGCGAGGAAATGATTTGATGCAAGTTTTGAAAAAGTACGCCTTACCCCATCCACAATTTCTCAGAGGGCTTTAAGCAAATCAAAAATGTCAGGCTGACCAATCACAGGAAGGTATACAGGGTTTATTTGCGTGTGCATGTTTGTATCAATATCTACATGTCGCCTGTGATGGAGTTTAATCATGAACACTGAGCCATTATCCTTAATTTCACATGCCATAACTGTAGCCTCAGATACAAGCCCTTACAGAATGAAGGCCATTCAGAAATACTGGGCGAAAAGTATAACCTGAAGTAAATAAATCTAAGTAGCCTAAATAGCAAGCATAAGATTAGAAAAATTAGGCCAGATGAGGCAAGTGAAACAGGAAGGAGTTCTGAGGAGGTCAACCATGCAGGAGAAAAGGGGGCTGTACAATATGGTGAAAAATGTGATACGCAATTACTGAATCGGAAAATACGACAGCGATACATGACGCTACAACTCCAGGATTAATCAATTAACTCTCAGCTAACCACTTATCCAAGTTCATAACAGAAAAACTGGCATGTATTAGTTGCCTATGGCCCTAGCTCTTGTCCAGTAAACAATAAAAATCATTGCAACCTCTCAATGTAAAGAAAAAGTATATTTTTGTACATTCAAGCTGTGTTGATTTTCACTTTACTCTGAGGCATAAATTGGCCTTCATGCATCAGCAGTGTGCACAAACAAGCACTGAGCGAAAACCACACGGCACATGCCTAAAATTTCTCTGCATTGTCTCCATGCTTTCAAACCGAAAAGAATTCAGACAATTCTTTCAACCTTTGCCACGTGCTTAGAGCGAAATGCTAAACCACTATATGAATTAAAGGTCCCCTATTCTGCCACCAGGTGCAGCCAATTAGCCATTATGAGCCAGTTCAAAATCTTCCCTTCCTGCATCACAAGGGGGAGTGACCACCCAGAATAATGAAATCTGATTGATTGATTGGCTGAAGTTGATCAGTTCTTCTTGCCTCTGGTTGGTTACTTCCCCATATGATGTCAAAAGGGGTAAGATTTTGAAATGGCTTGTAATAACTAATTGGCTGCGCACCTGGTGACATAATAGTGGACCTTCAAAGTTTGATTTATTGTACAGCCCCAAATAGGAAGCTCACAGGACCAGCAGAGGGCGCCATTCAGCAGATGAAGATGTAGCCGCCAAGACTTGCTTTCGAGTGGCATTCCCTACAGTGGCCGACAGGGGCAAATTCACTGCAACGGCCAAAAACATCCCTAATCAGAGAAATGCGCTGCAAGAACAGAAATTATGCAAATTAAAAAACACGCAAACCGCAAAAGCAAAACGCTGCATATTCATGCCAACACATACGCGTTGCAACGGCCCAAAACATCTCCATTTGGAGCATTGGGCTGCAAAAACAGAAACGATGCAAAGCCAAAAACACGCATACCAAAAAGCAAATGCAAGAGAGAAAAGCGCTGCATTTAGATAACACAACGGAAGTGCTCCTGGTCACTATGGGGAGCGCCAACAAAAACAGCTTTTACTTCTGTCCTGAGCGAGACTAGCCAGCTACCTAGCTAACGTTAGTTCGCTCGTATAGTTAGCAAGTTTGCTAGCCTAGCTGGCCAACAGTTTGGTGCACGGAAGTCAATAGAAAATAAATGAATAAAAAAAAATCTGTTATTTTGCCATCTCACTTAGCTAAAGTTGAACCGCAAGCATTTACATTATACTAAATATAACTGTCCGCTAGCTAGGCTAGCGAGCTAGCTAGCTAAGCAGGTGAACTAACATTAGTGAGCTAGCTAGCGAGCAGTTAGTTATATTTGGTACAACATAAATGATCGCAGTTCAACTCTAGCTAAGTGAGATAGCAAAATAATGGATAATTTTTATTCATTTATTTTCTATTGAATTCTGTGCACCACACTGTTGGCTAGCTAGGCTAGCGAACTAACCAGCTAGGCAAGCGAATTAAGGCTAAGGAGCAGCTACATTTGGTATAACAATGCTCGCGGTTCAACTCTTGCTAAGTGAGATAAATTAATTTAAAAAATCCATTATTCTGCTATTTTCTATTGACATCCGTGCACCAAACTGTTGGCTAGCCAGGCTAGCGAACTTGGTAGCTAAGCAAGCAAACTAACATTAGCTAGGTAGCTGGCTAGCTAGCCAGAAAGTCTTAGCGGGCTAGTCTCGCTCAGGACAGAAGTAAAAGCTGTTTTAGTTGGCGCTCCCCATAGCGACTAGGAACACTTCCATTGTATTGATTTCTAAATGCAGCGCTTTTCTCTTGCATTTGCTTTTAAGGTTTGCACGTTTTTTGGCTTTGCATCGTTTGTTTTTGCAGCGCGTTTCTCCAATTGGAGATGGTTTGGTTTGGGCTGTTGCAGCACGTATGTGTTGACATGGATGTGCAGCATTTTACTTTTGCATTTGCGGTTTGCGCGTTTTTGAATTTGCATCGTTTCCGTTTTTGCAGCGCGTTTCTCTGATTGGAGATGTTTTAGGCCATTGCAGCATGTTTGCCCCTGCCGGCCACGGCAATTCCCTCCACCAGCAACACTATGATCAGCAGAAAACAACCCATTTCAGTTCAGAATCTCAGCACTTGTTTAATCACAGGCAAGGTGGCAGGCCATTGAGCTCAAGGCCACTTTGTTCAGTGACGTGGCACAGATTACAGTGCAGTTCACGTGCTCCTTAAACCTCACCCAATCCATTCCCCTCACCCGCCACCCCATTTCTGCCGAACCTCAACACAAGATCACTCTCAACCCATTTCCGTTTACTTTGCTTGCTCGTGCAGAGCCCGTTGAAATCATAGCAGTTATGAACAGGCCGATTGCTTGGCCTCAGGTATTGCCGATAGCAGCTTTCCAGAGATTTCTCGAGAATCATTCAGCCTAATAACTTCAGTCTCGTCTCAGTGCTTCCACGGGTCCTAAGCAATACACCCGTCATGCGTGAAGTTCACCGGATGAACGGTTGTTCAGAAATGTGAAATACAGATTCCTTGCTTCATAATTAGATCAGTACTAGTCTTGTTAAGGTTGCAAAGTGAAACATTTTAAGAGAAACAGTGAACGTCCTTTGAAGATTCTGAAAATATGTTGTGCCCAAGAAACACATTTGCCATTTGTAGGTAAGCCAAGCCGATGGTAAATAACAGTTTAACACCAATCTTTTTTTGGTATGCAGCTCCTAATGCTGGTTTGATAAATGCACTTCATTGCATTTAAATGCATTATTAGCAAGTGCAACTAAGCCAAGAGCCATCTTAATACATATTACATTCCCCCCCATTATTAAAAACAAATGCTACAGCTGCCGGGTTAGCTCACTCGGTTAAAGCGCTGCGGTGACTACCACGGCGTGGGTCCAATCCCTGGTCTTACCTACCGGCAGCAGTTGGCAGCTTTTTCAGGGCAGCGCACAATTGGTTATAGCGCTGCTGGTATGCAAATTGGGAAGGGACTGCCGGGAAGGGAAATAAAAAATGGTTGCCTTGTTTGTTGCTCAAGCGCCTCCTGTTGGCCAACCGGGCACTCGTCAGTGAGATTCTAACCTTGCTCACGTTCGGGTCAACGGGCTATAAAAACTAGAGGCTCTGTGTTACGATTTCAATGTGCAAGTCTAGCCGCCATCTTGTGACGGGCGTACATCACAGAAAGGTGCAGCAAAGTGGATTCATGCCTTCCAGAAATTTTAATTTCCAGAGCCATACAGTCCTAACAAGCGAAAATACCGCAGTACTTTGAATCACTCCCGACTTAAGAGTTGGGCACCTCCGAAAGTCGTTGAAATCAGCAGCCGCTGTCAGTAGACGCGAATAGATGTTTACTTGTTCCTTGTCCATCGTAATGTCAGTGTCCAGGGTCTGCACCATGCAGCTTCTATCAAACAAAAAAAATGGTCATAGATACGTGCCTGATCCAATTACAAACCAATTTTTTTTTGCTTTTCTTTTTTAAATAGATAGGCCTACGTGTCGGATTCAATTACAAACCAGTGTTTTATTTATTTTTCTCTAAACTAGTAAACTAGTTTCAAGACTTGGCTGCTGTCACAATAAGACGCTTGTTATCAAGGTTCCCAGCATTTGCGATGATAATTTATCTTACTAGTTAACAAGTGCCCCGTCCTAGATCGTACTGCTAGAGAAATAGACCCGGCTTGACAGAACGAGATCAGTCATGATATTAGCATACCGAAGGGGTTTTAAGACGGCTTGGGTGTGTACCACCGTATTTTCAAACATTCCCTATGGAAAAATATCAATCGCTCAGGGGTCGGTTTCCCAAAATCACAGATGCCAACTTATGTCGCAGGAACCATTGACAATGAATAGACGAACTATGCAAGCTGCTCACCTAGTTAGCAACTACGCTTTTGGTAAATGCAATGACCAAAAGACAGAAATGGCACTTCTAGCTAACTATTCTAATTATCGGTCAGAAAAAGGCCGGAAATCAATCTGCTGAATGATTATTATTGATATTGACCGAAATATTAACTAAAGCGTATTTGTTTACATGGGTTCCAGTGGCAGGCACGCCCGTCATAAGGTGGCAGCCAGCTCTGCACACATTGGCTGATCTGGAACGAACAACGTAGCGCCTCTAGTTTATATCTCTCATTGGTTTGGATATCTTTCACCCTCGTTCTGAACTTGTGAAAGTTTTGACCAATGAGTGTAAAGATGCAGGGGCTGACAGGCGCGTGCTTCTGAGGAGAGCTGCAAACTGTCTCTCTCCTGAGCTGGCCACAAGGGGTTGCATCAAGCAAGCCTTGTGCATAGTTCACGGATTGGACATTCCAGATTCGGGTGGGATTGGAGATGCAAAATATACAAAAAAAAAAAAAAAAAACAAAAAAATGCTACAACCATAATGGGAATCTCATAAAAGCTGCCCCCCCCAATTCAGGAGACTACGATCTCATTTTGCAGCCCAGTTAGTGGTCATTATACTTCCTCAAATTAAGGCCACTTACTCCGATTCAGATACATTGACTGTTTACGGTACAGGTTGAGAGTAATCCGGCGTTAAAAGGTGACGTCACAGTGTGCACCGACGGCACACCTGAGCTTCACACCTGGTGTACCCTCCAACTCCTTCCTCACTCACTCAGCGCACCCCGTGCATGTCCCCTGGGAAAATAAGACTGCAAACAGGGGTTCCCCCTCAATATGCACCCCATCGCAAAAGCCAACATTTTATTCTCACTGACTGTACTCGGCTGGAGTTCACACAGCACTGGGTTGGGACTCAAATGCTTCTGCACTCCACTGATTTTCCCTGGTGCATTAGAGCGCGCCCCGAGGGCCAGACAGCGGGGTTTTCCCATGATGTCACCAGGAGCAGTCAATTCTCGCCATCACCAATACGCAAAAAACACCCGAATGTGGCTTTTTCATCGAAATTTTACCCTTCTGAGACTATCACACTTCCAGTGCGCAGCTTGTGCAGTGGTGTGCCTTGTGTACTAGCGTTCAGGCCTTTAGCATGCGCATAACAACACTGAATGAGGCTAGAATGCATTTTAGCGGACGCACTTCCGTGTTCCACCTCGCAACGCAAAGTCATCCAGGGTTAGGGTTAGGTTTAGGCTTAGGGACTCACCTCACAATGCAATGTCATACGTGCATCCGCTAAAATGCACGTGTACCTTGAATGATAGCGATCTTATCCACATCAGTGCTTCTCAAACCTCTGCTGGAGTACTGCTGGTCCTGCATGTCGTATATCTCTCCCTGCTCCAGCAAAGGTGAGTGAAATGATCAGTTTGTTATAAACCCATAGGCATGGCTGATAATGAGCGAATCATCACCTGTGCTTGGGGGAGAGAGATCCAAAACATGCAGGGGAGGCGGTGCTCCAGGAGAGGTTTGAGAAGCACTGATCTACATCAGCCGAGATTCTTCATGCCAAAAATTATACTAGAAATTGAATCCTTGAGTTTCCAAAAGGGCCCAACTCCAAGGAATACTTTTAAGAAAGAATATTTGATCACCCCCCGCCACATGTTATGACCCATATATTTTTAGCTTATTTCTTTACAAGAGTGTCATTGGCATACTTTTGCTTGAAATTACAAGA
The DNA here is from genome assembly GCA_029692085.1 of Gymnothorax javanicus. Lineage (NCBI taxonomy): Eukaryota > Metazoa > Chordata > Actinopteri > Anguilliformes > Muraenidae > Gymnothorax > Gymnothorax javanicus. The sequence goes on from CM056197.1 coordinate 16,988,480, forward strand.
AAGTTCCCCTTTTTGTCATCAGATATGCAGACCTCCAATTCATTGGAGTAGGGCCTTTGGAAACTCAATGATTCAATTATATCAATCACCTGAATATCACCATGTAGGCCCTCCTTGAAACTTCGATAAAATGACCATTCACCAGCTGAAAGCTTTTTTGACGGAGAGAGGAATTCTTGCCAAGGAGCTGCGTGAGACCAGAAGCAACTTCAAAACCAAACTATCCCACAATGCATTAGAAATGGGGCTTGACTGCAACATTCGGCTTTTTTTTTTTTTTTGAGTTGGCAATCGCGAGAATTAGCCATTACAAGCCATTTCAAAGATTGGTCCTTGGGGACGCCACAAGGGGGAACTGACGAACTGGATGGCTGAGGTTGATCAGTCCTTCTTGCTTTTGGGTGGTCACTTCCCCATGTGATGTCACAAAGGAACAGATTTTAAAAATGCCTGTAATGACCAATTGACTGTACACCGGGTGTTTTGGTGGGCAACCTCTGAACATTACATTTGCTCTAATACAGGAGGCAAGCTTACTCAAGCACAGAAGTATTTGAATCCACAACGCTATTTGAGCCAACTTTTGCCTTGAACAGCCGGAACAAATCATAGATCAGCCATCTATGACTTGTCCGCCAATTCTAATACTGGTAATTCTAATTGTCCAACCGTGCCCCTGAGAAATATCCCAAATCTGTCCAGGAATGTGTCCCAGAAACATGAATCCCACCCCCCCGTGCTCTGCTCTCCACACTGAAGGCAGCTGCATCCCCTTTTCCTGCACCAACACCATCATCTAACATCTGGAGGGCAGGAGGAAGGAAACAAATTTTTTTTGTTTTTTGCATGCATCCACCCCAGAGCAGTGAGGCAGAGGGAAAGTCCACGGCTGCATCCGAATTCGCTGAAGACGACCTCCTTCGCAAACTGACATGAACCGGAAACAGCCCGGCAGCTAGCCATGGCAAGGCGCCAAATTGTCCTTTCCATGATGGGTAGGACACCATTTGCTGCTCTGTTACTTCCTTCCAGCAAGGAAACACAGGATCAACATTGGATAATACAAAAGCGAAATCCTAATATGGCCACAATCCTTCGCAGCAATAGCAACTAGAGGCATTCGGATCTGTAGATTTACGATAGCTTTCGCAATGTATCTTCTCTCTCAAGCTCATGGCATATTGGATGAAAGGACCTATGATTTCTCAAACATGGCTCAAGGTACCTTTAAAAATCACTCTTCAACTTTCCCCTGACCTGATACAAGAGAATTCGGATGCAGCCTCAGTTACTTAGTGGGGGGGCTTTCCTCCACTTGACTTCTCACTCCTCTGCTTCCTGGTGGGCAATTCCATCTGAAGTGTAACATGACCACTGATAATTCAAACATGAAATAGCAATACAATATGGCTGTACTGTCAGTATAATCAGGTGTATGGTTCAGAGGAAATTGAAGGTCTGAGGCAAAGGTTGCTGGTTGCTCTGAGAAACTCAGGGCCACGAATGTGATTTTTGAAGGGGGACTCAGAGGGTGGAGGATGGATTTACAGATTGGGGCCTTGGAATTTGAAAATCATGAAGGCCTCTTGAATACAATCGGCTGACATTGCTGAAACAGTCATTATATTTACATGCACAATTAAGTCGAGCTACGGTAATAGCCTCCAGATACTTACAAGCTACTTGCAACTTGAGTAATGTAACATGAGTACCAGGACTTTATTTTAAGGGCCCGTCGCAGAAAATTACTGTTGCATCAAGCTGAAATCCTGGTTGAGGTAGAATTTTCAGTGATAAACGTTCCAACATATATAATCCAATTTATTCTGTAATGCATGATTGATCAAGAAGACTGGACCAAACTTAACTGGAAAAAAAAGCCATGTTACTTTTGAGTAACATAAGTAACGCTTGAAAAATCCAGTCCGGCAGCATAACCATTGAGGGGTTCATTCCAGGTTCTCTCTAGTAAAGTTGATTATGGTCAGAGGTTGCCACAGTGTAGAAGTTTTGAAGTTCCGTCAATTGAATAAGAAGTGAAACAATTTTATACCATAGCTTAATGCGGTAAATGTAACGCAATGCTGGAATTGCCCAGATGTAAGACTGCAAGCAGAGCAAAGGAAGATATATTTTAGAATATTGCGATGCATCCAAAACCTCACAGCCCTGCAGTGCATTCAAATAATAAAACATGATCCTCCATTCATTCAGACTAGAGCGCGTGGGAGGGCAGCAGGAAAGATGCAACCAAGAGCACATCCAGAACCACCAGGAAGAGTTGCCACGCGAGTGCTGCAGTGTGTGTGTGTGTGTGTGTGTGTGTGTGTGTGTGTGTGTGTGTGTGTGTGTGAGTGAATGCTTGAGCACATGTGGGCGTGTACACATAGGGGCTAGTGACTGAGTGCACATGTGCACTCACACACGCAAGTTCAGACAAAGGTGTGCTACCAGCTAATGGGCACAGTTCAAAAAATTAAGCCATTCAAAAAACTGACTACTGCATTCCATCAAATCTAGCTACACAGACTAAAAATCTACAGCACATCCTAACTATTTTAACTGATAGAAAACGGAAAGGGTGTATAAGCAGCCTGTAGAGCAGAATGTTTTGCGAATTTTAATTACAAAAGGTGTTTCTCAGGACAGGCACGAGACCTTCAGCTCAAGAAATGTCTGAGGGGAGCGTGGGTTGAGGGAGCAAAAGAAAAAAACTACTTTCAAAAATATCTTTAAGCACAAGATTAAAAATAGACAAGTGTAGTTGGATATAACAGTGGAGATAAAAAATGTTTTTAAAAAAAAATATCACTTACGGGTCGCCGCTGATCAAAAAAGCTGCCGCAAAAACTGAAAAATAAAATAAAAATGGACAACAAAAAAGGCGCAATTAGACAGGATTAAGTGTTGACAATAAGACCAAACCAATAACGGAAACAAACAAAAATTAAAGGGGAAAAAATTCAAGAACAGCCATTGAGTTTTGGGCCCAAAATCAGGAAAAGGCATTCTACACACCGACACTTCAACGGGAGGAAAAGAAGAAAAAAAAAAAAAAAAACCCACATTAACCATCTCATCCACCCAGATGTGCTAAAATATGGGTCGAATTGCAAATGAATGCACAGCCATAAGGTATCAACAAATCCTTCCAAGAAACGACTGAAAAGGACCATCATAGAAATGTTCATATTCATCCATTCAAGCGTTTAGAACAATGAAACACAATGAGAGTGGTTCGGGGCGTGGGGGCATTTGGATCAAATAGTGGTATTACTGCAGCAGGGGCAGCCAGCCGCTCTCTCATAAAAAAAAAAAAAAACATTATCCCCGCTACACCGCCCTATAAAAGAATGCTAGTCGGTGCCTTTTCGCAAAGCACAATATACGAGCGGAAAAACCAAGATGACCAAGCGGCCTTCGCTCCTGCTCCGTGTGAGAGTCACAGCCCTACCGACTGATGTGTGAATTCGGATTCAAAATGGCGGAAGCGCCAGTCTAAAAGCCAGTTTTACGTTTCAATAAACTTCTGAAAGAGTCCACATCAGTGCTTTTCCAAGCTACAGCTCGCTGGTAAAAACCAACCAAATAAAATGACTAATCAATGTTTGATGGCTAAATTTAACCCACAGGTGGAAATATGGCTTGATGCATTGCGGCTGGAGACTCCCGCCACCAACATTCACGTGTCCTACAATTGAATCAAGGCTCTAGGAGTGAAGACAAACATAACAGCAACCATCACTTCAAAACATTTTTAATAAAAATACAACACGCATCATATCAGATATTGCATCAATTTACATTAGGGAGTTTAAAGGTTTTTAAATGTGGTTCGTGAAACTGTAAAACCTGTCCATCAAAACAATAGTGGGTCCTTTAAAAACTGCACGACTGTTCTTGACGAAAAATGTCTTCCCTCAAAAAATGAATAGTTACCAGTCCTACTGCGTAACTGCGTAGCGCACAAACAACCAACAGGTAAAAATAAAAAAAGGTCAACCAAAAAATAAAAATAAAAAGCAAAAATGAAATAAAAGCAATGCTTTCGCAAAAATCTGGACAACTGCCCGGACGCAGACAAGGTCGAAATCAGCGCACACAGATTCACAATCCCAACAGAGAAAAAAAAAGAGACTCCGACAACGCAAAAGGAGCGCCGATCCATTCAGAATATAAACAATCTTCAGCCTTTTCCGTTTTAAAAATATGTTCTCACATACACCACTGTGGAAAGCACTAGCTAATACAGCGGAGAAAAATCCTGATTCACGAAAAAATGCATTTCGAAAAACAAAAAGTCTAGTTAGCTGGCTAGCGAACACAAGCTAGCTGGTACCGCTGCACAAAATGTACGACACAATAAACCAACCGTCTACCAGTTCCTCAGAAAAAAATACAATAAAAATAAAAATCCCAGACATTGCAAAGTCAGAAAAATTAAAAAAAATGGAAAAACTGTTCCGAATCAAAATACTCACCAAAAGTTTAAAGTTTAAAATGATTAAAAGTCGTCGGTTTCACTCAGTTAATTTGTTGCGTTTTATTTCTTCTGCAACACAGACAACCGTCAGCCTGATATCTGAGTGTCTGTTCACGCGAAATGGCGCACGATGGGAACGAAGTAAATACAGGGAGCTTCACCTGGTCCCGCCTTTGAACGTTTTTCGGCTTCTAATTGGTTGTTTGAACAATTGCGCCAGCCGTTGTGGCCACTGAGTGGCTAATAAACGTTTCCATCTACTTCGTAGCGCAACTGTCTCGAAAGACCTTGCAGCTAACAGGTCGCTGGCGTTGACAATCATAAGAAAATCAGCCCACATTTTGATAGTCCAAAGATGATTGGTTAAAAAGGCACAATGACTGAGCTGGTGCGGCAAAGATTGGTTGAATTAGTGCGCGATAATTCAGAAACTGCATGCACAATGACGATCTACAGCTAATTAACTTATAAACTACAATCACTTGCCTTGATTTATTCGATCTAATTTGTTATTTCCGAACAATGCAATTGTCGAAGTGTTTTTAATCTCTTCAACACTCTCTAACGTTCCCATCTTGTTCCCCACTTTTTTAATGTTGTCGGTAGGCTAATAATCGGAATTTACAGTCTCTTCGGGAAGGGGATGATGTTTGAGTTTTCCGCAGAGTGCACGGGACTCGGTACTTCTCTGCTGTCTAGCAAATCTCAAGTGAGAGCGCATTTATCCCTGCCAGACTATTGCTTGAAGACTGACGGAAATTCCTGTCCAGTTGTTACTCCATCCTGTTCCTGAAGGACTTCCACTTCGCAGTTTACACTAAAACCGGACAGAGCACTCCTCAAAGATTTGCCGATGATCTGCATGGATCTACGAACGAGTGGGCAGTGTTGCCAGCTCTGATAAGACAAATAAGCGACCGCAGCTTCAAAAACAAGCCCAATGTAAATTTCACGATACTAATAAGACGGTGTAGACCTGGGGTGGAATCTGTTTCGTTTTGTTGAACCGGGGGGAGGCGGGCTCTGTTTCATTTTGTCGAGCGGGGGGGAATTGGGGGTGGAGGGAGATCATCTTCCATTTAGTTAACCAAAGGGCAAGGAGGGACGGCGGGTTCTCTCACATTTCTCGTGAGGTTATGAGCAGACGGAGTCAATCAATGAATCGCGGGGAAATAGCAACCATAAACGTACAACAATTAGGTCTCTTGTTACACTTCTCAACAAGCAACCATATTTTTAAAAACAAGCCCAAAAAACCGCAACCCGCGACCCGTAATTTTTTCAAGCGACTTCAAGAAAAAGGAAGCCCAAAGTCGCGCATTATAAGCGGACTTCGCAACTCTGCTAGTGGGGTCAGGCGGGCCGCGAATTTTTTTTTCCTAAACGCCATGTCTATTGCACCTTTTACTCGTCCTCTGATTGGTCAATCGTTTCCAAGAAGACATTGAAACTTCTGAATGGGCGCGGTCATGTGGTAGAGTCGGGTAGAGTCCCCGACTTACGGAAGGGTATTGCTGCCATTCCTGGAAAAAAAAAGCGGGTCTGTAATCACGTCATGAGTGTAAAGTTTCTTGTTATTACAAGATCCTTTTCGCGTTATTACAACATATTTTCACGCTTTAACAAGATATCTTCATGTTATTTCAACGTGAAAACATCACATTATAACAAGAAACTGGCTCATTTACATGATTTGATTAAGTTCTACCTCATGCTTGTCTAGAAACATGGCGAGATTATGCTATTATTGAGCGCGGTGGGTGATATTGTGATTAGTATGCGTACTGTGAGAGGGATTTTAAAATGCTTTGGGCTGTACAGAAGACAGAATGAGCCTGACCCCCTGGAGGTAGCGACGTTTCTGAACACCGGTCAAGCTATCGCTAGCTCAGAAAACGACGGTAGTACCGTCACAGCTAATACTAAAATGCGCAAATACGGCAGACATCACGGTAGTAACGTCACGTGATGTAATTGCTGTCAAATAACCGTCGCGTGGAAAGAAATAACGAGGCTTGTTCAACAAAAATAAATGTGTACTTTGTTCAGAAAAATACGCAAGCAAACTTGCATAGTTTGGTTTTCCGATTGATTATTATGCATTCATTTTTTCACTAAACAGGATTGGAAGTTGGTAGTTTGGCCAAGGTGATGGGTGCGATTTTGGTGAGGTGCTATTATTCCAGATCAGCACTAACAATTGCTTGTTACAGTACAAGTGTTCTTACATAAAGCAAATAAATAAATCAATAAGAGCAGAAAATACTCTGGAATTAATACATAAAAATGCCATCAAAATTGGTATCTGGTGAAAAGGAGAAAACTGAGGAAAAATACACGACCATACTGCATGTGCTGTAGTACAAGTGTATTGAATAAGGAGAGATTCAATGGGAGAATAATTTTATAAATGGCCATCAAAGTTGGTACTTTGCGATGTGCAATTGGAGAAAATAGAATGAAGGGTCATGTTTGAGGGCCTGTAATTCCCACAAATCAAAAGGTTTGTGAAAAATAATACTTGCATACCATACTACATGTATTTTAGAACAAGCACATTGAATATGAAGAGATTTAATGGTGAAATTATTGAATAAATGACTGTCCAGGTTGGTACATTGCAATGTGTGAATTGAGACAATTGAATGGGTGGCCATTTTCATGGCCTTTAATTCTTGCAAATCAAAAACTTTACAAAAAATAACACTTGTATACAATACAGCATGAATGTCTTTATTACAGGAATACTGAATATGAGGACATTTTGTGGTGGAATTATTAAATAAATGCCCATCAAAGTTAGTACTTAGCAATGTGCAAATAGAGACAATAGAATGGAGGGCCATGTTTCAGGGCCTGTAATTTTTGAAATTCAACAAATTTGCAAAAAAATAACACTTAACTACCATAATAGAAGTATTTAAGCACAAGGCCACTGAATATAAAGAGTTGATATGGTTGAATTATTAAATAAATAGCTATCAAAACTGGTACTTTGCGATGTGCAAATGAACGGGGAGCCATATTTGAGGGCCGTAATTCCAGCAAAGCTGAAAGTCTGTCATAAATAACCCTTCCATACTATAATACATGCATTCTAGTACAAGAGCACTGAATATAAAATGATTCCATGGTGGAGTTATTAAATAAATGGCTGTCAAAATGGTGCTTTGCAATGTGCAAATGGAGACAATTGAATGGGAGGCAATATTTTAGAGTGTGTAGTTCTTGCAAGTGAAGAAGTTTGTATAAAGTGCCAAATTCATACAATAGTACACTACAGGCCAAAATTTTGGGGCCACCCTCAGATTTTTAATGGTGCACCATTGGTTTTGTCCCCTTGGTTTTGGGGAAGGCATTTATACAGCATGCCTTCTTGTCACGTAACATGATTTTATGTCACTAAGATGTGAACAATTTTAACACAAAGGCATTGGAACTCAATTATAAAACATTGTGGTCAGTGAGCAATCAGTCAAGACAGCTTTAAAATGTGGTCTGAGGTCTAGAATTCACCCAAAACCTATTGGCTTCCCATATTTTATGCACTGAAATCATTTCATGTGCAAAAAATAAGGAACAAACAGTTGATGTGTGATTTTTTTTTTTTTTAATCTAAGGGTGGCCCCAAACTTTTGGCCTCTAGTGTACATGTATTCTAGTAAGAGCACACAGGATATGAACAGATTCCACGAGGGAATTATTAAATAAATAGCTGTCAAACTTGATACTTTGAAATTTGTAAAATAATGGGTGGCCATATTTGAGGGCCGGTAATTCCTGCAAATCAAAAAGTTTGTGAAAAATAGCACTTCCCTAGCATACTGCACATGCTCTCTGACAAACATACCGAATGAGAAGAGATTCCAGTGGAGAAATATAAAATAAAAGTCCTTCAGATTTGATACTTTGTGATGTGTGAATGGAGACAGTTGAATGGGTGATCATGTTTTTGGGCCTATAATTCTTGCATTACAGGGTTGTCAAAGATAACTTACATACTACACTACTTGTCTACCAGTGCTCTTTACATCAAACATACAGTGGAGTGCAAAAAATTTGGGCACCCCTGATTTAAATGTCTGTTACAGTTAATCTCCAAGTGATTGAAAGCAAACCTGAACACTAAATGCTACAAAGTTAAATATGACACCTTTCTGCAAATTTAAAAGCGAGGTTACTTTTATATTAATTTTTCTGAGTTTTTGAGTGATAAGAAAGGAAAAAGGGCCCTGTGCAAAAGTTTGGAATCCTTTTGGATTATTCTTTGTTACCTTTTAAGAAGATGATTACTAAGGCCCAGACCCAGGTGACTTACTCGTTAGGGCTTCAGTGAGTCAGGTGAATATAATTCCAGGGTTGAACTATATATTCTGAAGTAACTCCATGCCTTCTAAAGTATCTGACTGTGGTGGCTGTTGTGACTGGTGTTAAAAACTATGTGTTCCTCTAAACAGTTGTCCAAGGATGTCAAAATCAAGATAATTCACTTCCGCCAACAAGGAGTGGGCAACAAAAACTCTCGCAACGTTTCAAACTACCCATTTCTACTGTCAGAAACATCGTAAGAAAATGGAAAATAAATGGCACAATTGAAGTCAAGGCAAGATCTGGAAGACCAAGAAAAATTTCAGATAGAATGGCCCAAGATTTGGTGAGAAATGCTCAGAAGAACCCACACATCACTGCAAAAGAGCTGCAAAAAAGAGCAGCAGACACAGGTCTGGTTGTTCACAGGACAACAATACAGCGTACCTTAAACAACAAAGACCTACATGGCAGAGTTGCAAGAAAGAAGCCTTTCCTATGACCTCAACACAAAATTAAGCATCTGAAGTATGCAAAAGAAAACCTTGAGAAACCTCAAGCCTACTGGAACAATGCGCTTTGGACTGACAAAACCAAAATTGAACTTTTTTCAACGAAGGCATGTTTGGAGAAAAATGGGAGAAACATTTGTGGAGGAGAACACATTGTCAACTGTTAAACATGGAAGTGGATCCATTATGCTTTGGGGTTCTGTAGCAGCTGGGGGCACAGGCAAGAATGTGTGGGTGGAGGGAAGAATGGATTCCACCAAATGTCAAGACATTTTAGAGGCTAATGTTCAAAGCTCAGTCCAGAAATTGAAGTTGAAGAGACGTTGGGTACTCCAGCAAGACAATGACCCGAAGCGTACCTCAAAATCCACCATTAAGTACCTCCAGGAAAGACGGATGAAGGTTTTGGAATGGCCATCACAGTCCCCAGACTCGAATATTATTGAAAATCTGTGGAGAGACCTCAAACATGCCGTGCCTGCAAGAAGGCTGAAGAATATTTCTGAGCTAGAGGTGTTCTGTCAGGAAGAATGGGGAAAAATTCCAAAGACAAGAATTGAAAGACTCTTAGCTGGCTACAGGAAGCATTTGCAAGCTGTTATAGCTTCCCAAGGAGGAGTTACAAAGTACTAGCTGACAGGGTTCCCAAACTTTTGCACAAGGTATTTTTCCTTGTACTATAATTTTGAAACTGTAAAAAGTTAAAAATAAAAATTATTCTTGCTTTGAAATGTGATGACGTGTCATGTTTAATTTTGTAGCATTTAGTGTTCAGGTTTGCTTTAAATCACTTGGAGATTAATTGTAACAGACATTTAAACCAGGGGTGCCCAAATTTTTGCACCCCACTGTAAGCCTATTTTACTTTAAAATTTTTGCATAAATGTGCATCGAAAGAAACTGAATGTGTAACAATGTTTTTGGGCCTATAATTTATCAAAGGCTATTTGCACACTGTGCTGGATTACTTCTGCTCTGTTACATCAAACAGGCAGCATGGTAATGCTATTTTCAGCAAACATTTTGATTTACAAAAGTTTTATGTTCCCCAATTCCATTTTCAAGCTTCACCAAATACCAATTTTGATGGTAATTCATGCATTAAATCCAGAGTATTTTCTGCTCTAATTTATCTATTTGCTTAATGTCAAAACACTTGTACTGTAACAAGCAATTGTTAGTGCTGATCTGGAATAATAGCACCTCATCAAAATCGCACCCATCACCTTGGCCAAACTACCAACTTCCTATCCTGTTTAGTAAAAAAATAAATACATAATAATCAATCGGAAAACCAAATAATGCAAGTTTGCGTATTTTTCTGAACAAAGTACACATTTACTTTTGTTGAACAAGCCTCGTTATTTCTTTCCACGAGACGGTTATTTGACAGCAATTACATCACGTGACGTTTCTACCGTGATGTCTGCCGTATTTGCGCATTTTATTATTAGCTGTGACGGTACGACCGTCGTTTTCCCAGCTAGTGATGGCTTGACCGGTGTTCAGAAACGTCGCTACCTCCAGGGGTCAGGCTCATTCTGTCTTCTGTACAGCCCAAAGCATTTTAAAATCCCTCTCACTGTACGCATACTAATCACAATATCACCCACCGTGCTCAATAATAGCGTAATCTCGCCATGTTTCAAGACAAGCAAGAATATATATATAGGCAGTGTAGGTCCCTCTTTTTTAATTCATGTTTTTTTTTGTTTGTTTTTTTTGTTTTTTTTTTTTTACGAATAAATAAGTCTATAAGCTATGGATTCTTCATTCTGTAATGGCAAGCACTAGTTAATTTTTATCCTCCATTTGGTCTAAACCAATAATACTCAAAATAATGTGATTTGTCCTCCTGTGCACAGTATTTGAAAAGTCTCATTTAGATCAGCCGATATGCAGATGATGTATTACTATTCATGCAAAATCCAACCCAGTCATTAAATGAAGTCATAAAAACTATTTAAGCATTTACAAATTTGTTTGGCTATTGCATCCACTGGAATAAATCAACCATCCTACCTCTTTATGAGGATAGTGGGAAAGCTGCATCTCAACTATCACACTTTCCATTCACTACTGGTAATATTACGTATTTAGGCATAAATGTATCCCCCAAGCTGTCAGAGTTGTTCCATCTTAATTTCACCCCACTACTAAAACCAATAGAAGATGACTTGAATTGACAGTTGTTACTACCACTATCCATCATTGGCAGAATTTCCACAATAAAAATGATGATACTACCCAAAATCACTTACCTATTCACCATAATTCTTATCCAACCGACAGCAAAATGGTTTAAAAAATTTGACTCTGGTTATAAAATTCTGCCGGCAAAATCAAAAACCCAGAGTAAAGCTATCAACACTGCAAAAACCGAAAGACCATGGAGGCTTGGAAGCACCCCACTTTTAGAACTATTACCTAGCACGTCAAATACAATACCTCATCAAATTGATACATGCAAACCATGACCCCATCCACCCCTGATTGACATCGAACAGGTAGACTCAAAGAACAAATCTTTTGGCAGACTTACCCTTCATTAGCAATAATATTAAAAAACACAGTTTTTAAATGTCATCTTCACAACTCTGACAGCTTGGTGGCAAATCAATAGAATGATAAACTTCATAATTACACGTAGTGCACACTCACCATTTGGAACAACCCTGACTTCACTATAAACAAATCACCTATAATTGGTAATTAGTGGAAAGATAAAGGAATTACACATCTGCCCATTATGTTTGAAAATAAAACCCTGCTTTCCTTCCTGCAGTTAACTGAAAAATACAACATTGATAAAAATCAGTACTTAAGCAAGTAAGTAAAATTTATTTATATAGCACCTTTCACAGAGAAAAGCTCACAAAGTGCTTCTCAGATGAAAACAATAAACCAGAAATCGTAAAATAAAACACATAAAACACTGAAGCAAGATAAGTTTAAATCAAGTCAGGAATTGCCTGCAGGTATGTTACAGGTATGTTTTAAGATGCTTCTTGAAAATGTCCACAGAAGCAGAGGCTCTCAAGTCCAGTGTAGGAGCTTCCAAAATCTTGGAGCAACCGTCACAAAGGCTCAGTCACCCTTGGTTTTGAGCCTGGTATGGGGAACAACCAGTAGACTCTGGCTGATAGACCTAAGTGTCCTACTTGGAGCGTGTGCACGAAGCAGGTCAGACAGATACTCAGGTGTCTGACCATGAAAAGCTCTGTAAGTGATGACCAGAACCTTGAAATGAATCCTGAAACTGACAGGAAGCCAATGCAAGGAGGCCAAAACAGGGGTAATATGACAGTGATTGTGGGATTTGGTCAACAGCCTGGCCGCAGCATTCTCCACCAGCTGAAGACGATCAATTGATGTTTTACTGAAATATGTGAAAAGAGAATTACAATAATCAAGCCGTGATGACACAAAAGCATGGATGATCATTTCAAGTTCAGCATGTGATACAATAAAGCTGAGTTTTATAATTTTTTTAAGGTGAAAAAAAGCGTGTTTGGGTAAAAGCATGGATATGTTTGTCTCGGTTCACCGTCTGATCAAAAGTAACACCAAGATTTCTCAGGGAAGAATGTACATTTGATTTAAGAGACCCAATACAGCAAGACGGCTTAGAGACAGCACCGTCAGGAGCCACAATAAGAACCTCAGTTTTAGCAGAATTTAAGTGAGGGAAGTTGTTGGCCAGCCAGGACTTAATTGCCAACAAACAATCGTGCAGCACACTGAGACTGTCCGTTCCGTCAGGGATAAAGGAATAATGTTGCTGAATATCATCTGCGTACAAATGATATGACACACCTTTAAACCTGCCAATGGTGTCTCCAAGATGCAGCATATACGCTACAGGCCAAAAGTTTGGAAGCAAGATCAAATTTATACAAAAAAAAATCATAGTTTCATTGGCATTCTTTACAAAAAAATAAACATGATTATTATATAGAGTCATTTATCAGAATACATTTTTACTCAAATTATCAGGCCCATATCACTAGGCCCATGATCCTAGTGCCCGCGGGATTGCCGTTGGCATCTGGTGGGCTGTAAACCATGACATAAAGTGAATAATGCAAACTGTGATTTGTTTTTTACTTTTTCACTGAAGTTGTGACTCTTGCAAATCTTCTCAACCCAAAAACTAAGCCCCTCCTTTCTTTTGTTAACATTTATTCAGCAATGGTCTGGTAACATCAATGTATACAGTACCTAAAGGTAAACTGAGGAAAATGGTGCATATCAATGAAAGAAAAGTCTAATTATGCAGTAATACATCCCAAAATCCATAGATTTCATACTGGTTTTTAAGAAAGGCATTGTGAACAGAAACTTGAAGTTGCTTCCAAATTTTTGACCTGTATTGGCCTTGCTTCCAAACTTCTGGCCTGTAGTGTACAACATAAACAAAATTGGGCCGGAAAATGACCCCTGAGGCACCCCACAAGATAGGGGGATGGACGGAGACATGAAAGGGCCAGCGGCTACAGAAAGAGTTCTACCTGAAAGGTATGAGGCAAACCAGTCAGTGGTGCTGCCTGAGATGCCTACGTGGTCTCTAAGCCTCTCTAATGGGATGCGAAGATCCACAGTATCAAAGGCCGCGCTGAGATGAACCAGCACCAGGATAGAACATTTATTATTATTATTATTATTAATCTTTATGTCGTACTCAAGGTACAAAATACCAGTGTCAGAGGCCATCAAGATATCATTAGATACTCTAAGAAGAGTTGTTTCAGTTGAGTGTTTTTGACGGTAACCAGATTGAAATTTGTCAAAAATATTGTGCCTGTGCAAAACAGGGACCAGTTAGTTAGCGACGACTTTTTCTAAGATTTTGGAAATAATTGGCAGCTTGGAAATGGGCCTAAAGTTGTTTGGTAAAAAAGGGTCAAGATACTTCCAGTACATCCAATTAAAACAGTCAATTAAGGAAAATTTTTATATTTTAGCTTCCAAGCCCTCAAAGCTGCACTTACACTTATCAGTCCATGCAGAAGCCAGACTACAACCAGATGCCTTCTTAGATTTAGTTCCCACCAGCTCGGCCACCAACCTATGCAAAGGGGCTGCCAATTTGGCAAAGCCCTCGAAAAAGCAGCGGTAGTTGCTGGCAAACCCCAAGAACAAGCGGAGCTCTGCGAGGGCGTTCGCCAGAGAGCTGACACCTCAATCTTCCGAGGGTCAGTGGAGACACCCTGGCTGGACATAACATGGCCCAGATAACTCACCTCAGGTTGAAAAAAAGGTGAAGTTCTCTAGCTTGGCTTTAAAGCCCTCCTGTTGCAGTCAGCCAAGCACAACCTCCAGACGCTCCAAGTGCGGCGAGACAGAGGAAGAAAAAACAACAACATCATCCAGATAGAGTAATAACGATTGACAACGCTGGTCTCCAAACATCTGCTGCATAAGCCTCTAGAAGGTACTAGGGGCATTACAGAGTCCAAAGGGCATCCTGTTCCATTAAAAAAAAAACCAAAAGGGGTACAGAAATCCGTTTTAGCCCTATCTGACTCTGCAACAGGTACCTGGTTATATCCGCTGGCCAGATCAAGAGTTGAAAACCAACACGTCCTTGATAGGGCATCCAAGGACTCCTCAGTACGAGGCAATGGGAAAGCATCCTTACGAGTCCTTCTGGTTCAATTTAAGTAATCTACACACAAGCGTGGACTGCCATCCTTCTTCTTGATGAGGACAATGGGGGATGCATAGGGGCTACAACTCTCCAGAATGACTTATGCCTCCAGCAGCTGTTGGATGTGAGCCTTAACTACCTCATATTCAGAAGGGGACAGGAGCCTATAGTGCTGTCAAACAGGAACCTCATCAATAAGAGGCATTTCATGAGAGAGGAGACTAGTGCAACCCAAGTCACCATCATGAGCTGCGAAGACAGAGCTATAATTAAACAGCACTTCTCCGGACCTGTCAGGGGAGACAAATCAAGGGCTTGAATCTTTAATTTTACAGGGTCATGAATCTCCTGGTCTTGAACAGCAGCATGGTCCTCACCTCAACTACCCCCGTAGGCAGACTAGCGATGTAAACATCATTTAAGTGACCTCCCACAGTACGAGGTTAAAGAAAAACATCATCCTCACCTACATTCAATGTAGGAACATAAGCAGTGCCACAAATGATTTGAACCAGAGCAGGGGATGCAAGAAGACCCTCAGGGGGCCCAGAGACTGGGGGCTCAAAGAGGGCTGACCCTCCAGCCCTCGCACTCGAGCAGGGGGTAGCAGCAAACTTAAGTGCATCCCCAGGGATACGCTGAGCCCCATTCCCTCGTACTTGTACAGTCCACTCAGTTGTATCAGAGGGTGCAATGTAGGACTCATGGCATTGCTGCAAAGCGTCCAAAACCGGACCCAGAACCTGACCTACAGTGAGGGACTCAAAAAGAGAGGAGCCATACTGCCCAAAAAGTTCACATTTACTAATAAAATTCATCCCCAGAACACCCATGACCCACTCATCAAAACTTAGCCCAGACCTACCCCTAAACATGGGACATTTTCTATCCCAAGGGATAAAAACCAATCTCACAGTCGGAGCAACACTAACAGGGGGCAGCACAGGTGTGGGTGTGGCTGATGCAGTGGCTGCACGGGAATGGAGGGCCTCTGCAGGCTCTCGTTCCAAATGATCATTGTTTGTCCTCAGCCTTGCAACCAAATCTTTAAGTTCTTGCACTTCGTCATCCAAAATTACAAACACCCAATAAAACAAAACTAGAGAACTTTTGTCACCTGCACACAAGCATGGAAGGGGGGAGGGGGAGCAGGAAGGCACTTAGAACCCTCTGTCGTCGTCAATTTAATTGATAGCTGCTGTTTTGCCTTGTAAAAATACAGTACCAGTGAAAAGTTTTGACATAGCCACATTTCCCATACAATACATGTTAAAAAAAGAAATAAGCACTCATTATTTTGGAAAAAAATATCTAATTCTTAAATCCATCAAACTAACCAGCACTTGTTGTCATATCTGCTGAGCATACTCACAATTTTTTTTTATAAGGCGGGACTTATGGCTATGAGTTTGCTGCTGCGCAGCCCTGTCTAATTTCCCTTAGATGTGCTGCACTCGAGGTTTGATTTTCATCAACCTTTTTTCCCAATAAGTCCCAAAACAGCTTGACTTTAATTCACCGGTTGGAAAATGGAAAGAGTATGTCTGTTTACATTGCAAAATATGACTTCTTTGAGAATTCCAAAACTTTGAACTCTATTCAGACAAGTTAATTATTCTCTTTATATTTCTGACTGTTTACCTCTCACAAGATTCCATTTGATGTTATATAGAGAAGTTAAGCCATTTAAATTTCTCAAAAAACAGTGTTGTAACATTAGCAAAGTTTGTCCAAACTTTTGGCTGGTAATATACATACAATTAATACACAATACATACAACCCCAATTCCGAAATAGTTGGGACAAAGTGTAAATTGTGAATAAAATCAAAACACAATGACTTTCAAATCACACCAGCCAGTATTTTATTCACAATAGAACAGAGATAACAAAGCTAATGTTGTAACTGAGAAATTTTACAATTTTATCCACAAAATGAGCTCATTTCAAATTTGATGGCTGCTACAGGTCTCAAAAACGTTGGGACAGGGGCCTGTTGACCATGGTGTAGCATCCCCTTTTCTTTTTAACACAGAGTGGAGGCGTCTGGGCATTGAGGAGACAAGTTTCTTGAGTTTAGCCATTGGAATTTGATCCCATTCTTGTTTAATACAGGCTTCCAGTTGCTGGAGAGTTTTGGGTCTCCTTTGACGAACTTTTCGTTTAATTATGCGCCAAATGTCCTCAATCAGTGAAAGATCAGGACTGCAGGCAGGCCAGTTCAGCACACGGACTCTTCTACTACGAAGGCATGCTGTTTTAATAGCTGCAGTATGTGGTTTTGCATTGTCCTGCTGAAATACACAAGGCCTTCCCTGGAATAGATGTCATCTGGAGGGGAGCATATGTTGCTCTAAAACCTTTATATACCTTTCAGCATTCATGGTGCTTTTTAAAACATGTAAGTTTCCCACACCATATGCGCTAATGCATCCCCATACCATCAGAGATGCTGGCTTTTGAACTGAACGCTGATAACAGGAGGGGTGGTCTTTCTCCTCTTTAGCCCAGAGGACATGACACCCATGATTTCCAACAAGAATGTCAAATTTGGACTCATCTGACCACAGGACACTTTGCCACTTGCTATAGTCCATTTTAAATGAGCCTTGGCTCACAGAACATGGCGGCACTTCTGGATCATGCTCAACAATGGCTTCCTTTTTGCATGATAGAGTTTTAGGTGGCATCTGTGGATGGCACGGTGGACTGTGTTCACAGACAGAGGTTTCTTGAAGTATTCCTGGGTCCATTTAGTAATGTCAATGACAGAATCATGCCGGTGAGTGATGCAGTGGTGTCTGAGGGCCCGAAGATCACAGGCATCCAGTAAAGGTCTTCCGCCTTGTCCCTTACCCACAGAGATTTTTCCAGTTTCTCTGAATCTGTTGATGATGTTATGCACTGTCGATGATGAGACTTTCAAAGCCTTTGCAATTTGACGTTGAGGAACATTGTTTTTAAATTATTGCACAATTTTTTACGCAAGCCTTCACAGGTTGGAGAGCCTCTGGCCATCTTTACTTCTGAAAGACTCAGCCTCTCTAAGACATCCCTTGTATAGCCAATCATGTTACACGCCTGATGCCAGTTAACTTAATTACTTGCTAAATGTTCTTTCAGCTGATTCTCTGATACAGTGCCGTGAAAAAGTATATTCCCCTTCCTGATTTCTTATTTTTTTGCATAATTGTCACACTTAAATGTTTCACATCATCAAACAAATTTCAATTTTAGACAAAGATAACCTGAGTAAATACAAAATGCAGTTTTAAAATGATGATTTAATTTATTAAGGGGAAAAAGCTATCCAAACCTACCTGGCCTTATCTGAAAAAGTAATTGCCCCCGCTTGTTAAATTATGAATTAATGATTAACCACATTTTTTAAATTCAATTTCACTCACCACACCCAGGCCTGATTATTGCCAGACCTGTTAAATCCAGAAATCACTTAAAAAGAACCTATCTGATAAAGTGAAGTAGGCTAAAAGATCTCAAAAAGCAATACATTGTGCTGCAAACTAAAGAAATTCAAGAACGGGTGAGAAACAAAGTATTGACATCTATCAGTCTGGAAAGGGTTACAAAGCCATTTCTAAGGCTTTGGTACTCCAGCGAATCACGGTGAGAGCCATTATCCACAAATGGAGAAAACTTGGAACAGTGCTGAACCTGCCCAGGAGTGGCTGGCCTAACAAAGTTACTCTCAGAGCGCATCGATGACTCAGGAGGTCACAAACGAACCAAGAACAACATCTAAAGAACTGCAGGCGTTACTTGCCTCAGTTAAAGTCAGTGTTCATGATTCAACAATAAGATAGATACTGGGCAAAAATGGCATCCATGGGAGAGTTCCAAGGTGAAAACCACTGCTGACCAAAAAGAACACAACGGCTCGTCTCACATTTGCCAAAATACATCTTGATGATCCCCAAGACTTTTGGGAAAATATTCTGTGGACTGACAAGACAAAAGTTGAACTTTTTGGGAGAAGTGCGTCCCGTTACATCTGGGTAAAACTAACACAGCATTTCATAAAAAGAACATCATACCATAAGTCAAACATGGTGGTGGTATTGTGATGGTTTAGGGCTGCTTTGCTGCTTCAGGACCTGGACGACATGCCACAATTGATGGAACTATGAATTCTGCTCTCTACCGGAAAAACCTGAAGGAGAGTGTCCGACCATCTGTTTGTGACCTCAAGCTCAAACGCATTTGGGTTATGCAGAAGGACAATGATACAAAACACACCAGCAAGTCCACCTCTAAATGGCTTTAAAAAAACCAAAATGAAGGTTTTGGAGTGGCCTAGTCGAAGTCCTGACTTAAATCTGATTGAGATACTGTGGCATGACCTTAAACAGGCCGTTCATGCTCAAAAATCCTCCAATGTGGCTGAATAAAAACCATTCTGGAAAGAAAAGTGGGCGAAAATTCTTCCACAGGGATGTGAAAGACTCATTACCAGTTATTGCAAATGTTTGATTGCAGTTGTAGTCGCCGAGGGTGGCACAACCAGTTATTAGATTTAGGGGGCAATTACTTTTTCACACCAGGCCAGGTAGGTTTGGACAGCTTTTTCCCCTTAATAAGTGAAATCATCATTTAAAAACTGCATTTTGTATTTACTCTGGTTATCTTTGTCAAATACTAAAATTTGTTTGATGATCTGAAACATTTAAGTGTGACAAATATGTAAAAAAATAAGAAATCAGGAAGGGGGCAAATACTTTTTCACGGCACTGTATATTAATTGCTTTTTCAGCCCTTTTTTGCCTGTGTCCCAACTTTTTTGAGACCTGTTGCAGCCAGAGAATTTTCAATAAGCTCATTTTGTGGATAAAAATGTAAATTGTCTCAGTTTCAACATTTGAAACATTATCTATGTTCTATTGTAAATAACATATTGGCTCATGTTATCTGAAAGTTATTTCATTTTGATTTTCTTCACAATTTACACTTCGTCCCAACTATTTCGGAATTGGGGTTGTAGAACAAGGAGAAAAATCAATACTTAACTCAAACTGGATTGAATGGTACTCAGGAAAAAACTTGGGAAACACTTCTCTGCACTTTACCGTGTATTCTGCCTATTGCGCCAGATTGTGGCAGGCCGAAGGAGGGCCCAAACGGGGGTTTGAACCTGGCTCTTTCGCGATGTGGTCAGCGCGTGTGACTCTTACCCGGGAGCCAAGGGTTCAAACCCCGGGGTTTGAACCTGGCTCGGCAGGAATCAGGGAATCCCAATGGATGGCAGCGTGTGTAAAGCGTGGAGTGTAAGGACACGCTCCCGAAAGAGGGGGAGAAATGTGACAGTTGAAGGGTCCTGTCACTAGAAATGCCTCCTAATAAGTACGCGCCCTGGCTACCTTGCTAACAAGCCTGGCTGTTTGGTGATGTGGTCAGCGTGTGTGACTCTTACCAGGGAATCTAGGGTTCAAACCCTACCTGGGCCCTCCTTCAGCCTGCCACACTTACAGAGTGGATAAGAGATAATCAGATGACTTCTTTTTATCAAAACAGCAATGTTTGGCAAAAAATAAAAAACAGTGGTTAATGAATAAACTTGGTTCATAATTTGTGTTTGAATTCAGCTAATTTCATGTGTTTTGTGTTTTTCTTGTTACAGTCGCTGTTCCTTCCATGTTCATTTATTTGTTTATTTTTTGTTATTTTATTTTTTCAATTATTTTTAGCTCACCTGTCAAAAAGTAGGCTGAGCTGTTAGGATCAGGAGGCATCTGGCCTTGTCATGGTGGCCGTGGTCATGTTCTGTTAGTAAAATCCATCACAATTTTCTCTGAACTGCTGACCAGAGTCACTTTATATTTTGATTGGTGCTACTTTGGGACCAGGTCTCCAAAGTTGTTTGGGGGTTTCGGAAAATGTTCATTTTATGTTTTTTTTTTTTTTTGTAGTTAAAATTTCCCCATTGATAAAATATGCGTTGTTAAATTATCGCGCAAAGTGATGCAACTATGCCCTCTAATGGCTGGCCAGTACACTGTGACATAGTGATATTCAGGAGGATTTTGTCGAGACTGGTTTTGAATGCCAGCTGGTGAGGTTCAGGGCCAATGGTCCAATTTTCTTTTTATGCCTCTGGGCTTCCCCTGGCAATCCTGTGTTTTAATGTCACAACGCTAGTAATTGTGGGTAATTTCCTCGGGCAAATACTGCAGAAATGCGAACTCACAAAAAGTGGTCACGAAGGGTTAAAAATGTGTGTGGGGGAGACCTTAAGCACATGCCGATTTGATAGTGGGACAGCCCTAAACCCTTACGAACTTTGCAGGAATGCGTCTCGAAGTCCGTGATTACGTTAATTCGGAGATTGGGATTGGGACCTTATCTTTTTCGTCTTCCCTTTCACCCATAAACAATCACAACCACAGTGAATAACCACTTAAATGTTATTCAGAGGAGCGGAAGACTTGATCAGATGTTGCATCTATTCAAGGTTGAGTAAAGCTATAGTGTTCATAGAGTGATCGGGTCAAAGTGTCGCCGCTCAACAGTCATTTGACAACAACCACAGGCAGTAATTTCGGGCTTAAAAGACCAGGCTCCTATTTAAATGAATGGAGAGAGAGCCATAACTTTACTTTCAAAGGTAGGAACATTAAAAAAAACTGCATGTATAGAATCATCAGTGAAATCGGGGAAAAACCACCAAGAATATGTGTGACTTTTCCCAAAACTAGGGTTTAAAACGCATCTTTCCCCACAGGCTATACTACTTTGCACGCGCAAGATTTCACTGCGCCAACTGCTTTTACAGCGTGCTGTAACATGCTGCCGTCAGCTCGTCCCACTGAACTGAAGGATACACACTCGATGGCAGGGCCGTAGGCAGTGACTTCTTTTTTATCGCTAGATTTTGTCAACCTGTTTCCACGTACTATGCCCGATTGTCAATCAATCAATGTGTCCTTTTTTTCTGGGCCTCGTTTCCCAAAAGCATCTTAAAGGTGCACTATACAAGTTTGTTTACTTTCTGCGCGATTATATTTTTGTCTCAATTCGCCGGCATCTCTCCACTATTAGCCTATTTCACAAGATGGCCACGCCTACCGGAAAGCAGGTAAAAACACTTCCTGTGGCTAACAAGACAGAAGACGAGACAAGACAGAGGCATACTGTTAATTTGTCTTCTCGCTATCTCTTCTTTCTTTGTCTAAAGAGATGATTACAGTTGTGGAGCGTGAGGAGGTATAAATTTGTCTAAGGTTATTAGGTTTGCCTTTTCTTTTAATTCGTTTTTGATTGTATAGGTGTGGCTTATGATAGCTGGCATTTCAGCTAATTTGGCTAGCTTGCCTGTAAAAATGTTAGCTAGCATAGGACTTTATGACTTAATAAATGCCTGTGTTCGTAAAACTCGCTTTTTGTTTGTATATATATATATATTTTTTTTTTTTTTTTTTTTTTTTTTTTTTTTTTTACTTTACCTAGCTATGTCTACTCGGACATTGCATAGTGGTCACTAGGGTTGGATGTTATATCGTTCAGTCACTGAGGAAGCTTGAGAAGCTAGCTAATTGTACCAAGGTTGTGAGTTGTGTTGGGCTTGAAGCCATATTTTATTTTTTGTCACGAACATAGCTCAGTTTTATCCAGGCTAGAACGCTTAACAATGGTATCTGATAGGGAGCTTGAGGTTTGCCTTGCCAGCTTATGCAAAGAAAGTCTGGCTAAATTTAACTTGCTTTGCAGTTGATGGCCATCTAGCTAGCTAGTAAATTAAGATATTGCAAATGCATGCTGGCTAATGACCACCATTACCTGACGTTTCTTTGTGGTGACTGCAGCTGCTGTGACTTGCGTTTTCAACAGACACCGTGGCATTCCGTCTGGGGTAGCCAGTGAAAGCCCAGTAACCTTCGCCAACTCAGCGCTTTCTCCTCCAGAAGCAGTATTCCCAAAAAGGCAAAAATGCAGTTTTCCGTCAAGGCACCGATTATCAACAAAATTAATACCATACCTGCACAGAGTTGGTTAAGGTGTAGCTTTGAACCCAAAAAAAAAAAAATTACCCGTACTGTTCTGAATATAAAACTATGTTTCTTCCCGGGAAATCCCCTCTGAAAGAGTGGGTTCGTCTTCTTTTCAGGGACTCGGCTTTTTAGTCAAAATCAATGATTCTGCGTATTTTCGAGTCTAGTCAATATACGTTGACAACAACAGATGCCGCCGAACAACAGTCTGCCTTGTTTTATATTGGTTTTTCTCAAGGTTTTATCAGTATTTTCAAATATGGGTCAATCCAAGAAATGATGCTCAGGGGGATGAAAATAACAAACTCAGTCTTACTTAATAACAATTTATTTTATTGATGGCCCTATATCTTGGCTTTATGGAATGGTACATTCAAGTCACCAACTCCTAACGGGTCAGTTTTTATCGCAAGCGCCGTAAAACCTTCCGAAACGCGTGAAACATGAGAGATGAAATTAAATGCAACATCAAAAGTACAATTAATAATTGTCATATCTACACCAAATTTTGTTTACAAACTACTACAATATGTTACTTTAAGTGTACAAAAAATCAAAAACCAGGGTTGAAAATTTATAGAATTATGAGTCATCCAATATATAGTGCAAAAAGTAAAAGTTGGAAAAAATTGACTCACATTCTTAACTTTACCCTCATTTCCTCAAAACTCATCAGATACTCTTCAAAATCACAGTACTTTGCCTACAGTGTGTCTAATATACAAAACAGTGACCCTTTGCCATCCATAAATTACTGAAACAGCTCAGTCAGGCCCTGCATTGACCCTCGGAAAACCTCTCGTTCGTCACTCGCGTTTCACCACTGACAATATATTCTGTTCTGTTATGAATATTCATATTCTAAAGTCCACCTCAGCACCACTATACCTCATTGGATTGTATCCATATCACTCCTACATACACAAAACATGTTCTACTATTAAATTAAGGGCATAAATACACATATCTGGCCCATCTGGGGTTTCTACCATGCCTTTGAAAATAAAATTTAACTCTCTTTCGCGACATCAGCGACTCCGCGCGGGCCAGCTGTTAACATTAACAAGTGCGGTCAGTTTTCATTTACAACGCATACCAATTACGACTCCGGACTTCACACGCTTTTCTTTACTCAGTGGTTGGAAGCAATGCACGTGTTTCGCGATCGTTTAAATGACATAATATCATTTGAAACGTCTTATGCAATTCCATTGCTTCCAACTCCACGTGCACGAGGACTTCAGTTCCGCGCCAGAATCTACATACTCGTTGATTGAATAATTACTGACTACAGCAGAGGAACGAAAATATGCCACTTAAACTAACACCGAATGCGTGAGAGTTGACAGGTATGCGTTATCAATGAAAACTGGCCACACCTGATAATGTTGTGAGTTTTCAGAGTTTCTGTAATGGTAATTTAAATGACTGGTTGAAAAAAGGTCATGACCAATCATTCTTTTTAAGGGATTGTTTGAGCCTCTGCTGTTGGCAGTTCACGAGCCGCGACTGATAGTGACCAAATATCCAGTCAAAACCCAAAATGCAGCCCCCAGAAATTTTTGATATAAAAAAAGTATGCAGTATCTACATATTAGCTGTTGTGTAAGTTAGGGGTACCATAGGGCCATCTTCTGGTGAAATATGAATAGGCTGGATGGGGTGGAGGTGCCCTTTCTGACTAAAAAATAGAAATTGAAATGCGAGTGACGATGGGAAAATGTTCCTTAAAGCAGTGAAGGTATTGCACTATGTTCATTACCTCTGGTCAGGATATTAGAGAAGAGGCCTATCTAAAATTCTAACAAGTGAAAATTCCCGGGCTGTGCATATAGAGGTGTGTGGTGGCCATAATCGTAGTACATGAAACGTGAGTGACGTGGCGTGGCCAAATACCTTTAGGCCTGCACTGTGGCAATATTATACTACCCAGAATAGGTTTAACACGCTAAAACGATTAAGGGTAGGTGTGGTAAGGAATATAACATGGAAAAAGCATGTAATCTAGCGAAATTAGGCCATTTGGAGGGCCAAAAATTTTAAATTATGACAAAATTTCGCCATTCCGCCCTTCTTTGGGGTGGGCGGTCATCTCAAAATGCCCAAACATGGCCTAAAAAGGTAGTAACACACGTGGGCACCTCATTCTACAGAATGAACATCGATTTACACTCAAGGATACAGGAATTCGAGCCACAGAGGCCATTTTCGGCAAGGTGGCTGGCCAGTTACTCACGTATCACTTTTCCCCAAACCCACGCGAGGCACGGCAAATGGCTCCGTACACGCAAACCAATTGCCGTACCGGCTTGGAAATTTCACTCGCCGATCGGTTTTAACCCATAGAACCTAAAATACATTGTTTCAGTACAAATTGAGACATCTGCGTACACCCAGACACTCCCCCAACAATATTTTGTAAGAATTTCATCCAAATTCCTTACCTTTCTGAAGAATTTCTCTGGTATTTTGCAGTAAAATCTGCTGTAAACTTGCTTCAATCGAAGCTTGAGATCCTCTGAGTTGTTTTCAAAGGACCCTGGATGTAGTTTACTTTTGCCAGTTAACAGGAAGTCGCTTTCCTCTTCTCGCGACATTTTTGGCGCCGGATGATCACTTGGGTTTCACTCACCGAGCAACGCCCCATAGAGCCAACCTGAATGAATTTTCTTTAATATTTTACATTTAGGGTTGCTACATATACCTTTTATAACTTTGTTTGGATGGTAGGAAGTAAAGAAATTAGCAGTAGTTTGCTCTATATATGGGCAAATGTCAGTGAAACGTGAGTGACGAGGCCGGTGTTGAAAAATAGTTTTTTCGTGCTGGCACAGGCTCAGGTCAATGTATGTAAAAAATTTTTCTATGAACATAACCCTTATAGGGACCCTCTTGGCTGGATGTAATATGAACAGTGGGACTACCTTCTTAGTATGCTAGTTGATGGTCTAAAAGTTTCGTAACTCGCGTTTCAACGAGTTGAAATTCCCATTAAAAGATATAGGAAAAAAGAATGTAGGTCATGACATGGCTAAACCACATGAAAATGTTAGATATGACCCCCCACTAAGGAAAAAATAAGTTTATGGTGGTCTAGCACTATTTGGTTTGACAGTACATGGCTTGGAATGAGGTGAAAATGGCCCAAAAATGCCAATTTTGGGCAATTTTTTTAACTTTGGGGTTCAGTAACTCGCAAAATTATGGGCCGACATATGCAAATTTGCCCTTCTTTTGAAGCCCTGGATGTTTTCTTTCAAATAAGACTAGAAACAGGAAGAATGGTGCATTTTTTTTTCTATAACTCTCGGAAGTCAAAAAGACCCTAAAATAGGCCCAAACATCATTTCTTGGATTGACCCATATATATATTCGTGATTACAACAAGAAGTCATGAAAACCCCCTTTTTTCCAAAAATCTGTCTTGAGAAAGGGGGGTCGTCTTACATCCAAAATCCTTTTGTAAGATGGTTGGTAAGAATTCATTGCATTTTTCATTTTACAAAAGGTTATTCCACCCCTAAACCAGTAAAATTCATCTATGCCTTTGAATTATGTTCTGAACAACACCTCTGTAAGATCGGGAAAGGGGGTTGGAGTTCGGCAAACGCTGATACGTGGGGGAGCCCAGAGGCTGTAAGTGACAAACGGCTGATAAGCTCGGTCCAGAGCCATGCCAGATAGCAATAAACTTTTGTAAACTTCCCCCATTATGAGTGAACCCAGGATGCTCGCTCAGCCTGCATGTGGAAGGTGGGGATGGTCTTTCTGTTACTCTGTACGGGGGGGTAGGTGCAAAGCCCTGGCTGACACAATGCCCCTGTGGGAGTCATATTAATATCCTCAGTCTTTTAGTCTAACTGGACCTTATCTGTTTAAAATAATCTAAACCTCTGAGAGCTTCACAATATACTTATATGTCCAATATCCTGCTAAGAAATCACTTATATACTTAGAACCAAATTTACCTATGTAATAATTCATCTTAAGACTTTTTCATGACAACTACATCATATTAGTACATATTCATATCATGTTTGGTCTTGTTATTCTCAGGGGAATCCAAGGAGTTGAATGGAGTATGTTTCATTCCCATTGAAATTATGGCTCATTCCCTTTTGGAAACTCCTGAAAATTGGTCAGAATCCTCTCGGGTAATCACCCTATTCTTCTCTCTCTGCGGAAGTGTTTTATTACATCCTCCAAATGGTGGAAACCCAAAAACCAGATTCGACCCCCCTTCCAGGTGTTTATGGCCATGCCGCCTGGATCAAAGACGTGATTTGGCTTAAAGCAAAGAGAAACAATCCATTCTGGGAAGATCGTATCCGATCTCTCCCCGCGCACGTTAGTGTGTTTGTAGCCTTTTTCGCCAGGTATGACTTCACCCTCATTTTCTAAATTGTGTGTAACTTGTAATTGGTTTAACGTTGATTTGTTTGATTTAAGCTTTTGCCTACCTGGTGAATAAATTATTGTTATTCCTTTAAACTTGCGTGGTCTCTGTGACTCCTAATCCTTTTATTCTTTCTAGCCGCGTTGCGACGGATACCTAGGGGTATAATCCCAACCAAGGAATGACTGGCCAGCAGCCTGGTTTAGGAACTGGTTTTATTAAATTGGAGAGACAATCATGATCTACTTACATAAAGGGTTTATGTATTGCCGGTTCTGGGATTTTAGCCTTAAGGAAACCCATGGACGAAAAGTCGGTTATCTGTTAAAATTCCCTGAAGGAACCCATGGGCGTGCATAGATCTGGGTTCGCTGTCGTCACGCCAAAAGATGCTGTTGCAGTGATGGCTGACTTCCAGCCTCTAATCTAATCGACGAACCTAGGATCCGGTAACAATGCTAATACCCGGGAGTATATGTTTAGTGACGGCGGTTGTCTCCAAAAAGTTCGAGGTATAGTCACTTCGAGATCCTATGAATTTTAATTCTAATTTGGAGTCAGATATTTAACGAGGGTATGACTCAAATTTGGTATTCTAAATTTATTATGGAGTCAGATTAATTGTAACCGTTGTGCTTTTGTGCCCCGTTCTTCGAACGGAGAAAATATATCCATTTTATTGTGATTTGCACCAGCCAGGAGGTCGCGTGTGTTAACACCAGCCCAAAAGAACACGTTGAGCCTTCGCCCCCTGCAGTGTCCGTCGTTGGTATTGTTTTGTGGGTTCTACACTTTCATATTCGGAACAACACGGTGATAATGATTTTTATTGCTTCCTTGATAAATATGTAATTGATGTACGTTGTAATATAGACTACAGAGATACTGCAAAAATGAAAAGCAAAATCATGTTTTACTACCCTTTATGTATTAGAAATGTTGATCAAGAGTAAATCTTATTTTGCTCATGTGATGTGTTTTTTTTTAATAGTCAGTTATCATATATGGGACATACTGAAATAAATGCCCCATCAAGGAAATTGAACACCCATGGGTTTTTCACATCCAGACATCTAACAGCAGTGAATGAGTGAAATCGTAACTATAATATCGTTATTGTTGGTAAAATCCATGAGTAAGCTAAGTAAGCCCAACTGGGTGGCACGCGTAAACTGCCAGGTGTCCCAGTCTGAGACTTAAGAAGTCTGGCCACCTTATTTATTAAATTTACCCCGGGTGTACTCAATGAATCTCCAAGACTTGTGAAATTAAGATGTCAAACAAAGTTTACATCATAGCCCATTACAGCACCCTTGGTTCCAAATATGTCCCTGCTGCTGCTTACATGAGCGTACAAAAGGTTTGGCACAGGCCCCATGCTCATGTAAAAAGGGAGTTACTCAAGTCATTACCGGACAAAGATGAATGAAAATGAAAAACTTTAATAAAACCAATTTTATTTGAAAAAGTGTACTTTGTTAGGGCACTGCTTCAGAGCCAGCTGATGCTCTTGTAGTGCTCAATTCTAAAGCCTCAGGTACAAATTCTGTGCAGTCAACACTACAGAACTATCCATCCCAAATCTGCATATTTGCAAAACTATAAACTTCACACACAAATGTTTCCGGACCGCTGCCTAACAAGGACAACTTGACTGCAACAGCATCAATAATTGGCCTTCGACCACAGCTGCTTATAGCAAAGATTAGTGATGCCTTGTCAGCACTGAACTGACTTTCCAAAAGGGGTCCTGAGTGGATAAGATGCAACATCATGGGTACATCTCAATTCTCTTAAATAGCATCCATGTTTCCCTCACTAGTCTTTTCCTACCGTCTCAGTCCTTCCCACCATGGAGAGATGCAAGGAAACTATGCGAGGAGGGAAGACACAAGGAATCCTTTCTTCTGAAGAATCTCATGAATCCACATCCATTTCTGATGATGGCACACAGCTGGATCTGCTGCCAGTGTCTGTCATTACAGACTGACCGCATGGTTTTCAGCTGAAGTCTTCCAGGAAGGCTGCCCTTGTGAATACTCACTCATGGCTCCTCAGAGCTCTCTCCTCGCAGCAGAAATGAGAGCTTTGATATGACCTGCAAGATGGCTGATACATGAAAACTTCTGCTTCAAGTGAGGCACAAGGAAGAATCAAATAAGAGAGTTAAGTTGTACCCCATGTCCTCCAGTTCTCAGATCCTTTCCAAAGGTGAGCAAGTGCACCTGATGAAATAAAAACAAAAAAAGCAAAGCAATTTATGTTTAGAATGTCATACAATAAAAATATACATAACTTCTTAAATTAAAAAGAAATATGGCACTAAGACTGCGTAAAAACCCAAGGATATTAGATGATAAAAGAGCAATAGTAAATGAGTAGTTGGAATACTATCCGAAGGACTGTACATTACAAGGTAATAGCGCAAAATGACCTCTAAACACGAATAAAACACCTTGGTAAATTTGCGAAGATTGAAGTAAGTAGTACCAATAAGTAATAATGATGCAGCTAAAGGTTGTCACGGTGTCTTCAAGAAATCACAAAGAAGTTGAACAAATTGATCCCTTACATCTACATAAGCGGTGGCTAATGGACTGAAAATATTAAGAGCCAGTTAGATAGCCTGCATTGCAGGATGTGCCAATAACGAGCACAGAAGTTCCGAGCAGTGTAATTTTTTATTTCACTTTTTTATTTACGTAATTAAAACAATGTTATTAATTGAATTTTCCACGTTGCAGCATTGCAGAAAGAAGAACGACGAGTGTTAAATTGTCAAAGGATTATTCTAATCGTTGGAAAACTTGATTAAGCATAATTATTAAACACTGGTCGGTACAAATGCGTTACCCACACAAGCCATTCTTGACAACACCTTACTGATGTTTACTAAACTGGTAATAAGCAACTTCGGAGACGTGATATCTAGAAAACAAATTCATAGACTTAAGTTCGCCAGCTAAATGGTGCAAGATATCTTTGATACTAATGTAGTTCGAGCGAACACAAGAGACTAGCAAACTAGCCACAGATAACAGCATGAACGATAGGTAGCAAGCTAATGCTAGTATTTTTATGTTCCATTAAGTTCATTGTTGATGCTATAATATTGTGTCAATTGGCTAATAACTGTAAAATTTTCTGGTTTAACTGGCTTTGCAGATCCTATTTTTTGCCTCAATTTTTAAAGGCATGGTTAAAGTTAGCTGCGTGATTTGCAAGAAGCAGCAAGATAGCTAGTTACCTGTAGGAGGACAGCAATCGTAGTCAATGCTCCAAAAGTTCTGCACCAGGTGAATCCGTTTTCTTATCGGTTTTTGAACCCAACTCCATCGCCGACCCCTTTCTTCACCGTTGACGTCACTCCTATTTTTCATGCCCCAGTTCACATGGATCTGAATGGTACAGCTTAGTGAGCATTGCACACTCAGGTACCTAGCTAGCTACATCTCATAATCGTAAATCTTCCTCCGTCACCTCTTCTTATGTACAAAATCCACGTCGTCTTCGGTGGGCCAACCGAGAAAAGAGAGGTCGGCTTGCTTCTTCGAGTTTGAACAGTCAGGACCGGGAACACCCGACTACGAACACTCTGCCATTGTTGATTCACGGAGCATCAAGCTAGCATAAACTACCAGAAGTCAGTTTACCTGCTATCCGGTTTGTATACCCGGAAATGTGAAATAGGCCTATCCACTAGCTGTCTGCCCCTAAATTCACTGTAAAAAAAAAAAAAAAAAAAACATAGGCTCTTGAGACCGCGCAGGCGTCACAAACTTCAAACAAGAGGCTCTTCAGAGCCTGTACTCGGGCCGGGTCTAGGCCTGGGCCAATCGCGAAACCGCGCGCGTGCATGAGCAGGTCAATCGCGACCCCAAAAAAAAAAAAAAAAGAAGAACGGAGTCGAAACTTAGGCCCAATCCCAATTCTCTTCCCTTAATCTTAACCCTTGGTTTCAAGTGCACTATATAGTAAGATTTCCCTCAGCGACGAAGGGGTAGTTTTGAGGGGAAGGGAATTTCACCTAAGAATTGGGCGCCACTTCATGCAAATTAGCATAACACGTGTCCACGTACGTCATGCATATGGCCGACATACGCTTCTTGCACTTATTTCAAGGCGTTTACATTCTATCATGTAATCTGTATCGGTTTTGTACACTGAACTGTAGCCTACATTATACAGTTACCGACTCATTGCATGGCTTGCCAGAGCAATCATTGCAACTTTGAAAGTTGACATACGCAGCTACAACCGGGTAGCTGTCGTGGTATGTTCGCATTCACAATCACACACCAGGTCATGTCACGACACAAATTTCAAAGAAATTAGAATAGAACACGTGTAAAACGCAGGCATGCTCGTCATGCATAACGATAACATTAGCCAAATGCGTGCAGCATTACTGCCATACAGAGAACTCGGCGGATATCATGCTGGCGACAACGTGAAGTAGCGATTTTCAAACATTCGTATTCTAAATCAACGCTTACAGATAAAGATATATACCCACAAACAAAACATATTCCGACATGTTTTGGATTTTTTGCATGCATGCTTACGGAAATAGTACTTACAATTGTGCAATGCTTTTTCATGGCAGCTGCCATCTTCTTGGAAAACTCGTCTAGCTCGTTAGTCTCTGAGTGCATCCTGCGAAGTTCATTCTTCCCTTCAGTTCGTAGTGAGCATCGCCCAGCCCTTATAATTAAGTGGGAATTTTAAGGGCTAAAAAGCACTTCCTTTAATCATCTTACAGTTTGGGACACCCTTGCCCTTCGCGGGAACGCACAAATATTAAGGCTAGGGTCAATTTTGAGTGGAAGTGTGGGTATTGGGATGGACCCTTAGACTCGTGGTCTACCGGCCCGAGTAATAAACACAATAACAAACCGTTCCGGCCAATCACTGACAAGAGTTGACAGTTACAGAAGCATGGGAAGGAGGGAACTATGGGAGGGAGGGGCGGGCTATCTCTGTTTTATTTGAATTTGAATGTCAACAGAAGTGAAAGTAAACAAACTTGCATAGTGCGCCTTTAAGGCAACGATGATCGTAGAATCCCTCTTACGCGGCATTTTACGTTTGTGGAGTGTCTCCCAAAACCATCGTAACTTAAAGGGAACCTATTTTGCTATATTTCCAAGGTTGTATTTTGATCTTGGACTCCCCTAGAGTACTCCTGATCGTTCAAAGACCAAAACAGGGTCCTTATTTAGCTCATACTGCCATCCTCAAAAAACCCCATTTGTAGTCCATTGTAGTCTCTGCCTGAAACGCCTCACTGGGGTGGCTCTTCCGCTATGGTCCCCATTCTCCGTGTGCCCACTTTCTTCTGACTGGCCAGCTCTGTGGAGGGCGGAGTTGGGCGGGACGAGGCTGCAGAACGTAGTTTTCCTGGTCAGTCTCCCCAGAGTAAAACGTGAGACACGGCTGCCATCTGAGAAGGAAGCGGCGGGCAAATTCCGCAATCTAACGTTATACTTGAATATAGATCTAATGAAATGAACATGTTCTAATAAACGCAGTGGCGAAAGTGGAGGATGCAGTGCGATAACCTGGCAGCTCAAGCTCAAATTTGCTATCGGCTACAGTTTGCTACGGCAACAGTGGTGAGTACAGCGGTTTTTCTATTCTATAGCTAGGATTGAGGGAAAGCTAGAATCCACCCCATTTAGACACATTTGTGGAACGGGTCGACATACCCACGTGTAGACCGGAGACCGTAGAAATCCGGTGGGTCTGAGTTTAGAGGGAAACATAGACAGTGAGGAGCAGCTAAAAGTGGACCAACAGCTTATGGACTGCTTAGGTGTGTACTATAAGGACCTACTAGTCCGTGTGCATAATTGTGGAGTGTCGTTAGCGTGGAGAAACGAACAGCTTCTGTGCTGGTATATGACGGAGGGGCGAAAGCTCCAGGCTAAACGGCCTTTTCGGAAATTGCCCGTGGTAATGGTTTACTTATTGTGTCAGAATGACCAGCGTTTCCTTGCGGAGAATGGGCGCGTTATGGATAGTGCGCGGGAGCGAGATAGCGCTCCGGTTATGTTATGAACATAATACAGGTTTTACAGACCCTAAGTTCCGTTTGCGTGAACCGTTGCTTATGTGGAGCTAGCGAATCAATCACTTCTACAGGAAAGAATTTCCTATTTAATCTCCGCCTTTTTCGGCTTTTTATTAGCCACAACAACTTCTAAAGGGGGATGAAATTATGTCAAGGTAGTGCAGAGAAATCATTTGTTATACCAGTAGAGCTTCTGCGTTTCGCATTGCTTTCTTGGTAGCACCAGAGAGCTTGCCCAGACATTTGTGAAGTATCCGGCTGATCCCGGTCATGGATAAGTGAAGTGAACACAAGCAGCCCTAAACAAACCCAAACACGTATCCCAAGCTCTGCAAAACCAACGTCTGGTCTAACTGCACCTCCCCGGTTAGCTTCAACTGTAGTGGCTACAATGGGGCCACGTTATGATGAAACTGCCACATTGATGCTTACCGAAGTAACACAAGCATACCGATCAGAATTACTGCATATAAGTTAACCAGGAGGTTTTTTAATTAGCACAGCACGCGAATTAACATGCAGTAGCTGGTAACCGAGCAGTCATAACAACCACAGAGACAAACCCTTGCAATACAGGTTTTACAGCAAGTTCCGTTACCGTGGACAGTTGTACCAAGCATCCAAATTACAAACAAGTATTAAAAGTTAGCTTCAAATGAGGTTTCTGTTCACACACCTCCTTTAGAATTTCCCCTGATATTACTCTTGCATTTTTAGGACACAAAAATTAGCAACAGTAACTTGGCTATGTTAGCCGCAGTACTACTGCCACAATCAACTGGCTATCATGTCAGGTTGGCTAATGCAGTAAAATCAACTTACAGCTTCTGTGTCTGTGAGTCAGGGACAGTTGCGACCAATCCAGGATTTATCTTCAGATATTTTAGAAAGCCTGCGCCTGAGGCCAGTTGTTTGTGCTAACTATTGTTAGGAGTCCTGCTAGCCAGTAGCCACCCGGAACACGTTAGCTTCACTTACATTATTTGCAGTTATATCGTTACTTACAGCTTGCGGCTCCGAGCGCTTGATCGATGTAGCTGCTTCAGTTTTGAGAAGCAGCTGAAATGCTTATCCTGTGTCAAATTCTCCTTTATTAACAAAGCTGTCTTTGGTGAAATGCTGAGCACAAGCAGCTAACGTTCCTTTTGGCCGTGGCTGTTTGCTGCCAGGAGACAAAAAAAGCTACCCACTGATTTCTGGTGGCATCGTCTTTTTGAAGAGAAATAGGTGTTTTTCTTCGCATCCAAAAGTAAACGGACAAGCAGCTTTGGGAGAGATACTGACGAAACTGCACCTGAAATGATCTGCGGTTCTTCTTTTGTAGACGCTACTAAGGCATAGTATGATCTGCCGTTGTTAGTGCCGGCTAGAATAGTTTCCGGTGTGGGCAGGTCCAGCGCCGTGGTTGGCTCTGGCTAGGTCTGCATTAATTGGACGGCACAACCTGACGTCAGGTTTTGCCCAGATCTCGCAAAGATCTCGGGAGGAGCAGTTCAGAGAGAAAATCACGTTCACGAAATCATGTTCTTGGATTACGGCAAAACCCCTGTATCTTATGTTTAGAAACTTTTCAGAGGTTGAGTATGGACAACCAACATTATAAAATTAGTAATATGTATTAAAAGAAGGATCAGCATAATAGGTCCCCTTTAAGACGCTCTCAGAAATCGTCGTAGATCTACGAGTGCTGAAGACCACTCGTAGAAAGCTACTTGCGTCTTAAGACCAGCAGGAGTCATCGCGAATTATAATGTTTTTTTCTGCGTACGTGTTCTTTAAGTATTATCATATTTAATCATGACTCTTGATGCTGTTTGTGAATGAAAGTGGTGATTAATGGAACTGGAATCATACATTCACCAAAAACAAACAACAATTATAGACATTATACCAATAATAATAATAATAATAATAATAAAAAAATAATAATTGGTTACATTAACAAATGAATGAAAGAGGAAATTATACGCTATAACAAAAAAAGATATAAAATATAGGTATACACATTTCAGCAAATTAAAATATTACACTGTACTAGAAGAACCGTGAAAAGAATAATGAAGAAAACACAGAAGTGTCGCTGTGGTGATTAATGCGAGTGGAGTGCTTGTCACGAGAGGGGAAAGGGGGGCGTATTCTAAAAATGTCCAATAATTTGTTAATGTGCTCCGAAACCAGCCATATATTCCACATCTCCTATCTGATTAACGCCTGCCAATCTGTCATCAGCCTGCTCCTCCTTCTCCTGGGGACGTAAGGGGTCTCTCGCCCGGACTGCGATATTACGCAGCATTGGCACAGTGATGACTGCGCAGCATTTTGATGGGGAGAAGTGTGGGCCACTGCTGAACTTGGGCACGCACCTGCAGTGCAACTTCCATCTCCCCAGCTCACGGGTAGTTGTGGGATTTGCCGCCGAGGTAAAGAGATAGCCTACGGCCGAAATGGGTACCCACGGTCCCCAAGGAAACGCCAGCGAACATGGCTTTCGCCGTCTCTTGATCATCACGTTTCACACCCCTTGTTGCGGTCATTTTCTTTGCATAGTCTTCCCAAACGATGGCTTTATTTTTAGTAAGGCTACCTTTCAATCTGATGAATAAGGTGACTTTGTTTGCCTCCACGTCATCCAACATTATGCCTATTTTGTCCAGACAAAGAGCCGACTGTCGTTTTGTACTTATAGTTATTTAGAATGTTTTCTCGGTTTCGCCGAATTTCCGATTCTCAGTGGATATCTTTATATACTGTGATAATTTGATGACAGAGTGACAATACCTGAATGTGTCACCAATGTTTCAAGACATATGAGAAGAATCATGCAAGATTTGGTTCTTATTTTCTACTTAAGGGCAACGGACAAATCAAAGCACACTGGCGACCGGTCAGCTGGGGAGAATGAGAAAACATAGCCTACCTCTAAATAAATGACTGGTTTTGACGTGTTAACAATCATTCATTTAACTTTAAATTATATGAACTCGGAAAACATAATTCAACTTCATCAAAAGTGGCCTGTTATCCTCGTAAAGGTAAGACGATAAATAAATTATATCGAGGCCAAGTTGCATTTCAATCGACGTTATTGAAATGTGGATTCTTGTCGCGAATCTCCTTGTTTTCTGTTACAATTTAAACTATCATGAAGCGCAGAAGCAAGCGGGGTAGTTAAGAGAGTTGTTTATCTTTTTCATAAAGTGCATGAAACTTCTTTTTTGCCTGAGCTGTACTATTTACTAGTCGCAGCATTGAATTCAGATGCAAGCTGTGCATTTAACTGCCAATTGATCACTTTTGTAATTGGAAAAGTTTTTCTAACGAGAAGGATGATCGGAAACAGGTCAAGACTGTCACTTACAAGGATTGTTTTTTTTTTTGTTTTTTTTTTTTGCGTGTGTAGGCTAATTTCAGCCGAGCAGCCATGGCACGTCACCATTAGCTACTTTACTATGTATAGCCTACTCTGCTTCCAGGGTGAAGGCCTATATGTTTTATTTATTCTTTACTATTTTATGATTGTTTAATTTCATTTTGACTTCATGACATAGCTTACGCAGGCCTACATTTAAATTGATGACTGTGGCCTATAATCAATAAATTTAACATCTCAGCACCATTGAAGTGGACAGCAGCGCAAAGCGAAGTTACGAAGTACTTAACTTTCGTGCGCGCGCTCCCGCGTTCGAGCTTCTTCGGGAAACGCACATTAAAAACGAGGGACTCTCGTCAGATCGCTCGTAGCAAACAATCTTAGAGCCATACGATCGATCGTTGTTGGAAAACGAGGCCCTGGTCAATTAAGCATGTAATGATCAAGACCCAGCAAACAGGTAACCTTCTGGGAACGTTCCCTGAAGGTTATTTTTTTAAATCTTTGGAAAACGTTCTCTGAACGTTCTCTAAAGGTTCTCAGAAGCATTTTTTAAAAACCTTCAGAGAACCTTTTGAGAACGTTCCATGGAGGTTCTCCAGAGGTTTTTTTAAGGTTAAAAAAAAACCTTTAGAGAACGTCCAGAGAACGTTCTTTCAAGGTTTACTGAAGGTTACAAAATGAACCTTCGGCGAACCGATGAAGAACGTTCTCTGAACGTTCTTTAAAGGTTATTTAATAAACCTTCAAAGAATCATTGGCAAACGTTCTCTAGAGGGTGTTTAAAAAAACCTTCAGGGAACCTTTAGGGAACGTTCCCTGGTGGTTAAAGGTTAACTGAATCCACACCGACTCCGACCTGTCCACCCGAAAAACGGAGGAGAGCGGCCTCGACTGACGGGTAGCATAAAATTATTGGACGAGTAGATTCAACTATTTATAGGCTCATCAAACTATCCGCATTGTTTATGCGTATTGATTTGATTAATTTATTTATTATAACCAGAAAGCTGGTAGTGACACTGGGAGGTCTTTTATGCTTAATTTTTAGTTAGACGTAATGCCCACAGACAGCTGCCAAAATAACTGAGATCTCCTGCTGTTCCTATTCATTATATCTGATCACGTATGTTCTGACTTTATCAATAAACAGTGATAATTGGGCTCGCAGTGTTATGATGAGCAGTCTTGTTTCACTGCAGGCAGACCGTTTAAAACTGTTCTGGTCAGAATTGGCTACATTTTGCTGTAAATATTGTCTTACAATAGCCTACATATGTCTATTTCTGAGTTTGTCTGTTTTGAGTAAAAAAAAAATTGTTCATAAAAGAGGTCTGGATTTATGTTTTTTTTTTATTTGATCATTCATTCATTCATTCATTTTCATTCATTCATTCACTTAATTTAATTTTCTTAAGACCTGAGACACACATTTGACTTCTCGAAAAGAAGACTATCTGATGGTGTGGACATGTAAGCGTATCCAGCTAATACCTTACGACCTACAGAATAGTAATGCAACTTAGCCGCGAAACGCAAGTGAAGCACAGGCCTACTAGCTCATATCATCTGAATTTCATTTTGTAATTAGCCTGGCTATATAGCTATATATTTCCACAGAAAACGATGTTGTGGAATAAGAAGGCCAGATATAAGATTGTCTTGCGTTCGTTATCGCTCGTATTACGTGGCTTTAGGATATTTGGTCGACTCGCGAAGCAGTTTCATTTGTTATTTATTTTCTATTCCCCCCGCGAAAATGATAAATATGAGACAGTCGTTCTCACTTTTTTGCACTTTGATTGGTTGCGAGATTAAAGCGGTAATTCCTTTGCAAGAATTTAACATATGAGACTGTTTCTCGCCTGGGCTGCGAATGCGAAATAAAAGCGTCTCGCGCTCCCGCGAAGGGGGTGCATTCTCCGGCACAACACAGGCGCTTTGGCCTCAACGGATGGTAGCTTGATGCCATCGGTGTAAAATATATGTGTGTCCATGTGCGTGCGTGTGTGTGTGTGAGAGAGAGAGAGAGAATCCGGTGTCGATGGGTGAATAAGAGGCGAAATTGGAAAATGCATGACTGCAGTATTTGCTTCTCCTCTTCAGCTCGACTCTTCTCCCTCCATTTTAATTCCGGACAGATTCACTTTCTGCGCTCACTTGGGAAACTTTCTGTGGCGAAATTGCGCTCGCACGTTCACAAAAACTGACGAAGTCAAAGACAAACCAAATTATAATGCGAAATCTGGTTTTGTTTTATTTCTATTGAAGTTCCGGAGAAACATATTTTAAAATAACTTAAACAATTGTTCTCAGAAACTTGATAAGCTGCTTATTGATTCACTCCGGCCTTGAATTGGTTTAATAATGAAAATTCAATCAAGGAAGGGTTTTTTGTTGTTATACTGAAATTCACAGTGCCACCTTTACAATCTCATATGGTAGCGTTATTAGCCTGTTTGATTCTATCCCTTTAATCATTATGGGGTAGACGTTGAATAAATACATTGCTTGATTGTTAAGGCAAAATACACGGGAACAGTTAACGGGTAATTTGGCGTTAGCTGTGCAACCTCACCGGCGATTAGCTCAGTTCTTATGACAATGTCTGAAGATGAAAACAGCAAAAATACTCGCACTCCAAAAAGTACATATCCAAAACCGAGAAGTCAATGCAAAAGAATTTATTAGGACAAAAAAATATAAGTGCAGGTGATAGTGCTAAAACAAACGTTTCGGTGCTCAAACCATTCTCATGCACTGAGGTTTCTTGAAGTATTCCTGGGCCCATTTAGTAATGTCAATGACAGAATCATGCCGGTGAGTGATGCAGTGGTGTCTGAGGGCCCGAAGATCACAGGCATCCAGTAAAGGTCTTAGGCCTTGTCCCTTACGCACAGAGATTTTTCCAGTATCTCTGAATCTTTTGATGATGCTATGCACTGTCGATGATGAGACCTTCAAAGTCTTTGCAATTTGACTTTGAGGAACATTGTTATTAAAGTATTCCACAATTTTTTTATGCAAGCCTTCACAGGTTGGAGAGCCTCTGGCCATCTTTACTTCTGAGAGACTCAGCCTCTCTAAGACATCCCTTTTATAGCCAATCATGTTGCACACCTGATGCCAGTTAACTTAATTACTTGCTAAATGTTCTTTCAGCTGATTCTCTTGTATATTTATTGCTTTTTCAGCCCTTTTTTGCCTGTGTCCCAACTTTTTTGAGACCAGTTGCAGCCAGAAAATTTGAAATAAGCGCATTTTGTGGATAAAAATGTAAAATGTCTCAGTTTCAACATTTGAAATGTTATCTATGTTCTATTGTAATTAACATATTGGCTCGTGATCTGAAAGTCATTGCATTTTGATTTTATTCAGAATTTACACTTCATCCCAACTATTTCGGAATTGGGGTTGCATATGAAGGGATTTCAGTGTGTGTTGAGTGTGACTGAATGTTGTGTTTTGGGGTTCGGTATGTGAAGCTTTGTGCGTGTGTGTGTGTGTGTGTGTGTGTGTGCGTGTGTGTGTGCATGCCCGTTTGCATTTGGTGTTTGACCCTGTGTGAGAGAAAGAGGCAGAAATTTATTAGTGAGAACAAGAGCTTGTAAATTTGTACCACAAATTCTCAGGAAGTTAAAATTTGTGGAAGCTTGAGGCATCATGAGTAATCGAAGAGGACAACTGTGCTGTTTTCAACCAAGACTGTGCAAAGCAAAGGCTTCAACACAAGAAACTGGTAAAAGATTTAAATATGACAGGAAACAGGATTTAGGAACGAAGTTTAGAATTGGATTGCACTTATACTATTGGCACTATATACTCCCTTCACGTGCTTTACAGGTGAGCGTGACCGACCTTTGACCTACCAAAAATGAGGTCAAAATTGGACCTTTGACTTCAACGTCAAACAGGCTTCTGGAGACATTCAATACTCATAATGTCTCTAAATTTGAGGGCTGTCCCTACAATGGTTCAGCAGCCACAGCGGAAAACATGCGATGAGAAGACAGACAGACTGAGAGACAGACACACGGTCCAATGGCAGAGGGGACAATAATACTCCTTTGGCTAGAATCACCGAGGGGGTAAAAACTGGAACATAACCTGCTCAGTAGCAGATTTGTTTTTACTGTCACTCACTGGCTGCTAGGGCAGTACAGTGGTGCAGTGGCACAGCTCAGCAAGAATTACAATCACACTGGGGCTCTTCCCATGTGGAAATTGTGCTGCCTGTAACAATACTGATCTTTGTAAGGAATTTATTTGTCACCCAAACTAAATAACATTATGCAATTAAGTCATGCATTACTTGTACAACAAAAAAAAATGTAAGTGATACGTTAAGATGTCCTTGCCAAAAGATATAAATTTTGGAAAATCATTATGCCAAATAAAACTCAGGATAAATGAACATAAGTCCACTACTCAACACTATGACACAACTTTGCCTGTTGTTACACCCTGCGATGAGACATGATGCCCATCAGCAGGAGTATTCGGGCATAAATTAGGTACGTTTGTCACATAGTGGTGATAATATTTGTGAAGAAGTTTTAAAAAAGGAAGCAATTTCGACCTTTCAATTAAAATCTTTAGTGCCAGTAAATCTTCATGAAGAACTAGAACTCTTGGTGTTTATTAAAGCCTGTTTGGCCTATTTTTAGGATCTGAGAGCCAGTAATGTGATTTGCTAATTTCCTTTAGGGCCATCTTCATAGATTCATGATGATAATGCTGTCTTCACCGATGTGCAAGTGACCCATGTCATGTTCAATAATGCACCCCATACTATAATGGATGCTGGCTATTGAACGGTGCACTGTTAACAAGCTGGATGGTCCCTCTCCTCTTTAGCCCGGAGGAGGTGGCGTCCATAATTTCCAAAAATAATTTCAAATTTTTGATCGGTTAGACCACAGGACAGTTTCCCACTTTGCTTCAATCCATCTTAGACAGCCTAGCGAAGGCCATAGCATTTCTGGAACTTGGTTTAATATTTGAATGGCAGAGTTTTAATTTGCGTTTGTGGATGCAGCGACAAATGGTGCTCATTAACAGTGCTTCACAGAAGTGGTCCTGATCCAGTGATTTCCACTTCAGAATCTCATCTGTTTTTAGGGCAGTTCTGCCTGTGAGCCCAAAGATCATAGACATTGAATATTGGTTTTTGATCTTGTCCCTTGTGTACAGAGATTTCTCTGGATGCTCTGAATGTTTTGATAATATTATGTACTGTAGATAATGAAATCCTTCAACTTTTTTGCAATTTCACTTTAAGAAACTTTTTCAAATTGTTGAACTTTTTGCCTATGCAGTCCTTCCCTGAGTGATGCAGCCAGTGCCATCTTTATGTCTTAAAGACTTTCATACCCAATCATGTTACTGACCTGTTACCAATTAACCTTCTTTGCAGTGAGATGTTCCACCAGGTGTAATTTTTTTTTTTTTTTTGCATCATTCAACTTTTCCAGTCTTTTACAGCCCCTGTCCCAACATTTTTGAAATGTGTTGCGGGCATCAAATCCAAAGTGAGCAGATGTTTTTCAAAAACAGTACAATTTCTCAATTTCAACATTTAATATGTTGTCTTTGCACTGTTTTCAATTAAATATTGGATTTAAATGATTTGCAAATCACTGCATTCTGTTTTTATTAGCTATGGGCCTATGGGCCGATAAGCTATTGTCGTGGCATGGTGTGGCGTCCGTCGTCCGGAACATTTTTTATTTCTTTTTGGCCTGATGAATTTTTGTGTAAATTTGCCAAAACATACTACTAGACCATATCTTCTGACTTTTTTTTTTTTTTTTTTTTCGGATTTATGATTGAATCATTTTTGTCCGTTTTATGGGTCCTTGAAATTTTGGCCCCAGTGTTAAAGATAGGACTGAGAAATTTTAAAAAATTATTTCTTAAAAACCGCGTGATAAATTTTTTCTAAATCGACAATCAACTTCCCTTGGTACCGTCAATGTGCAATGCGAGCGCCATTTTGATTGAATCGACGGAAGTGGGTCTAGTGGGGGCGCTGTACTTTATGAATATGCAAGATGGCCAGTGGAGGCCAAATGGTTGCAGATAGAGATTAAGTTTGCATTATCGACGTATAGGAAGTCATATATGACCTATACATTGGCTATGTTAAAGTTGACCTCAGATGACTTTGAAAGGTCAAACTTGAGGTCAAGGAAAATATTAACAATGTTAAAAGATAGGACTTGAAATTTCAAAAAATTATTTCTCAAAAACTGTCTGATAACTTTTTTTCTAAATCTGGCAATCAACTCATCTTGATGCACTTCATGCACAGTGCGAGTGCCATTTTGAGTGAATGGAAGTGGGTCTAGTGGGGGCGCTGTACTTTAACATTGGGTCTTATGGAGAATGGGCAAAATGGCTTGTGGAAGCAAAATGGTTACAGATAGAGATTAAGTTTCTATTATCAACATATAGGAAGTCATACATGACCTATATCTTGGTTGTGTTAAAGTTGACCTCAGATGACCTTGAAAGGTCAAACTTGAGGTCAAAGCAAAATGTTACAATTTTCAAAGGCTTCTAGGCTTGAAAATATTGAAGATTGGGAACATATGTGCATTGAAAACTTGTAGGACGTCCTATATGAAATTTCTTTTGATGGCCTTGAACTTGACCTTGGGTGACCTTTGAAGGTCAAACTTCACATAGCAAAATTTCAATGACTTCTATCACCAAAACTTACAGATAGAGCTTAGGTTTGTATTGTGGGCATATAGGAAGTCATGTATGAAGTTTCATTTGGTGACCTTGAACTTGACCTTCAGTGACCTACAATGGCCGAACTTTACAGTGAAATTTCAATGACTTATATCAGCAAAATCATTACAGATAGAGAGTAGGTTTGTATTGGAGACATATAGGAAGTCAAATATGAACTTTCATTTGGTGACCTTCATGTTGACTTTTGAAGGTCAAACTTGACCGAATGAAAATTCTGACTTCTATCACTAAAAAGGTCACCGATAGAGCCTAAGTTTGTGTCACAGACTTAAAGGAAGTCACATATGAACTTTCATTTGGTGACATTCAACTTGACTGTTGGTGACCTTCGAAGGTCAAACTTGACATAATTCAACTACAATGACTTGTATTGCCAAAACGGTCACAGATGGAGCCTAGGTTTGTATTAGAGACGTATAGGAAGTCATATATGAGCTTTCATTTGGTGACCTTTATATTGACCTTCATAGGTCAAATGTGACCTAGGGAAGATTCAGTGACTTGTATCACTAAAATGGTCACAGATGGAGGCTAGGTTTGTGTTACTGACATCTAGGAAGTCACATATGAACTTTCATTTGGTGACATTCAACTTGACTGTCAGTGACCTTTGAGGGTCAAACTCGACAGTGAAATTACAATGAC
Organism: Gymnothorax javanicus; assembly: GCA_029692085.1. NCBI lineage: Eukaryota > Metazoa > Chordata > Actinopteri > Anguilliformes > Muraenidae > Gymnothorax > Gymnothorax javanicus. Next base: position 17,032,682 of record CM056197.1, read on the forward strand.
TTCTATCACGAAAATGATCACAGATTGAGCAAGGTTTGTGTAGAGACATTTAGAAAGTCGTAGATGAATTATATTTACTAACTTTACCTTCTGTGGCCTGTAAAGTTCACAGTTGACATATTGAATTTTCAATGACTTGTATCACCAAAACTGATTCAGAGCTTAGGATTATATAACAGGAGGTCTTATAAATGTATGTAAACTTTTATTTAGTGACCTTTGCATTGACTTTCAATGATTAGAATGTCAAACTTCACATGAAATTTTCATAACTTGTATCATCACTATAAGATTACTTGCCAGTAAGCTACAGGACCCTTGGTCCTATTTTTTACATTTTACACACCATCCAAATTTTTCTGGAAATGAGGTAGTATTTTTGTTATTGACACTGGTTACACAAACAGAAGCTGATCACGTCAAGGTAAAATAATTAACTAGAGTTTTACCCTATGTATCCCAATGAAATGGATTTATGAACAGTTTATCGTTTACGGGCTAGTCGTCCATTTTTTCTTTGTTATCTTTCATTTTTTCTTCATTTATAATTTGGGTCAAGTTTGGGTTCTTCAAATACACAATTGTTCACTCGAGCTGATTGTCATGTCCGGCATAATGAGTCTTGTTGATAAGGAGCGTGCACTTTGTGTTAATTTTCACATTCAAAAAGGCAAAGAGGCCAAAACATCTGTGTGATTTTTTTTTTTTTTTTTTTTTACTCCATGGGAACTAAATAAGAGAAGCTCTAAGTTATTCGAGTGCGGACTCCACGTAATTTTTGCACAGCAAGAAGGTCGTGGATCCAAATCTGGCTGGGGGCTTTTGTGTGTGGAGTTTGCATGTTCTCCTCATGTTTGGCTGGGGTTTCCTCTGGGTACTCCTGCTTCCTCCTACAGTCCAAAGGCATGCATGTCAGGCTAACTTGGGACTCTAAATTGCCCACTGGCATGAGAGAGCGTGCACCCTGCGATGGGTTGGCGAGCTGCCTCGGGCGTGTCCCTGCTCTTTCCCCATGATTAGCTGGGACGGGTTCCAGCTTTTCCAACACCCTAGCGAGGAAACAGCGGTTTAGATAATGGATGAATGGACTTTCTAATTTTTCTAATCTGGAAATCATTATCCATGTTTTTAAATGATGAAGGCAGCACACTGACTGTAGCAATCAAAGTTGGCATTGAACCAGGCGCTGCTGCGGCAGCAGAAATTGCCTACTGCAGTGATGCGAATGTGACCTGCTCAATGACCTCACACGAACCCATTAGAGATGCCGCAGTGGGAACTGAAACAAGCAGTCTGCTCCTGTAAAGCAACCATTTTGCTCAAAAAAGAACTTTTGAAGGACTAATATCAGAATTATAAGGGGCATTTGGTGGCATTTATTGCCGCAAAAGCTGGTGCAGCCAGTCATTAATTTGAACAGAGCTATGGCCCCTTCACACGTGGTATGTGGGCATTTCATAACCCCTTTCATTTAGTACATGACGTAATACTTTTTAAAGAATATATTTTGCTTATTTTCAGGCTCCCTTTGTATAATATTCCGCTTCATCTGGGCAGGGGTCAAATAGTTCTGTTTTGTTTTTTCCCCACCACTGGATCGCATGCAGGGATTTGTACAGTGATAGGATTTAAAATGTGCTTTTCTTCCATTGGCTTAGTCTTGTCGTAATCTTTCCATCCATCTATCATCTAAGTCATTTATACCTGGTCAAAGTCATTTGGGGGCGTCAGTTGCATACCTATGGGCAATTTACAGCCTCAAATTAGCCTAACATCTGTCTTTGCACTGTATGAGCAAAGCAGAGTACGAGAGGAAACCCAATCCAACATAGGAAGAACATAAAAACGCCAAACAGAAAGACCCCTGGGCGGATTCAAACCAAGGATCTTCCTAGAATGAGGCAACATTGCACACAGTGAGGCACTGGGGCGTGCTGTTCCGGCATTCTTCATGCGCATTTTTGATTCTGTTTTTGGGTTCTTGACTAGCGTAAATAACTTTGGCTCTCTTGCTCGGAGTTCCCTTGCTCAGCAAAATAAGAACATCCTCTGAATGACTCAGGAAAGCACAGGAGGACAAGATTGGCGGTGTGCTGCACAGGTCTGACCAGCAGGGGGCAGCAGCGGGTTGTGGGCTCACGAGTCTAGATGCAGGTCGATTTCGATTGCCGCACATCCCCAGCACAGAGGAAGAAATGTACGCAGTCAGACTGAGGGGCTCCATTTGAATCATCAAAAAAATAAGTGCAGAGGTCTAATTCAGAACTATTTTCACTTAACCTGGATGGAAAGCGTCATGAGCTTAAGGGAAGACGTGCAGGAGAATTCATCAGCACTAAGGAAAAGACGTGGTGCCGAGAGAATCCGATTGCACTGAAACTAGGCGACATGATCGTACGTCCCTTGCCCGTCATGTTCATTTAATTTTGTGAATAGCCGGATGAATGCTGCGTTGCTTTGAATATCACCGCAGCAAGGTAGCGTGGAATGACATTACCTCCTGTCGTTGCATAAAGGATGGTCCAGTGTGCCCCGTGCTAACGGAAATGCACGAAGAAGCACTGAAGTAACTTTCCATAGTTTAGAGAAAATTTGAACAGCTCTTGTCATGGCTGTCACCTAAATACTTCCAGGTCATTTCCAAGGGGTTAGGAACTTTCCTAAGCAAAAAAGACTATTTGAAAGCAACCAGGGACTAGTGGACATGGAATTGAAGGGATAAATGGGAAGACAGAAGGTGCATCTGAATTCTCTACAGAGCAAGGAGCCTTTCTTGTAAATGGACATGAACTGCAAATAGTTTGGCTGGTGGCCACGACAAGGAGCATCCAATTTATTTATTTAATGAGGAAAGGAGGCAAACTGCTCTTTTGTTGCTTCCTTCTAGAAAGGGAAGATCGAATATGGACCACAATCATTAGCAGCTGTAGCGACTGGACACATCATCTGACCCAAAGTTTTCCAATAAATTGCGAGGGCTATCTTCATTTTCGAGCGTATTTTAACATATTAACGTTCATTTTAATGTATTGATGAAAAAGACATCCAATTTCCCTCAAATATGGGCAAAGGTACCTTTAAGATCTCCCTGCAACGGTGGTCGAGTGCACTTTTTCCATTGGCCGGAACTCTTTCAAACATCCGTGGATGTCTGTGGCTTGCCACAATTTCACACATAGGCTAGACCAGGGCTCCCCAAATTACATTCCTTGAGGGCCAAGAACTGCCAGTTTTCCACCCTCGCTTTACTCAAGAGTCAGGTGTAATGGTAGTCCGGCCAATCAGTGGCAATAATTGTTATCTTTATGCCGGGAAGAGAAATCAGGGCTAGATTTGGATTCGAGGGTCAGATTTGGTCAGCGTCGGGCTCGTCCATCAACGGTGTGCTGTATATACTGTAGGTATTCTTGCCTTCCTGATTTCTTCTTGCTTCGCATTTTTGTCGCCCTCAAATATCAGAGACCATCAAACTCATTTCACTATAAGACAAAGAAACTAAAATTAAAAAAAGAACAAAAAAATATGCAGTTTTTAAGCGATGATTTCATTTATTGATCGATAAAAGCTGTCCAATTCACCTGGCCCGAATGCGAGAGAGAAATTGTCCCCCAAGTTACTAAATCAACCGATTATAAACAAATTTAATCGATAAGTAGGTTCAATTACGTCAGACGCAACTAGGCATGATTACTGCCAGCCCAGGTGAATCTTACCATCAAAAACCTGTCTGGCAATAGTAAGTAGGCAAAAGACAGGACATGATGCCATAATCGAAGGAAATTCAAGAACTGATTAGAAACAAGCTTATTGACATCCCTCTGTCTGAAAAGGGTTACAAAGGCATTGCTAAGGCTCTGTGAATCCAGCAAATCACAGTGAGAGTAATTATCTCCAAATGGAGAAAACTTGGAACAGTGGTGAACCATCCTAAGGGTGGCCAGACTACTGAAATTGCTTCTAGAGTGCATTTACAACTCATCCAGGAGGTCACAAAAGAACCCAAACCACCATCTACACCTACAGACTTTACTTGCCTCAGTTAAGGTCAGCATTTACGACTCCTTATTAAGAAAGAGACTGAGCAAAAATGGCATCCAGGGGATAGCTGCAATGTAAAAACTACTGCTGAGCCAAAAGACACATTGCCAAAAAACATCTTGATGACCGTCAAGACTTTGAGATAACATTCTGCGGACTAATGAGTCAAAAGTGGAACTTTTTGGAAGAAATGGGTCCCATTACCTCTGATGTAAAGCTAACACAGCACTCCATAATAATAACGTCATACCAACTGTTAAACATGGCGGGAGTGCAGGGGTGTCCAATCTAATCCATAAAGGGCCGGTGTTGGCGCTGGTTTTTGTTACAGCCCAACACTAACACACCTGATTCTACCCAACAAGGTCTGGACTGAAACCCTTGATTAGTTAATTAGTGGAATCGGGTGCAGTAGCACTGCTGGGTAGGACAAAAACCTGCACCCACACCGGACCTTTATGGGTAAGATTGGACACCCCTGTGGTAGTGTGTTGGTCTGGGGCTGCTTTGCTGCTTCAGGACCTACATGATTTGCCATAATAAATGGAACCATGAATTCTGCTCTCCACCAGAACATCCTGATTGAGAAAGTCCGCCTATCAGTTTGTGAGTCGGGTAACGAAGCAGAAAAATTATCTGTCCACCTCTAAATGGCTCAAAAGAAATAAAATGAAGGTATTGGAGTGGGCTTGTCAAAGTTCTGACTAGAATCCAATTGAGATGCTGTTGTTGGACAGTAAACAGGCAGTTCATGCTCAATTTTAATTCATGTGGCCAAATTAAAACAATTCTTTGAAGAGAGGACCAAAATTCTTCCACAGTGAAGTTAAAGACTCATTGCCAATCCCCGCAAATGTTTAATTTCACGTGTTACAGCCAAGGTTTGGGGATATATATATTTTTCACATGGTGATAGAGGTTTTATTGAACACCTTTACGGTCATAAATTAAATGATCATTTAAAAGCTGTATCTTGTTTTTACTCACATTTTTTTTTGTCTTAAATTAAATTGGTTGGATGATCTGAAACATTTGAAAACGACGAGGAACAATACAATACAATACGGGGGCCCAGAGGAGAGAAGACCGTAAACCCGCATATCAGGAAATCCTATTCTGGAATTTTATGCTTCTGATTCAAGGTGGAATTACTATTATAGACAACAACACAACAAACACAATTACAACAATTACAATAGTTGGTTAGTGTATAAAAATCGTCGGGGACCAATTTACTTATTTGTTCAGGAAATTACTTACGAGGATAATTTATTTGCCTGTCTCCCTTCTCCCCAGAAGCTCGCCCATGTTCTGTGAGAGTTAGAGACGCACTTGAACGAACCCCCCAGCAAGCAGCGCATGCCAAAGAGGCGACTGCGCAGTGTATGCGCTTATTACTATTTGACAGGGCGAGCTAGAGAGTGTAAGAGAGAAGGGGGTTGGAGGAAGAGAGAGCTGTCCTTAGATTTACTTATTTTTTCGCACATACGCGCACCATTCAGTGTCGCACTTCAACCGAAATCAGAAGCTGCCTGTGATCGTTCCAGGGTGAGACAACAGTACAGACTAGCGACGCATCTTCCACGGGCAATAAAGGTGTCCGGGCCTTGTTGTTCTTCTTTTTTTTTTTTGATTTTTCAAGATTTAGAAATATATTGTTCGCCGGTCGAGCGAGTCCTTCTCCAGTTGGCGCAGGCAGCTTGAAGCTTGAGGCACAACAGCGAAACTCTACTGCACCAAAACCATTGCAAAATGAGCGAGGTAAGCCGTGCTCAAGCCAACCGAAATACTCTGATAATGCACATGAACCGTCCCACTCAACATAGTTGTTCCACGTGTTGAACGGGACATGGGCTGGATTTAAGTTCTCCGGACAGCGTTTTTATTGCGAAGTGGTGGGCTAACATTGCCAATCCGTCTTTCTTTTGCTGCAATAGCTTTGTACCATTCCTGTCATGAACGCAGGGTAAGCAGTGAATTAGGTTTTGCGTTCGGGTTAACTTGGATACAATGCATGAAAGAAAGAATGCTGCCAATTTTGCGCGTTGTGGATCGCGCATAAAAGCAGGTGATTGTGGGCTATACTGTTGAAAATTTCCGGCGCAGTGCTCGGAAGAATCATATACAAACATTACAAAACTGACAGTCCAAGTTAAACACAGTGCCATGCCAAGAGAATCGTTTGCGCGGCGGTGTTATTGATTGGTCTGTGCATGAACGTATCCGGTAACCAGCCACTTTTACCATATCTGTGGAGTTCCGCGGATTCCCCTGTGAGGAGTCCGTGGAGCCAGTGGCTGCCTCGCGACGGCGATGCGGTATTAATGTGCAAATGATCAGTTATATTTGACATTCGGTATTCCCTGTTGTCACCTTGCAGCTAAGAGTTGGCAGCTAACCAAAACCTCGCGACCACTGCACAGGGACGGGGATTGCCCCCCTCGTGCAGTGACAGGTTATACGACTTACTGCAATATCGGGCAGTTATAACTGATGCGCCTTTAGGAGGGATGTGGGGGCGTCTCGCTGGATAATTGAAAGGTACAAAAGCGCTCAGAATGATGCGGGGGCTGCCGGGTTTCCTTAACCGTGCTTTAGCCTGCGAATTATGGAGCTGCTAATCAAATATACATTTATGATCTCCAATTTAAAATCACCGGCTGCTTTTATTATGGGAAATTGATACAAAACAATATGTGACTTCACCAGAAAATGCACTCACGCTTTGGACACCCCCATACAGGCTATCTACTATATTAAAACGGAGCAATTGCAGCATCGGCTACGATGTACTAGAGTAAGACCTTGGTGAAGCCGATCGTTCCTGCGAATTATCAAGATTCCTATCAGTCATTGCCAACAGTGTTTTGAATTTAAGGAGTCTGGCTTGTGAAGGTACTGCATGCGCGCTCTTTCGCATTGCAGACCTGAGTTCGGCTGTCACTTCTGTCAGCTGCTGTGAATAGTGGCGGCTTGTATATGGATGCATTTATGTAGAATTGTTTTTTCTTTTTTTTTTTTGCAACCGCGTCTGAAGTCTAGATTATTTGTATTAACTTCTTCAATCTCTGCGGACACCTATAGTTATTACGCCCGCGTTCATGCCTTACTTTGGAGTAATTCTAAGGTCGTTCTCTCCTTGGCAACAGCGCGAGAACGTGAAGTCCACTGTATTAATACAAGTGCGCGCGTATCCGCGTACAAAACATCTGCACAGCGCGTGAAGGACTGAGCGAAAGCCAAATCTGCGAAAGCCTTTTCGCATACAACTAATAAAGAGCGCAGGGAGGGAGGGAGCGAGCGAGAGAGAGAGAGAGAGAGAGCAGGGAGGGAGGGGGAGGGAGAGAGAGAGATTTTACCGACAGAAATCATTTCAAATTAAAGGTGCATTTAAACAGTCTGCAACCAGCAGCTTGAACTTTAGTCTGTAAATTGCTTTATCAGACATTTTAAGATACATTCTTTGACTGCCCTCTTTGTTCTGTTAGAATACTTTTCAGTTGCATTTGCGGACTTTATTATTGATATTGTGTCACCTCCTGTTTCCTTAACTGGTGTTTGTTTGTGTGTGTGTAATAGAGGTGCCTCTTACCCTTAGCTGGCTGAGGGGGAGCCTGGAATAACCCATTTTACATAAACTTCGACAGAGATGGTAGCAGTCCACAGAAATTCATTTGACATCAGTTTCTGACAAGCAGTTCTCTATTTTACGCAAACAAACAAACGCAGACGCACAACATGCACATTCAAACCACTGATAAAATTTCACAGAAGGCAGCTCTGGGATTCACACACTTTCCATCCCTCTGATTAGAGGTGGCAGAGTAATTAATTTATAGAACTGAGGGGAGCTTCCTCTGCAGAAATAGGCCCACTCTTAATGAGCTGGGCTAATTAGGAGATGTTAATTATGCCATGGGGCTAGCCTTCCTACCACGCACAAAGAGAGACCGGTGAGCGTTTCAGTCTCTGTCACTGACCGATCCAAGCCACAAATAAATCTCAGTCACTGATTGACTGCAACTCACAAATGACTCGCTGTCTCTGACCAACTCCAACTCACAAAAGAATCTTAGTCACCAATAGACTGCAAGTCTCAATCACTTAATCCAATGTACAAATGAGTCCAAGTCACTGATAGACTGTAACTCATAAATGAATCACAATCAATAACTGACTCCGATCAACAAATTCGCCTTAATCACTGATAGACTGCAATTCACAAATAAATCACCATCACTGACTGAATCCAGTCAGTGAGACTGATTAGTCTCACTTTGCTGATGTAGACTACGACTCACAAACGAGTCTCAATCATCGGCCTACTCAAACACACAGACGAGTCTCAGTAAATGTCAAACACTAACATACAAATCAGTCCCAGTCATGAATTTACTCCAACATGGAAACTAATTACAGTCTCTAACAACACCATGCAAATGACTCTGTGACCGATCTCTTCTAACATTAAAATAAGCAGCATATTCAAAAACTGATTCCAAAAAACAAGTGAGTCTGATGGGTATTTGCCAACTCCAACTCACAAGTCTCAGTCGCTGACTGACTCTCATGTCCGAATGAGTCTAATCATCAGTGGCCAGCTTCAACACGCTTGAGTCCCATAGCCACCGAGTCCAACACACAAATGAGACTCCAAGTCAGTGTCAGAGTTGAATGTGCGAGTGAATCTCATAGTCAATGATCATCTGTTCTGCACAAGTGAGTCTCAGAGTCAGCAATTGACTCTTCCTTGCATCTGACAGGAAGGGAAAAAAATGGCAGCGCCGCACAAGTACCAACGAAAGGAAAAGCGAGGACTATTAGGGGAAAAATATATTTATGCGCCCATAAAACACTTTGAATGGGAAATTGAATTTGAATGAGGAGGGAGAAGAAAGGGCAGTTAGGAGAGGGGATAGCAGAACGAGCGAATGAGAGACATTCAGCTCACTGTGAAACAGGATGACGGAGAGGAAGAGCGAGAGAGAGGGGCGGAATGGCGGAGGGGGAGAGAAGCCATGTAAACAGGATTAGTACGAGGAGCTGCAGCAATTTGCATCTGAAAGGCTCACTCACAGCCAGAGAAAGAGAGAAATCAATGATGGTGGCGTCCCATAGGCATTGGGAGAAAGAATGGGGATGGCTGAGCAGCGCGGCTAATGAGCAGCACAGTCAGACTGACATACTGCAGTTTCTGGGCGATATAGTGCAATGCAGCACACTTCCAGGCGAAGAGAGAATTGTGGCTCGGAAAGGGCTCCCCTGTGATTCCGTTGGGGAAACGCTCGCAAGTTTTTAAGGGTTATTTGTCTTGCAAAATGGCTCAGTTGGGAAACTTGCCAACTTTTACCACCCACGATAGAGGGTTCCGTCACAAACTGAAAAAGGCTCCTATGTGGAGTAATGCCAGAGAACTCATTTTTTACCCCCTCCCTGATTTTGTTTGGTGTAGTTTCAGGAGGTAATGTGCAATGCAGTGTTATCACTCAACCAGGAAGTGCTGAGCAGTGTGGCTCATGGACAATACAGTGCAGAGCGGTTTCTGCACGAAACTGTGCAATTCCGTGCAGTGCGGTTTCCGCGTAGTGCAGTGCAGTTTCCTGGCAAGGCGGTGAGATTCAGCACAGTGCAGTTTCTGCAGAATGCAGTACAGGAAGTGCACTTTAGTTCATTTTCATACCTGTACTTAACAGAACGAAATGCAGTGCAGTGCGATTTCTGGGAAATACAACAGTACTGCGCCATTAGAGAGAGCTCGGTCTCATCCCATCTCGTCATACGGTGACGGTACCTGACCAAGCGTCGATATACGACGAGAAAGGAGGCTTTTGGAGTCCTCATTTGACACCAGTTTAAAACGAACCCTACCCCCTAACCCTTAAACTAAACGCTAAGCCTCAATATCAAAAAAGGACACCAAAAACCTCCTTCTCGTCCTATATTAAGGCCTGGTCACGTACTAGCGTCACCACCATATGATGAGTCGGAATAGGAGTGTGCGGTTAAAGAAAGAGAATTGATTATGGCTAATTAACTAATGCTTTAACAGTTTATAGTTATGGCACTGTGTAAGCCCCCTGGGGGTGCGTAGGGTTAAGGGCCGGGGTTAAGGGCCGAGCAGCTGTATCGATCTCACTGTGACTGCAGCACAACTCCAACCCCCATTCATCCAGTTCTCAGTCAAGTCATTCTGCTATTCATCTTCCAGAATACTGCACAGCACAGCGCAGGGTACAGCAGTGTGGTTAATGGGGAGGGCTTTGCGGCAATCACTCACAAGGTTTGTGCACCACTTTGGTTGAGATGTAGCGGTTCACTCAACCGTGAGAAATGTGTGTGTTTTGGGACATATGACATACATGCAATGATGTGCAGTGGGAGCGAGGGAGTGTGTTAAAGGGAGAGAGAAAGCAATTAACCCAGTAAAACCTACCGAGCCATTTGTGGGTCAGGTCCTGCATTCAGACCAACGGAACTCAGGCCTATTTTTAAATTCTAGTGGAGATCCCAAGGTTTCCATTGATCCAAAATATGCCCTGCTGATTGACAGGGAAACGTGTATAAAATGATGCACGCGATCTAGATATTTTCCATTTGATGTGATGCTGTGGCCATAAAAACATGGCATCCTGAGTTCGAATATTTCTTTCAATGTTGGTGTGATGTAGCTTCAGCGAAGCGCTGCAATCAGCAGATATAAAATATGTATGTGTGACCTTGTCCTAAAATATGAAAAAAAGCTTTTTCTGACTTTGGACCTACTTTAGGCAAAACTTAAGTGAAAAATTAGTGTTTAAGGGGTTAATGGAGAGTGTTTTTCAGGACACTCTCACAGAGTTGGTGCATAACTTTGCTTAAGATGTAGTGCTTATTCAGCTGTGAGAAATGTGTGTATTTTGGGACATATGGCGTAATTACAGGTAACAACACACAGTGAGAAAGGAGGGAGTATGTGTTAGATGGAGAGAGAGAGTAAGACAGCAAATAGGACAGGACAGAGAGGGAATGGTGTGAGTATATCTGTGGGGTGGTGGCAGCCTGTGATTACTGTGGACGTGTGTGTTTGTGTGTGTGTGTGGGCCTCGTCTTCTTTGTATTTTTCTTTTCTCTCTTCCTGCTGTCTATGGTGTTTTCATGCAAATTTACTGTATTAGTTGTGTGTGTGTGCAGTGTGTATGTGTGTGTATGTTTGTGTGTGTGAGTATATTTGTGTGCAGTACGTGTGTGTGCGTGTATGTTTGTGTGTGTGAGTATATTTGTGTGCAGTACGTGTGTGTGTGAGAGAGTATATTTGTGTGCAGTACTGTGTGCAGTACGTGTGTGTGTGTGTGTGTGTGTGTGTGAGTATATTTGTGTGCAGTACGTGTGTGTGTGTGTGTGTGTGTGTGTGTGTGTGAGAGAGTGCGTGCAGCAGGATTGGGATGTGTATAATGCTCTTAGCCACAGGGCTGTGCTGAATTAGACAGGAGTGAGCATCTGCTCTTTCATCTCAGAGACGGGATGGAGCTGAATCCTTCCTGTGTCTCAGCAAGCTACCGCACATCAACTCTGTGGAGCGAGGGACTCCGCAAGGAGGGAAGGGGGGGGGAGTGAGTGGGGGAGGGAGGGAGAGAGCAAGAGAGAGAGGGATAAAGCAGTAACAGAAATGGGTTGCAGGTCACATGAGGCAGGCATTTTTAGACAGATTGGGAGAGAAACAGATTAGACACAGAGCAATAATCAGGGATTGCGGCTCCTATCTGAGAAACATCTGATTTGTGCTGCTGCTGTTTTACAAACTGTTATATCACACGAACACGCTCACAAACACACAAATGTGTGGATACAAACACGCTCGCACACAAATTTGTGGATGCGCTCCTAAACACACAAATGCACGCATAGGCATTAGCATACAAACGCACACACAGGAATCCGTGCATGCATACAGAACCACACACAGGCACATACCCACGCACTACTATGCAGAAACATACATACTTATGCATAGACGTACGTGCACACACACAAGCACAAGTCTCCAACATGCACACACACAAACGCACGCGAACACACACACACACAGATGATCATTCACATACACACATGCACGTTTACACAGAAATACATACACACACCCCGTTATGCCCTACAGCAGATAATTTGGCTGGATTCCATCTAAGCTCATTGGCAAATGGAGCATCGCCTCATCATAATTTATACATCGAAATTCATGAGGCCGTCCAAGAGCTTGATATAACGCCAGCTCAGCAGCACTGGTGTTACTGTGACAGGACCTGACGGGAAGAGGTGTGCTAATTTATGTTATTATGTCACCACTGTTACATTTCTGAAGTATACATTATATTTTATATTCCTGTGGGCTAATATACAGGCAGGGATAGTTATGATCAGTGTTATGTTGGGAAATAAATTTTAACCTATCTCTGTATTGTATGTGTAACACGGTGATTGTAATTACAGTGCAGTCCATACGTTTTTGGACAGAGACAAAATTTTGGCTATTTGGTACTCTACCACAGCGCACTGGTATTTTTATTCAATGAGTACAAGGCTAATGCTGAGAATTGAGGGCATTTTCCTTCATGTCAGCCGAACCTAGCAGAAAAGGCTGCCGTTACGTTACAGTTCTGCTGTTCAAATACTTCTAAGCCTTGCAGGGTGTAATGTAACTGTTACTCTAATGGATTCTGTCTTGTTCTATTACAGAGAGCCGCAGGAAACACCAATAGCAGCCCGGAGCCTACAGGTGATAACAAAGGTCTGACTGTCCCTCTTAATCTCTGTTTTCTCTCATTCTCATTTTCAATCCTTCTCTTCATCTCTCCCTCCTTTTCTCCAACATTCTCAATCTCAAAAACTGCCCTTTGTCGCTCTCTCCCTCGTTTCCTCTCTTCACCTCAGTCTTTCTTTCCTGCTCTCATTTCTTTCTCCTTCTCTCTCTCATGCTCTTTTTTGTCCCCTCCCTCTTTCTTTCTTTTCTCTCACCCCACCTCTCTTCTTTCTCTCTCTCTCAATCTCACACTCTCTCGCTCTTTCTATAATTGGTCCTATAAATAACTGCCTCCTTTTCTCCTGTCACTCTGAGCATCACTGATCTCCATCCCAACCTCCCCTCCCCTCCCCCTCCCACCCGCTCACTTACTTCAGAGTAACCATTACTCACAGCGGGTGACAGCCCTTTACATATTTACTTGTTTGCCTATACTCTATACGAATCAGAGCGCGGCTTTGTGACCTTTAACCTCGACAACCAGCGCTGACAGTAGTGCTGAGCTGAGGAATTAAATCCATGTCTGGACAGAAAACGTCTTCCGCAGTAATTCGTTCCAACCATCTGAAATTGCTGACTGGTGCAATTAGCGAGTAGCCAGAAGGTTGTTCTCATTACTGAAATTAGCTTGCTAAGTACTTTGTCTTTCTGGCCTGTGGACTTTCTTTGCTGATCCTGCTGAGCTTGGTCGCTCTTGTTTGGAGTGGATTTGAGAATGTAATTTAATGGCAACAGGGTCCAAGACCGAGTTACCAAACCAGAAGTTAGTAACTCTAATTTGGAGCTGCCCTGATTCGGCAGTGTCTGGCTGGTTAACACCAGTTTGAAGCACTTCTTGGGTGGTAATGCAGAGTTTCTGAGACATTTACTTTACAGTAACTGTAAGGTAGTAGTGCTGAGGTTGGTCTCTCACTAATTTGGAGCAGTGCTAAAATGGTTGTGTTGTGGCTGTTAACTCTATTTGGGAGAATCTCGAATGGTTGAGCTAAAGTTGGTAATGCTGGTTTAGAGGGGGTTAAAGATGGTTGTGTTGATGTTATAACTGTAGTTTGAAGAATCTCTGAGAAGGTTGCGTTGCAGTTGGCTACACTAGCTAGGAGAGTCTCTCAGATAGTATTGATGAGTTTGGAAGCTATAAGTTGGGAGAATCTCTAGGATGTTTTGGCTGGCAGATCTATTCTGGAGAGTCTCAAAGCAGGTAGCACTGACTGGTTCGTAGCTCTGGATTGGAGACTCTCCAAGACGTAGCACAGTGGTTGATAGCTCGAGTTTGGAGAGTCTCAAAGATTTTAGTTGTCAGGATGGGAAATCTAGATTTGTCAGTCTTAGTTGGTTGTAATGAGATTGGTCTGTGTAGTTTAGAATGACTATAAGATGGTAGTGTTGCTGTTGATAGCTGTAAATTGGGGTGCCTCTAAGGTGGTCATGGTGAGGTTGGGAAAGCTTGTTTGGGGTGACTGTTAGGTGGTTATGCAGATGTGAGTAGCTATACTTTGGAGAGTCTCTATGACAGTAGTGGTGAGTTTGATAAGTCTAGATAAGAGCGTCCAAGCTGGGAATGCAGAGGTTGGCAACTCTAATTTTGGCCTCATCCACTTGTGCAAGAGTATTTTTGAAAATGCCAGAAATTCTATGCAATTTGGCCTTTCGTCCACACGCAAACGGACCTTTTTGAAAAGTGCCCTCTTGGTGAAGATTTCTAGAAACTTTGTTTACACTGTTTACGCGTGGACGGGGAAAAATGAGTTTTTGGCATGTGGCGTCAGAGTGTGTGTGACTTATACCAAGTTTTTAAGGCTTGTGATTGGCCTACATTGTCTTCCACTGAATTGTTATCTTCGCCGCCTCGTGGTTGGCATCACGATAGTGCTTTGTGTTTTTGCGTCTTTGTGTAGACGGAATTGTTTTGGGACAGGAAGGAGGAAAAGCCCCATTTAAAAATGCACGTGTGGATTAGGCCTTAGAATGACTAAGACTGTAGTGCTGACGTTGGTAGGTCTGGTTTGGAGACTCTATGTTATGAGGCCAGATTAGTATCAATAATCAGAAATAAGTAGAACAAGATTCACAAATGTATATCATGCCCTATTTAAAAGGAGATATGTTCACAGATTCACAAATGCATGTCATGACCTACGAAAGCAGAAGTGTAATCGCAAATACTTTTTCCTCATGCACAAACAACTATTTTTCTTTGCGAGACAAATGCTGAAACAGTCCAGACATAACTTCAACAAGAATCGTAAATAAAACAAGATTCACACATATATGTCATGATCGATACACATTTATATGCTTGAAACGCATGAGAGAGTAGTTTGGTTCTCTTACAGAATATTGGGGATCCTGCTGTTGATTGCTGTATCTGTATTGACCACATCGCATTTGTTAGTAGTTTTTGAGACTTCTCTGATGGCTAATGATTCGCAAATTTTTTTTTTTTTCTTCAAATTTGGCATCTCCAATCCCACCCGAATCTGGAATGCCCAATTGGGGAACTATGTACAAGGCTTGCTCGTATGCGACCCCCTGTTCGCCTATTCAGGAGAGTGAAGACAGTTCGCGGCTCTCCTCCGAAGCACGCGCCTGTCAGCCACTGCTTCTTATACACTCATTGGTTGAATCCTCGCTAGTTCAGAATGAGGGCGGAGGATACCCGGACATGAACAAGCTTAGAATCTTCCTGACGAGCGCCCGACTTGGCCAACAGGAGGCGCCTAAGCAACGAACAAAGGAACGTTATATTACCCTTCCCAGCAGACCCTTCCCAGTTTGCATCCCTGTAGCGCAATGGCCAATTGTGCGCTACGCTGAAAAAGCTGCCAACCACTGCCGGTTGGTACGACCGGGTGATAGTCACTTCTGCTTCGCAATGCGATGCTTTAACCGAGTGAGCTAGCAAATGCTTTTTAATTTTTTTTTATGTTATCAGAAGAGTCTTCGATTTAAACAAATTATAATCATGCATTCCGGTTCAATGTTGTTAGCACCATTTTCGCTTGTTGCCTACCTAAGTGTCCATCGAAGGAGAAGCCCAAAGATGTATTGAATTAGCCTGTCTGTTGTTTGCAATGTATTTTCTGAACACACTTCTGTTTTTATAAGCCGTGACACACATTTTAAAATCTTTTTATATTTTTTTCTGATCACTGATACTAATCTGACCTCATTCTGAGATGGTAGTAGTGATGCTAAGTCTCAACTGGAGAATGTAAGATGATAATGCTGTGGTTGAAAACTCCAGAGTGACTGTAAGATTCTTGCACTAATGTTGGTAGCTCGAGATTCAAGACTCTTAAGATGGTTGTGGTGAGGTTTGTAACTCCAGGTTGAAGAATCTAAGATGGCAATGCCGTGGTTCGTAACTAGATTTATAGTGATTGAAAGATGGTAGTGCTGACATTGGAAGCTCTAAATTGAAGAGTCTCTCAGCATTAGTGGGGATTTTGATTTTCTAGTTTGGAATACCTGCGAGATGGTAGTGTTGACATTGGTAACTGTAGTTGGGGGCGACTGTTCGATAATTCTACTTTGCTTGGTTACTCAAATATGGCCAACCATGGACATATCCCTGTTCACCCACCAACTCTTAAAATACCACCCAGCCTGTCCCCCAACCTCAATCAATATTAATCTTACTCTGCATTATTAATCCTGGTACACATGGTGAAGGCATTGAAAGTAAATACAGGGATGTCTGTAAATATTTGAACAGTAGACTGAATTTGAAAGGTTGCGATTCATATCCGGCTCATCGCTTAGGGATGTAAGCACTGACCGTCAGCTCTCACTTAAGAGCACTTACATCCGTCTCGACTGAACCGAGTAGGAACGACAGTGCTTAACAAATTTATTAGACCACCACACGATGTAAGGTTTATGCCACAGCTGCCCTAAATTAACAGTGTTGGTAATTACCAAAATCATTTTTATGTTTCTGTAATGGTTAATCCACCAGTATGCGCAAGCTCTTTAACTGAAATGATTTTTTTAATGCTAAAATATAATTATTGTTGTTATCCACAAATTTTTGAATTCACTGTTTTACAAAAAAAGCTAAAAAAATAGTTAAGCACATAATTATTTTTTGGATTAAGATGCTAAATAGCAGTTATTTTATTGCATTCCTGAACATAAAAATAAGTTTCAGTGGTTGAATGCAAGAATGCAAGCCGTTATCAGGGCCAAAGGAGACCAAACAAAATATTAAAGTTTTTTTGGTTTTAATGAGTGAATAAGGACTTATTTAGTTGTTTCAGCTTGTTATTTGCCAAAGAAATAACAATATAATTTTTAGATTTAAACCAATTTTTGACAAATTTCTAAAATATTTGTTTTCTCGTTTGTATGACAGGTGGTCTAAAAAATTTGTTAAGCACTGTACATGGTTTTGATTTCAGATCGCTGTCCAAAATGCTGGCGAAAAATCACCATTGCTTTTTAACTTGTGACCAACAAATGTGTGAAACTCGCATCTCTGCTCCCCTCCCATACAGAGAAGATTCCGGGCGGGACGGGGAAGCCAGAAGAACAGGAGGAGGAGGTCGACATCGACCTGGAGGCTCCGGAGACAGAGAAGGCGGCTCTGGCCATACAGAACCAGTTTAGACGGTTCCAGAAGAAGAAGAAGTAGACACTCAGAAGAGGAGCACACACGCGCACACACACACACGCACACACACACACACGCTCACAAAAAAAAAAAAAACATCCTCAGAAAATCGTGCCAGAGAGAGAGATAGAGGGGGAGAGGGGGAGGGGAAAGAGAGAGAGGAGGGGAGAGAAGCAGAGAAAGAGTGTGATGGGGGAGGGGGAAGGAAGAGTTGCAAAGAGAAGGAAGAGGAGTTTATAATAACTAAGCATGAATAGAATCCTGTCACCATCTCCCTCCCTCCCTCCCTTCATCCCCCTTTCCTTCTGCACTCGTCTGTCAGGCTCCTTGCTGGGCGAGTGTAGTGCATTAGCCTGACCCTGAAGACATAAGCACACTGCTCAGATGGCTGAACAACAATAGCACATTGCTTCTGCATGTAGCACTCTCTCTCTCTCTCCATCTCTCCCTCCCCATCTATTCTCTCTTATTCTTCTCCTCCCATTTCTGCACCTCTCTCTCTCTCGCTCTCTCTTCACTGGGCTCAGGTGAATCCTCAGATCGATGGCATGTTTTGGTTTGTTTTTTTGGGGGGGGGGGGGCTGGGGGGGGGAAAATCGCTCGGTCTGGCGTGTGCTCATGTGTTTAAAGGCAAAGCCATTTTGGACTACAACCACCAGTCAGTGTCCAAGCACTGATGTTCACTAGAAGCCAGTGAGCCAATCACAGAGCACACGGACCAGGCACTATGCATGGGAACACAAAAACCATCCAATTAGTGATAGTTTAAGGTTTTTGGACCGTGTTAGTATTATTATTATTTTATTAATGTATTTTTTTGAATATTTGAAGCGTGTAGAACACCTTACCTTTCACTTGCCAGAATTAATAGTTGAGTCAGCATTAGAATTTTTGTTAGGAACATCCTGATTGCATAGTCGTGATCTTACACCTCGAAGAGTTAAACTGTCATCTCCTAAAACCCAGAAATGGAGCGCGGTTCGGTACAGAGGGAAAGAAAGTGAGGGATGGAGACAGAGAGAGGAATAAAGCCTTCTTTCCCCTTGAATGCGCACATCTCCATCCATCCAACGTATACTCAGGCCTGACACACACACACACACACGCGCACACACACACACACACACGTCTGAACAGTGAATAAATTAACTATCAATAATTTAAGGGAGAAAGAGACTGAAAAAAAACTGTTTTGAAAGGGAGATGAGTCTGACCACTCTCGTCTTCCCCTACATTTCTTCTTAAAACTTCTAGTAAATCACTGTAATGCAACGGCTATTCTATAGGATAAACTACAGCCATGAGTGAAAGCCTGTGAAAGTGTGTTTCCAAACATGAGGTGAAGAGAAGATAAAACATATGCTGAGATATAGCTCGCCGCTCTCCAGAGTACCGGAACCGGTAAAAAAAATGCAGGTCTTGCCTGCAGATGATGTTGGTCTTTCCTGTATAACATGCAAAGTCTTACTAGGCTATCCACATGAGTACAACCTGCAGGTCTTGCTAATCTTTCCATACCAGCACAGCTAGGTTACCCAAACCAGTACAACATTCAGGTCAAGCCACTGTCCACACCAGGACGACATGCACGCCTCACCAGTACAATATACAGATCTCACCAAATTCTCGAAATGTTATTATAACATGCTGGCCTCACCAGGCTGCACAAGCAAGAGCAAAATGATGGTTGTTGCAGGGCGTTTAAATCAGAACAAACACGCAGGTCTCACAAGGTTGTCCATTCCAGGAAAAAAATGCAGGTCTTAGCAAGGTGTCCACATGTGTACAAAATGTAGGTCTTAGCAGGATGTCAACACTAGAACAGAATACAAATTACACCAGGATAATCTCCAGGCCTTACCAGGATGTCCACTTCAGTGCAACTTACGGATCTCAAAAACATGCCAGTAGGACATGGAATTCTTACTTGGTTTTCTGCACCAATAAAATATGCAGATCTCACCAGATTGTCCATGCCAAGACAGCACACCTCATAAAGTTGTCTATTCCAGTACACCACGAAGGTCTCACCAGATTGTCCACACCATTACAACAAGCAGGTCTCACCAGATTTGTCCACACCATTACAACATGCAGATCTCACTAGATTGTCCACACCATCACACGTAGATCTCACTAGATTGTCCTACCCATCACATGTAGATCTCACTAGATTGCCCATACCAGTACAACATGCAGATCTCACCAGACTTTCCACACCTGTACAACATGCAGATCTCACCAGACTGTCCACACCTGTCCAACATGCAGGTCTCACCAGATTGTCCACACCGGTACAACATGCAGGTCTCACCAGACTTTACTGTAAGAGTGGGGAGCGGGGAAGCCCCTGGTTTCTTAAACACAACTTAAAGAAACACTTACACTCTGTGTATGGAAACTTGACCAACCCTCCAACTTATTTATGGATCGTTTTTGTATTATTTATCATTTAAATTATGAGTCTATTTATTTATTGTCTCTGTTCTCCATTGTGGGTCACATTTTAGCTCAGTTTTGGTAATAATAAGCATGCGTATATGTACATTTTGTGTTTGGGAAGGAATTTGGTTTCCATACACAGCTAGGGGGCAGTAGAGGTGCTAATGCCATTTGGTTAGAGTGTGTTCTGTATAATTTTACTGCACAAATTAAAATGCTGTCAAAGAGTTCACCCGAATCGGTTGTCCTTTCATTGTTATATGTCAGATTTTCCTCTTAATTTTTTCCCTGGGCAAGAAAAAAAAATTAAGTCAGCACGCCACTCAATAATCGGTCATGGTAAATCTCCAAATATCCTTATCTAACAATTGCATTAATGCAGAGATGATTAGTGATAAAGCAGCCTATACTGATATTAAAAGCATCCAAACAAAGCTTCTCAGCTCATGTTATTGTCAGTGCTTGCCATTTGTGCTGCCATATGCCATTTCTGAACATGAAGTCTGTTTTTCGTGGCCAGAAGGACACCATTTAACACAACTTAGAATGCAGTGTAGCTTAGAAAACAGGGCAGCTTTTCTGAACCTATCTGGGGAGAACGAATGTGTTTTCTCATAATTATTTAACCATTTTCTTTCTGGGAGGAGGGAAAGAAGGGGTGTAATTACGGTTATTAAATGAGCAGGAGAAGTGATGCTTCCTCACACCACAGTTTTTAATATGCGATTACGCTTTTTTTAATGAAAACTTTAAGATGTCCTCCCACAGATGACGATTACAATCCATCCCCGGAAAAACAGGCCAAGGGTAAAAATTTTCCTGAGAGTCACAGGGAGCAGAACATCGCACCAACTAATGTTTCTGATTTCATTCAAAACCAAGATTCAGGACCTCGGAGCAGGTGTAAGGACAAGTTACGTGTGATTAACCCACATACTGTACTCCGAACGTCCACTCTGGGCTGTGAAAGTCAGTCAAACACATCTGTCATTTTGAATCGGCATCACAAACAGATTCTAACTCAGATTACGCAAGTATGCACCAATATATGTACAGTGGAATTCATACGTATATGCATATTGTACTATAACTATGAATAAATATCTAAGCAGCGCACTGTAGCAATGAATAAATATTGCAGGAGCATACTGCAGCTCTGGGTATACATCTCGGTTGCATAACGTCACTATGGGGACATCGCATTTTAAAAGCATTACCCACTGATGCATAACAGACGCTGAGTGTTACATCGGCCACAGGCAAATTATACACGGATGGGTGGAAATGCTCTCACACACATGCACACACTATCACTCACCAACGGAAATGCGCGCTTCCATGAACGGATAAACACACACAAAATGCTTCCATAAACACACAAACGTGCACATATACTTCCATAAACACACAAACGCACGCAAATGCTTCCATAAACTCACAAACGTGCGCATTTGCTTCCATAAACACTCAAACACATGCAAATACTTCGATAAACACACAACGCACGCAAATGCTTCCATAAACACACAAACGCACGCATGCTTCCATAAACACAAAAACGCATGCAAATGCATCAATAAACACACAAACGCATGCAAATGCATCCATAGACACACAAGCGCATGCAAATGCATCCATAAACACACAAACGCACGCATATGCTTCCATAAACACAAATGCACGCAAATGCATCCATAAACACACAAATGCACTCAAAT
This sequence comes from Gymnothorax javanicus, assembly GCA_029692085.1. Classification (NCBI taxonomy): domain Eukaryota; kingdom Metazoa; phylum Chordata; class Actinopteri; order Anguilliformes; family Muraenidae; genus Gymnothorax; species Gymnothorax javanicus. The sequence continues at coordinate 17,054,265 of CM056197.1, forward strand.
GCTTCCATAAACAAACATATGCTTCCATAAACACACAAACGCACGCAAATGCTTCATAAATACACTAACGCATGCATATGCTTCCACCCAAACGCACGCAAATGCATCCATAAACACAAACGCACGCATATGCTTCCACACAAATGCACGCAAATGAATCCATAAACACACAAATGCACTCAAATGCTTCCATAAACAAACATATGCTTCCATAAACACACAAACGCACGCAAATGCTTCCATAAATACACTAACGCATGCATATGCTTCCACCCAAACGCACGCAAATGCATCCATAAACACAAACGCACGCATATGCTTCCATAAACACACAAACGCACGCAAATGCATCCATAAACACACAAATGCACGCAAATGCTTCCATAAAGGCAAACGTACACATATGCTTCCATAAACACACAAACGCACGCAAATGCATCCATAAACACAAATGCATGCATATGCTTCCATAAACACAACGCATGCAGATGCATCCATAAACACACAAATGCACGCAAATGCTTCCATGAACAAACATATGCTTCCATAAACACACAAACGCATGCAAATGCATCCAGAAACACACAAGCGCAAGCATATGCATCCATAAACACACAGAGGCACGCAAATGTTTCCATAAACACACTAACGCATGCATATGCGTCCATAAACACACAAACGCATGCAAATGCTTCCATAAACACACAAATGCACGTAAATGCTTCTGTGAACACTCAAGCACATACTTCAATTACCACACACACGCATCCATGAACACAAACACTCACATGTGCAAATCTTTCGTAAACACGCATATAAACACACAAGCTTCCATGAATACGCACAAAAACACACAAAAACTCACATGAACACACAAATTCAAACAATACTTTCATGAACACACACACACACACACACACACAAATGCATTCATGAACACAAACACACTCACACAAAGCTTCTATGAACTCAACCACACAACCAAAGCTTTCTATAAACACACAAACACATGCAAATGCTTCCATAAACACACAAACGCAGGCATATGCTTCCATAAACACACAAACACACTCAAATGCTTCCATAACACAAACGCACGCATATGCTTCCATAAACGCAAATGCACGCAAATGCTTCCATAAACACATACACGCACGCATAAGCTTCCAGAAACACACAAATGCACGCAAATGCATCCATAAATACACAAACGCACGCATAAGCTTCCATAAACACACAAATGCACGCAAATGCTTCTGTGAACACTCAAGCACATACTTCAATGACCACACACACGCATCCATGAACACAAACACTCATGTGCAAATCTTTCGTAAACACGCATATAAACACACAAGCTTCCATAAATACACACAAACACAAAAGCTCACATGAACACGCACATTCAAACAAAACATTCATGAACACACACACACACACAATGAATTCATGAACACACAAACACACTCACACAAAGCTTCTATGAACTCAACCACGCAACCTAAGCTTACCTGAACAGAAACACACACAGAATGCATCCATAAACACATGCTTGCATGAACACACACAAGCAAACACAAATGCTTCCATGAACAAACATCCACACAAATGCTTTCATAAACACGCACGCGCGCGCACACACACACATTTCAAAATGCTTCCATGAACACACATACACACACATTTCCATGAAAACAAACATACACAAGCACTTGCTTCCAGGAACACACACACACACACACACAGACGCACACATGCAAATGCGCCCGCGAACACACATATGTGCAGACATATTTCCATGAACTCACGCATACTGTACACACAAACACAAGTTTCTGAGAACACATGCGCACACACACACACACAAACAAACCCAAATGCTTCCATGAACACAAATACATGTACATTACAACGAACACACACACACAAACACACACACACACGCGCGCGCGCGCACACACACACACACACACTCAAACACAGATGGCATAGTCCCTCTGACGTGTATGTGTTCCTGTGGGACCCCTGTTCCAGTCCTGGCCCTCCCAGGACGTGCCCTATTAAACGACGAAAAGAAGTCAACTGCACATTTAGGAAATGGCCTACATCTCGCTCTAGAGACAAGAAATAATCTCCCCTAAGCTTCAGATAAAGGCTGGTACAGCACTGTGTACTACAGTACAGACGCAGAGTCTAGGAAATGGCCTCAATCATTTTAAGTCAGGGAAAAAAAAAAAAAAAAATTGCTCATCTTTCCCTAAATAAAACACTGGAATGTACCAGAGAAGGAACCTTTAAGAAACTGCTGACATCTTGCACTTAAGTCAGGAAATAATCACTCATCTCCCTCAAAGTAAACTCTGGTATGTACTAGTGAAAGAACATTTAGGAAATGGCCGACATCTCACTCCGACGTCAGAGAATAACTGCTCATCTCTCTCGGAGTACAGGTTGGTATGTACAAGTTGAATGAACCTTTAGGAGATGTTCAACATCTCGCTTTTTTTTTTTTTAAGTCAGAAAAAGCTGCTCATCTCCCTCCAAGTAAACACCGGCTTGTGCTAGTGAAGGCACTTGCAGGAAGAGGCCAACGTCTTGTTCTTAATTCAGAGAATAATCACTCGTCTCTCCCTGAAAGCAAAGGCTAGTGTGTTCTCCTAAAGGAACATTTACAAATGCTCCACATCTTGCTTTTAAGAGGCAGAAAAATCGCTCTATGAAATAAAAGACTGCAAACTCAGTGTCTATGCTACCTTCATGTGCTCCTCAAACATTACTGCTTACAGGTTTGGACATTTTAAATTACTTAAACCAAGCATACAAGCGCTCTTGGTCAGACAACAATGAGGAAAATGGATGGTAGCATGTTTTTCTCTGGCTAGCAAGTTCAAATACTATGTGGCACAAAAGCAGAATTTGAATAGGTAGCTAACGTACTGAACCGCGAAATAAAATAACAATTATAATTGCGGCAAGGTGGTGGAGTGTTTCGCCCTGCTGCCTCGCAATGAGGAGGTTCGGTTCGAGCCCCGACTGGCTATGGGCTTCCCTACATGGAGTGTGCACGTTCTCCACGTGTTTGCGTGGGTTTCCTCCGGGAACTCCAGCCTTGCCCCCTCTCAAAAACATGGCGAATCCTAGGTAACTCTGTATGCAGATAAAAAACAAGCCAAATTAACAAGCACATCAAGGCAGCACCGGCAATGCCTGTCAGACTCCGCCTACCCAGTGCTTCATGAGGAAATGCGAGCAAGACTCCGCCCACTCAGTGCCAATACAAGAAATGACAGCAAGACTCCGCCCCCTCGGTGTTTCATGAGGAAATACTAATAAGACTCCACCTACTCACAGTCCGTACAGGAAATCACAGCAAGACTCTGTCCACTCAGTGCCCATGAAGGAAATGACAGGACTCAGTTTATACACAGGAAATGCCAAAAAGACTCCACCCACACAGTGCTTCATGAGCAAATGCCAGTTAGGCCCCACTCAGTGCCGAAGCAGGAAATGCCAGTTAGACTCCACCCACTCAGTGCCAAAGCAGGAAATGCCAGTTAGACTCCACCCACTCAGTTTCTAAGCAGGAAATACTAATAGTGCGTATCTTTGACAGCACGGCCAAGCCTGTCAGCCAAAAAAAAAAACATTCAGTCCTCAAATGAGCTCTAAAGCACAGCTGCTGAGGAGCCCAGACAATACACTGTCATGTGTGCAGAAACCCTGATACACCACCGCACCAAGGGTACGCCTGTGCGATAACAGCACATGTGTGTGTGCGCGTTAGAGGGAGAGAGAGAGAGTGCCAAGTGCTATAGTGCGGGGGAGTAGTAGAGGAGTGCAGTGGGGGGGGGGGGGTTCTATTTATAATCCTACAGAGGGAACACTCAAAGAGATCAGAACATAACCGAGAGAGAGAGAGACAGAGAGAGAGAGAGAGAGCGAGAGCGAGAGAGTGTGTGCGGGGGAGGAGGCTGGAAAAGGGGGGCAGGGGAGAGAGAGAAAGCAGAGAGGGAAAGAAATCACAAGGCCAAGGCAAAAAGAAAGAAGGAGAAAGGGGGAGGGGGAGAGAGGGCGGAGGGGGGAATGAGGGAACAAAGGATTGACAGTACAAAGACACGGCGAATGATTTTTTTTTTTTTTTAATCTACTCACTGCGTTCTATTCTGTTAATTGAAAAATCTCGCCGTTTTCTTTCTGCGCGCATGGCACTGCGAGAACTGCCTCCATCTGCTGGTGGAAAGTGGTAATGCACTCTCCATTACCGTTCTTTGGTACTGGGCTTGTTTTCTCCGACGGCAATTATCCGCAACATCTTTCCTAAAGACCGCCCGAGTATGCTGGCTTTTGTTTCAACCACAATAGCAATTTCAGAGTTTTAACAAAGTACAGATTGTTCTAAATTGCACCACACTGTTCATGTTTATATGGATTATTTACCCTCTAAACCACATAATGTCAGATATGGCCATGTATGCCCTATAGAGAACCATATTCATGTTGTATTGCAGTGCACATCTTTATCGCAAATAAAGAGGGGCAAATTGTACCTTAAAGAATCAATTAGCTTCTATTAAATGATTGTGTAGAAACATGGTCCCTACAAAGTATCAATTTAGTAGTTAATGACAAATTAATTAAACAACACAAATCATCAGGAGCCAGACCTGAATTTTGTGAAAGGAAAAAGTCACACAATGCAAACTAATTAGGACCCAACTGATTCAGTCAGTAAAAGCTGTGCCCCTTCTGCAAATATCTGCAAAAAAGCAAAAGTTTTATCCTAAGTAGCAAACCACAATAATTGTGACAGGAATTGCAGTTGGTACTAAACCATCGGACACTGGAGGTCCCCAGAGAAGAACCACTGTCCGACAACAAGTTTGTCAGAGTAATGACCTTAAATTCTGTGAATAAATTTTCGATGTGTACTTTGGTTTATTTGCATTGTTCTGCTATTTTGCTTCTTCCCTGAATAACACCAGCTCTCCAGTAGTGCCACATGGATACTTGAAGAGCGATACGAGTACTTTCTGACAGGATTAAAATCCTCCTTCACACCCAAGCCCGTTTTAGAACATTTTATTCCCGAGTTTAAAACTGCATCTGCTATCCGACTCAGTGAAGATATTTTTCGATGATTTTTCGCAACGTGCCATAAGCACTGCTACATTTCTGCACTTTCACAACTACATAGAGGATTTTTTTTCCCCCCACAAGGTGACCTTCAGCTTTCCTGGGTATTTTCATACCACGTGAACTATATTGACACTGCATGCCCTTTAAACTTACATTACAAAATGTGATGAATTTCCTTGAGTCACTCTTCTTCACATGCACACACACACACACACACACACACACACACACCACACCACACGAACACACCACACCACACATCACGCACGCACACACACACACACACACCTCTCCCCACTCCCTCACAGTGGCTTAAAGCAGAGACATTCCATCTGCTAAATCATTCCAGGGCCTGTTCCACAAATCAGGATTACTCCATTAGCTGGATAACTGCAACAAACTAAAACCTGAAGACTTCTCAAATCTGGAACATGGACTGAAGTAAAAAGATCCCATCCAGGTTCTACTGCGAGCAGTTGTCTGGCAAACTCAGCCATCCTGTTTTGTGGAAAAGGCCCTTGGCTATAACGAGGGAGAGCTGATCCTAACTAAAGCTCGGCGAGAGGAAGACACCCGTATCCAGAACAGGGAGCACAGGGAGACACACAACTCGCTCTCATACCTGTGGGCCATTACAGTCTCCAATAAGCCAAATATAAACACGTCTGAAGACTGTGGGAGGAAAGCGCAGAGGGATAACCAGAGTAAACCCACTCAAACACAGGGAGAACAGGCCTGCTCTGTAAAGGAAGGCCCCGGGCTGGATTCAAACCTACAACCTTCTTCTTGTGAGGAGACATGGTTACCCACAATGCCCCAGGCACGTACAGCTCATCAGCTCATCCATCACCGTATGTTAGAGCCACTGGGTGCAGAAACACAGCTCTGCCAAGAAAACAACGACCTGCGCTCATTGGTTGGCCTATTAACCCACATTTGACTCGACTAAAAATAGTACTTCCAGAAAAATGACTGACATGACCACAGAGCCCATTTTATTCGGAGGGAAAAAAAAAAAGGTGTACAAAGGCAACATTTCTGATGAGGGCAAAGTAAGTACATGCAGTGCATCTCGAATCATTTTTGAGAATGATTCTGTTTATCACGTGCCAAATGGTAAAATTGGCTTTCTCGTAAAAATGTTGCGGACAATAAAAGGTTAACCAAGCCAAGCTCATATTGGGAGGTCTGTTATGTATTGGTACAAGGAGGCCAGGCAAATGGCTGTACGTCCTAAATGGATTACTGCATGAAGACAAATGTAGTAACTACTGACATTAAATCACAGACTGCCAGAAATAATTAGAGGATGCTTTCATCCGTATTCCCCGTAAGACGTACCACGCTTTAAACAGGCGTCACTGCCAAACAACATACGGATCTCACAACATACCAGCATGCTGACAGGGCTTAGCCAATGTGAGACAAGCCAATCCAAGCCAAAAAGGGGAGGGACTCAAGAAAACACCAAACAACTCCCCATATTTTGCACTTTCAAGCTATTGTACAGACAGGTAGAAGCACATTGCAAAACTGGTGCCCTGTTTACAATGTTTTTGTTAGGTCTTCACATGATATGACTTTCGTCCTGCAATGTCTGATGTAATCGATTCCCGAATTAGGCCTACAGATATTGTCTGTGCAACTAATATACCATGTAGGACCCTGGAACTCAGGATACAGATTTTGGCCAGTTATTGCGGCCAAATATGTCGTCAGCTCATTAATCTCGCATAGCAGTTCCAAATTCTTGTTTTAGCTGTTCTGATTATAGCGCTTCCCGCCGCGGCCCGGCTCCAGCGTGTGGGCGGCCTGCACAGTTTGAAACAGAACCTCGGAATGAGCCTGCGTCGGTTTGTAAAGCACAGTGTGAAACGACACGGGCTTTTGTTTCGGAGGACAGCGTACACTAATTAGCTTTCGTAATTTTTTTATTTTTTTTTTTTAAATGGACTTTGCTATCATGGAGAATCCACCATATTTTGTCCCCACCACTCAGACTCCCAGTCGACTTGATTCATTTGACATCCTTTATTTAACCCCAACAGAGAAAACTCAAAGTGCACTCATTCACTTCATTTCAAAACCCATATTTATCTCGATTTCTGTGCCCACTTAAACACCACTATATAAAGGAATATATAAATAGCACCATTAAAAATGCACCGGGAAGGTATGCAGTGCATTTGCAGCAAATTAAAGAATCAATCGATTGTGACTGCTTTTCCCAATGAGATACGAGTGAAAATAAAGAAAAGCTCTTGGTATTGTAATCCTGATGCGCGCCACGTTGACAGGCCGAGCACTTAGGTAGTAACGAATATTGAATTGTTTGCAATGTGTACAATGAGGCGTGACTTGTTCTTTTGTGTGTGATTAATATCTTATATGAAACAAAAAATAGGACCAGTGGCCCTTGTAGCTCACCAGCCCAATAACTGAGCCCATTGCTCAGCATTTCTGAGAAAAGCTTTTCAAAGATTCAATGGTGCATGAGTACAGGAAGCCCCATACCAAATTTGAAGTAAATCTGGCCAATAGTTTCGGAGAAGATTTTTAACGTTTTCAGGTGGGGAAAAAAAAAAAAAAAAAAAATCCCACACAAAAAAAAATTCAAAAAACTGAACAAATTTGGTAGACTTTTACTCAAGGGGGCTCCATACCAAATCTGGCGTAAATTTAATTTAAAAAAAAGAAAAAATTTCCACTAAACTGTGAACAATGATGGTACACTAAGGAAGGTCCATGCCAAATTTGAAGTAAATCGGGCCAAAATTTCAAAGAAGATTATTAAAGATTTTGCCAACAGATGACGATGACGATCACGATCATGACTACAATGCCGGATGCCGCATAATCACAATAGCTCATAGCCTATCGGCCGGTGAGCTAAAAAATGAAAAATGCTCCGGCATGAAGACAATGGATCGGCTTACGACATAAGAGAGAAAAAAAAGAGCCATTGACATGTTACGGGCCGGTCTCAGCTGCAGAGAGGCGGTGTGTCATCTGTACTGTCACCGGTCAACGATCAGTGTGTGTGCGTGTGTGTGTGTGTGTGTGTGTGTGTGTGTGTGTGCGCGCACAAGGGCCACACCTCACCGGTGCATTTTTAATGGCGCTAGGTATATTATGCAGAACACAGAAGGCAATTACTTCATTTTTTAAAGAGAGAGAAACAATCCTTGTCTTTTTAAACTCCATGTTAAACTAGGAGATATGAAACAAAAAAAATTAAAACTAATAATACAGCGAATGCTTTGGTATAGTATTAGTGCAATCTCCTGTCCACGTAAATTAGTGTTAATAGATGCATAGATAAAAATCAACGTGTGTGTGTGTGTCTGAGAGCGAGAGAGCGAGAGAGCGAGTGAATGCACGCAAAAGCGACAACATGCATGAGGTTATATTCCCGCTGTATGCCATATGTTATAAGCATGAGTGTGTGTGTGTGAGTATATCTGCGCATGGGTGTGTGCGCACAAGTGAATGTGATCACATGTATGTACACGTGTGCGTGTGTGTGTGATTCTTGTATACGAGGTCAGCCAGCCCATCCAGGAAGTCAGTCTCTCCAGGACAGGAAGTAGACCCCACCCAGGGCGTCACCACACACAAGCTGGGTGGGTCTCACGGGATTCACCGCCAGAGAAAGAACAGGAGCCCCGCACACAAACGCCCCCACCTGGGGAGAGAGGAGAGGCAGACGGGGTGAGACGCCCGGATGAGAATGGACCCGTCCCAATACCAGCCAAAAAGATTCCTCCTTTCCTGCACTTGAGTCCTCCCCTCATACATCTAAACAGGATGAGGGAACGAGTGACTGAGAGGGAGGACACACTGGCCCTTTCTCAAATCAGCCCCTATCCACTCGCCCTATCCACTCCTCCTCCGTTAGTGCGTTCCCGCGGAGGGTCCGCCGCACTGAGTGCCACCCCAAACCAATCCCTGTGGGGTGTTAGTGGCTGATTAAACCCTCCGCAGCGAGGCCACACTGATGCAAGCTTACAAACCGCCCTCCTTTCAAGTGCAGCTCTTACTTTGTGTGCGGGATGGAAAAAACGCTGCATATCTACAAATGTCCGTTCCATGCCATTTCTGAAAGGTAAGTAAAACATTACCTAACCCCAAACGGACTTTAGATTGACCACTTACAGCGCACATCACGTAAGGTTAGTGTATTTTGAAATGAACGTGCAGATGTGCACCCGAGAAAACACTGAATGGTTTTATTTATTGAATCAATGATTGCCCTTTTTTCACAATGTGCCATTTCATGCAAAAACACCTTCACTCTTGTCAATGCTCTGTATTAAATATCTTTAATATAAATTTTATTTGATTTCATTATCCTCTCTAAAATATTTTGGGTAAGAGGTGAATCACTAAGGAACAAGACTGTCGTATACAATGCAACGCACCTATCGGTAGGCATGGTGATGATTACCTCCGCTTCCCGTTGGATAAAGGGCAGGGGCATCCCGAAGTCTACACACGTTTTTAAACTCTCCCCCTTCATGAAGCTCCCTCCATCACTGAGAGGGAGACTTCACACGGAGTGACACTCGCTACTGAAGTGTGAGTGGTGAGGAAGCGAACTGAGAAAGGGCCATTTTCTTGGAGTATGGTGGTTTGGTCAACTTGTTTTAAATGTACTCTAAAAATAAAATTAACTTGACATTACTGTAATGGAAACACACTGCACACGCAGTGTAGCTGGTATGAAATACTGCTGGAGGAGTCCGCACTGAGATGGTACAGATTAATGACTCAGAAGTTATTAAACGCTGGGCTGCACACCTGTCTCTTGCCGTTACGGTCCCACAGTTTGACGCTTCGGTCGTAGGAGGCAGAGATGATGGTGCTCTCCGTCAATCTCAAGGCACTGATCCGCCCACTGTGTGCCTACGAACCAATGGTATCAAAATCAGCGTCACCATCACAGACATCTGCAGCGATCATTCATGACGCACATCTCAAGGGCCTGATTTTCTCCAAAACCTTGAGTATGTACAAGAGGACAGCGCCCAGCTGCCATTGCCAAACTTGGCTATGTTATTTACATTTGAACACGCATCAGCGAAAGCAAAAACAGGCCATGAACTCTTTCAAGAAGGACCCAAATGATCACATGGTTGCATAACTGGTTGACTGACTGCTTTCAATAACCATTTCTCACAAGTTTTTTATCATTTAGAAAACACTGCTCAAAAACAATTTGAATTTTTTCCTCCGGTCAAAACACACAACAGCAGCTAATTCTACACCGAGTACGTGCAGGGTTGGGGAGGAGGAGACCAAGTGTGAGCAGAGGGAGTTAGCCACAGGTACCCCAACTGCCAGAAGGTGTCACTTGAGAGATGAAAAGTGCAATACCCACTCTAAACCAATCAGTCTGTCATCTCCGAGTGACAAAGCCCACTTCTCCAGGGCAGCCGGCCGCAGGCGGCACTGGGGTCACATGCCATCCGACTGAGTTACCCAGCCGCCCCAGTTATAAGGGGAATCTCTCATTGGACTGACTGATCACATGACTGGCTGCTAAAGTTTACGAAAATCAGAGTTTCTCACCCGTTTCTTCTCACTCCAGGAGCACAAGTTTGGCGGCTGGTTGAACCATATCTGTCCTTTGCTGTCTCCGCAAACCAAAAAATCTTGAAAAAGACAGAAGAGGACAGTAAAACACAAAGCACCAAAATAATATTGTGGAACCTCCAACAAAAAAAAAAAAAAAAAAAAAAAAAGAACAGATATGGCGAGAATTCCGTAGTAATGGCCGAGTAATATTGAAAGTACGGGCATTTGCAGTAAAAGACTGTATCTGTCAACAGTATCACTAGCTGCGTCAAGTTGGAGCCATTCTGTGGTAATGCTTCTGTAATTATTGACAGCAGCTCTGTATAAATAGTTGAGAAAAGTTGACAGCATAAGAATGATAATGGCTGTCATGTTTTCGGTATCTTTGTCATAATCGCTGTGCATGTTGCTACTACAGTTCTAGAATAGTGGTGGAATGTTGATTACTCATCGAGAGAGTAAGACTTTTGTAATGTTGGTGGTTTCCTTGTAGTAATGTTAGTCAAATCATCAAGGTCTCTTCAAACAAACAGTAGTGAAACTGGTCTCCATGGCTTTGTGATGTTTGCAGTTTCTCTAAAGTAACAGCAATGTATTTTTGACGGAACATCTACAGGAACAAGAGTACTATTGGTAGCATCTCCAAGTAACTGCTGTGCAATATACAGTATATTGCTATAATCGCTAATGGTTCTGTATTGCTGGCAGTATGTGGCAATGGCCGTGTGATATTCGTGGCATCTCTACAGTTATCACTGTGTAATGTCAGTGATATACCCAAAGTAATGGCTGCATAATGTTGGCAGAATCTCGACAGTAATGGCAGTGTAATACTGCCAGTATGTGTTTATACTCATGGTTGGATAATTTTAGCAGAGTCTCTGGAGTAATGTTGAGTATTGTCTGTCGCATTGCTCCGGTCATGCCTGCGTAGTGCAGCGAGTACATTGCTACAGTGATAGAGGTATCAGAGCAGCAATGATGGCGTTAGTGTGAGCTGTGTCTCTGCAGTATAGTTATGTAGTACTAGAGATCTATTGCGACAGTAAGGGATGTTGAGTGTCCCTCCAATGAGGGCAGCGGTACCTCCATCTTTAGCAATGGCTGTGATGACTGGTTCAGATGATTTTGTCTCAACCAGTTCTGAGTCCTTCTCCTCATCCATCACAGCGTGACAAAAACTGGAGGCTAAATTGGTGCAGGGGCCCATTGAAAACTGGGGAAAGGCAAGGTCAACAGATTACAGAGGGCACAGGAATGATCAGCCGATCATAAAGCGCTGACTGGATTACCCAAAATCACAGAGCATGGATTGGCAAATTACAGGGAGCAGATTGAGCAACTTCCAGTTGGAGAAAGCACAAGGGCAGATCAGCCAATCAGAGAGCTTAGGTTATGTTGGCCAATTACTAGGAGCACAGTCAAGATCAGCCAATCACTAGGTGCACAGTGAAGATCAGCCAGTCACTGGGAGCATAGTCAGGATCAGCCAGTCACAGTACAGTCAAGATCAGCCTTTCACAGGGAGCACAGTGGAGATCAGCCAGTCACAAAGAGAGAACAAGAGTGAGGAAGAGGAGATGCTCACCAGAAACCCCAGGTTGACCGACCCGACTCTATCTCCGAGCAGCCAGGTGCTGATCTCATCATTCGCCTCCAGTGCCAAGACGCGGACATCGTTTCTCCACCTGCCATGGAAAATAACAACCTCTGAATCCATATGCACTTCCTCTGAGTCTTTATACACTTCTTCTCAGTCTTTATGCACTTCCTTTGAGCCTTCATACACTTCCTCTTAGTCTTCATCCACTTCCTCTGAGACTTTTGTACACTTCATCTCAGCCTTAATAAACTTCCTCTGTCTTTATACACTTCCTCTGAGCCTCTATACACTTCCTCAAGCCTTTATGCACTTCTTCAGTCCATATACACTTCCTCTCAGTCTTAATACACTTCCTTTGAGCCTCTATACACTTCCTCTCAGTCTTTATACACTTCCTCAGTCCTTATACAGTTCCACTGAGCCTTTATACACTTCCTATCACCCTTTATACACTTCGTCTCAGCCTTTATACACTTCCCGTCTTTATACACTTCATCTCAACCTTAATTCACTTCCTCTCAGTCTTTATACACTTCCATTGAGCCTCTAAACACTTCCTCTCACTGTTCATACACTTCCTCAGTCCTTATACACTTCCTCTGAGCCTTTATACACTTCCTCTCACTCTTTATACACTTCCTCTCAGTCTTTATACAATTCCTCTGAGCCTTTATATACTTCCTCTCACCCTTTATACACTTCCTTTGAGCTTTTATACACTTCATCTCAGCCTTTATACACTTCCTCAGTCTTTATACACTTCGTCTGAACCTTTATACACTTCCTCTCTGTCTTTATGCACTTCCTCTCAGTCTTTATACACTTCCTCTGAGCCTTTATACACACTTCCTCACTCTTCATACACTTCCTCTCAGTCTTTATACAATTCCACTGAGCCTTTATACACTTCCTATCACCCTTTATACACTTCCTTTGCTTTTATACACTTCATCTCAGCCTTTATACACTTCCTCAGTCTTTATACACTTCCTCTGAACCTTTATACACTTCCTCTCAGTCTTTATACACTTCCTCTGAGCCTTTATACACTTCCTCTCACTCTTCATACACTTCCTCAGTCTTTATACACTTCCTTAGAGCCTTATACACTGCCTATCACTCTTTATACACTTCCTTTGATCCTTGATACACTTCATCTCAGCCTTTATACACTTCCTCTGAACCTTTATACACTTCCTCTCTGTCTTTATGCACTTCCTCTCAGTCTTTATACACTTCCTCTGAGCCTTTATACACTTCATCTCAGCCTTTATACACTTCCTTTCAGTCCTTATACACTTCCTTAGAGCCTTGATACACTTCCTATCACTCTTTATACACTTCCTTTGAGCCTTGATACACTTCATCTCAGCTTTTATACACTTCCTATCACTCTTTATACACTTCCGTTGAGCCTTTATACCCTTCCTCACAGTCTTTATACGCTTCCTCTGAGCCTTTATACACTTCCTCAGTCCTTATACACTTCATCTGAAACTTCATACACTTCATCTCAGCCTGTATACACTTCCTCTCTGTCTTAATACACTTCAACTGAGCCTTTATACACTTCCTATCACTCTTTATACACTTCCGTCCTTTATACACTTCATCTCAGCCTTTATACACTTCCTTTCAGTCTTTATACACTTCCTTAGAGCCTTTATACACTTCATCTCAGCCCTTATACACTTCCTTTCAGTCTTTATACACTTCCTTAGAGCCTTTATACACTTCCTATCACTCGTTATACACTTCCTCTGAGCCTTTATACACTTCCTATCACTCTTTATACACTTCCGTTGAGCCTTTATACACTTCATCTCAGTCTTTACACACTTCCTCTCAGCCTTTATACACTTCCTCTCTGTCTTTATACACTTCAACTGAGCCTTTACACACTTCCTATCAGTCTATATACACTTCCGTCCTTAATACACTTCATCTCAGTCTTTATACACTTCCTCTCTGTCTTTATGCACTTCGTCTCAGTCTTTATACACTTCCTTAGAGCCTTTATACACTTCATCTCAGCCTTTATACACTTCCTATCAGTCTTTATACACTTCCTGAGAGCCTTTATACACTTCCTATCACTCTTTATACACTTCTGTTGAGCCTTTATACACTTCATCTCAGCCTTTATACCCGCTTCCTCTAAGCCTTTATACACTTCCTCAGTCCTTATACACTTCCTCTGAACCTTTATACACTTCCTCTCAGTCTTTATACACTTCCTCTCAGTCTTTATACAATTCCTCTGAGCCTTTATATACTTCCTCTCTGTCTTTACACACTTCATCTCAGCCTTTATACACTTCCTCTCTGTCTTTATACACTTCAACTGAGCCTTTATACACTTCCTCAGTCTTTATACGCTTCCTCTGAGCCTTTATACACTTCCTCACAGTCTTTATACACTTCCTCTGAACCTTTATACACTTCCTCACAGTCTTAATACACTTCCTCTCTGTCTTTATACACTTCGGGTTCTATCTTTAACACTGCCCTACCCGTTGCCACTACCCGCTACCCGTGAATTACGCATCTAGCAGCTTCCACTATACCTAAACGGTATCTTGCGGCCACACTACCCGCTATGCATTATGCTGACTCCCTTTTTTGCGCCTGGAGGTGTGCCCGTGGGCGTGTTTATGCGCTTTCCCTACAATTGCTATCTCGACCACACACGTTAGGGAAAGCGCATAGTGGGTCCTCAAACCACCCGCTACCCATTTGGGCTTTTTACAAGAGCGCCCAGGCGGCTTCAGCGCGCGTCCACTTGGACACATGTGGACGTGCACATGCAGCTCCACTTCCCAAATTAACTCGCCTATAAAAAGCCACCTTGCTTTAGCCTTAGTTGAACCCCTGAGAAAATGGCAGAGATAGTACTAAATCGCCTTGATTGCCAGTTAAATAATAGAAGATGCCCAGAACACGTGTACCGCCAGTGCACCAGCTACCTGGGCCTTTCAGGTAAGTCTATATTGTTTGTATTTTGTATCAATCATTTTTTCCGCTTTTATAATAGTATATAATTATTATATATAATATATTAATGATATATATTATATATAATATCAGGGCCGGCGCTAGACCTGAAAATTTGGGAGAAAATATCCTTCCCTTTATTGACTACAATTAGTCCTGGCTAATTCTAGATGGTTTTCCTTCATTAACACGTTTTCCAATTCAAGAATAATCAAGCGGCAATTGAAGAAAAGGCTTCTCTCCCCCATGCGATCTAACAGCGACAAAATAATGGGCTACATTCAGTACAGAAAAATAATTTAATTATAAATAGGTCTACGCACTGGCACTCAGCAACGGTAATTTTTTTCTAGCGAGAGCGGCATTTCAGAACTCTCTTGCGAATGAAGGTAATTTCGACAACAAGTACGCACACCTGTTTTTGCAGCATGGTCACGCAACTTGCTGTAAAAAATAGACAGATGTCCGATTGGAAAATGTAAACGGATCGAAACCACGTGCTTGTCACCAGAATTAC
Source organism: Gymnothorax javanicus (assembly GCA_029692085.1). Taxonomy (NCBI): domain Eukaryota; kingdom Metazoa; phylum Chordata; class Actinopteri; order Anguilliformes; family Muraenidae; genus Gymnothorax; species Gymnothorax javanicus. Next base: position 17,070,092 of record CM056197.1, read on the forward strand.
CTTCATTCGCTGAAGAGTTCTGAACTGCTCGCTCGCTGGAAAAAAAAGTTACGTCGCTGAATGCCAGTGCATAGACCTAATTTTATTTTTCGAAAATGGGATTTTTGTTCAATGCTTCATTTCAGACAGGAGAGGGAGTTGGAAGTGCATGGCGAAATGCATTTTTTTCTTTTTCTTTTTTTTTGAAGTTTCCATCACAAAAGGGGTAGGCTTGATGTTTTTTTTTTTTTTTTATTACATACCAAACATGAAACAATATGTCAATGTCAAATAATAATAATAATAAAATAATACAATTCATGATTAACTTAAGAAAAACAGATCCTCCCCTGTCTGGATTTGACCTCATGCACGAGCAATTTAACTTCGTCTTCAGAGAAACGTGGCGACCTTCCTCTCTCCATCACGGGTTTCAGTTTGAGGATTTGGGATAGCGCAGCCTGCTCCTAAAGGCAGTGGCACCTGGCACACTGATTGGTTTAACTGGCGTAACGCCCAAACCACGCCTATGCATAATATAACGGGTAGCGCAGGTGTTTTATGGATATAGGCAGGTGTGCAAGATAGCAACTTTTGCGGGGGAACGCCTCTTACGCAATGCGAAATCCCCAAATAACGGGTTTAGGGACTCTGGCGTAAGACAGGGCCCTTCAACTGAGCCTTTATACACTTCCTATCACCCTTTATACACTTCCGTTGAGCCTTTATACACTTCATCTCAGCTTTTATACACTTCCTCTCAGTCTTTATACGCTTCCTCTGAGCCTTTATACACTTCCTTAGTCCTTAGTCACTTCCTCTGAACCTTTATACACTCCATCTCAGCCTTTACACACTTCCTCTCACTCTTTATACACTTCCACTGAGCCTTTATACACTTCCTCTGTCTTTATACACTTCCGTCTTTTATACACTTCCTCTCAGTCCTTATGCACTTCATCTGAGCCTTTATACACTTCCTATCACTCTTTATACACTTCCTCTCAGTCTTTATAAACTTCCTCTGAGCCCTTATATACTTCTTGTCAGTCTGAATACACTTGCTTTGAGTCTTTATACACTTCCTTGGAGTTTTAAAGAACTTCCCCTGAGTTCACATTTACACCTGCACATATATATAGGTATATACGGGTGTGCACGAGTGTGTAAAGGGGTGCAGACCCAGGTGACCTCAGGGCTACAGCGGTACTTTACTGGTATGCAGTGTCGTTGTAATCTCTCTCTTTCTTTCCGGCGTTCAGGATAAATCCATCCTCACAAACTCCCAGCAGAATGGAGCAGTAACAGAGGAGCCGCACCGGACAGTCCACTGTGCAGCTCGACACCTTGTGCAGCCTGAGTACGGGGAGGGCAAAGGTCACAGTTCAAAAGATTAATGTAGAGGCTCCAGCATTTCATTTGCACATAAGCCCCCTCCCCCCTCCTTCCCTGTCTTTCTTGCAACTAGCCACACCTATCGGGGAAGCGCGTATGCGGGAATTGGAAGAAAGGCGATTCGCGGAAATAGACTGCCCTCGATTCATCAAACGTCATTCCAACGTGAAGTCAGTCACAGTTGTGGAAAACGAGTCATGCAAGAGGTGAGGTGGATCCACTAGTCATTTATACATCTCCTGTTCCGAAAAATAAGACCCTCTTAGTTCCTCACTGAAAGCACCTCTGGGATACCCAAGTGCACATTGAGTAACCAGACTCCCATTTCCCCAATTCCTTCAACGGGCATTTAAACGACAGGAATTTCATTCATCACAGGGACCCTGGATCGATTCCTGGGTTAGGCACGGGTAAAGGAGGACAAACAGAAAATAAGCAATTAAAAAGGAGTCGCTTGCGCAGTCTCAATGCAGGTTAAAGGTCACAGTTCAGAGGTCTAAAGCTGAAATGTACACACGGACGCACACATGCGGATACACAGAACGGTGTTGTGAACACACAAATTTTTCGGGACAAGGCAGATTCAGAAGTGAAAATTCAAATGGTAAAGGTTGACTCTTCAAGTCCACAGCCCAGTCTGGTGTCACACCTCCCAAATCCCTCGCCCGTTTTCGCTGAAACTGGAGAAACTCGAAGGGATTTTACAGCTTTCATGCACTGAAAGCCATACGCCACCCTGGGGACCTAAAGGGTTGAAAGTTCAGAGGGTAAAGGTCGAAGGTTAAAGGATGTTGACTCACCGTGCAGTGGGCTGTGGCAGGTTCCAGTCCAGTTTCCACACTGACACAGAGCAGTCGGCACAGCCCACCGCCAACTGACTGTCAGGCATCCAGGCCAGCGCTGTGACCTCAGAGTCAGACACCTGGAGCGGAAGCAGAGCAGAGACACTCTGATCACTCCGGTCCTGAGTTTACATCAGGGCCGCTAAACCCTGTCAGAGGGGGGGCCTATAGGCTTTCAATCCAACCCGAACAAAGCACATCTCATTCCACAGCTGGAGCAGTGCTGCCCAACCCTGTTCCTGAAGATCTACCACCCAACAGGTTTTCACTCCAACCCGAACGAAACACACCACAGTCAGCAGCTGGAGATGTCATTCAACAGCTCAGCCGTAAAATCTTAGGAGCCAAATTAGAGTTGCGTTGAAAACCAGGTGGACAGATCTTTTCAAAGGTACGATTTATTATTGTTCCCATTGCCCCGTACTTGCTGGAAATTTACCATTTGCAATAATCAGTTGTAAATATAATAATTAGACTGATTACATGTTCACAACAGCAGTGGAGTGATGTAAACAGAAGGGTAGAAAAAAGACTGAATATGTTGAAATAATAGGTGGGACACTGAATACAGGAGGGTGGAGCGGAGGGAGGTGTTTATGTTCCGTTTATTCCAAAACCGTTTGTTAAAGACAGATAGTCCCTCTCCATAAATCACACCTGCGGTGAAATGCGAGCAAAGGTGCAGATACCTTTTTGGTGCACAGCACTGAGGTGTGGTTCCACACCTGCACACGGCCGGAGGCAAAGCCACACACCAGCAGACTCCCACAGGGAGAGAAGACGAGCGCCTGGGTTGCCCCCTGCTGGGCCGTCTCTACAGGGAGCGGGGAGAGAAATATTACAGGGAAAGGTCACTGGATTCACCCAAAGCCTCAGAAAGAGAGTAAATAGAATCTATCAGCCCTTCCATGATAGGACCTGAATATCACCGAACAATGGGCCGGACTCACAGGTTAACTCTGGGGCAGAACAGGGCTACGTTTCCCAAAAGCCTAGTTGCCAACCATGTACCTGAGCTCTGGTTCAAATCAAGTAAGTTGCTAACATAGTTAATAGCTAAGCTTTTTGGGAAACGTACAGGCCAGAGCTGTGGACGGAGAATCTCAATACAAATCCAGAACAGAGCTCTGAACAGCCCAACGCCCCATAACCTTTACACAGACGCACAGATGAGACTTGTGGTTTAGGCCAACATCAACACACCTGATTGCCTCATCAAGGTCTTGACGGAAAACTATAGTTAAGTACTCATTTTAATCAAGCATTAGTTTTCAGTGACAAAGAAAGTCTGCCCCCCTCACAAGGCCTTTCTGGGCCAGAATGCACACCCCTGTCTCATGCCCTGGGACACAAATTCCTGGATAAGGCTGAAGGGCCCACAAGAGAGGTCTTGGTCACAACAAGTTTTGGGTTTTCAGACTGCGTCATAAAAGACAAAATAATACTTGACCAGTCATGGCGCCCCATTCAGGCAGCAGTCAACACTGCAGGGACTGAGCTGTTTAACCCCGACCGCAAACAACAAGCTGAGTGAGAGAGGACAGATTACCCATCGCCATGGAAACACTGCAGGACCTCAAGGAGCAGTCTTCAGAGACAGTGAGGAAAACCGGGACTCCTTCCTGCTTGACAGCCAAGCCCCGTATCCCTCCGCTGTGCCCAGTGATAGTGCTGTGGTGCTGGACCTACGTCCACATATTTTGCCATGACTTGACTCGCATTTATTTAATCTAAGAAGTGAGTTAAAGTACATGCACACTGTCCAGCAGGGAGGGTATAAAAGAGTCCAACAGATTTACTCCACGGTCCACAATGGAAATTACAAGACATCGTTTTCTAAATGATTGTGAATAGTTCATAAGTTTTGCTAGAATACATTCTTTGACATTTCACATGTTGAAAAAAGTATGATATTTTACCATCAAAATGCACTTCTCTGGGGCGACAAACAAAAAAGCAACGCTGTGGAAACATTGAAAGTTTGATGACAGCTGACAGGAAGATTCAACTGCAGCTGCTTTAAAATTAAACTTACAGCGGTAATAACGGGCAAAAAAAAAAAAAAAAACCTGCAAAAAAACAGAAACTCACATTATAAGGCCGCCATAGTTTCACTGTTCCATCATCCGATGCTGTGGTAACGACCAAATTCTCCTTTCCTTAAATGAGAGAGAGAGAGTCATTGCAAAAACTAACACACAACCGGTACATACAAGCGCATGTTTGCAAGCTAGTGCTGGGCAAGATATTAATATTTGTCAATAATGTGACATAAGAGAAGATATCATTCAGCATTTTGCATATATTAATATTGTGCCATGACAAACTTTGTCTTTCCTGGTTTTAACCCCCTAAGCTAATTTTTCACTTAAAGGTCCCCAATCTTGTCACCAAGTGCATAGCCAATTAGTCATTACAAGCCATTTCAAAATCTGTTTGTTTGTGACATCACATAGTAAAAATACCACCCACAAATGAGAGCTGATTAACCTCAGCCAACCGGTTAAATCAGTTCCTTCATTATTCTGGGTGACCCCTCCCTCTGATGATGTCACAAATATGGGATTTTGAAATGGCTTTTAATGACCAATCGGCTGTGCACCAGGTGACATAACAGGGGACCTTAAAGTTTTCCTTCAAGTAGGTTCTAAGTCAGAAAAGGCACATTTTCACATTGTTGGAGAGTCACAAATACAATATATTCAGTACCTGCAGGTTGTAGCGCTTCACTGAAGCTACATCAGACTTATACTGAGGGAAACAGTCAAACTCAAGACGCCAAGATTTTATGGCCACAGCATTACATCAAATGTAAAAGCTCTTGATCTAGCAAATCTCATCATACACATTTCCCTGTAATTCATCAGGACATATTTGCGATCATTAAAACCTTTCAATCTCTTAAAATTTAAAATAGGCCTGAAGTTCCACAGGTTGGAATTCAGCAGCTGCATGTGACAGACCCATATATGGGTGAGCAGGTTTTCTGGGGTAACGGGCTGCATTACAGTAAAAGACTGTAGTTTTCAGCCCTTATTTCACAGTCCTAGTTGTTACCTGGATCTGCATGGTCATCATAACCATATTACAAATGACTGTTTATCATAAACCTGTCCAAATATTTAATGAGAGCACCAATACTTATTCCTACAGTATCGCCACATGATTAATATAAACGTACACTACCTGACAAAAGTATGAGGACGTTCCTCATTGTCACTCAACTTTTTATGTACGCGTTATTACGTGTTATGTGATCATTACCGTTTGTCTGTTGGTTGGTTTGTTGGTTTGTTTGTAAGCAGGATTACGCAAAAAGTTAAGGATGGATTTTCCTCAAATTTGGTGGAATGGTTAAGTATTGCTCAAGGAAGAGGTGATTTGATTTTTGGAGGTCAAGGTCAAAGGTATGCAAAAGGTCAAAAACACATATTTGTGTGAAGACTACAGGACTGCATAAACACAGGGGTTGCTAGCCAATACTGGCAGAAATAACACTGAGTACATTGGTGGAGGTACTTGCACTCTCTGAACGCAGCTCTGGTTTCATAAATGCGAGTGTAGTAGGAATTTAATGATGTCCTAAAATGTACATGTAAACATCACAGAACATTAGTGAACATTTGGGGAACCTACAGATAGGCATATTTTTTCTCTGTACGAAAAACTCTCAATTTTGGTCTGTCAAAAGGAAGAGATATTATCATAAATTGTGCTTGCCAGATGGTAATTTTCAAATTTACACGTTTGGAATTGTGTCCTTGTCATAATGGAAGATCGATGGCTACTATTGGTCCAATCATTATGATCAGGTGTGGCACATGGGGTGATTTTAATGCTCTATAAAAGGAGGGTCGAGACATACAATAATTCAGTATGGTGTATCCAAAATGGGGTCTGTATTTTTAATTGAATCAACAACTATTTCCAAACATGATACCTTCAGTATTTTCTATTGCACTGAAAGAAAATCACACACATAAAGAGTGATGCCCTAATGCTTTTGTCAGGTAGTGTATGTAATCAAAAACAATGATAGTTGATTTTGTCGATATCGCCCTGAGTGCGAGTGAGTGCGTGTCACGGGAGTAAGAGTGAGTGCAGGCAAGTGCGGTAGCATTTATGTGCAAGAGTGTGTGAGTGCCAGAGTCAGGGAATGAGTGTGAGTGCTTGTTTAGTGTGTTTGTATGCCCCCATGTTGGGTGGGGTGCTGCACAGTGGTGCGTATAAACTTGTGTTGGGAAGGGTGATGTGTGCTTGAGTGTCCGTACCTTTGTGGGGTAGGATGCTGCAGTGTTGTATTGGAGCTCGATGTGCAGGAATCCTGCTGACCTCCACTCCCGACTGCCACTCCCAAAGCAACAGATCCCCCTCCCGCGATGTTCCAATCACATGCTCCCCCTGAGAACACGCCAACAACAAGAGATCGCAAAAGACAACAACTTTCTGACCGTCTCTGCTGCTCTGATCGCTGCTCCACACTGCAGCTCTAACCACGGTTCCCCACTGCTGCTCTAACCACTGCTCCACACTGCTGCTCTAACCACTGCTCCACACTGCTGCTCTAACCACTGCTCCACACTGCTGCTCTAACCACTGCTCCACACTGCAGCGCTAACCACTGCTCCACACTGCAGCGCTAACCACTGCTCCACACTGCTGCTCTAACCACTGCTCCACACTGCAGCTCTAACCACTGCTCCACACTGCAGCGCTAACCACTGCTCCAACCACTGCTCCACAGCTGCTAACCACTGCTCCACACTGCTGCTCTAACCACTGCTCCACACTGCTGCTCTCACCACTGCTCCACACTGCTGCTCTGATCCACTGCTCCTCAACCATTGCTGCTCTGATCACTGCTCCACACTGCTGCTCTGATCATCACTGCTCCACACTGCTGCTCTGACCACTGCTCCACACTGCTGCTCTACCACCACACTGCTCCACACTGCTGCTCTCACCACTGCTCCACACTGCTGCTCTGATCACTGCTCCCACACTGCAGCTCTGATCACTGCTCCACACTGCTGCTCTGACCACTGCTCCACACTGCTGCTCTGACCACTGCTCCACACTGCTGCTCTGACCACTGCTCCACACTGCTGCTCTCACCACTGCTCCACACTGCTGCTCTGATCACTGCTCCACACTGCTGCTCTGACCACTGTTCCCCACTGCTGCTCTAACCACTGCTCCACACCGCTGCTCTGATCACTGCTCCGCACTGCTGCTCTGATCACTGCTCCACACTGCTGCTCTCACCACTGCTCCGCACTGCTGCTCTAATCACTGCTCCAAACTGCTGCTCTGATCACTGCTCCACACTGCTGCTCTGATCACTGCTCCTCTGACCACTGCTCCACACTGCTGCTCCACACTGCCCTCTGGTGTTTACTCACCACACTGCAGACAGAGGTAAGTGAGAGAGGAGTGGGGATTTCTTTGATGCAGGACCCCAACTGCATGTTCCAAACACACACCCGGCCGTCACTGGAGCAGGTCACCTGTAGGGTTACACACAGATTACACACACACACACACACACAGCTGTAGAGCCACCCACAGTGCTCTGCAATTGATAGGGTAGATTTGCAATATCAAGTGGCGTCTGTGCCAAAAACAGGTTGCCCTCTGTAGCCATGAGGTTATTTTTCTGTCTCAAACAGGGGGAGTCCATATCAGTGCACACGAACACACAAATACACACACACACGCTCACCACAGTGGAGTCGGCAGTCCAGGCGCAGCCCGTGATCCAGTCCCTGTGACAGTGCCGGAGGGTCCGAGAGAGTGAGGGGGGGGGGAGCCACCAAAGGCAGAGGACCTGGAGTCAAAACAACACTGACTCAGAGCTAAATGTAACACGATACAGATAATACATTATGCAAACAAACAATAACACAATCCTAACAGAGTACTAACAAACACTATGCATATACATTACACACAAACATTAACACTGAACGAATATGCTGTACACACAAACACTGCGTACACAGAATACACACAAACACCAACGCTACATGATTACAGTGTTCATACAAATACTATACCTGTACCTTATAAACACAAACTGTATACAAATACAATATACAACGTACACACAAAAACTAACACTTTACAGTTGTGCACAAAAGTTTGCATACCCTGGCTGAATTTGAGAAATGTTGCCATTTATTTTGAAAATATGACTCATCATGCAAAAAACTTGTCTTTTATTTCAGGATAGTGATCGTGTGAGGTCATTTACCATCACGTAGGTGTTTGTCTCCTTTTTAAATCATAATGATAACTGAAATCACTCAATCGGCCCTGATCAAAAGTTTACAGCTCTTGAATGTATGACCTTGTGATATAGACACAAGGTGACACACTTCGGTTTAAATGGCTATTAAGGGTTAATTTTTCACACCTGTGGCTTTTTAAATCGTAACTAGTGTCTGTGTGTAGTCATTGAGTTTGTTAGCTCCTGAGTAGATGCACTGATCTGGCCAGACACCGAGCCCTGGGGAGCGGAAAAGAACTGACCTTCATAACAAGGTAGTTCAAACAGGAAATAAAAAAATATCCAAAGACTTGAAAATGTCTGTCAGTACTGTTCAGTCTATGAGTAGGAGGTGGAAAATTAGGGGACATGTAGAAACCAAGCCAAGGTCAGGTAAGCAAAGAAAGATTTCAGCCCAAACTGATGTTTTCAAATATTATAAAACTGATACACTAAGATCAAATTATTTTTAGTCCTCAAAACTTTGTCCCGACATGACAATGCTGGGCAAGTTACGTGGGACAACAGGCATCCTTGAGCAATTTTATTGAGCATTTTATTTTGATAAGTCATCAGACAGGATGCTGCATCATAAAGAGGATTGTGAAGGAATCCTAAGATTTGGTCAGCCTCTCCTCATATGTTTGTATTCACCATTTTTAATCCCTGGTACACTGCTGCAAAATTCTGAGTCACACTGGCTAATGATGATAAAGCATTTATAGTGCTATTTTTATCTAAATTAATGAAATTATAATTTTTTTTAATTAATTCAAACTGTTGCCTTAAATCATATGCTTAGTAGACTTACAAATAGAGACTATATTTACAGTATACTCACGTGGTGCATGTTATTCAAAGTGCATGCAACACCACAAACAAACATTATTCACACACTGTACTCGAACACTACACAGATACACACAATATGCACAAACAACATGCACACAACGCACTCACACACTGCACACACATTCATATACCCACACAGAACAAACAGCATGCATAAACACAAAGCGCAAAAGCAAATAAACGCACAGAACATTCAAACGCAGACAACAGAGCGTGCCCAATCTCCTTACCCGATCCTTCCCACCGGAGATAAGCCCCTTCCCGCAGGGACTGAAAGACAGGCAGGTCACGCCCCCAGAGTGCTCCCTGAGGACCCACTTTGGGCTGGGCTTCTGCCAGGGGTCAGAGGTCAGCTCCTGCAGCGACCACAAAACGATTGTGCCGTCCTCTGTGAAAGTGAGACAGAGAGAGAGAACATTATACAAGATTTACAGGAAGGGAAGAGAGGGGATATTAGCAAGAACCTGAATGAGAGCGAGCTAAATAGAAGAATGAGAGCAAGAATTTAAAAATGCAACCAAGGGTCCTGTAGCTTATCGGCAAGCAATCTTATAGTGATGATACAAGTTATAAAAAATTCTTTGTGAAGTTTGACCTTCAAATCATAGAAGGTCAATGTCAAGGTCACTAAATAAAAGTTCACATATATTTATCAGACCTCCTATGTCTGTAATACAATCCTATGTTCTAAAGCAGTTCTGGTCATACAATTAATTGAAAATTCATTATGTCAATTGTGAACTTCAAAAGTAACAGAAAATCAAGCTGAGGTCACCAAATGGACTTCATATACGACTTTCTAAACGTCTTTGATACCTTCACTCCATCTGTGACCATTTTGGTGATACAATAATTTCACAATGTCAAGTTTGACCTTTGAAGGTCACCGACAGTCAAGTTGAATGTCACTAAATGAAAGTTCATATGTGACTTCCTAGATGTCTGTAACACAAAGTTTGGCTCCATCTGTGACCATTTTAGCGATACAAGTCATTGAATTTTCACTAGGTCTCATTTGACCTTCAAAGGTCAATATAAAGGTCACCAAATGAAAGTTTATTTATGACTTCCTACGTATGTGTCTCTAATACAAACCTACGCTCTATCTATAATGATTCTGGCAATATTTTGCTTGACCTGAAGTTTGACCTTTCAAGGTCATCTGAGGTCAACTTTAACATAGCAAAAATTTAGGTCTTCTGATATGTTGATAACACAAACTCGATCTCTATCTGCAACCATTTAGCTTCCACACAGCCGTTTCATATAAATGGATACATCATAATAAAAATATCAAGTTTGTAACTGTGCCCTTTATTTTTAGTTTTTGGCAGGAGGGTTATCTAAATGACAAAGCTCAAATACCACAGAGTTCCCCCAAAAGACAAAAGAGGGCACTTTGCAGAGGGAATGGATGATGCAATACCTGCAGTGGAATTCTCCATTGTCTCCAAGTTATAAAATCGCTCATACCTCAAGCTAAAGGAGCAAACAGAATGTGCCTCTCATCTCTAACGAAATTATAGATTTCAACAGTTGAAAAGTACCTCGGCGAGCGTCATGCGAGTCACAAAAGTATCAATCAGGGGTTGACACTAAGGTTTCAAACACACTTGCCCATAGGGCAAGTACAGGTCATGTTCTACTTTCCCGAATGTCATGTTCACTTGCCCGAATAAAAACAAAATCCTGTTAAACAATAATAAATATAATTTAATTACACTTTTTAGCGAGCCGTGTCTCTTAAATGCAAACCCTCCTTACTAGTCACATCCTGACCACATAAAACCAGCAATTCATATAAGCCTACATATCATGACATTGTGCATACAGCCAAGCAATGAAATAGACAGAACCACGAAATGAAATACTGAAATGGAAAACTATGTGCTGAATCCATGGAAATTCCACATTCCAGTCATCAACAAATCTTCTCTGACGGTGCAATTCGTAATTCTTTGCAGTATCGTGATTGTGAATGGGCCTCTTTTTGCCAGACACCTGGCCTGGTTTTGGGGATCTAAGAAAGCTCATCCTGTCTCAGACTCAAGCTAAATATTAGCTTCAGCACTTGACTCAGCACACGTTTTAATTAAAGTGTATCAAAATTCTTCTTTGTTCATTTTTACGCAGTGGATATTTTGCCGTGAACCGGTTATACATTTCTACGGCTATTTGGCCGCGACTTCTGGTACACATGCGCAGTTGTATTATTTTTGGACTTAAACTCACAGAAATCATCTCTGTGGATAATAGTGAATAGTTATAACTTCGCCATTTAGTTAGCTAGCTCGCATTTACATACATGAAATATTGCTAGCTAAGTCGGCATAAAGGCTCTCTTGCTAGCTAGCAGACGTTATATTTCATGCATTTAAGTCAATTTAAAATGTGTATAGCCATTATTACGCGAACTAAGCTGGAGTCGCACCGCGAGTATTTAAGCTCGCTAGCTGGCATTAATATGCACCGAATGTAAAGGTTGCCAGCTGACATTGACTAAGAAACCAACAAACTAGCTTGCATGCTAGGCAAGCAAGCTAGTTCACTTGCGCAGCCACCTATTTGCAGTGCAAATGAATCAATAAAAAACAGTGAATCAAAAAGGGTCAGCAGTATTGACTCTCTCAGGAATGAACACGAAGAAGCTGACACCAGAATCATTTTACATTTGATGCATGCTACAAGCCTCAACCCTGATTCAGTTGCCATTGTTCGCTGCAATGATACAGATGTCCTCTGCATTTTATGTTCCCACATGAAAAAGCTGTCAGCAGAAGTTTACATGGACAGCGGCTACGATGCAGACAACACTAGAAAGTACACTGACGTCACAAAATTGACCAGGGAAATTGGAAACATGTCCAATCTCTTGCCTGCGCAACACGCTTTCTCTGGGTGTGACTACACCTGCTCCTTCATGAGAAAGGGTAAGGTGAAGTTCTATGAGAAAATTGAGAAATCAGACGAATACCAAGACCTTTTCAAGGAATACGGCCAGCTGGCAGTTCCCTCTGAAAAACATGCTGAATGGCAGGCAAAAGTTTGTATGCGATATATATGGAAAGGCAAAGATGTCAAAGGTCACTGATGCTCGATATGCCACGTTCAGAGAGAAGTATGCTCCCAAGAGCATCTCCGAACCACTGAAAAAGTTGAAGTCAGCTGATTCCACCCAGTTTCCTCCATCGTATCCAGCGCTTCAGGAGAAGGTTAAGCGGACTAACTCTGTCGCAACGATTTGGACAAATGCCCATCTTCCAAACCCATCATGCGGCCTTGAACCTATACACTGTGGATGGGAACTAAAGGACGGAATCATGGAGATAGTGTGGTTTGAAGGCCAACAAATGCCATCAGCACTGGAAATGAATGCCAGCCAGATCGAAGAGTTGTCACCAGAGGATGACAATGACAACAGATCCTTTGACTCCCAATCAGATGACTTTGAATAAGAAGAAGATCTTTTTGACTGATTCATAAAGCTGTCCATCTGCATTTCCCTTTTGGATCAGTAGCCTAATGGTCCTGATCAATTCATTTGCAGTCTCTTCCATCAAACAGGTAGTTCTTTCTTTGTCTGATCCATAATTTCTTAGGGCAAAACCAACCTTTACCCAAAATAGACCATTTTCTGTTGGTAATCAGAATGTAAGGCAACGCCCACTTTGGATGATGCCATGTGACCTCATTTTCATATTAATTTTCATAAATCGCATATCATCAATATCTTTTCTTGTAAACAAGACACCCGGAATTGAAAAGACTGATTTTTGAAAGATACAGGTTGATTTTAGATAGTTGTAATCCTTTTATAATTTTGCATCATTAGTGTCACCAAAAAGTGGTGAAAAATAAATGCATTGTTTTTTGTTCTCTTGTGTGACTAAGACTACATCTTAATTCTATATTCTTCTGAATGAATAGCTAGATGTATCCCTTTTCTTCATAAATAGAGGCAAATTGAGCCAAAACCTGCCGTTTCCACGGCACAATTGACATTTTCCCATTGGTATGCGGAATTCAGGGCCACACCCACTTTTGGTGACGTTTTGACCCCACGTGACCTCATTTTTGTACTAATTTGCATATTGTGTATTTCATCTGATAGAGCAAATAAAAACAAACATTTTGAGTGGTAAACCATTGTTCTGAGTCATATGGTTGCTGAGAAATTGACATTTTAGTTTCCCCTACCCCAAATTTCCGATTAAAAAAAAAATTGCAGATGAGCCAAAAAAGTATGCCGTTTCAGGGTGAATGTACAGTCTGGTGCCATTCAGGCTGCCATTTTTGGATTCTATACCCATTTTTCCTTCAGAAACCCCCAACCAGAATGAATCACTCAAAAACATAAACAAAACCTTGCTGGAGCTTGGACTATTACACCATTGAGCAACACTATTTGTATTTAGTGCACTGAGGGTTAGTTTATGTATTGTTTAAAGACACTTTCAGCACATCACTATATGGCTACATGGTCATCCACCATTCTCTTCCAAACCTGCACAGATATTGAGTCCTCAAAAAAACATATCTATGACCAATCTAGTCTCCAATCAGTAGGTGATGCATGTAATTGGGACTGTGGGGAGAAACTGGAATACACAGGGCAAATCCACACAAATACGAGGAGGACATGAAAACTTCGCAGATCGGTCCCAGGCTGGATTCGAACTTAATGCACTCATTAAACGCGTCTTTGCTGTGACATGACAGAGCCACCCACTGCGCCACAGAGTAAGAGCTCAGTGCTGAAGTCAACCGAGTTTTGAATAGATGAGTACTTAGAGTGAAAATTGAGTTTAGTCCGAAACGGGAATGATCAACCGTATCCAAAAGGGCTGGTGTGGGTGCAGGCTTTCATTCCAACCAAGCAGTTACACACCTGATTCCACCATTCAAGGCCCTCAGTAGTCTTGGAGCCGACTAGTAGAATCAGGAGTGAAACAGAATGGCCTGCACCCCCACTGGTCCTTCAAGGAAGAGAATCCCTGCGCTAGGACAAGGCTTAAGTGGCAAAAAAGCAACTTTTGGGAGAAACACCGCTTTATTTCCATCAATCATTTAGCTGGACTTACAAATCAAATATCTTTTCAGATCAATTCAACGGAAAATCACCGCTTAATAGCTACACTTGACCGAGTTTGCACAGTTTGATATGACCTCAGCGCTGTCAGATCATGTTTCATAACCAAGCATTCTGGCTGGAAGGAATTCACGGTTATAACTTAGCAGTGGATGCTGATTGGGTGAGAGGAGTCACCTGATGCAGAGGCCAGGAGAGTGGAAGACTGTGCCAGAGCCAGGATGGGTCCTTGCTGCACACCGAAACAGCCAAGCAGCTCCATCACCTGCTCCTCCTCCTGCCTCCTCCACACCCTCAGGCGTGAGTCTTCACTTCCTGTAACAAGAAACTCCGCCTCCTCGCTCTCCTGTCCCTCCGCATCCTTTTCAGACTCCGCCCCTTCCCCAGACTTCTCCCCTTCACTGGACTCAGAGCCTTCAGCGGACTCTGCCTGCATCACCTCTGCAGACTCAGACCCTGCTGCTGACCCCGCCCCCCTCTCCTCTTCTGGCTCTGCCTCCTTTTCAGACTCCGACCCTTCGCCAGACTCGGACCCTTCTGGTGACCCCGCCCCCTTCTGCTCTTCTGGCCCCGCCTCCTTTTCAGACTCCGACCCTTCGCCAGACTCGGACCCTTCTGGTGACCCCGCCCCGTTCTCCTCTTCTGGCTCCGCCTCCTTTTCAGACTCCGAACCTTCGCCCGACTCAGACCCTTCTGATGACACCACCCCCATCTCCTGTTCAGACCCCTCCTCCTTTTCAGTCTCCCAACCTTCGCCAGACTCCGACCCTTCTGGTGACCCCGCCCCCATCTCCTCTTCAGACCCAGCCTCTTTTTCAGACCCCGACCCTTTTGACTCGGACCCTTCTGTGGATTCCGCCCCCATCACCTCTTCTGACCCCGCTTCATTTTTAGACTCCGCCCCTTCTTCAGACTCAGACCCTGCAGTAGACTCCGCCTCCATTACCTCTGCTGGCCCCACCTCCTTTGTAGATTCCAGCCCTTCTCTTGACTCCACCTCCAACACTCCCGTCCCCGCCTCCTTAGGAGACTCCACCTCCATCTGATCTCCAGTCTCCGCCCCCACCTCAGTCTGCTCTCCTGGCCCCTCCCCAGACCCAGTGGGCGTGGCCGTCTGGATCCAGAGCAGGCAGCGCACAGACTGCCTCAGGTCAGTGCTGTTCCACAGCTTCTCTCCTGCAGCAGGCCAAAACAACACACTCAGCAGGCGCAAGCATACGGAGCGCGTCCCTCTGCGGGAGAGTCAAGAGCACCTGCCTGTGGACGCGTGTGCTTGTGTGTGTGTGCACGCGTGCGTGTCAAAACCAACGGCATGCGAGCCAAAAACAACTGTACACGTGAATAAAAACCGTACGTGTGCTTCACTCAAATAACCATGCAAGCATATCAAAGCAACTGTGTGTGTGTGTGTGTGTGTGTGTGTGTGCGCGCGCATGAAAAGCAACCGTATGCGCAGACATGCTTGTGTACTCATCTCAGGCCTACTCACCTGACTCGGTACCGTACAATTTCACCCCGTCTCCATGGTAACCGACAGCCGCCAAACATCCAGAAACGGCGACGCAGAGAGCAGGGGGCCCCGCGGTTGCCAGGCGCCGAGAATCCGGCTGATTCTGTTGGGCACACTTACATCAGCCACCGCTGTGCGAACACGTGTGCTTATTATCCATTTACGCACTGCACAGGAAGTGACATCAGCAAGACTTCGGACAGTCACACAGTTTTACCGGGCTGCATTCCATACATGGCCCAATCAATGTGGGTATACATGACCCCACAGTACAGTGGCGTTCACACTGCATCCATGCAGATGGAATAATTCATGAATTAACAGCCCTCCCAAAGTGCGTCATACACAAAGTACTTCCACATCTCACTGCATGAAATTACCAAGATTTGAGGATGTCGTTACCACGACGATAGGCGACTGAAAGCCAATGAGTTCTGAAATGCCAATTCAGAATTTAAAAGGAAAAAAAAAAAAGCACACCACAGCACAAACCGGATATGAACAGACCTGGTCCACTCCCAGCACAGCCGTTTCCTGTCCGAGACCACCTGACCACACTTGGACCTAAAGGTGAGAGAGGGGAGACCACAGCTGACCCCAAATGCTCAAAGCAAATCTCCAGAGTCCCAGCCCTTTCGTCATTTGTATGTGGCTCTGTTAACATTTTTCCACTTCCAGATTATTGTGGAACAGAGTAATTAAAGCCAACGGTCTTTTATCAAATTTATTGTGAAGGTGAAATTATGACCACATAATTGTAGAAACAAAAACCAACTGCTGAAATCTGTGGCCCTTTGCCTGGCATCAGGGGAAAGAGCCCAACAGGATGGGCTTTTAGTGGTTCATTCTGGAACTAAGTGGGCTGTTCTTTACAGTAAAGTTCACACTGATTGGACACAGAAACATGAATGGAGAGGAAAACCAATGAATGAGCAACAGGGGGACTTGGAGGGACATTTAAAAGATAACAATGGGAGGGAACAGGTGGGATTGGCAGGAACAGACAGAATGATGGGGAGGGGGGAGGAGAGGAACGCTTCCTTCTTCTACAAGTTCCAACGGTCCACTGTCTATGAGGAAAATAAACGCGGTTCTCAAAAATCGGCGAAAATAAGGTCCATGAGTAAAATTATTGATCGAGATGGTGTTCATTTTGTTTAATGAATTACCAAACGCCTTTCTTTACGACCATGTGAAAATGAAGCACTCTGCCTCCAGATAATGTGCATGTTGGTAATGATATGCCATCACAAAAAATACCTCAATGACAAGCATGGATGACATTTGAATGAGCTGATGGTCTGAGACCCTCTTCCTCCAGATAATCAGCATGTCAATTTGAAGTTTTCATCAGCACTGACTAAACTCAAAGCCTTTCATTTTTAAAAAGGACTGGAGTATTCAAACACATTATCAAAACAAGAGTCATCAGAGGACGGATGACGTATCCCCCCCCCGGCTCCCGCAATCTAATCATAAAAATCCCAAAATATCCAAAGGCACCAGTCCAGGACCTGATTAATATGCACAGCAAGTTTCGTAAAAACATACTGAACGGTGTTCGAGTTCTGCGCCGAAAAAGAAATGATGACAGACAGACAGACGTACGGACAGACATACTGATGACTACATCTCCCCGCATTACATGCCGAGGGGGTAATCATTAACAGAACAGTAATGCTTTCCACACATTAATTTTATCATGAATCTTATTTTTTCCGGTTTTCCAAACCCCATTCATTTTTGCCACGGACACTGGACTGTTAGAATCAGAAATAAAACAATGCTAACAAAGCCACGTACAAATTTAAGTCACACCACAGACTGTATAAAAAGATGGACGCAGCACCCTGGTCTGATAAATGAAGTCCATGCGGAAGTACCGTAAAATGACATTCTATTTAATGGCCAGCAGATGGCGACGTCGGTAGTTGCAGAAAGAAGTTGAATGCAATAGAAGTCTATGGGAAAATGACCCTACATTCCCACCTGATTTTTCATTTAAATAATGATTTTTCACATTATTTTATGGTAGCTATAGCAAGTTTCAAGTCTTCTTCGCTATATCATGATGTTCATTTTTGGAAATTATGGTCCGATATAGACTAGAATAAAGGATAAAGCCAGAATATGCTTTAGGAGCGTGGCTATCCTCAGGTCCTCGTCCGATACTGTCAGATGCAGAGCCACGGTCCTCCCCGGATCTTCAATTCACGCTCTCGTCCAATAGAAATCACATCCGGTTTCAAAACGACAACATGGCGCAATTCAAATTGCCAAAATCGAGGCTTCCTTTATGGTCTGCTGAAACCAATGGTTGACGTCACGGTAGCTTCGTCCATCTTTTTATACAGTCTATGAGTCACACTAATTCTACTCGCCCTAAAGCTCGCATGACCACATGATTTATCACTTCATACATTGTGTGTTGCACACACTGTCTAATACTGGCAGAGTGCGCAGTGTTAGTCTGTATAATGCAACCATAATGTGTACAGTATATTGTATATAGTGAATGCTGTATGTAGCCTGTATTACCTGCAGAGCATGGAGTGGAGTGTATAGTGTATAGTGCACAGTATATAGTGTGCATCGTGCGACCATAGTAAGTATGGAGTATACGTTGAGCACATGTATGTGAATGGGACATATTGAGTTGTGTACACAGTATGTACATTGTGCAGTGTGCCATGTACATTGAAAGTACTGTGAAGTCTGACTTGAGTCGTGTACAAGTGTAGGATCCTCAGATGATTCCAGCTCAGGTTTTCCTGTAACCCAGGGAAGTAAATAATCACTTGGTGCCTCTGACAGGCTAGACTGTCTTTACACCTGACCTCCAGGTAAAGGGAGGGTGGAAAACCAAGTTTGTGGCCCTCGAGAGCCTTGCTTTGAAGACCAGGGACTCAGAGTGTACAGAGAGAGTGAATGAAGAATCAGGAGTAGCGCATATATCGTAATTACAGTGAATAGTAAATGTAATGCGCAGTACTTAAGATTTAACAGAGCAGTGTGCGCACAAAGCATGATGGGAGATGTGCAGTGTGTATTTTGTAAGTATAGCGAATTGTATCATGTGTAAAGTGGATGTAATGTGTGTGTAGAGTGAATATAGTGTGCAGCATCTCATCAGCACAGCGCGAAATAAAGCAAGTATTCTGTCCCATGAGTGTGTGTATTGGGGATAAATGTTTTTCAAAGTGGCTATTCCCCCAACCTTTGGTGGAACCGGGGGGCAAGTTGCTCTTATTTCGCCGACCGTCTTTGTGAGGCGCGAAATAGTTTCACAGAAACACGTCACTCGTGAAATATTCCACGCATTTCATTGGCTGAGAGTGATTGGGTGAATAATGAAACAAACAGTTACATTTTGCCAAACTGTTGGGGGAACAGCCTTGGCCAATGTTTTTCAGGGTGCTCTGTGATGTGCACAGCCAGGAAATGGTGAGCGTTATGAATGACAGAGAATAGAGTGATAAACATGCAATACTTGTAGTGTACGGTGCAAATTGCGTGATGAGCACACTAGATCGTCTGAAAACCATTTATTAAATCTACCATGTGATGTAAATATATGCCGTTTCTAGTGCACAGTGCAGTGTGTATAGTGCTAGGCTAGTGGAGCGTGTGGTTCAAATACAGTAAGCACCGTCTGTTACTGAAGATTTTTCCCATGCTGAGTGCAGTGTAATGTTTGTAAAGAGCATGAAATAAATTGTTTAGTGTGAATACAGTTAGTATGCTGCACAGTATATTCAATTCAAATGGGCTTTACTGGCAGGAGATACTGACGTTTACATTGCCAACGCAAGTGTGAAATAAAAACATCAAAATGCAAATAAACAGAAGAATTGCGATTCTGCTGCAAGGAATACTTTAAATATTATATATGCTACATGGACAAAAGTATTGGGACAGCTGCCCATTACACCTATAGGAAATTTTATGACATTCCATTCTCAGTCGAAAGGCATCAATACGGACTTGGTCTCCCCTTTTCAGCTATGACAGCTTGACTCTTCTGGGAAAACTTTCCTCGAGATTTTGGAGTGTGTCTGTGGGAGTCTTAGCCCATTTATCCAGGAGAGAGGTCAGGCACTGGGAGGTCAGGCACTGATGTTGGACGAGAAGGCCTGGCCTGCAGTCTCCGTTCTAGTTCATCCCAAAGGTGTTTGATTGGGTTGTGGTCAGGGCTCTGTGCAGGTCGGTCAAGTTCTTCCTCACCAAAACATGGCTGCATTCCACCAGTCAAATAATTACGTCCTATTGTCCAATTCCTAACGACTTTTCTTTAACCTCAAGGGAAAGCGTCACGAGGTAAAAGAAAGGTGAAAAGCGGAATTCAGAAGGGCTTAGGAAGACAACCGCCCTAATAAGAGAGTCTGAATGCACTTACACTAGGCAGCGTGATCATGCGTCTCTCGTCCGTCAAATTCGTTTGTTTTCGAGATCGACCAGATGGATCGTCAATCCTCGAAATATTGCTGCTGCACGAAATTGCGGGATGCCATCATCTCCACTCCTTTAGTAGAGGATGCTTCAGTACACTTTATGCTAAAAGGTGATAATTTCGGAAGCATTGAAACACCTTTCCGTAACATTGAGAGAATCTGAACACATCTGTGGCCGCCAAGTAAATACTTCCAGGTCATTTTCTTGGAGTTAGGAAACTTCCTAAGCAAAAAAAAGACAATTTGAATGCGGCCACCGTTTTCATGGACCCTGCTTTGTACAGAGGGCCTCCCCCAAACTGTTCCCACGAAGTTGGAAGCACAGAACTGTCCACAATGTCTCGGTATACTGAAACATTAAGATTTCCCTTTGCTGGAACTAAGAGGCCCTGCCCAATCCCCACAAAACAAGCCCATACCATTATCGCTCCTCCACCAAACTTTACAGTCGGCACAATTCAGTCAGGCAGGTAATGTTCTCCTGGCATCTGCCAAATCCAGACTGCCAGACCGAGAAGTTTGATTGGTCACTCCACAGAACAAATTTCCACCATTCCAGAGTCCTGTGGTGACCTGCTTTACACCACACCATCCGACACTTGGCATTGGGCTCGGTGATGTCAGGCTTGCATGCAGCTGCTCGGCCGTGAAACCGGCTCCATGAGGCTCCCAGCGGAGTGTTCGTGCTGATGTTAATGCCAGAGGATGCGCAGTGTTCGTGCTGATGTTAATGCCAGAGGATGCGCAGTGTTCGTGCTGATGTTAATGCCAGAGGATGCGCAGTGTTCGTGCTGATGTTAATGCCAGAGGATGCGCAGTGTTCGTGCTGATGTTAATGCCAGAGGATGCGCAGTGTTCGTGCTGATGTTAATGCCAGAGGATGCGCAGTGTTCGTGCTGATGTTAATGCCAAAGGATGCGCAGTGTTCGTGCTGATGTTAATGCCAGAGGATGCGCAGTGTTCGTGCTGATGTTAATGCCAGAGGATGCGCAGTGTTCGAGCTGATGTTAATGCCAGAGGATGCGCAGTGTTCGTGCTGATGTTAATGCCAGAGGATGCGCAGTGTTCGTGCTGATGTTAATGCCAGAGGATGAGCAGTGTTCGTGCTGATGTTAATGCCAGAGGATGTGAAGAACTCTACAGTAACTGAGTCAACCGAGTGTTAGCGGTTTTTAGGCGCGATGCACCTCAGCACTCGGTGACTGTATGTGGTCTGACACTTCATGGCTGAGTTGCTGTTGTTCCTAAACACCTCCACTGATTTACTTACAGTGGACCGTGGAATATCTAGTGGGCAAGACATTTCAAAAACTGACTCATTGCAAAGACGGCATCCCAGAACAGTACCGCTCTTGAATTTTCTGAGTTCTTCAGTGACGCATTCTTTCAGAAATGCTTGTAAATCCAGGCCGCATGGCTAGGTGCAAGGTTTTATACACCTGTGGCAATGGGTCTGAATAATTCAGTGTGTCCACATACAAATAAGCGAAACCAATAAAAACACTGCTAGAATTTTTTTTTTTTTACATGAATGTAAATGCGTGTGCGTGCATGTGTGGATGTGTGCACGTGTGTGCGTGTCTGTCACTGAGTAAGCGCGCGCGTGCACATCTGTAAGTGTGTCACTCACAGTCCTTCAGGTATACAGTGTAAATACGGTATGATATATGCAGAGTGAAGGATGTGTGTAGAGGGTTTATTGTAGAGTGAAGTCCCTCAGGTATACAGTGTAAATACGGTATGATAAATGCAGAGTGAATGATGTGTGTAGAGCGTTTATTGTAGAGTGAAGTCCCTCAGGTATACAGCGTAAATACGGTATGATATATGCAGAGTGAATGATGTGTGTAGAGTGTTTATTGTAGAGTGAAGTCCCTCAGGTATACAGTGTAAATACGGTATGATATATGCAGAGTGAAGGATGTGTGTAGAGGGTTTATTGTAGAGTGAAGTCCCTCAGGTATACAGTGTAAATACGGTATGATATATGCAGAGTGAAAGATGTGTGTAGAGTGTTTATTTAGAGTGAAGTCCCTCAAGCATACAGTGTAAATACGGAAAGATATATGCAGAGTGAATGATGTGTGGAGAGTGTTTATTGTAGTGAAGTTTACAGTTGTAAAAGTATATGCAAGTCCCTCAAGCATACAGTGTAAATACAGTGTAAATACGGTATGATATATGCAGAGTGAATGATGTGTGTAGAGTGTTTATTGTAGAGTGAAGTCCCTCAAGCATGCAGTGTAAATACGGTATGATATATGCAGAGTGAAGGATGTGTGTAGAGGGTTTATTGTAGAGTGAAGTCCCTCAGGTAAATACGGTACAGTGTAAATACAGTTAAATGATATATGCAGAGTGAATGATGTGTGTAGAGTGTTTATTGTAGAGTGAAGTCCCTCAGGTATACAGTGTAAATACGGTATGATATATGCAGAGTGAATGATGTGTGTAGAGTGTTTATTGTAGAGTGAAGTCCCTCAGGTATACAGTGTAAATGATATATGCAGAGTGAAGGATAAAATGCAGAGTGAATGATGTGTATATGCAGAGTGAATGATTGTGTAGATTTTATTGTAGAGTGAAGTCCCTCAGGTATACAGTCCCTCAGGTATATATGCAGAGTGAATGATGTGTGTAATGTTTATTGTAGAGTGAAGTCCCTCAGGTATGATATATGCAGAGTGAATGATGTGTGTAGAGTGTTTATTGTAGAGTGAAGTCCCTCAGGTATACAGTGTAAATACGGTATGATATATGCAGAGTGAATGATGTGTGTAGAGGGTTTATTGTAGAGTGAAGTCCCTCAGGTATACAGTGTAAATACGGTATGATATATGCAGAGTGAATGATGTGTGTAGAGTGTTTATTGTAGAGTGAAGTCCCTCAGGTATACAGTGTAAATACGGTATGATATATGCAGAGTGAATGATGTGTGTAGAGTGTTTATTGTAGAGTGAAGTCCCTCAGGTATACAGTGTAAATACGGTATGATATATGCAGAGTGAATGATGTGTGTAGAGTGTTTATTGCAGTCCTCAAGTATACAGTGTAAATATGGTATGATATATGCAGAGTGAATGATGTGTGTAGTATAAGTCCTCAGTGTTTATTATATGTAGAATGATGTGTGTAGAGTGTTTATTGTAGTGAAGTCCTCAGGTATACAGTGTAAATACGGTATGCAGATATGTGTGTAGAGTGTTTATTGAATGAAGTGTGTGTAAATACGGTGTTTATGTGTAGAGTGAAGTCCCAGGTCAGGTATATATATGCAGAGTAAATGATGTGTGTAGAGATTATTGTATGCCCTCAGATACAGTGAAATGATGATATATGCAGAGTGAATTTGTGTATTTTATTGAGTGAAGTCCCTCAGGTATACAGTGTAAATACGGTATGATATATGCATGATGTGTGTAGGTGTTTATTGTAGTGAAGTCCCTCAGGTATACAGTGTAAATAATGATATATGCAGAGTGAAATGTGTAAATACGGTGATATATGCAGAGGAATGATGTGTGTAGAGTGTTTATTGTAGAGTGAAGTCCCTCAGGGTATGATATATGCAGATGTGTGTAGAGTGTAAATATGGTTTGATGTGTGTATTTATTGTAGAGTGAAGTCCCAGGTCAGTGTAAATACGGTATACAGTAGAGTGTTTATTGAGAGTAAATAGAGTGAATGGTGTGTATGATATATGCAGAGATGAATGATGTGTGTAGAGTGTTTATTCAGGTAGATATATGCAGAGTGAATGAAGTTTATTCAGGTGATCCCTCAGTACAGTAAATACGAATGATGATATATGCAGAGTGAATGATGTGTGTAGAGTGTTTATTGTGAAGTCCCTCAGTGAAGTCCCTGCAGGTGAATGATGTGTGTAGAGTGTTTATTGTAGAGTGAAGTCCCTCATGTAAATACGGTATGATATATGCAGAGTGAATGATGTGTGTAAGTGTTTATTGTAAGTGAAGTCCTCAGGTATACAGTGTAAATACGGTATGATATATGCAGAGTGAATGATGTGTTTATATGAAGTCCTCAGGTATACAGTGTAAATATGCGATAATGAGTGAAGGATGTGTGATATATGCAGAGTGAATGATTGTAGAGTGGTATTTACGGTTGATATATGCAGAGTGAATGATGTGTGTAGAGGATTGTAGAGTGAAGTCCCTCAGGCATACAGTGTAAATACGGTATGATATATGCAGAGTGAATGAATGTGTGTGAAGTCCCTCAGGTATACAGTGTAAATTTATTGTGAATGATGTGAAGTTTATTGTAAAGTGAAGTCCCTCAGGTATACAGTGTAAATACGGTATGATATATGCAGAGTGAATGATGTGTGTAGAGTGTTTATTGTAGAGTGAAGTCCCTCAGGTATACAGTGAAGTCCCTATGATATATGCAGAGTGAATGATGTGTAAATTGTAAAGTGAAGTCCCTCAGATATGTAAATGCAGATATATGAGAGTGAATGATGTGTAGAGTGTTTATTGTAGAGTGAAGTCCCTCAAGTATACAGTGTAAATACGGTATGATATATGCAGAGTGAAGGATGTGTGTAGAGGGTTTATTGTAGAGTGAAGTCCCTCAGGTATACAGTGTAAATGATGGTATGATATATGCAGAGTGAATGATGTGTATGCAGAGTAGAGTGTAGAGGTTTATTGTAGAGTGAAGTCCCTCAAGCATACAGTGTAAATATGGTATGATATATGCAGAGTGAATGATGTGTGTAGAGTGTTTATTGTAGAGTGAAGTCCCTCAGGTATACAGTGTAAATACCCTATATGCAGAGTGAATGATGTGTGTAGAGTGTTTATTGTAGAGTGAAGTCCCTCAGGTATACAGTGTAAAATACGGTATGATATATGCAGAGTGAATGATGTGTGTAGAGGTTTATTGTAGAGTGAAGTCCCAGTGTAAATACGGTATGATATATGCAGAGTGAATGATGTGTGTAGAGTGTTTATTGTAGAGTGAAGTCCCTCAGGTATACAGTGTAAATAAGGTATGATATGGAGGAATGATGTGTGTAGAGTGTATGATATATGCAGAGTGAATGATGTGTGTAGAGTGTTTATTGTAGAGTGAAGTCCCAGGTATACAGTGTAAATACGGTATGATATATGCAGAGTGAATGATGTGTGTAGAGTGTTTGATAAGTCCCTCAGGTATACAGTGTATGCAGATATATGCAGAGTAATGATGTGTGTAGTTTAGAGTGAATATGCAGATGAATGAATGATGTGTAGAGTGTTTATTGTAGAGTGAAGTCCCTCAGGTATACAGTGTAAATACGGTATATATATGCAGAGTGAATGATGTGTGTATGTTTATTGTAGTGAAGTCCTCAGGTATGTGTAAACACGTGTATATGCAGAGTGAATGATTGTTGAGTGTTTATTGTAGAGTGAAGTCCCTCAGGTATACAGTGTAAATACGGTATGATATATGCAGAGTGAATGATGTAGAGTGTTTATTGTAGAGTGAAGTCCCTCAGGTATACAGGATGTGTGAATGATGTGTGTTGTTTATTGTAGAGTGAAGTCCCTCAGGTATACAGTGTAAATACGGTATGATATATGCAGAGTGAATGATGTGTGTAGAGTGTTTATTGTAGAGTGAAGTCCCAGGTATACAGTGTAAATACGGTATGATATATGCAGAGTGAATGATGTGTAGAGTGTTTATTGTAGAGTGAAGTCCCTCAGGTATACAGTGTAAATATGGTATGATATATGCAGAGTGAATGATGTGTGTAGAATGTGTTTATTGTAGAGTGAAGTCCCCTCAGGTCAGTGTAAATATACGTATGATATATGCAGAGTGAATGATGTGTGTAGAGTGTTTATTGTAGAGTGAAGTCCTCAGGTATACAGTGTAAATACGGTATGATATATGCAGAGTGAATGATGTGTGTAGAGTGTTTATTGTAGAGTGAAGTCCCTCAGGTATACAGTGTAAATATTATTGTATGATATATGCAGAGTTGTGTGTGTAGAGTGTTTATTGTAGAGTGAAGTCCCTCAGGTATACAGTGTAAATACGGTATGATATATGCAGAGTGAATGATGTGTGTAGAGTGTTTATTGTAGAGTGAAGTCCCTCAGGTATACAGTGTAAATACGGATATGATAATGATGCAGAGTTTATTGAATGATGTGTGTAGAGTGTTTATTGTAGAAGGATGTGAAGTCCCTCAGGTATCCCTCAGGTATAGTGTAAATACGGTATGATATATGCAGAATGATGAATGATGTGTGTAGAGTGTTTATTGTAGAGTGAAGTCCCTCAGGTATACAGTGTAAATACGGTATGATATATGCAGAGTGAATGATGTGTGTAGAGTGTTTATTGTAGAGTGAAGTCCCTCAGGTATACAGTGTAAATACGGTATGATATATGCAGAGTGAATGATGTGTAGAGTGTTTATTGTAGAGTGAAGTCCCTCAGGTATACAGTGTAAATACGGTATGATATATGCAGAGTGAATGATGTGTAGAGTGTTTATTGTAGAGTGAAGTCCCTCAGGTATACAGTGTAAATACGGTATGATATATGCAGAGTGAATGATGTGTGTAGAGTGTTTATTGTAAAGTGAAGTCCCTCAGGTATACAGTGTAAATACGGTATGATATATGCAGAGTGAATGATGTGTGTAGAGTGTTTATTGTAGAGTGAAGTCCCTCAGGTAAATACAGTGTAAATGATGATGTGTGTGGTTTATTGTAGAGTGATATATGCAGAGAGTGTTTATTGTAGAGTGAAGTGAATGATGTGTGTGTAGAGTAGTAAATATGGTATGATAGTGAATTTGTAGAGTGTTTATTGTAGAGTGAAGTCCCTCAGGTATACAGTGTAAATACGGTATGATATATGCAGAGTGAATGATGTGTGTAGAGTGTTTATTGTAGAGTTTCATATGCAGAGTGAATGATCCCTCCCTCAGGTATACAGTGTAAATACGGTATGAATGATGTGTGTAGAGTGTTTATTGTAGAGTGAAGTCCCTCAGGTATACAGTGTAAATACGGTATGATATATGCAGAGTGAATGATGTGTGTAGAGTGTTTATTGTAGAGTGAAGTCCCTCAGGTATACAGTGTAAATATGGTATGATATATGCAGAGTGAATGATGTGTGTAGAGTGTTTATTGTAGAGTGAAGTCCCTCAAGCATACAGTGTAAATACGGTAAGATATATGCAGAGTGAATGATGTGTGTAGAGTGTTTATTGTAGAGTGAAGTCCCTCAGGTATACAGTGTAAATACGGTATGATATATGCAGAGTGAATGATGTGTGTAGAGTGTTTATTGTAGAGTGAAGTCCCTCAGGTATACAGTGTAAATACGGTATGATATATGCAGAGTGAATGATGTGTGTTTATTGTAGAGTGAAGTCCCTCAGGTATACAGTGTAAATACGGTATGATATATGCAGAGTGAATGATGTGTGTAGAGTGTTTATTGTAAAGTGAAGTCCCTCAGGTATACAGTGTAAATACGGTATGATATATGCAGAGTGAATGATGTGTGTAGAGTGTTTATTGTAGAGTGAAGTCCCTCAAGCATACAGTGTAAATATGGTATGATATATGCAGAGTGAATGATGTGTGTAGCGTGTTTATTGTAGAAGTCCCTCAAGCATACAGTGTAAATACGGAAAGATATCAGAGCATGTGTGTAGAGTGTTTATTAAAAGTCCCTCAGGTATACAGTGTAAATATATATGATGAATGATGTGTGTAGAGTGTTTATTGTAGAGTGAAGTCCCTCAGGTATACAGTGTAAATACGGTATATATGCAGAGTGAATGATGTGTGTAGAGTGTTTATTGTAGAGTGAAGTCCCTCAGGTATACAGTGTAAATACGGTATGATATATGCAGAGTGAATGATGTGTGTAGAGTGTTTATTGTAGAGTGAAGTCCCTCAGGTATACAGTGTAAACATATATGCAGAGTGAATGATGTGTGTAGATTTATTGTAGAGTGAAGTCCCTCATATACAGTGTAAATATGCAAAGATATATGCAGAGTGAATGATGTGTGTAGAGTGTTTATTGTAGAGTGAAGTCCCTCAGGTATACAGTGTAAATACGGTATGATATATGCAGAGTGAATGATGTGTGTAGAGTGTTTATTGTAGAGTGAAGTCCCTCAGGTATACAGTGTAAATATATGATATATGCAGAGTGAATGATGTGTGTAGAGTGTTTATTGTAGAGTGAAGTCCCTCAGGTATACAGTGTAAATACGGTATGATATATGCAGAGTGAATGATGTGTGTAGAGTGTTTATTGTAGAGTGAAGTCCCTCAGGTATACAGTGTAAATATGGTATGATATATGCAGAGTGAATGATGTGTGTAGAGTGTTTATTGTAGAGTGAAGTCCCTCAGGTATACAGTGTAAATACATGATATATGCAGAGTGAATGATGTGTGTAGAGTGTTTATTGTAGAGTGAAGTCCCTCAGGTATACAGTGTAAATATATGATATATGCAGAGTGAATGATGTGTGTAGAGTGTTTATTGTAGAGTGAAGTCCCAGGTATACAGTGTAAATACAGGTATGATATATGCAGAGTGAATGATGTGTGTAGAGTGTTTATTGTTTATTGAGTGAAGTCCCTCAGGTATACAGTGTAAATACGGTGAATGATATATGCAGAGTGAATGATGTGTGTAGAGTGTTTATTGTAGAGTGAAGTCCTCAGGTATACAGTGTAAATACGGTATGATATATGCAGAGTGAATGATGTGTGTAGAGTGTTTATTGTAGAGTGAAGTCCTCAGGTATACAGTGTAAATACGTAAGAGTGAATGATGTGTGTAGAGTGTTTATTGTAGAGTGATCCCTCAGGTATACAGTGTAAAACACGGTATGATATATGCAGAGTGAATGATGTGTGTAGAGTGTTTATTGTAGAAGTGTTTATTATATGCAGAGTGAATGATGTGAAGTCCCTCAGGTATACAGTGTAAAAATATATGCAGAGTGAATGATGTGTGTAGTGTTTATGAATGATGTGTGTATAAGCAGAGTGTTTATTGTATTGTAGAGTGAAGTCCCTCAGGTATACAGTGTAAATCTGGTATGATATATGCAGAGTGAATGATGTGTGTAAAATTGTAGAGTGAAGTCCTGATGTATATATGCAGAGTGAATGATGTGTGTAGAGTGTTTATTGTAGAGTGAAGTCCCTCAGGTATACAGTGTAAATACGGTATGATATATGCAGAGTGAATGATGTGTGTAGAGTGTTTATTGTAGAGTGAAGTCCCTCAGGCATACAGTGTAAATACGGTATGATATATGCAGAGTGAATGATGTGTGTAGAGTGTTTATTGCAGAGTGAAGTCCCTCAGGTATACAGTGTAAATACGGTATGATATATGCAGAGTGAATGATGTGTGTAGAGTGTTTTGTTGAAGTCCCTCAGGTATACAGTGTAAATCCCTATGATATATGCAGAGTGAATGATAGAGTGTTTATTGTGTAAATACTCAGGAATACAGTGTTTATTGTAAATATATGCAGAGTGAATGATGTGTGTAGAATGAGAGTGAAGTCCCTGTATACAGTAGTGAGCAGAGTTGATGTGTGTAGAGTGTTTATTGTAGAGTGAAGTCCCTCAGGTATACAGTGTAAATAAATGCGTATGATATATGCAGAGTGAATGATGTGTGTAGAGTGTTTATTGTAGAGTGAAGTCCCTCAGGTATACAGTGTAAATACGGTATGATATATGCAGAGTGAATGATGTGTGTAGAGTGTTTATTGTAGAGTGAAGTCCCTCAGGTATACAGTGTAAATACGGTATGATATATGCAGAGTGAATGATGTGTGTAGAGTGTTTATTGTAGAGTGAAGTCCCTCAGGTATACAGTGTAAATACGGTATGATATATGCAGAGTGAATGATGTGTGTAGAGTGTTTATTGTAGAGTGAAGTCCCTCAGGTATACAGTGTAAACACTGTACGATATATGCAGAGTGAATGATGTGTGTAGAGTGTTTATTGTAGAGTGAAGTCCCTCAGGTATACAGTGTAAATACGGTATGATATATGCAGAGTGAATGATGTGTGTAGAGTGTTTATTGTAGAGTGAAGTCCCTCAGGTATACAGTGTAAATACGGAAAGATATATGCAGAGTGAATGATGTGTGTAGAGTGTTTATTGTAGAGTGAAGTCCCTCAGGTATACAGTGTAAATACGGTATAATGATGTGTGTAGAGTGTTTATTGCAGAGTGAATCCCTCAGGTATGTGTAAATACGGTATGATATATGCAGAGTGAATTTGTGTGTAGAGTGTTTATTGTAAAGTGAAGTCCCTCAGGTATACAGTGTAAATACGGTATGATATATGCAGAGTGAATGATGTGTGTAGAGTGTTTATTGTAGAGTGAAGTCCCTCAAGCATACAGTGTAAATACGGTATGATATATGCAGAGTGAATGATGTGTGTAGAGTGTTTATTGTAGAGTGAAGTCCCTCAGGTATACAGTGTAAATACGGTATGATATATGCAGAGTGAATGATGTGTGTAGAGTGTTTATTGTAGAGTGAAGTCCCTCAGGTATACAGTGTAAATACGGTATGATATATGCAGAGAATGAATGATGTGTGTCCCTCAGGTATACAGTGTTTATTGATATATGCAGAGTGAAGTCCCTCAGGTTTATTGCAGAGTGTCCCTCAGGTATACAGTGTAAATACGGTATGATATATGCAGAGTGAATGATGTGTGTAGAGTGTTTATTGCAGAGTGAAGTCCCTCAGGTATACAGTGTAAATATGGTATGATATATGCAGAGTGAATGTGTGTAGAGTGTTTATTGAAGAGTAAGAGAGCCTATAACTAGTCTCACCACACCATCCGCCCCGGCGCTCAGCAGAAGCTCTCCTTTCTGTACGAAGTTCAGCACTTCTGTGGATCCGCTGTGAGCGTGATAGCACCCCACGCAGGACCGGGCCGGTACTGCCCACAGCCTCACCTCCCCGGAGAGAGCACCGGAGGAGAGCAGGGAGGCAGAGGGAGAGAAGGAGACACTCCGAACCGACTGCCGATGCCCTGAGAGAATCTGAGAGAGAGAGAGAGAGAGAGAGAGAGAGGAAAATGGATGACAAAGAGAGAACAAGAGGGTTGTTATCAGGTCTGAAAATGTTCGGACAGCGACTCTTAATCGAGACCTCCTTACACGTTTCCGTGACGTTCTGTGACTGTAAACATCGACTCAGACCACAATGCTAGGACGCCATGAAAAGCATAGGCCCCTTCCAATCAAATCGTGCATTACAGACGTACAAGCAAGCCGAACGATTGAATGGCACTGTATAAAAAGGCTCCAAGCCCTTCATATGAAATGATATGGATGCAAATACGACAAACTAAAAGCTCTTTTTTGAAATTTGCGTCTCCAATCCCCCGTGAATCTTTGAATCTGGAATGTCCAATCAGCAATCTATGTCCTAGCATGCTCTTGCGCAACTCATGCTGCCTTCGTGGGAGAGCACAGACAGGTCGCAGTTTTTCCTCAGAAACATGGGCCTGTTCATGTTTCAGCGTCCAATCAACATGAACTCTACTGTAAGGAACAGCCCACTTCATCCTGGTATAAATCTGTAAGAGCCCATTCTGGCGCTCCTCTCTCGCGCCAGGGGGTCGCAGATGGCCACAGGCAGTTGATCAGTTTGTACCTGTCGCACAATTATTGCCTCATAATTTGACTACCAAAAATGCATTTGAAAAACTATCACCTCGTCATTCAGTTCCACAGCACAACCAACTCGCAGGCCAACTTGTCTTCCCAAATAGCTCTAAAATTAGAGGTCACCTAATAACACAAGTAGCTAGTATTAACCTGAGTAAATCCTGTAAATAACAGCCTCTAAAATAATGGAACTGAATGTTTGGTTGACAAAAATGTGCCCCCTCCCAATACTTACCCCCAGACGCTCCCCACGGAGCCAGTTCCAAAGATGGACGCCCCCATCCCACCCCCCAGCTGCCAGCACCTGACCCTCGGGGTCAAAGGTCACACAGTTCAGAGGGCACGGGTGGGGCTCTGTGGCAACCAGAGTTCCCTTCTGAGACCAGATCTGGAAAACAGAGGAGGTACGCATGACCACCTCAGGAGCCAATCAGCAAGTATGGCCAGGCAACACAGACCCTGGAAGTAACAACGGATACAAATCACTCTGTGCATCGTTTTGTTAGATGGGAAAAGGGGGGTTGGAGCACGGCAGGCGCTGATGAGTGCATCTATGACACTGCAGCAAGACTGGCAGGCCTTCTGAGCATCAAAAGACTTTGACGCCATGCAAGATAACAATAAAACTGTTTGGACTTCCTCCGTTATGAGTGGGCCCAGGATGTTCGCTCAGCCTGCAAGTGGAAGGTGTTAATGGTCTTTCTGTGTCCTTGGTGTTACTCTGTACGGGAGGGGTAGGTGCAAGGCTCTGGCTGACACAATGCCCCCTGTGGAAGTCATATTACTGTCCTCAGTCTTTAATATAACTGGACCTTAACTTATCTGTTTAAAATAATCTAAACCTCTGGGAACTTCAAAATATGCTCATATGTTCAATATACTGCTATGAAATCACTTCTGTACTTTTAACCCAATTTACCTGTATAATAATTAATCTAAAGACTTTTTCATGACAACTGCATCATATTAATACATTTTCCTGGCTTGTTTGGTATATATGTTTTTGTTTTAATTCGAGGAGTTGAATGCAATATATTTCTTATCAAATGAGATTATAATGCATTCACGCTCAGAAACTCCCTAAAATTGGTAGAATCTCCTCTCGGGTAATAGTACTAGCTATTTGCTAAATTACTTTACGGCCTCCAGATGGGGAAAGCCCAAGTTTTGGTTTCGACCCCCCTTCCAGGCAATTTATGGCCATGTGCCTTCATCAAAGGACGGAGTAAGTTTAAAGGAGAGAGAAACAATCCATTCTGGGAAGATCGCAGACGACTTCCCGCACGTGCATCTCTGTATATCGTGTGTAGCCAAAACAGGTTTGGTAAGAGACTCTAGCATTCAATTATTCTTTTCTAAATTAAGTAACGGACTAATTAAATTTACTATGTGGACCTACCTACCTGTTTAATAAAACTTTCTTTCCTATTAATAAATTGTCTTCTTGTAATTTGTGTGGTTTTTATGATTTTAAATCCATCTTGGTTCCTTTAACCAAAATTACGGTAAAATCCTTAGGGGAAACGGGTGCTGACTGAGACCTACCGTCAGAGGCCAGTTACAGACGAAGTTTTTAGGGAGCTCTGGTAAGTTAGAATGGGGGCCACGTTCGACTGCTAACGGGATTGGCGGGGTATTGGATCTGGAGATTTGGCTTAAGAGGACCCATGGGCGTAATACGCCGGTTCTTGTCAAATTCTCCTTAAGGAGCCCGATAGGTACTATTAGTATCATACTAGTTGACCCGGGTCCGTAACTGTTGCGAGGGAAAGGTACTCGTGTATTACGGTGGTTGCTGGCTAACCAATGCAGAGCTCCCCGAACTAAGATTTTGCGATTGTGTGGGTCCGGAAGCGCAATCGTGTAAAATTGGCGAAGGACCAAGTATGGTATTATGATTCTAAACTCAAAACATTTACAACTAAATTTATATTCTTAATAATATGGAGTCAGATTAATCGTAACTGTTGTGCCTTTGTGCCCTGTTCTACCAACAGAGAAAATTGATCCATTCTTATTATGATTTACACCAACCCAAAAGTTAACGCACCAGCCAGAAGAACGCGCTGAGCCTTCGCCATCGGCAATTTCCGTCGTTTGTATTGCTGTGAGGTTTTACAGTTTCTTATAATTCAAATGGGATATCCCTTAAAAAAAATATTGATCTAGGCAGTCCGGTTGCCTGCGACTGTATGAGTGTAGCCCCCAAGTGCCCGCTTGTGATATCTCAAAATCTCTGACCTCAAGAGGGTTGCGAGCGCCGATGCGCCTCTGTGCTTTTGCTACTTGGCAGCATTGTTGCGATTCCATCACTGGGAAGATTGACCAAAAGTTTGGGGGTATCTGTCTAGTGCCTGGCTGTCCACAGTTTGCCAGCCACAGTCTCAAGTAGGGCTTCTCAACGGAGCCCCCCCCCCAGGGGGCGTTTTGAGAGATTCGGGGAGCGCCAGAAGCAAGACAGCGCAGAGGGGGGCATTGTACTGCAAATGGGGGGGCATTGATAAATACAATCACAAAACAGTATTCACAATCTTAACTATTTAAAAAATGACTATGGCGAGGACGATGGATTTCAAATCCTGTTTATAATTTTTTTTTTACAGTAGTCTGCTGCACATTGCACCAAAAGACCACAAAAAAGTACATAATTGAGACATTTAATTTAACGCAGAACAATGACTTCCCTAAAAGTATTCATTCAGCTCCAAAATTCAAAGTGCATGTCAATACTTGGCTAGGGATTTCTCCAGTAAAATATGGGGAGGACGAGTACACCTGACTGTTTACCAGTCCAGAGGTGTAGTGGGAAAAAAAATCCAATTTCTATCCCTGCTAAGGGGTGTAGAAGTTACAGCCAAATTTATACCCTGGGAAGCATTTATGCCAGTATGTCATCCACATAATCTTGAAGGAAAGTCATTTGTAACTAGGCAGTCCAGTCGACTGTGACCCCATGGGTGTAGCCCCCGAAAGCCCGCTTCTACCCTTTTTTTGCGCATAATTATTTGGCCGATACTGTCGCCATGGCAACAAAAATTGATAGGTGTCATAAGTGAAGTATAACACGTCCATACCAAATATGAAAGAAATCGGTCAGAAATTGCAGCCTGCACTGCGTCCACATGGAATCTCTGTTCTACCACTGATTTGCATATTATTCAGCCAATAGCATCGCCATGGCAACCAAAATCGCGAGGTGTCAGAATTGAAGTACAACACATATCCATACCAAATATGAAACTGGTCAAAAATTACAGCCTGTAGAGCGTCCACAAGGAAGTGTCTACGGACGCTGGACGCGGCGACGAAGACGTGTGAATCCATAGTAGCTGCCCGACTTCATCCAGGGGCTACAATAATGTATCACATACCTATATTCACTAGACTATAAAAGGCAACACAGGTCTCCTTACTGTCAGTATAGTCCTGTATCATGCATAATATTACAGAGTATAAGTGATGACCGCAAATTCCATGAGTGTACAATTGATTTGGTGGCATCCTGCCCATGTTCTATACATGTTCTATTGAGCTAAATGAATAAGAGGTTTTTGAAATGGCAATAACCAAATTGTAAAGTTATAAATCACACACTACGTCCAGAGACTACTGGGTCACTTCATACACACTGACCTTCAGATTAAAATCCAGGGAGACGGTGGCCAGGT
This sequence comes from Gymnothorax javanicus, assembly GCA_029692085.1. Lineage (NCBI taxonomy): Eukaryota > Metazoa > Chordata > Actinopteri > Anguilliformes > Muraenidae > Gymnothorax > Gymnothorax javanicus. The sequence goes on from CM056197.1 coordinate 17,105,875, forward strand.
GCTTCCTGTCTGTACTGACATCACATCCTGTGATCCTGTTGGTGTGGGCATCCACCTGCAGAGTCCTAAAAGGAGGAGACAGAGTAAAGATTTCTTTTTTTTACTCTGACAGCAATGACCCTCAGTTGAGAGATACATGAGGTGCTAGCATTAGTTGTATCGCTCATAGAAATTACTGGCAGCAGTGGTTAGCTAACATTTTATTCATCGTGACGGGCTGAACCAAGGATTATTATCTCCAGCAAGGAGGTGATGTCTTTGCTTCCGTTTGTTTATTTATTTGTCTGTCTGTCTGTCTGTTAGCAGGATCTCTCAAAAATGGTTGCATAGATTTTAACCAAACTTTGCAGGATGTTAAAGCAGTACAAGAGGAAAAAGGGATTAAATTTTGGCATATCTAGGCCAAAGTATGGCTGAGATATAGGCCAAAGTTGAAATCCAGCTATGCTGGTAGAGGTATGGGCTCTCGTGTGTCCAGCTCCAGTGGGTAATGTAACAGAGGACCACATAGCCTGTATCCAATTGAAAAAAATATAAGGGCAGTAAGAACTTGATCAAGGGCGCTCCTGAAACCCTGATTACAACATTTATTCATCTTTTATTCCCATTTATTCACCAATTAAAAACCTTTCTTAAATCTATGGTGAGTCATGACATGTGGCAAGAACTGTATATCCACTTAAAAAGCTGTTATGACCCAATTTTCTATTTTTAGCGCTGAAACACTTTACAGCAGATGACCATGAAATTGGCCATTTGATTTTCTTTGATTAGACTGACCTGAGCCGCGAAGGGCAACAGCTGCAGTAGAATGATCATCTAATGCCACGGACAGTATTTGTCATCATCCACTGCAAATGGCCGAGTAGCTTCAAAAGTAACTGTTCTACAGGCAGCATGACGTTCAGTACAGAATTGAGAACAGTGCGTCAGTAACTGCTTTACAGCATGACATTCAGTACTGTATTGAGAACCGTGCGTCAGTAACTGTTCTACAGCATGACGTTCAGTACAGTATTGAGAACAGCATGTCAGTAACTGCTCTACAGCATGACGTTCAGTACAGTATTGAGAACAGCATGTCAGTAACTGCTCTACAGCATGACGTTCAGTACAGTATTGAGAACCGTGCGTCAGTAACTGTTCTACAGCATGACGTTCAGTACAGTATTGAGAACAGCATGTCAGTAACTGCTCTACAGCATGACGTTCAGTACAGTATTGAGAACAGTACGTCAGTAACTGTTCTACAGCATGACGTTCAGTACAGTATAGAGAACAGTGCGTCAGTAACTGTTTTACGGCATGATGATCAGTACAGTATTGCAGAAAGTGTGTCAGTAACTTCTACAGCATGACGTTCAGTACAGTATTGAGAACAGTGCGTCAGTAACTGTTCTACAGCATGACGTTCAGTACAGTATTGAGAACAGCATGTCAGCAACTGCTCTACAGCATGACGTTCAGTACAGTATTGAGAACAGTGCGTCAGTAACTGTTCTACAGCATGACGTTCAGTACAGTATTGAGAACAGCATGTCAGTAACTGCTCTACAGCATGACGTTCAGTACAGTATTGAGAACAGTACGTCAGTAACTGTTCTACAGCATGACGTTCAGTACAGTATAGAGAACAGTGCGTCAGTAACTGTTTTACGGCATGATGATCAGTACAGTATTGCAGAAAGTGTGTCAGTAACTTCTACAGCATGACGTTCAGTACAGTATTGAGAACAGTGCGTCAGTAACTGTTCTACAGCATGACGTTCAGTACAGTATTGAGAACAGCGTGTCAGTAACTGCTCTACAGCATGAAGTTCAGTACAGTATTGAGAACAGTGCGTCAGTAACTGTTCTACAGCATGACGTTCAGTACAGTATTGAGAACAGCGTGTCAGTAACTGCTCTACAGCATGACGTTCAGTACAGTATTGAGAACAGTGTGTCAGTAACTGGTTCTACAGCATGACGCTTCAGTACAGTATAGAGAACAGTGTAACTTTTTTCTGACATGAATCAGTACAGTCAGTAACTGGTCTACAGCATGACGTTCAGTACAGTATTGAGAACAGTGCGTCAGTAACTGTTCTACAGCATGACGTTCAGTACAGTATTGCAGAAAGTGTGTCAGTAACTGGTCTACAGCATGACGTTCAGTACAGTATTGAGAACAGCGTGTCAGTAACTGCTCTACGGCATGAAGTTCAGTACAGTATTGAGAACAGTGTGTCAGTAACTGGTCTACAGCATGACGTTCAGTACAGTATTGCAGAAAGTGTGTCAGTAACTGGTCTACAGCATGACATTCAACAGCTTGAGAACAGCGCGTCAGTAACTACAGCATGACGTTCAGTACAGTATTGAGAACAGTGCATCAGTAACTGTTCTACAGCATGACGTTCAGTACAGTATTGAGAACAGTGCGTCAGTAACTGTTCTACAGCATGACGTTCAGTACAGTATTGAGAACAGCGTGTCATTAACTGCTCTACAGCATGAAGTTCAGTACAGTATTGAGAACAGTGCGTCAGTAACTGCTCTACAGCATGACGTTCAGTACAGTATTGAGAACAGTGCGTCAGTAACTGTTCTACAGCATGACGTTCAGTACAGTATTGAGAACAGTGCGTCAGTAACTGTTCTGCAGCATGACGTTCAGTACAGTATTGAGAACAGTGCGTCAGTAACTGTTCTACAGCATGACGTTCAGTACAGTATTGAGAACAGTGCGTCAGTAACTGTTCTACAGCATGACGTTCAGTACAGTATTGAGAACAGTGCGTCAGTAACTGTTCTACAGCATGACGTTCAGTACAGTATTGAGAACAGTGCATCAGTTACTGTTCTACAGCATGACGTTCAGTACAGTATTGAGAACAGTGTGTTACCTGCACCCACTGTCAACGTCCCACAATTCCAGCTGTCCGTCAAAGGAGGTGGATGCCAGAAGCCCCTCCCCTAGAAAGCAGCAGCTCGAGATGCCGTCACAGCAACTGACCAATGACCTCACTTCCTGTGAACGTCAAATCACACAGGTAGATGACCACACTTCCTGTTCATCAAAAACCAAATCTAGTGTTTAAAACCTTTGTTTTTATCACGATGTTGTGACATCAGGAAATAATGCTATTAATATTCTGTGCAAATTATTTGTTTCCAAAAAAAAAAAAAAAAAAAATTCAAGGGGGGAGATTTTGAGAACAGTGTCGGGGGCGGGGTCCTGAAAAGCACAGAGGGCGGGGACATATTTAATTGGCAGATGCATTTACCTTTCCGGTCTCCCTGAGAATGAGGTGCAGGGATCCGTTCTCAGTCCCCACAGCTGCCATGGTAACCCCAGGGCTCACAGCAACACAGGTGGGCTTGGACAGGTAAGACGACACCAACTCACTATGAACAGCAGGTTAGGACAAAAAAAAATCTTTACTTATTGAAATAATTCTTAAATAGCAATTTTTATTTTATTTTCATAACTGACTTTTATAAAGAGCATGAAAGCGCATGTCAATCAGCAAAACCAATAAGAATACTTTGGAATTTTAACAGCACGTTTTAATACAGTTATAAAGAGGTTTACACAGAAATAAATAACACCGACAATAATCATAATTCCATAAAGTATGAAAACAAGTACAGGCAGAGCACAAAGAAATAAAGCAATAAAACAGATTAAAAATAAAATAAAAAAATTGTGATGGCAGTACAAAATTACCCAACGCAGGAAATAAACAGTCAAAGCTGAAAGGCCGTCATCTGATGGCAGCACATTTTAAATACAGAGTAACTTTTTCAGTGTTCAGTCCTCAGATAGGCTGTTCATTCTGAGCACCAAAGCCTGATCGATCTCCGCTATGGTCGATACATCCCTAAAGCAGGTATGTGGACATAAATGGAACCGTTCAGCTGACATGCAACAAATATGCGGTCAGATTGTATATAGTACAATAAAGATTTGAGTGTTGAGTTGCTAAATAAACTCAGAGCTGGGATATTTTTTTTTTTTTTTGCAGATAGCAGTGGCATTTTGAGCAATTGTTTGGAGAATGGGGTGAGATTTTCAGCGTTCAGCTGCTAAATAAAGAGAGTTAGATTTAGATTGCTGCGTACATTAGTGTTTATTCGCTGAATGCAGGGAGATTCAGAGCATTTAGTTGCTCAATACACTGAGCGGGTGATCAGTTGATGAATGCAATGAGTTTAATCATTTTCCTTCTTAATACAGTGCTTAAGAGTGTGTAGTTGCAGAATACAGCGGGTTAGTGCTTAGTTGCTGAATACAGAGAGCGTTTTAATTTTTGCCTCTTAATGCACTCCGAGAGTCTGAAAGAGTAGTTAAGTGTTCGGTAGCTAAATTCACAGTAAAGCAGACGACAGGTGCGTCGACCGCAGGTGTGAAGACCTACCTGTCCCCTGATTGGACATGCTTCGGTTTATTCAGCCACCTCATCAAGCCAGCCCTGCCCCGATCACCCACAATTCCCCGGGCCCAGGTGTGAGGTGCCGTGCCGTCCGGTTCATTGAGAGCCTGCTGGAGGAAGAGAGCCGGCCAATGGGAGAGCAGGGGGGCATGGCGCTTCAGGAAACCTCGACATTCCTCCAGGTAAGCAGCATCACTGGGGACAGAATTCAGGGACTCTGGAAATCCAGAAGGATGCAAGCGAGACCAGGAAGAGAGAGAGGAAGTAAGAGCAGCATCAGTACTAACCTGATGCCATTTCATCTCCTTTAAACGGCTTCAGTTTGTCACTTGTTTCCACAACTCCACATCTAAACCGAACCCATAACTAACCCTAGCCTAAAAAAACCTAAACCATATTTTAAATCCTAATACAATCCAAAAATGTCAGTTTGGCAAATGGAAATAAGCAATGACCGCAGCAACATGAGTGATGCGGAGTTATTATTCCTGTGTCAGTCTTAACCTTTTAAGGGATAAGAGATAAGCTCATGATATTAATATTCCTTAACCCCATAACCTCGAAACTTTTCAGACAAGAAAGCGTAGTTCTGCATTCATACTGTGACATGTTTCGACGGAAACTCCCATCTTCCTCAGAAGTGTCACATGATGGTATTGTGACGTGTCTTATCAGCTGTTTTTACTGAGGCGTGACCATCCTGCCAGGTTTGACAGGACGGTCACGCCTCCTGCTGTCAGTTCGCCTCTTCAGAACCGCACTCCACGTGTGAGACAGCGTGTACGCCCCCTCGTCCCGGTTCATCGTCCTTTGGGCTCCCTTCCGGATTTCTATCGCCTCAATAATCCAGCCTTGGTGTCGGTTTTCCTCAGTGTGGATAACTTTGGCCTTTTCCCAGTCCATAACATGGTTTTCTCTCTTACAATGATCCGTAATGGCTGATTTTAGGTTTTCTTGTAGTGCCTTGTCTTTTATTGATCTCGTCCGTCTCATCTCCGTTCTTTTTTCGCATTCTGTTTTGTGTTCTTTTTTCCGTGTACTAAAGCATCTCCCTGTTTCTCCAATATAAGTTTTGTCGTAAGAGTGGCATGGTATTTCATATATGACTTTGCATTTATTGTCCTGTTAAATTTTGTCTTTTGGATGCATTAATAGCTGTCTCAACGTGGTGTGTGTTCGGACCGGTGTGTTGACGTGGTATTTTTTCATGACTCTTTGTACGCGTTCGGTGATACCCCTGATGTACGGTAATGTGACTGCACCTCTGTTGTCTGTGCTGTTAGTGCGTTTCTTTTTGCGACCCTGTGTGTCGTCTTTGTTTTTATTTTTAACCTGCTGCATTCCCTTTTCTATGGCCCATTTCGGACATTGGCAATTCTTTAGTGCCTCCTGTATGTGTTTTTCCTCCCGCCTTTTGTCCTCTTGCTCGGTGACTATGTTGGCGCGTTCGTATAGGGTTCTAACCACTGACAATTTGTGTGTAGTGGGGTGTTCTGATGTCCATAATAGATATTGATCTGTATGCGTAGGTTTCCTGTGGATTTTTATCTTTATGGCCCCATCGTCTGTGTGATGTATTTTTATGTCTAGGAAAGCTATGGATTTCTCTGATTCTTCCTTGTGCGTGAATTTTATCTTTCCGGTATTGTCTGTGATGTTTAAGTGATCCGTGAGCTCCTGTGTGTGTCCCGCCTTTACCTTTTCCAGAATGTCATCCACATATCGCTTCCACAATGTTAATCGGCAGTGTTCAGGTGCTGTTGTTATGGCCCTATCCTCCAGGTTTTTCATGAAAAAGCCACACATAATGGCTGATAGTGGGTCTCCCATGGCAAAGCCTTCTTTTTGTTGGTAAATTTTGTTCCGGAACCGAAAGTGGGTGGATGTGGCTACGAACCGGAGTAGTTGTGATATGTCCTGAATGGGGAGGCGTGACCGTCCTGTCAAAACTGGCAGGATGGTCACGCCTCAGTAAATACAGCTGATAAGACACGTCACAATACCATCATGTGACACTTCTGAGGAAGATGGGAGTTCCCGTCGAAACATGTCAAGGTATGAATGCAGAACTACGCTTTCTTGTCTGATATAAAAGAAGTCAAATTTTAATTCTAAAATTAGAGACATAATAAACTCATCCAACTCTAAACTTTTCACCTCAGTTTTCCCTGTCAAAGTCTGAAAAAGCATTTCTTTACCTATTGCAGGATAATGTCAGACACATATTCAGTATCAGCTGGTTGCAGCGCTTCACTGAATCTACAACGTACATCACACTTGTACTGAGAGAAATATTCAAAGCCAAGATGCCAAGTTTTTATGGCCACATCATGACATCAAATGGAAAATATCTAGATCTTGTACGTCATTTTATACTCAGTTCCCTGTAATTAAGCAGGACATACTGGGGATTGAAGGACACCTCGGGATCTCCAACATAATTTAAAATAGTAAAGCACAAAAGTAACTCTGAAGAAACAATATTTGAAATGCGCTGAAAGGACCACAGGTTTGAATGCAGCAGCTGCATTTGATGAACCCATATGAGGTTTTATAGGGTTAGCTGACCATTCTAATGCTCATGTAACAGTCAATTCAGTTCAGTTCAGTTCCATACGCTTTACTGGCAGGACATCCACAGGGAAAATATTGCCCAAGTATGCATGATATAAGCAAAATACAATGCAATGATTATTTTGCAAAAAAAAAAATTAAAAAATTAAAAAGTAAAATTTATCATTCTAATAATGGTAATAAGGATAAGTACAACAACACGTTACTATGACACAGTAACGGCAGCATTAACAGCAGTTTACCGTTGTGGATCGACCCCTCAGTCATTTCAAAAATGAGAAAGTTTGATATCACCATCTGAGGTTCAAAGTGACATTGGCAGCACCATTTTACTTTCAGAAAGTCACGAACACAGGGCCAATTTTCAGCTCATCAGCCAATAGGGCTGAGAGCCATTGTGATCAGGCGGCGTCCAGCGTCGTATTCGCGATCATGGTCGTAATTTGGATCACCATCAGTAGCAAAATCTTTCAAAATCTTCTCCAAAATTACTGGCCAGAGTTGCTTCAAATTTGGTAAGGAGCTTCCTTGAGAAAATGTCAACTGTGATTGTTCACAGTTTTGAGAACTTTTATTTTTTAGATTTTAACAATTTTTTTTCCTAATTCAATTTTCCCCATTTACTTACAATGGGAAAATCTTTCACAATTATCTCCTGTGAAACCGGTGCCCAGATTCACTTCATATATTTCAGAATAATGTATTCATACACTATTGAATCTCTGAAAAGCTAAACAATTGGCTCAGTTACTGAACCGTTGAGCTTCAGAGCTACTGGTTCTGTTTTTTTTTTTTTTTTTTCCCCTAGGATGGTGAAGTCTTGATCCACCCGACTCAGCCTCTGATTGGCTAGATCTTGTTGCCTTTCATTGGATTTTTTTGAACAGGTTTAGGCATGAAGGGTAACAATATATAGACAATGACAGATGGACTACGGTGGGTCATGCCCTCACAGTCCCCGGGTAAAAATGTTGCGCATGGGAGAGAGCTAAAGTTATGCGCAGAGGTTTCTGGGAGGTGTCAGAGCACAATCTGTGGCTTCAGGTGCCTCACCAAACTGACTGTAGATCTCCAGGAGGTGATGCAGGAACCCGTGCCGAACATTGGCGTACAGGAAGTGGAAACTGGAGAGCAGGAAGCTAACGGCCGCTGTCTGGCCACTGCCCATCTGAACAAGGAAAAGCAGGAAAGGAAATGACATCATCAGGGACTGTTTAACATACTCCTATATTCCCATAAGACACGCTTTAAAATTTCTCCTCCTGGTTGAAATGCTAATTCAGGCTCAAATTGCGACATGCAGCACAGCCCTGAAGTATCCGCAGAGTTATGCAATTTTCACTTCTGGTTCACTTATTATTCACTTATAAATAATCAACAATGTCAACATGTAAACAATGGAGGAATGGATGGCTGGATGGATGCCAGCGAGGGGGTGGAGTTCCTGACCAGGTGAGCAGGAAGGTGGATGATGGCGTCGGCTTCACAGTGATAAAATGTGTCCTTCCCCAGGGGGTCACTGAGGGTCCAGAGATGTGCTGAGAGGGAGAGGGAGAGACAAAGATAGAAAATGACAAACACAGGACTAGAACAAATCTGGGTGGAACCAGTTTTAGCACATTTTCACCTCATTTGCGGAACAATTGCCAGGATACGCTGAGCATAGATTGCCTTATCCCATTTGAGTCCTACAAGAAATTAATCTTGGATATGATACTAAAAGAGGCCTCGGCCTCAGCGGGACGTCCCTGCAATAAAGGTTAATTATAAACTAGATAACTCGGTCGCCACAGGGACCGAGTCGTGTATCTCCCCAATCTCCAAATTTAGGAAAAAATGGCCGCCAGCAGCCATATTGGATGTCCAAAAGCGACGAAAATCGGTCTTGAGCATTGTCATAAATATATCTTCGCCTGTGTAAAATTAGAAAACATTCCTGGAATAATTGTGGCTTCCAGAGCCCGGAACATAAAAAATTTCGGACAAAATGGCCACCGGCAGCCATATTGGACGTCCGAAATTGACGAAAATCAGTCTTCAGCACTGTTATATATAAATCTTTGCCTGTGTAAAATTTGAAAACATTCCTGTAATAATTGTGGCTTCCAGAGCCTGGAACATAAAATCTCTGCGGCGGCAGTCCCGGAACTAAACCATAGTATCTCCCCACTATTGTTGTCCGGGAGATACAATAAATAAATGAATAACTAGAATCTGTGCTTGTGAAGCACTATGATGTTCCCCGCCATTATATATATATATATGGTTGCACATTTTGAAGAGAGAACTATGAAAAGGCACATCTATACCATGTAATATAACAATATGCCTAGTTTGGTTGAGAAATGTGTTTTGGAGTTTTGGTTCGGACAAGGTCCACACTGTCAATACGCACTAAGTTGAAAAGGTTACCATGGAAATCAGAAAAAATAAAAATTTCTGAACAAACAAAATATCAAAAGGCACGTCTACACCATGTGGTCTAACACTATACCAAGTTTGGTTGAAAAATCTCTCAGTTTATGAGTTGTGGTCCGGACAAGGTTCCCAACCTCATTATGCACTAAGTTCAACTTGTTACCATGGAAACTAAAAAATTAAAAATTTCCGAATGAGCAAACTATTAAAAGGCACATCTATACCATGTGATCTAAATATATGGCAAGTTTGGTGGAGAAATCTCTCATAGTTTAAGAGTTGTGGTCCGGACAAGGTCCCCACCCTCAATATGCACTAAGTTGAACTGGTTCCCATGGAAACTGGAAAACATAAAAATTTCTTAACAACCAAAATATCAAAAGGCACATCTACACCATGGGATCTAATGATATACCAAATTTTGTGAAAAAATATTGAACGGTTTAAGAGTTGTGGTCCGGACCAGGTCCCCACCCTCAATATGCACTAAGTTGAACTTGTTACCATGGAAACTGGAAAAAATAAAAATTTCTAAACAACCAAAATATCAAAAGGCACATCTACACCATGGGATCTAATGATATACCAAATTTTGTGAAAAAATATTGAACGGTTTAAGAGTTGTGGTCCGGACCAGGTCCCCACCCTCAATATGCACTAAGTTGAACTTGTTACCATGAAAACTGGAAAAAATAAAAATTTCGAAACAACCAAAATATCAAAAGGCACATCTACACCATGGGATCTAATGATATACCAAATTTTGTGAAAAAATATTGAACGGTTTAAAAGTTATGGCCCGGACAAACTTGCTCGGACGGACGGACGGACGGACGGACGGAGGGTAAAACATTATGTTCTCCGCAACATTTGCGGGGAACATAAAAACGCTGAAACGGGGATCCAGATGAAGGTATCGGAAAACACAAAAACAAAGTCTTTATATAAATCATTCCTGCCGTGATACCTGTAGGCGTGTTCACACTGGGTGCATGTGTGTGCGTATGCCACCGCGAGACTGTATGTATTCCTACACTGCAAGAGTGTGTATGCTGTCTAAAATGGGTATGTGCATGAGTATTGTGTGCAGGAATATGAATATAAATACTTTTTGTGAATGAGTGTGTGTGTGTGTTGTACTCAGTGTTTGCACGCATGGGCTTAGGCATGCACATAAATACTTTGTGTGCATATGCGTGCATGCCTTTGAGTCTGTGTGTGCTTGTACACGCTTATACTAACATTTATGAATACTGTGCGAGTGTGTGCGCAAACGTGCGTATTTTTGTGCATTCATACTTTATATGAATGTGTATATGCGTGTGTGTGTGTGTGTTCATAAATACATGTATAAGTCCTGCATTTATACGTGTGTATGTACGTGTATGTTCATGTATGTAAGCAAGTATGCATACGTATGAATACTGCGTAAGCAAATACACGCTTGTGTGTACACTTATGACTACTGTGTGTGTCTGTGCACACACTCACCTGCCAGCAGTCTGTGTGCTCTGGCCTTGTCACCCGCTCCGGAGAGGAAGAGCCCCTCGAAGGCAGATCGCACCTCAGGATTGGTCAGAGAGAGACAGTCTTCTGGGCCCTGGGTGTAGGACTGGCCAATCAGGCTGCAAGAAAGTCAGTGTTCTCACCAGCGTATTTCAGCATAGCAGACCGCTACGCTGTTACCTGAAAAAATACGCTGTGTCTTGGACTGCTACGCTGTCTTTCAAGCTGCGTGCTTGCAAAGTTTGACACATTTTCCAGTAAAATATGCGCAAATTTTCCGAAAAACTCATTTCTCTACTGTCGTCTTCGCTGCAAACGAATAGCGTATGGTTTTTTTGACAGAAACAACCATGTGCACATTGGGATATGAGATTGTTTAGGAAAGAACGGGGGTGCTTGATACTCCCGTTTTCCACCGTGGGTGAATGATTAATGCAGCATTCAGAACGTTGATGTAGCAGGATCATGCAAATAATTCCAGGATAACTGTTTTTTTTTTTCATTGGTTGTTGCCCTAAATCTTACAGATACAATAGTGCTATTATATGATTGGCTATTGTGTAGCCCCTTTCCTTTTTTTGATTGGCTGGCAGGTTGCAAGCTGCCACCGAGAACTCCAGGGGAGACGTGTTTGATTCCTGCCGGTTTCCACAGTTATAGCGGTGCTGCTGCGCATGTAGGCATAATGTTGGAAATTGTTTTCGTTTTAATCATTTTTTTTGCGTGAGAAATACTGTGTGCGGCGTAAGTGCGTGACATCCGACTGAAATGAGTGACAATCACACTCATTGCATGAGACTTGAGAGCCCTGCATTAGCAAAACCCCTGAGTTCACATCAGAACCAAAGCCTTTGCAAGTTTACCTTTAGCTACAGTGGTCCCAGGTATTGCAAGAGCTTTTACATGCAAGATTTGTATTCTAGGTGAGTATATATATCCTTAAATTGGGCCATCTAGACTGTCAAATAGGCCTCAAAAAACCATAAATTGCCAGAGCCTCCGGGAGTCTCTCGGGCCCCCCACCAGGGCTCTGCCCCTGGACCCCGTTGGGGGCCTCCACGGCCCCCAAACCCCCAGCCAGTTAGGGTGATGTCCCACCCACTATGCTGTCAAAAATTCTGGTGAGAACCTTGACAGTATCCCTCCCATTTACACCATTTTAATTGTTTGTAACCATGGCTTTACATAAAAGACTCAAGGATTTACTCAGTAGCTTTGGCTTAACTAAAGCAAAATCGGGACTGAGATGGATATAATGAGAACCGCATGTACCAACAAGGAATTACTGCCTCCCTCCTGTACCCACAAGGCCAAGTGGGACCAAGGCTAAGCTTCTTGATGCTATCTCCTAAGTACAATGATATCTTCTATTATAGAAACCGGAATAATGCTGATCTCCCATAAACTTACAGTGCTCTCGCTGCAGTGGAAGGATAGGACACACAACACTACACTAGCATGGGCAAACCTTTGTAAACTGCGGAACAGCTGGGAGAACGTTGCCAAGGGGATGCGTTCCTGTGGCTTCCGGGCCAATTCCATCAATTCCTGCCAAGTGACCTCTCCACGCTCTGGTGAGAGCCCACTACACATGCTCAGTATCGCATAAAGTTCTCGCTCTCTCAGTCCTGCAGATCAACACACAGACATGGACACAGTGAACAATCACCACTAGCCACAACTCAACACACTGAGTGTGTTATATAGTGTAGTGTCCCTGTAGCAAATGTAGTATTCATACGGCGAGTAAGTAGGGTTCATGCCTTAAATGCACGATCGCAACATGCTCAGAGCACAGACTGCGTGTACCAAGAGTTTGCCAGAGTGTGTGCATAGTGTGAATAGGGAGGATGTAAGTGAGAAATTAGAGTGTAAAGTCAGAGTGTACAGAGTGTTTGGTGGCTACGCAAAGTGTGTTTGCACAAAGTGCAGAGAGCGTGAAGGGAGAGTGCAGAATGTAATTAAAGTGTGAGGCGAGATTGTAAAGTCTGTGCAGAGAGTGTGTAGGGACGGTGTTTAGTGTGCACACTGACAGTGAAGAGTGTGTAAATGGAGGGTAGGGTGTGAGGACAGCGGGTGTAGAGAATGTGTAGTGAGTAAGTAAAGTGTGAATTTGGGAGAGTGTAAAGTGTGGTTAAGTGTGTGTGCTGAATGTGCAGAGTGTGTGGATATGGAGTGTACGGTGTGAAGAGAGTGTGTGTAGAGAATGTGTCGTGAGTAAGTTAAGTGTAAAGGGAGATTATAAAGGGTGTGTGTGTAGATGGTGTGCATCACCTCGCTTGCTGACAGTGAGGGCTGACAGGGCCCAGCCCAGCCCCCGGTGCTGAGACTGCAGTCTGAGCAGTATGTGCTGGATCAGCGGCCCAATCAACTGCGGCAGGGACTGCAGGCTGGCCTTCATCTGCAGAGCACCACCGTCATAATCATCATCATCTATCACATCATCAGTATCATAATCATCATCCATCACATCAACGGTATCACAATAATCATCAATATCGCCATCATCATCATCATATCATCAGTATCAAAATTATCACAATATAACCATCACCAGAATCATAATCATCAATATCATCATAATCAGTATCATAATATCACCACCACTATCATAATTAATATTGCCATCAGTATCATAATCATCATCAATATCATAATTATCAATATCTCCATCTTCAGTATCACAAATCATAATCAACACCACCATCAGCATCACAATCACCATCATCGACACCACCATCATCAGTAACACAATCATTAACAATATCACCATCACCACCATCAGTTTCATAATCAACAACATCCATAAAACCACCACCACCACCATCATCATCATCATCATCATCATCATCATCATCATCATCATCATCATCATCATCATCATCATCAATACCAGCATCACCACCATCATAATTATCAACATCAATCACCGCCACCATCAACAAACCCATAATCAACATCAATCACCGCCATCAACTGACCCATTTTAAACATCAATCACCGCCACCAGCAACAGACCCATCATAAACACCAATCACCGCCAACATCAGACCCACAATCATCAATCACCACCACCATCAACAGAACCATAATCAACATCAATCACCGCCACCATCAACAGACCAATAATAAACATCAATCACCGCCACCATCAACAGACCCCTAAACATCAATCACCGCCAGCATCAACAAACCCATAATCGACATCAATCACCACCACTATCAACAGACCCATAATCAACATCAATCACCGCCACCATCAACAGAACCATAATTATCAATCACTGCCACTATCAACAACATCCAGAAAACCACCATCAATCACCGCCACCATCAACAGAACCATAACAAACATCAATCACCGCCACCATCAACAGACCCATAAACATCACCGCCACCATCAACAAACCCATAATCAACATCAATCACCGCCACTTTCAACAGACCCATAATCAACATCAATCACCACCACCATCAACAGAACCATAATCAACATCAATCACCGCCACTATCAACAGACCCATAATAAACATCAATCACCGCCACCATCAACAGACCCATAATCAACATCAATCACCACCACCATCAACACACCCATAATAAACACCAATCACCGCCACATCAACAGACCCATAATCAACATCAATCACTGCCACCATCAACAGAACCATAATCAAAATCAATCACCACCACCATCAACAGACCCATAATAAACATCAATCACCGCCACCATCAACAGACCCATAATCAAAATCAATCACCGCCACCATCAACAGACCAATAAACATCAATCGCTGCCACCATCAACAAAACCATAATCAACATCAATCACAGCCACTATCAACTGACCAATAATAAACATCAATCACCGCCACCATCAACAGACCCAAAATCAACATCAATCACCGCCACATCAACACACCCATAATAAACATCAATCACCGCCACCATCAACAGACCCATAATCAACATCAATCGCCGCTACTATCAACAACATCCATAAAACCACCATCAATCACCGCCACCATCAACAGAACCATAATCAACATCAATCACCGCCACCATTAACAGACCCATAATTAACATCAATCACCACCACCATCAACACACCCAGAATCAACATCAATCACCGCCACCATCAACAGACCCATAATCAACATCAATCACCGCAACCATCAACACACCAAAAATAAACATCAATCATCGCCACCATCAATAGACCCATAATAATCAATCACCACCACCATCAACAGACCCATAATCAACATCACCGCCACAATCAACACACCCACAATCAACATCAATCACCGCCACCATCAACAGACCCATAATCAACATCAATCACAGCAACCATCAACACACCAAAATAAACATCAATCACCGCCACCATCAACAGAACCATAATCAACATCAATCACCGCCACCATCAACAGACCCATAATCAACATCAATCACTATGTCAATGCTTTCATCACCACCAGCACCACTAAAACCATAATCACCAATAACACTACTGCCACCATCATTATCAACACCACTATCCGCACCATTATTAGTACCATAATCAACATCAATATCCCAATCAACATAATAACATCAACACCACCATTATCATCAATATCACCATCAACATCATTATTACTATAGTCATCAACATCACCATCATCATCACCACCATTGTCAATACCATGCACATTACCATCACCAATATCACTTTCAAAATCAAGACCGTCACCAACATAAATCACCTTCATCAATATAAACAAAATCACAAACGACATACATTGTCAATACCACTATTGAAGACAATAACTTTCATGATTACCAACACCAGTGCATTCACCATGCATCATTATCACAATAACCGCAATGACATCATGATCACCATCAGTGACAACCTCCTAAATCATTGCCACAGTCATAATACTCGTTTTCAATACCCTGATGATCACAATCATCGCCATCAACTTTATCATCAACATCAGCTTCATAAATACGATCATCGCTGCCAATTTCACTATCATCATCATAGTTAATCCAGTTCAGCTCCAGCTGAGCCCTGGTATAGCAGGGGAAGAGTAGCTCACCTTCTCAAACACAGCATAGCTCCTTAGCTCCTCACAGGCCAGGTGAAGGTACATCGGGCTAGCAGAACCCTTTTTTCATCAGCAGGGTCTGGAGCTACACACACACACACACACACACACACACACAAATGAGTTCATCGAACATAAAGATGCTGCAAAAAAAAAAAAAAAAAAAAAAAAAAGGTGGAAGGGCGTCTGAAACAGTCATAGGAGTGATTCAATGGCATCAGATTTATGAGGATCCAGAATGTCCCCATGATGTAGGTTTGCATTCAGGCAAATTAGACTCATAATAATGCAGGAAAAAACCACAAGCGCACACAGAAACTGTATTTATGGGATGCGAAGATTTTGCCAAATAGGCAGGAGGGGTCAGTAACTTCATGATGTTGTTGGATATATAAATATAGTGCACTGGCGACCCCAGAAGCTCCCGCCGTTAAGAGAAACAAAATGTCAAAGTTTTTGTTGACGGACGCACGCATGGACAGACGCACACACGGATGGAGCCTGATACCATAGCTCCCGTGCCACTGGGGGGCAGGAGCAAATTAGGAGCCTGTAACTGAAAATGTTGATGAGATAAAGCCAATTGTCGAAGATTTTGGTGATATTTCTAGGCCAATGACCTTGAAAAAATAGGCCAAGGTCACCTTTAGGCACGTCATTTGTAGGCCTTTATGAGATGCACGTCCAGTAAAAATTAGAAGCCTTTAACTGAAATCGTTGATAAGATGAAGCGAAATGTGTTGACGGACGCACACACGCACGCACGGAGCCCGATAGCATAGCTACCGCACCGCGAACGGCGGGAGCTAAAAACAGGAGTAGGGCTGCCCAGTGAAAGTCGATGAATCGAATCATCTGTCGGTGATCCCTCAGCTGACTTGAAGATGGTCAAGTCGAGCCTTCACCAAATACTTTCCATAAGGGGTGGGGAAGTGGGGACTCGTATTTATGACAGTGGCGTTGCACTTAGATGTGGAGGCGCTATTTAGCAAAAATACCACTTCCTAAATAATGGGGCCTTAATGTAGTTGACATACTAACGTGAACTCATGCCAATGGATGTTCTGATTTCCAGATAGTAGATATGAAAAAAAATGAAAGAATAGTCGAATCTTCATATTGAACAGCCAAATCTGATTTGAATCAAAGAAATCCGATTTGGGTACAGGCCTAGATAGGAGCTCCACATTATCAGATAAGTCCTTATAATATAGATGTGTATTCAGGTGAATTGGTCTCATAATACAGGATAACACAAACAAACACGCAAACAGGTACACGCGTACAAATACACAGTATTAGCTTCCACTGTACCCACGTCACTCGACAGTACAAACCTGGTTATTAAACGCAGAGTCGCTCAATTTCTTCCCGTACATCGCAAGCTCCTTCTGAACAATTTCCTTCTTGTCCAGCATCGAGAGCGTACCCAGGGGAAATACGACGGAACCCTTCATCTTCGCGAGAGTATTCCGCAGGGCTGACTTTGGCGTGACACTCAGTACCAATGACACACCCTGAGAAATTATGACCATTATTGCTCATGGCTTATGGAGAGGAAGAAATAACATCTCAAACACACACACACACACACACACACACACACACACACACACACACACACACACACACACTCAGTACTTTAATTCTTATGAGGACATTACCTTGGCTTCCATTCATTCTTTGTGTGTCTCTACAGCCTTTCCTTAATCTGAACAATAATCAAACCATGCCTCACCCAAACCCTTACCCTAACCTTAACCTATCCCTAATCCTAACCTTAACCCAAACCCTTACCCTAACCCATCCCTAATTCTAAGTTTACCCCTAACCTTAACTAATTAGTCACAATTTGCCTTTGTAGTTGTGAGGACACATGAAAATGTCCTCACTTCCCAAAAATGTCCCCACTCTGGAGGAAAAAAAGCATTTTTTGGTTCTCACTTTGTTGCAAGTCCAAGAACACACACACACCAGGACATTCAGAAAGGTTTAGAGCACATCACCACGTCATGAATTCGAATGGTTAATTTAAAATTTTTGGGAACAATGGCGTTTTTCCCTCATAAATATCATCTGCACTGCACAGCTGGTGCCAAGTCAACACATCCCTGTGAGGAAGCAGGCCAGTATTTACTGACCAGAGGGAGCTCTTGCGGGATCCAATCAGACCTCAGCTGGCCTCGATCGTCCTGCACAAGCTCCACCCCATCAATCAGTAGAGCCAGGGGTTGGCCCTTCCTTGCGTCACTCAGGCTTTCAGTTCTGATTTGAATTCTGCCAGCAGGTTCCTATGGTAACAACACCACCACTCAACATTATACAATAGTTTACGCTCTAGATACAGACAATAGACCTGTTCTACAACATTATTATTATTATTATTTATTAGAATCATTACAAATAGAGCAGCTGCCCATAAACTTACTTATAAGATGTAGGGAGACGAGACTCCTCCCCTTTGCCCAGCCTCTTCCTCAGCCATTGGATAAGGCAGCGCAGCAGGTGCTCGGCACTCTGAGCCGATTGGCTGGCAGCAGTGTAGTATGAAATGACATCACAGGGGGTTGTTTTCTTCGACCAATCAGGACTCCTCAGTGCCTTAGCGAGAGCAGCCTGCAGAAAGGAGACTCCTATTGGTCAGTCAGTGTATCCCACCCTCCAGTTGTTTTCTACATATAAGCGCAACACTGCTATATATAGAGCCATAGGGCAGTGCTCCGATGCAGGATTTCCTCTGAAATTTCTGTTACCATGAACACCGTCTTTCCTTCTCCAGGACCTCCCTCCACCAGCAACACACCCCTGGCCCCGCCCACTTTTTGCTGAGCCTCCAGAATGATCTTCTTTGCCGTCCCAATCAGCTTTCCCCGCCCACGGCACTGTAGCAGCTGGGCCTCCTGGTACAGTTCCTGTTCTGCGGCCTCTGACCTCGACTCCATCACTTCCGTATCCTGTTGGGTCACACAAAACCACACGCAGAACTGTCCACCGGTCCGAGAGTAAAAGTTCAGCCATTCATTTGGTCCACCCATGAACTGCAGAACCTCTCGGAAAAATACATTTCTTTAATAAATCTATTTGATTGCAATGGACAAACAAGTAAAGTCCTCCACTTTGTCAACGTGGATTTTCCACCTCTGCATTAAATATTATTTTTCATTGCATGACATGGAGAATCAGGGGCTCCAGCGCAAGCCAACAGCATAAGCATGAGCAGTGAGGCACTCGCCCTCTCTCTGACCTCCAAGATAAGCTGCTTCAGCGCCCCCCACAGGTCTTCCAGCACAGTCTTCCTGAACTCCTCCAGGCCTTTAACATACGGCTTCCCATCGGTAACACCACCCCACTCACACGGGTAACTGTGAGAGAGAGAGAGAGAGAGAGAGAGAGAGGGGGGGGGGGAGGGAGGGAGAGAGGAAGGAAAAATTCGGAAAAATTTGAGTTTTCATTCAACTATTTTGCATACATTTATTTAGAATATTACACATGATAACAGCATGAGAATCACTGTGTATGAGAACTGAAGAGCCTAAAATGAAAAGAAAAAAAAATAATTGAAAAAAAGCTTTTCATAATAACCAAGGCTGGAAAATTTGAGATATCGATAAAAAGATGCGATTTAGGGCAATTAATACAGATTTTTGCAGTAACTGACGGTAATTCAGGAACACGAGTCATGATTTTGATCCAGGAAGGCCAAAAGGAGCAACCAACACTCTTGATAAACTAATCTTGTTACATCCTCTTAAGTCTCAATAAAAGCATCAGATGGGCACGAACACTGATCAGCATTTCTCTCGCCACCTTCTTAATAAAAGGCTTTAAACATGTCGAGGTAAACATATCTGGAATAAGCCAAAACAATGAAGCAATGTAAATGAAGTGCTGATTTACACCCTGAATTAAACGTGTCATCTTTATCTGCATGTTACTGCATTGTGATTGGATCTTAGAGGGCGAATCTTTGAGGCCGGTTGTGATTCAGTGATTATTAGCCAGTAAAGTCAGAAAAAAAAACTTCACTGTATTTTTGTTGGTGGGTGTGACTGTACAAGCAAGTGATAGCTATGTAACCAAGTAGCCAAATTCGGTAGTTAGCACGTATGCTACAATTACCGCCTTGCGACTGTATGCCCCCGACAACCAGTCAAGTTGCAGTTCACATCCACGTATGTCCAGAATCATAATATACATGTAGTGAAGATTTAAAATACAGTTTTAAGTGTATTTTTCCGGCAAAATGAAATGTATTGCTGTATTGAGATATAGGATTCCAGAAAATAATTGCCAGCGAGAGACATGCCGTCACATGAAAACAGCATTTTTACACTGGAGTACAGAGGACTGTTAGACAGCTTCATCATGTGATGCAAAGACAATCAGCTGAGGCTCATTATCACCAAAACAACCAGAACGTAAAGTTTGAGTCAACCTGACAAAGCCAAACTGTTTTCAATAGAATTATGCCAATATTTCAAACAACCCAATCCCCAGCTCTAGACTACAAACATGTCAAACGTTATGAAGGGTAAAATCTAAACCAATTAAAAAGGACCGGACTTTGTCATTTAAAAAGACCCTTTGCTAAGCCAAACCCAACCCCCTGTCTCCCTGAGATTCACAGACCAATAGTTGAACAAAAAAAAAAAAAAAAAAGAAAGAAAAAAAGCTAAAGCTAAGCCAATAAAGAAAAGGGTCAGACCTTTATAGATTAATATGACTCCTCCCAATGTTTGCAAACCCAACCCCGCACTCTCTATGACCCACAAGCCAATAGTAATGCAGGATGAAATACTGGCCAATTGGTAAAAGGGGCGGAGCTTCAACAATTAAAACAAGAAACTCACCGGAATTCAATAAACCAACCCCCAACTTCTGATGACAAATGGTTCAATGGAAAGAAAGTATCAAAAATAGATTAATCTGGAAAGGAGCGGGGGCTTTGTCATTTCATGACCACTGTCCCATTTTTTGGCACGCGGCACATTTTAACCTCTGATACACAACTGAATGCATTACTGTGACTAAGCTGCTGTAGGTTAGTCAAGGGAAGTAACTCTCATCCAGGAAAAGTGCTTATGAGAGGAGTCTCTCTTTACAGCAGAGCTGGGGGCCGCCATTTGCAAGAATTTCCTGAATCTGTAACAGCACTATGTGACACTCTAAAAGGTGCGTGCGCCATTTTTTTCTGAGACACATTTTATTCAACACTCAGAACAGGGGCGGACTGGGGCAAAAAAGTGGCCCAGGAACTCGTACCTGACCGACCCACTCTCCAGGGGGCAGGGATGGGGAGGTAGTGGCCGACCAAAAATTTCAGGTTATTTGACAAAAAAGTTTGCATTCTAACATCATATTGGACCACACATCCCATAAAACATTGTTATTATTAGTTTTTTTAGTTAATATAACACCAATTAACCTACAACAAATGATAACAGATCACCAAGCATATTAACCCTGAGACGGTCGGTCTTGACCCCAGGTCGAGACAATACTAATGCATTGAAATTCTGCGATTTCTCTATGTCTGTGGCGCGCAAATCCTTCGTTTGCTTCTCTTATGATAGACGGCACTCAGAGCAATCTATTGGTACCAAATACATATGGTGTTCCGATCGAAATTTACTGCGCAATTTTCGCTTGAAAATTGCAGATTTTTTATGGAATCAGGATGAATGTGGACCAAGTACCTGACGAATTATTTGCTGATGAGGACTCAGGGGATGAAGATTTCAGCTCTGAACCAAGTGACGATGAAAATAACGATGATTCTGGTGATCGGTCGAAGGGTTCTGATATTGACTATGTACCCGTTACACAAATGCATGGGTATGCTGCTGAACATGACTCTGGTCATAATGATTCTGGCCAATCTTCCTCTGAAAATGATGATATTGCTCAGGCCCCAGCAAGGGGGAGAGCTAGAACCAGAGGGGGTATTCAAGGTACGAAAGTTTGATTTAAAAGTTGAGAGGTGGGCAAGAATAATTCGGACTAAAGATAATAGGCTGCTGTGGAATAGTATAGGTTGGAAAGGACAGTTGCCTAACGGAAATTGTGTTCAGATGCCAACAGATGATGATTTTAAAAGCCATTTTGAATCGTTGTTAAATCCCCCTGACATGCCAAGCATTGAATATGCTGGACTTAGAACAGATCTGGCGATCCCTGTGCTAGACGAGGAAATAACAGTAGTTGAAGTGGAGAATGCTTTACACTCCGTGAAAATGAATAAATCAGGTGGGCCAGACGAATATCCCCAAATGTCTTGAAGGCGCTCCCCCTACAGTGGATAATCTTGTTAACGACGTTGTTTAATGTTGTATTTAGTGGTGCTAGTTATCCGAAGGCATGGACGTTTGCAAAATTAAGCGTTTTATTTAAAAAGGGTAGTTCTTTGTAATGCGATAATTATCGAGGGATAAGTGTTATAAATTTGCTTGCCAAATTGTATGATATTGTTATTGGGAAGCGCCTCGAGTTATGGTTTAAGCCATTTCGTGAACAGGCTGGTGCACAAAAGTCAAGAGGGTGTGAAGAACAAATTGCTACCCTGAGGTTGTTAATTGATTTAGCTAGGAGCAAAAGGTATAAGTTTTTTGTGGTATTTGTTGATTTTTCTAAAGCTTACGACAGAATCCCACGAAACTTATTATTAGAGATATTGAAGAGGTTAGGATGCGGCACAGTAATGTTATTTTCGATGGCAGCTTTGTATTCTTCAACTAAAAGTATACTTGGTACTGCTATTATAACGTCAGTGATAGGAGTTCGGCAAGGTTCTCCCACCTCTTGTCTTTTATTTATAATTTACTTAAATGAATTTGTAAAGTTAATCAAGACGAGATGTCAACCGGATGGATTTTTAGAGGGGCTCCACTGTATTCTGCTTATGGATGATACCGTCCTTCTAGCGACTACTCGCGCACGTTGTTTGGAGAAAGTTTCTATTATGCTAGAGTTTTGCCAACAGTATGGTATGCGTATAAATTTTGATAAAACTAAATTTATGGTTATAAATGGTATGGACAGTGACAGGCGCCCACTTGAGTGTAATGGAAATATCATTGATTGCTGTTCTAAATATATTTATCTCGGAGGCATTATAGTCGAAAGTGGAAGGTTTAGTGATTTTATTGATGATCATGCCACGGAGAAAAACAAACATTTGATGAAAATGTTTTCATTTTTGAGGAGTAACAGAGATTTGCCGGTGTACTTGAAGCTGAAGGTGTTTAATGCCTGTGTGCTCTCTAGTTTCTTGTATGAATGTGAGTCATGGTATGGCTTATCATTAAGAAAGCTAGACCGCATGTATATGGCTGGTCTGAAAGCTGTGCAAGGAGTCAGAACTTCATGTCCCAATGATTTATGTTTAGCAGAAGTGGGATGGTCGGCTTTAACAGCAATTGTTAGGGAAAGACAATTTAGGTATTATGATAAAGTTATGAGAAATAGACGTGGCATGGAAGATGACCCTCTTATGTTTGGTATAGAACTAGCGCGTTTAAATAACACTCCCGCTTGGAGGTATATTAGTAAAATACTGGATTTTGGATCATCTTTTATTTTGGAAGATATAGCAGAGATAAATAATCGAATTAAACAAAGCGATGGTATAAGATTTCATACATATATTTTGCATAATCCTGATTTAACCGTGCATAAGGTATATAAAGAGAATGTAGTGCAGGAGTTCCATAGATTAGAATTTACTCGTTTTAGGCTCGGGGCTCATCGGTTAAAGATTGAAACTGGCCGTTGGTCTAGGATACCCAGAGACGAAAGAAAGTGTGATTGTGGTATGGATGAAATTCAGGATGAAAGACACGTTATAGAAACTTGTAATCACCTCAGATTTTTAAGGGAAAGACACCCAAGTATTAATTTTACTATAGACCGATTTAGCACAAGCGACGATGCACCAAAGTATATTTTTGATGCGATGCATTATTTTGTATAATATAATATTTTATGTGTATGTATGATGGACTTTCTTTGTCAATAAACTACTACTACTACTACTACTAGAGGTCGGGTCAGGACCAGGGGTGGTACCCCAAGGATGAGAGGCAGTGTTGGCAGAGCCCGTGGGCGGGGCAGAGGCAACGCAGTTCAGCCTCCTCATGCTCAGTTATAATCATTTCAGAAAAAAAGTGTTATTTTGGTTTTTTAAAAAAATCTTTTTTAGATATTGGCAAAAAGTGCACAGTTTGTACACATTTTCATGCTTTTTACCCCAAAACAGTGGGTAGCATACCAACATAATTGGTACCATCTGATACTATGGACAATTCCCAACAAACTTTTCAATGACTGTCAGATGATTGGACTTATGGTTTCAGAGCTACAAGGCTTCAAAACTGAGGCGCATAAAATCGCGACATTTCCTAAAATATGCTTGAATGCCAAAGGGTTAATGGGTTAACGTGTGATCTTTTCTAAGAACCCTTTCCCCAGCTCTCTGACAAATGGATCAAAGGTTACAAAAGATCAATGACTGTCCATTCGGGTAATGTGTGGGATGGAGTGATGAGAAAGGGGAAGAATGCTCTGCACATCTGTGCTTATGTGTATGGTGGACGGGGCCAGAGATATCAACATTCATCCTTCGGGGAGGGTTTAAGTGTGAGGCAAGTCTGAAGGGGCTCGCTGCAAAGTCGCAAGACTTGGTAAATGAATACAGTTTAACTGAGTATGAAGTGATGAAATATGGAAAAAAAGAGGGATGCGGGGTAATGGAACATCAAAATTCATCCAGAAAATATCCCCACCAAAAAAAAAAAAAACACATTCTTGCGTTTCATGCAGTCCTGAAGGGTTGGCTCGTGCTGTCCTTCCAGTTAGAAGCAAATTTAGGTCTAGAAAACAAGGTTTCAAGCACCAGCGGACCACAGGCATTTCAGGACTCGAGTTTGAGATCCTTAGCTTAAAATCGATACAGCACGTATTTTGGATTCATATTTTTGCATTGCTGATATTTACATTTTGTATTTATCTGATATAAACTGCATCATATAACTTACTCTTCGGTGACTTTTGCGCCACTTCGCAGGATTCGGCTTTTCAGATCGGCCATCTTTGATTCCGCCTCCTTCGATTCCGCCACAAAGTCAGACCTCCAAGCAACCGGTACAGACCTGAGCATCACAATCACACACAGACACACACCCGCAAGCAAACATGCGCACAGACACATACAGATCGGGTTTAATGCACGCAGAGGTCAAAGTTCATGTGCTGCCATGAAAAGCAGTTAAAGCCACAGTGAAGTCATTAGTGAATCATGGTGGATGGAGCAAATATAACAGGAATTTTAGTTTCTAAACCTAGATTTTGCTCCTCTGGCTGTTACAGTGCTGACTGGGAATAAGACACCACCAGCGTCCACTGAGACTGAGGAGAGGCAGTATGTGTTCCACTGAAGACACAAAGTGAGTTAACAAGGCAGGTGTGGGTGAGTGTGTGTGTGTGTGTGTGTGCGCGCGCATACATGCACAGACAGAGTACGCATACGTGTGTGCCCGCGCGCACACACACACACACACACACACACACACAGGTGAGAGTGCAGACACTTTCACAGGTAAGACAGTGTCTACACCAGCAAAGGTTATTGGTGTGCACAATGTAAGGTGTGTATTCCTGCACAGGTAATGCGAGCATACGCTTACAGGTGAGAGAGTGTGCACGACAGCAGAGGTAGTGTGCATGAGCCTGCATTGGTGATGTACAGTGCACCAGGACAGGTAGGTGTGAGCATGTGTGCCTGAGCAGGTGTGGGTACAGACACGGGTAAGGGAAATCGCGTGTACCTCGCGATCTGCGGGGTTCTTAAGTAGAAGAACATACGGCTCTGAGCCGAATCGGGGTACAGCGCCTGGAACTGCCGAATCTCCATTTCTGTCACCGACAGCCCTTTGGGGGCGGAGCTCAGCTGCAGAAAATAACCAATAAAAACTGATAATGCAGCGACAGAATAAAAGTGCATGCGCCATAATATTTGGGACCGAAACGGTTTCCCTTCATTTGGCTCTGAACTACACCATTTTAATGCAACAAGAAAAATGCTCGAAATGCAGACACTCCACTTTTACAAACCCCAATTCCAATGAAGTTGGGACATTGTGTAAAACGTGAATAAAAACAGAATACAATGATTGGCAAATCCTTTTCGACCTATATTCAACTGAGTACACGACAAGGACAAGATATTTAATGTTCAAACTGATAAACTTAAAATATTGTTTTTACTTTTTTGAAATATTCACTCATTTTGAATTTAATGCCTGCAACACATTCCAAAAAAGCTGGGACAGGGGCAACAAAAGACTGGGAAAGTTGAGGAATGCTCAAAAACACCTGTTTGGAACATTCCGCAGGTGAACAGGTTAATTGGAAACAGGTGAGTGTCATGATTAGGTATAAAAGGAGCATCCCCGAAAGGCTCAGTTGTTCACAAGCAAGGATGGGGCGAGGTTCTCCATTTTGTGAACAACTGCATGAGCAAATAGTCCAACAGTTTAAGAACAACGCTTTTCAACGTGCAATTGCAAGGAATTTAGGGATTTCAATCATCATCTACAGTCCATTATATCATCAAAAGATTCAGAGAACCCGGAGAAATCTCTACATGTAAGCGGCAAGGCCAAAAACCAACACTGAATGCCCATGACAGTCGGTCCCTCAAGCGGCACTGCATTAAAAACCAACATCATGAGCTGCCGGGTTAGCTCACTCGGTTAAGGCGCCGCATTTGCAGATCAGTAGTGACTACCACGGTGCGGGTTTGATCCCCGGTCCTACCAACTGGCAGTGGTCGGCAGCTTTTTCAGAACAGCACACGATTTGCTAAAGCGCTGTAGGGATGCAAACTGGGAAGGGACTGCCAGGAAGGGAAATCGAAAATGGTTGCCTTGTTCAAGCGCCTCCTGTTGGCTAGCCGGGCGCTCGTCAGTGAGATTCTACGCTTGCTCATTTTCGGGTATCCTCCGCCCTTGTTCTGAACTTGCGATAGTTTCGACCAATGAGTGTAAAGATGCAGGGGCTGACAGGCGCAAGCTTTGGAGGAAAGCTGCGAACTGTCTCTCTCTCCTGAGCTGGCAATAGGGGGTTGCATACGAGCAAGCCTTGTACAAAGTTCTCGGGTTGAGCATTCCAGATTCGGGTGGGATTGGAGATGCCAAATTTAAAAAATAAAGAAAGAAAACTAAGTTTCAGTTTGAACATTAAATATCTTGTCTTTGTAGTGTACTCAACTCTATAGGTCAAAAAGGATTTGCAAATAATTGTATTCCGTTTTTATTCACGTTTTGCACAACGTCCCAACCTCATTGGAATTGGGGTTGGTGATTAAAGGTCATTTCAGCTCCACCATGTAGATACAGTAGGACCTCTTACCTACTGGTACTGTGAATAAAGGTGGGGGTTGTGAGAGAGAGACACACACACACACACACACACACACACACACACACACACACACACACACACACACACACACACACACACAGCAGCACCTCTTACCCACTGGTACTGTGAATAAAGGGGGGGGGTTGTGAGAGAGACACACACACACACACACAGCAGCACCTCTTACCCACTGGTACTGTGGAAGCTGGGGTAGCGATGGCAGGGGGGGCACCAGGCCATAGCGCTCTCCCAGAATGCCGAGCAGCAGCTGGCTGCGGCAGACGTGTGACAGGCAGAGCTCCAGGGTGCGGCTGGCCTCCTCCTCGGTGATGCCCCAGCGCAGTTCCACCTCCTGCAGCCGGAGGCAGTATAGCATAGCACGGCGTCGCAGCTCAGGAAACACGCTGCGCACCAGGACGTCCCGCTCGCCGTGCATGTCCCGGAACGTCGAGGACACAAAGATGCGCACTGTCCGCCACCTGAAGAAAAGGACATAAAGAGATTTATTCAAGGGTTATTGATGAAAGTCGGTTAAAAAAAAAAAAAAAAAGTTACTCCAGTCACCTGCGACCACCAGGTGCAGCCCCCCCCCCACCCCCCGAGGGCCTGCTCGTGTTGTCTTTAAAACTCTGAGCTCTAGAGCGTTCACACACCATAAGCAGAAATGGGCACACTTTCTGCATGAAATCGTGCGTCATTCCGCCAATTGTGTTGCCATGGCAACCAAAATCAAAAGATGTCGTGACCTTTACCATAACCTATGGCCACACCAAATATCAGAGGAATCGGTCGAGATTTATGGCCTGTAGAGCGTCCACGAGAAAATCTCCACTGACACGGCGGCGGAGACGACAACCATGAATCCGTAAGAGCCACCCGACTTCGTCCTGCGGCTACAATAATAGCGATACAGTCCACACAGTTTACTTCCAAGATTTCTTAAATGCCCGAAAAAACATTGCACAGGGAAGAACTGTACACAACACAGGACACTGATCACAGTGAGCCATGTCTCGGGACACTCCAGCAAATTATTTGCTCCTTTAAGGAGCAAACAGCGAGGAGTTGGGGGGCCCTGCAGATTCCTTGAGCAAGGACACCTGAGCGAGGATTTCATAAAAGTAGTTCAGGGCAGTGCGTGAAGAATGAATGCTAGACCGGTGGATCCACATCTCCCAATAATTCCACACGTCAGCCATGCCCGCAACTGACACGAGTCCAAAACGACGTTTTAAATGAGTGATGACATTCCATCGACCCCATTCCTGAATTTACTCTGAGCATTTTCTCCCTGAGTTCAGCGATTATGTGGAGTCAGGAACGAGCAAACCATGCAAGGAAGAGAAAAGAGATGAACAAGCCCAACGTGTCAAATCACAACATCCTGTAAATGTGTGTGTGTGTATAAGTAAGCATGAATTGCATGTGTACACACACATGCATGGCACACGCTACCTTTGTTTCGGAGTTGCAGGCAGGGAGCAGACTGCAGTGTCCCTCTCAGGCTGGGATTTGGCTCCCTCTGGTGGAGGAATGCTGTGTAGCTTATCGATTCTCTCCACATGATCCAACAGCCGCGCAGAGCCCCTCTCTGCCACAAATCTGAAAAAGGGAGAGAGACAGAGGGTGGGAGATGGAGAGAGAGCGCAAGAGAGGGAGAGGGAAGGAAGGGGAGAGGGAGGGAGGGAATGAGAGAAGGGGGAGAGGGAGAGAGGGAGAAAGACGGAGGGAGAGATGGAGCAAAGCAAAGCTTCGTTCTTTTTTTTTTTTTTTTTTTTTTTTAAATCAAATTTCAGACTTGCTTAGAATTGTAAAGTAGCACAAGCGAACAAGTCAAACATATTTGTTTCCATTTGACAACAGACCAGGATAAAAGCCACAGAAACGCAGGAAGGGCATGTAAAGGATCCAGGAAGCTCCTTCAAATCTGGGGTGAATGTTCCACTGTGCTGGCAAGTACTGGAGCCCCTGTGGCTGTAAGTGGCACTGCATGGGGAACTAACCGGAGGATCTGCTCACTGAAGCCATACAGGGTGACCGTGTTTCTGTCTTCACTGAACTCGGGCCGACTCCACCTGTACCAGAAACACACAATTGCACATACACACACGTGCGCACAAACACACAGTGCAAATACAGCAAATGCACAGTCAGTCAAACACAGGTCCACACATGCACAGCCCACAAACACAAAACCAAACACACACACGCACGCAGAAATTGGAAGGCTTAAACCATGGCAGATTGAAACTGAAAGATGAGTGAATGAATGATAAGAGACTTCTGAAAACCTACATTTACTTCATTAGTTAATCCAAAACGATTGGCGACAAGTCAGTTATTACAACATAAAGGTACAGTCTTGCGCAAATTAATTGGATCAAGGTGCTTGTCAATTGAATGAGCTGAATGGAGTGCACGTAGCCGTGCCAAGTGATGAATGTTTTACTTAACCACCTCAAAGATCACTGCATAGTACCTTTCAGCCACATTTTATTGACTTCCTTGACTTGTATGGTGCAGCTGATGTAATTGCATCATCAACACAGTACTGTAAATGTGTTGGACTGGCCTGGTAATTCACCTGACCTCAATCCCCTTGAGAATCTCTGGTCCATCATTAAGTCAAGGCTGCAGCAAAAGGACTGCACCACAAGAGCTTAAGTCATCGGTGCAGTTGTCCAGGTGTGGCATCATGCCGAAGAAATCAAGGCAACCGGCGAAAACCAGGTCAGCTCCATGCCAAAACAGTGGAACAGCTTATCAAGAACCGTGGAGGACACATCTCATTCTCAGTGCTGAATGTAGGTACTATTAAAGTAATAAAAAGCCTGAAAACCTTTGTTGTTTGTTTTTTCCCACTCCGGCCTGCTTTATCCAATTAATTTGCACAAGACTGTATGCAAGGGGACCAGGAGTTGCATAACAGCAGTGAGAATCAATCTGCACAGGACAAGAGATTATTAAAGATGAGCTATCCAACAGCGCTGAAACGGTGCATTTAACCCCTTCAGGGCAGTGGTAACTAGCCCTGTTCCCAAAGACCTACCCTCTAGTACATCTTCATTGCAACCATAACCTGGTGCAATGAAAGATGTGCCAAAATGGGGTTGCATTAAATGCTACAGGATGGTAGATCCCAAGGAATGGGGTTGGGCATCCCAGTCACAAAATTAAAATTGCTTTAAAGCAATATTGTGAAACAGGTGAACTTTCATGCAGAAATCAGTCCCTCCCTCCACTTCATGAGAAAATATTTTACTGCAAATATGATGTAATCTGGTACCAACAGCTCGGAGTTAATTACCAAAAATTATTTCATTTAATTTGTTCCCCTCCGATCAATGTTCCTTTATGCGCGTGTTCAAATTTCTCAAAGTTCTGAAATCAGGTCCCTTTTAAAAACACACCAACTCAACTTCTCACCTTCTGAAAGTCAGCAGACATTAAAATTCACTCCGATGACACTACAGCTCAAAAGCTCGCAATCACTGTACTTCTTGACATTTTTCAATGAAACTGTTCGTATAATATTAAATTCAATGAAAAGTATGACAAAGTGTACTTCAAGATGTTGCACTTAGTATTTGGGGGCAAAAAACTTATCAAATGAAAACAGTTCTCCATTTTAGTGATTGCAAAGCATCCGCCATGAGATTCAATCATGGCTTTCAAATTGAAGGCATTCCAAAATACAAATTTCGGTGAGGTTTTACTCTTAATAGGTTTCCACTTAGGCTGCAGTATGTCCCATGGTTGTGTCTTCGAAGATGAGCACACTTCACTAACTCGACGATCCAGGTGATCCAAACAGCGCGGTGGAGTTTAAATCAGGTGACTGATCTGACCAATCCATATATTCTCAATTCCGTCCTAGAAAGTCCCCGTGGTTCAGTTCAAAATTTTGGGTCGTCTTCTTGCTTTGACAACATGGACGCGATGTTTCTGCTTGCACTACGTCTGACAACATGTGCACAGACCGATCGCTACGCCTGCTGCCATTTTCCTCCACCCACGAGAACTAATTTGTATTCTCCCTCAAGCGCTGCACGCAACTGGGTGGAGAGATGAGTATCAAGGGTGTATTTATAAAGCAAGGGGTGTTTTCCATTTAAATTAATGACACCAGTGGGTGTGTCATTTAAATGAGGTTGCATCAGGCAATCTGTGGAATCTTCCTGATACTTCAAGCAGAACACATGACTCGCCAGAACCACGTCTAAACAGGAGCACAACCTATTCATAATTTCACAAGAGGGTGCAAACAAACAGAATGACTCCCGCCTAGCGGGACCGTTGTCAAAATAGTCTGGTGTCTGACTCGAGACTAGGGTCAATATCGTAATGTGGTCAACAGTTACTTAGTACTTTGACCTTTGCCTCAAAATTTGAAATGTGTGTCCTAGGACAACTGGATAATATAACATTGCTTAAGGGCACTCGGTAGAGTGCATACCTCCGCCACACCAAGGCAACTCTGTGTATTAGTCATTTTCATTGGCTGATGTAGGGTATTGTTGCATTTTACCGCCAGGTGGCAGCAAAACCCAATAGCACGGCGATTGGAAATCCGCCCCATTGGAAAGACTTCAAATTTCGGCCAGCATAGCTGGATCTGTACTTTGGCCTATATCTCAGCTGTACTTTGGACTAGATATGCCTGCATTTAATCACTTGTTCCCCTTGTGCTACTGTAACATCCTGCAAAGTTTGGTTGAAATCTATGTGGCCGTTTTTGAGATATCCTGCTAACAAACAGACAGACAGATGACTAACGGAACCAAGTGACATGGTTGTCGATTTCATCAACCAATAATCTGTCCGTATTTAAGGCGAGACACTACAGGCAAAAACATCATTTTTTGAAGCAATGGTCAATTTTGAGATTTTGGGCCATTTTACTTCCATAACATGTCTTCTTTTATACTAGCATATGTAGAAGGTCCAAAAAAAACATTTAGGTGTTTATTTTACTATACTTTGACTGTTTGCTTCCGCATATTTCTCCGAAAGTTCGCATTTTAACGGAACATACAGGACAGTGGTAATTATCTGTACCATGACAATCCTGGTATCATTGGAAAGCTCTGTCTCTGAAGCACAATGTCATTGGATCCATATATAGTCATATCCTTTGAATCAGCAACCATTGGTGAAAGTACAAAGGAGTGGTTTCCAATAAAAATAGAGTTTTACTTTACAGGCCGTTTTCTCAAAATGAGTTTTTTCTCATACTCAGGAACATAATTCTCCACTTCAGTAGAACTCACATACACCAAACTTTCCAGGTTTATTTCCATCTATATTCTGAAGAATTTTACAGAGGGGTTTGTGAATATATAATTTATAGCCTGAATTATATTACATTTTATTCCTAAAAACATGGCGAAAATTGATTTTTCTAGGCTGTAGACAGTATTCTCTGATTTAAGGAGTGATAAAAAGAGATATCAAAAATTCCCTCTGTAAAAGCCTTTGCCTTTAATATGTCAACAAAATGGAAAAAAAAATTGAACCTGGCTTAATTCAATGTTTAGATTTTTGTTCTGGAAATGTATGCAAATTAGCGCATATTTAATTAGATTTGGCCTCATTTGCATATTTAAACATAAGATTTCAAAAAACTTGTAATACAAAAAATAATAGCCTTAATGCAAGTAATCAACTGATCAAGATTCATGGTGATATCTCTCAGTTAAAAATTTTACCCAATTCACCTGTAGTGTCTCGCCTTAAAGGAAATTATATAAACCAGATAACTCGGTCGCCACAGGGACAGAGTCGTGTATCCCCCCGATCCCCATCAGAGATCACTTGCCAGTTTTTACAGCCGCTATGTTACCGTTTTCACTAATGCCATGACATTAATATGCATCGATGTACATGTATATATATATATATATATATATATAGATGTAAATCTGTTCGTTTGCACAGTTCGCAAATATGCAATGGAAAACTTTGTGAAAAGACATTGAAATATACAGTCATGCCCAAAATTATTCATACCCCCTCCAATTTTGGTTTTTTTTTTTTTTTTTTTTTTAGATATTTTTTGACAAATCAAATTTATTTTTGCACAAATGACACAGTAAGCTGACATAAGGCTGTAAGAATTACAGTAAACAATTTTTCGAGAAATAAAATATGTTTTGGTATTTTAGTCGACAGATTTACAAAAAATGCCATGTCCACAATTATTCATACCCTTTTCTCAGTAATTGATGAAAAAGCCTTCATTCATGATTAAAGCCTCCAAACGCTTCCTGTGGTTGATCACAAGGTTTCTACACGTTTCCACGGGGTTTTTGGCCCACTCCTCTTTGGCAAACTTCTCCAGGTCCTTAAGGTTTAAGGTTTTCCTTGCCATGACCTTGGTCTTCAGTTCCCTCCACAGATTCTCGATAGGATTGAGGTCGGAGCTCTGGCTTGGCCACTCCAAAACGTTCACTTTGTTGTCCACTAACCATTTCTTGACTGATTTGGCCGTGTGTTTAGGCTCATTATCCTGCTGGAAGATCCATTCCTGCCCAAGTTTTTTGGGATTGCTTGATGTTTTTACTGAAGATCTGGATATACTGGTCCTGTTTCATGATGCCATTCACTTTAACAAGGTTTCCGGGCCCATTCGCTGAAAAGCAACCCCAGAGCATGATACTCCTGCCACCGTGTTTGACCGTTGGGACAGTTTTTCTCGGGTTGAACACTTCACCTTTCTTACGCCTCTAAGACTTCTCCAACCCAGACACACAAGAGCTCGTCTAGCCTTCACAAAAGCTCACCTGGATGAGGACATAAGCTTCTGGCTGTCAATGTTATGGACGGATGAAAAAAAGATGGAGCTGCTTAGACACAGAGATGAGGCTTTTGTTTTGCACATATAGTTTCACTTCTTGAGTGTATCACAATGTTGTATTTTTCCACGGGCGAAAGCACTAAAGCCTTGTACTTGTTGCACTTATGAAAGTAAACCTACTGACCGCTTTGAATTATGTTTTTGTAGAAACTCATTTTGTGTTCTCCGGCTCTTGACACCGCCGGGGTTGCAGCTGGGAAAAAAAAAAAAAAAATCCATACACGCCATAGAATACATCCTCGCATCTGTCAATTTAATGAAATACGCAACTGTAATTTTACTGATGGGGCAGTGACAATATAAACGATAAAACACGCACATCCCTTTACCCAATAGGCTTCGTGTTGGATCAAACATATCCTGTAAAGCAGAAAAGGAGAGAGATGCGCTCACTAGCCTACATAGCGCCTGTTATCATGAATTACTGCAGCAGAAGTAAAATTAAATCATCACTGCTGCAGCAATAGCCCACATACAATCATGAATACGGGAGTTATTTGCAGTGATATTATCATTATAATTGACTTACGCATTTACTCGGTCGGTGATTTTTTGCCAACTGTCCTTTCTGTATTTGGCAGCTGCAACGGTGTTAATTTTTGCCAGGATGATATGTTTATTCTTGTCATACTTTTATTAAGTGCTCTTGCTCCACATTTGAAAAGTACGCAGCTTTGCTTCCAGTCGGTTTGTTCATGTTTGCAATTGGTCATTTGCTTCAAACACCACCC
The DNA here is from genome assembly GCA_029692085.1 of Gymnothorax javanicus. Lineage (NCBI taxonomy): Eukaryota > Metazoa > Chordata > Actinopteri > Anguilliformes > Muraenidae > Gymnothorax > Gymnothorax javanicus. The sequence continues at coordinate 17,140,892 of CM056197.1, forward strand.
CTTTAATGTGAACGCGCACATACCTCGATTAGAAAACCCTGGGTTCAGTTACCGAGTTGATAACTGGCTTTGTGGTACCGCTTATCAGGAATGCGGAAGTCTGGTTAAGTGCAGCCAGATAACTAAGAGAAGCCCCGGGTATGTTAATCCAGCTTTATGGTACAGGCCCCAGGTGAGATGAGTTAAGCGTGTAATTAACTGCTTTAATCAATCAATTAAGTACTGAGTAACACTAAAAACCAGCAGACACTGCGGCTGTCCCGGAGCAGGGCTGACCACCTCTGCATAAAATGCTTCATTAAATGTCCATAAAATGATAGTGACCACCTTAACAAAAGCAAGCAAGGCCAATACGCCTGTGTGAACCTTACTCTTGTAAGTACATCAGAGCCCCGACACAGGGTACCAATACTGCTCCAGATCTGAGCCGCTGCTCTTCTTAAAACGCTTACTTGCGGCTATGGCATACCAAGCACATATGATTTAAACTCGGAGGAACCTCTCCAATTGATGGATCACGGATAGGGTCATTATGATCGTTGCGTATGTCGCACATGACTGGGAGGGGGAGGGGGGGGGGGTGGGGGAAATCGGGCCCAAAGTTTCTTCTGCTCAGTTCATCTGAAAATCATGAGTGATGGCGAACTTTTGAGCTGTACTGTATGCCATAGGTAAAGATAGCAGGGCAAGCCTCCGTGATGTCTTTCTGCATCATCAGGAGACTTTGTTTCAATTCATACCGGTCATCCATGAAGACTGTGATGACCAGGGCTTCAGGATTGACGTCCTTCCGATACGTATTGAAGATGTTCTCCAAGTGGCCGGGTACATAGTTGCCCACCAAACAGATTATAGTGTCCACCTGAGAAAAGTCAAAAGGTTAAAACCACCAAGTTTGGCATGTCCAACAACCGTTTTAAGCCCCTGACCTGTTCATTCGCACAATCAATCCACCAACCAAGACAACCTCAACCAAGACCACCAACTGTCAACCCACAAAACAGATTGTGAAAACGTACATCAACGTACTCTATGCCATATTCATTTCCTGTCATTCAAGTCATGCCCACTCTCCTCTGCCTCTGATTGGCTCGTTGCCTTCTTTGGGTGGTTTGGTTTAGGCACGAGGAGTGAGGCTGGTTAGGATCATGGTCAGAATATTAGGGGAAGCCAATCAGAGGCAGATTTGGGAGCGTCATCATGTCTTCGCCATCCTTGGAAAAAAATAAATAAATATATTATATATATATATATATGGCTCGCTGCGTCAACTAACCAATCAATGCATTTTTGAGGAGCTTTACCCATAAATTTGGTATCTCCAAAGCCATCTGAATCATGAACCATGTACCAGCGTGCTCGTATGTGCCTCGGGCTGTGAGCTCAATAGAGACCAAAATCACCTCCAGGGCAGCAGGTGAAGGAAGCCCTAACACGCTCATTCAGCGAGTAACCTGGACAGCCAGTGGGAGGCGCTCCAGCTGCAAAAAAATGCAACTACGCTGGTTGCCTTCCTCTCCTGCACATCCCTGAGCAACACGAACCAGAGTAGGCATTGCTCTAGAAAGGCTGCCCTCCAGTCAGCACTGGCACGCTCTGGATTCTTCTCAGGAGCGCGCCACTTAGCAGCCCGAGGCGAAAATCTCTATCGTGTTTGATAAATAATCACTCTGGTGCGTTCCCTAGCCCCATGAGAGACATGAGTTACCTTGGCTTTCTTGGTGACCAGCAGAGTTAAGAGGCTTGACAGGTCTTTCATCTGGTCCGATGAGGCCGATTGCAGGGCCTGTTGAGCGGAGAGAATGTTAGATGTGTCTTTAGGCAAGCTTTTATGCATCGGTGGAAAATTCAAGGGTCAGGAAGGATGAGTCCTGCCCTGTTCTTCTTTCACCCGTGAAGTCACCCCACTGGTTTTCATTCGGGCTACCAGTAAAATAGCCTGAGTCTAGCTCTACCGTTCTGTCTGTCCGTCTATGTTGAGAATTGAAAATTACCCAGCAGCGTTTCGGTATCGCGTCATGAAAATAAGGCGTCGCGCAAGGTGAAATCATGTGACTGAGTTGACTGGGTTCTGTCTTGGAGTTCTCCATCGCAGTCAACGGTAGCCCACGTGCACCCCTACTTGGCATCTAGTTTGGATTAGTTCCACTTCCTGGTAGAGGAATCGTGCCGAATGACACATCCAGGTGACAGGAACAAAACTCTGGGGCGGATTTTTAATTACTGAACCTGGACTTTCCGCTTCTGTTTGTGTGTGCAGTAACAGAGACCGTGTACAAGACACATCACCACAAGACTAAGCAACATCCTAACCATGGATTGTACAACCCCAATTCCGAAATAGTTGGCACCAAGTGTAAAGTGTAAAGTGTGAATAAAATCAAAATGCAATGACTTTCAGATCACATGAGCCAATATGTGATTTACAATAGAACATAGATCACATTTCAAATGTAGAAACTGAAACATTTTACATTTTTATCCACAAAATGAGCTTATTTCAAATTTTCTGGCTGCAACAGGTCTCAACAAAAAAGTTGGGACACAGGCAAAAAAGGGCTGAAAAAGCAATTAATCTATAACAGAATCAGCTGAAAGAACATTTAGCAAGTAATTAAGTTAGCTGGCAACAAGTGTGTAACATGATTGGCTATAAAAGGGATGTCTTAGAGAGGCTGAGTCTCTCAGAAGTAAAGATGGCCAGAGGCTCTCCAACCTGTGAAGGCTTGCTTAAAAAAATTGTGGAATACTTTAAAAACAATGTTCCTCAACATCAAATTGCAAAGGCTTTGAAGGTCTCATCATCGACAGTGCATAACATCATCAAAAGATTCAGAGAAACTGGAAAAATCTCTGTTCGTAAGGGACAAGGCCAAAGACCTTAACTGGATGCCCATGATCTTCGGGCCCTCAAACGCCACTGCATCACTCACCGGCATGATTCTGTCATTGACATTACTAAATGGGCCCAGGAATACTTCAAGAAACCACTGTCTGTAAACACAGTCCGCCGTACCATCCACAGATGCCACCTAAAACTCCATTATGCAAAAAGGAAGCCATTGTTGAGCATGATCCAGAAACGCCGCTGTGTTCTGTGGGCCAAGGCTCATTTAAAATGGACTGTAGCAAAGTGGCAAAGTGTCCTATGGTCAGACGAGTCCAAATTTGACATTCTTGTTGGAAATCATGGGAGTCGTATCCTCCGGGCTAAAGAGGAGAAAGACCACCCCTCCTGTTTTCAGCGTTCAGTTCAAAAGCCAGCATCTCTGATGATATAGAGATGCATTAGTGCATATGGTGTGGGCACTTGCATGTTTTAAAAAGCACCATGAATGCTGAAAAGTATATAAAGGTTTCAGAGCAACATTTGCTCCCCTCCAGACAACATCTATTCCAGGGAAGGCCTTGTGTATGTCAGCAGGACAATGCAAAACCACATACTGCAGCTATTACAACAGCATGGCTTCATAGTAGAAGAGTTCGTGTGCTGAACTGGCCTGCCTGCAGTCCTGATCTTTCACCGATTGAGAACATTTGGCACATAACTAAACGAAAAGTCCGCCAAAGGAGACCCAAAACTCTCCAGCAGCTGGAAGCCTGTATTAAACAAGAGTGGGATTAAATTCCAATGGTTAAACTCAAGGAACTTGTCTCCTCAATGCCCAGACGCCTCCACTCTGTTAAATAGAAGAGGGGATGCTACACCATGGTAAACAGGCCCCTGTCCCAACTTTTTTGAGACCTGTAGCAGCCATCAAATTTGAAATGAGCTCATTCTGTGGAAAAAATTGTAAAATTTTTCAGTTTCAACATTTGCCATGTTATCTCTGTTCTATTGTGAATAAAATAATGGCAGGTGTGATTTAAAAGTCATTGCGTTTTGATTTTATTCACAATTTACACTTTGTCCCAACTATTTCGGAATTGGGGTTGTGTAAAACAAGGTCCTAACAGCATTCTGTACAGCTAGCATAGCATGGGTAAAATACAGAGATTAAGAATGCTGTAGTCGTCTATTATGCAATGCATATTGCATCAAAAAAAAAGGTACCAACCATAACCATCTGAACAGCTGTTGTCATGCTTTACAATCGACCATACATTACAGCCCAAGGGGCCGTTTTCCTTCTTTTTTTTTTTTTTGTCATCAGGGTTTAAGTCGCGCCTTGCAGGACTTCATTTTTTTCTGACCAGTAACTGGCCGAGTACCATTCTTTGACATTACAGCCAACAATCCTTGGAGTGGCCAATCACAGAGAACAGAATGGCAGCTGTCATTCCTTTAAATGAGGATTAATACCAGCATTTCATGTCTCTTGTGAAAACTGATCCTAAGCAGTTTTTTTTAAAGCTGTATTAGAAAAAGGAAATTCAAGGAAGAGGTCAATGGAGCTGTGTCACGATGACTACATGTGCTCAAAATTTACATCAAACAAAAGTGAATCTGCTTGACTGCAAATCATAATCTGATTCCATCCTTGCCAATTTGTCTTTGTTTTGCATTGAATTTATATATTTTAGTTACTCTGGCATTAAGCTTTTCATATTAAGGAGTTTTATATGGACATTTGAGGATTCAAAGTGCTATTCTTGCTCTACAGCTGAAGCACATTTTAGCTTGTTTGCTAACCTCCGATGAACTTCATAGAAGAACATCTCTACTTCATGAATATTTGCATAGCTAGCTCCATAGCGTAGCCATAATAGCTACGTTGCAAACATTGCCTAACAATTCGGCAAGTTGTCTGATGAAGGTGTAAATGAAGTAGCTAGCACAATAAATGCATTAACTCGCAAGGAAACTTTGTTGGTAGAGTTATTGTGGATACCTGCATGGCTAGCAGCGTAGTGTCGCCACGATAGCTGCGTAGCTAACATTAGCTAGCTATTTGGCGTCAAATAAGAGGTTTCTGTGGATATATGTGTGCTTAGCTACGCAGTGTAGCCACGACAGCCGTGTTGGGAACCTTAACGCGTAATTCAATGATTGTTTGATGATGCTATGTAATTAAGAGAGTTAAGTAGTTAGCCATTTACCTAACAAAATTTGTCTGTGAAATGAAGTTATTGTGGATTTCTGCGTTTGCGTGCTACTTTTATTTAAGATTTGGTAGCAGCTTCTGAATCATTCACCATGTAAGCTGCATGCTTCCAATTCAGAAGACCTGCCAGTCATTTTGATGTGAAAAAGCCAATAAGCAGCCCGCGCCTGTGAGCGTCGTTTTCAATGTTCTGAGTATGTGCAGTAATCGTGACACAGCTCCTTTAAGAGTATGAAGATGGAGCACAGCTGTATGAGACTAAGAATATTGCTGATGCTTAAAACAGTTACTTTGTTGAGAATTTCACCAGGGAGGAGATTTTTATTTGACCAGAGGGTATTTCAAGTGCTCCAAATTATTTAGTAGAATTGTGATTTGGGATAAAGAAATATTAAGCAAATTGCATAAACTAAAGACAGATAAGGCGACAGGCTGTGATGGCTTATACCCTAGAGTGCTCACTGCTCAGGGTAGTTAGTGAGATCATCTCTATACCACTGTCAGTTAATTTTAGACGGTCTTTAGAAACTGGAGAAATACCAAATGATTGGAAGCAGGGAAATTCAGGGGCCAGTTCATGTTTACATCTCAACATCAGTAAATCTGTATGTATGTTTTTTTCAAAGTCTGCAAATAAAAAACCCGAGCCTGCCATCACAGTAGCAGGAAGAAAATTACTAGTTGTGAGTGAGAATAAGTACTTAGGCATATTAAAAGACTCACAACTCACTTTTAAAAATCAAATAAAAAAAAGTTGTGAACAAAGTTAAATTCAATTTGGCTAACTTTGGACATACTAGAAATAATTTAACAGAAGCTTCCAAATTGTATTTACATGCCATGATTCTCTCTCATTTAAACTGCTGCCGTACTAGCTGGACACAGACAACCAAAACCACATTACAGCCAGTGGAACGACTTTATAAGCAGGCTTTGAAAATACTGGACAATAAATCAAATACTTACCATCACTGTAAGATTTTAGCAAAACATGGTTTTTTAAACTGGGAAAACATGATCAAATTTGCTGAAATTTTATTAATATCTAAGATCTTCCATGTCTTGGCCCCCCTCCACTCAGTGAGTTCATTACACAAACTCGAATGACATCTACAAGAGCCAGTACTAGAGGGGACTGCAGAATCCCACACAGAACAAGACTAGGTGCAACCTAGTATACGGCTGGGCCGCCAAGTGCCGTATGAGAATGTGGGCCCAAGAAAAGGGTGCAAAATGAGGCAAAGCTCACGCAATTATATGAAGTGCAAGTTTAGTAATGCGCTGGAGCTCATAAATTATTTACAAAGTAGGTGGGGAGAGTGTGAGAGAGTGACAGTGTGAGTGTGTGAGTGAGAGAGTGAGATAGTGAGTGTAAGGGAGTGGGAGGTAGGGGGGAGTCTTGAGTAAGGAAAACATATCAAAAGCAAGTTATACATTTGAATAGACAAAGAGCTAGAGTAAGGGTCGCAGTTACTGATTTTGTGAATGTCAATTTGAGAGAGACAGCAACTCATTTATTCAGGCAACTCCGGAAAAACAAGGATTGGAGTGAACTCGTCCATTTTCTAAACCGTGTTCGAACTCAGCTTGCTTGTGAATATTCAATAACTGGTCCGAGAGTGCCATCTAGTAGTAAAATATTTTAACTGCGCGCATGAATTTGCAGCTCCATGTCCGCTGGCAGACACATCTGCACATAGATACTCCGCCGAGCACCGATGTTCTTCTCAAACACGCCAAATCCAGATAATCCTTAAATGATGAAGTATATTCATATTTTAATTTGTAACGAGTAAAAAAGTAGCCGGTGTCAAAGTAACGAAGTGAAAGTATACTTTTTATCTTTTTTTGTAGTATAGTAAACGTCCAGGTTTAAAGAAAAAACTCAAGTATAAATCCTCAAACTATTTAAGTACTGTAACGAAGTGCATGTACTTTGTTACTATACATCTCTGATGATAGTGCATCCCATTGTACCTGTCTTCTCTCGTATCGGTTGCGAGATTCAATAGGAAGATTAAGGAAATTATTCTGGTACCGGCTGCGAAATTCAAAAGGGAGATAGAGGAATGTAACACATTGTACCAATCTATCGTGAAAGAATCTTAACAATGGTCGTAATGTGTTTTTAATTCCCCTATTCAACCTCGCAACCGATACTGTCCTCCATGCTTGTTAACGGTCGTATCGGTTGCGAGATTGAATAGGGAAATTAAAAACACATTCCAACCATTGTTATGATTCTTTAACGATAGATTGGTATGATGTGTTACATTCTTCTATCTCTATGGAATCTCGCAACCGGTACCAGAGAAAATAAGCATGGAGGACTGAAACAAACCCAACCAATCTAGCGTGAAAGAAGATTAGCCTATGGTCGGATTGTGCTCGTAATGCAACAAAATCGAATGGAACTTTTTAAAAGACCGGGAATCTAGCTAGGGCAAGCACATCATATGCATCCGCTAGGATATATGAATATTTAATCAGCCTTTTGCTGTCCATAAGAAAATACGCATTAATTTTCGTAAAATGGCGACCAATATCGCCAAGAAACATTCACTGATGTCAAAAATTGCGCATTGTGAACATTCAATGTACAAAATGTGTTTTAATTCAACAGTGCATTTACCTGATTATTGCAGTCTATTGCTAGACTGGATTCAAGTACTGGTCGTGTTACGTTGGCGTAGTGGATACAACAACGTAGTGGGGAAGTAACTACTTCAATGTCCAATCCAGCTTGGGGCGATCTTTTAAACTTAATATTTTCTGAAATTTATTGTTGTCATTGGTGTCGGTTACAGTCGCTCTCATAGATACAATCAAAGCGGCCACCACAACTGCTTCTGTTCAAGCGAACCAACTCATGAATTCTTCCGGTATTCTTGAACGTACTGAAACGTAATAGTGCCAGCGCCACTTCCACCGTGTACTTAAATACTACTTCACACGCATAAGTAAGTGTGGCGCGTTCAATTCCACTTTTTAATTTCCGTTTCTGCGGCAAACTCTCAAATCAAAGATCCACCAACAGCAAAGTATTCCGTTTCTTTTGCAATGTCTCAAAGCCGAAATCCCCAGGCCCATGTATTTCTAATGCAAATACACAGACCAGTAAATACAAGTGAAGTCGACGCCCGGCCAGCCAGCCAGCCAGCCAGCCAGCCAATCATCGATCAACCAATCGTTGAATTTCTTTTCCACCGGCCAACCAATCGCTCAACAGCCAGCCAGCCAATCGCAGACAAACCAATCGTTGAAGTATTTCCCATCCGACCGACCAATCGCTGAATTTCTTCCCCACCGGCCAGCCAATCGTTAAACTTGATCACTCAGGCAGTCAGTCACTCACTCACTCACTCAGCGACATTCACGTTTATAGGGGCCTGGCCGCTGCTCGGTCCAGCCCAAAAACATCCTTTGCACAGTCAGCCTTTCTTTATAGAGCAGCACATACATGGAGCACCCTGCCTACTGAACTCAGGGAAATTACAAATACACACTCTTTCTCAAAATCCATTAAACAATGGTTACTGGATAATCAAATCTGCAATCACATGTAATTTTTGTTTATTTTAATTATTCTCGGCTTTTACAAGTTGTTGTTTTTTTATTGTATGTTTGTTAATTGTCTGGAGTTGTGTCATGTTTTTTGTACCTCTATTAGTTATTTCTCTGTAGCCTACCTATCTTTTGCAACATCAACCTGCCAAGGACTACAGATGCAAAATAGCCTGATGGCTAAATCTGGTACATTTTATGCAAGGCATGTGATCTGAGGTCTTTAAATATGTTAAAGGGATTAACAAGGTTAACTACGCAGGATTACTTTGGCCAAGTTGTGTTAGCAGAGCTCAGGGTCACAAATAGAAGTTAAAAGGGTACATTTAGCGCTGACATAAGGGAATATTTTTTCACGCTGACAGTAATCTCAGTGTGGAATAGCTTGCCTGGCCATATTGTGGAGGCAGGAACTCTAAAGTAAACTCGCCACTCTTGTTGTGTTATGTTTTATGTGTTATGAGTGAGCGTCCACGAGTCAGTTTGTTCTTCTGTGTGTAATGGAATGGGTTTTGTCGGAGAGTGAAGCACTTTTAGTGTATGTTGGAGTGAGTGCATCAGGTTTCAAAGCTTCATCTGCCATGTTGGAAGGGGTTTTTCAGATCCATTTCCAACACATTGGATTTGAAAACAAACAAAACAAATGTGCAGCCAAGATTGTCATCTTTAAATTGCAGGATTTACATCCAAATTATGCAAGGCCCAAAATACTGCAGCACTTTCAATACAGAGTTCAAATACTTATCAAGGTTCAGTGCGTGGCAGTATCGTTAGGTTGGCGGGTCATTCCATATCAAGTGGACCAAATTTCCAGATGGTCTGAACCTGACTCACTCAAAAAAAATCTGGCAAAAATATATGTTGGAGTACATGACTTAAAATTCATGCATGCCAAAATCTAGACCTCTAGGTCAATTGCCCCTGAGATAGGGGCCCTCGCAGTGTACAGCAACCTTACAGGTTCCCACATTCATTGAATTTTCAATGGTATTCAGTGGTCGATTTTAAATCTTTCCTAAAAAGGTAATACTCTCCTGAATGGTGATTCTAGCAGAACTTTTTACGTAGGGCTAGGGGTTACCTGTAATTTACGAGAGCCATCCCAAATCCAGAAAAAATTCATGATGCTGAGATTTGTCAGGATTTTGGACAGCCCTAAGACAACAACTAATGACTGTAGACTATTGTACTTTGGCGTATTTAACCACAAAATGTGTCACTTTAACCCCAAACAATAAAAACGACTATTACATGGACTATGGTGGTTTTAAAGGGGTCTCAAATCCATTCCGTGGTATTATTTTACCAAATGGCAACCCAGGTTTCTTACCCAAGCAGTGGAGTAAAATCCTGAAAATTGGTCCATTACAATATTTGGACTGACTATTTTGACATTTCCAAGTATGACTGTGTGGACTTCATTCTAAGTATTTTAAATTCACTGCTGAATATGGTGCGTTTTGGGCATTCGTTGGCAGGATATTTGATGAGGCAGTACTGCACTGATATTTCATTGCTTATTTCTAATATTTTTCAAGACCACAAGGGGGTCATAAATGGTGATCCCAGAAGAACTTTTAACGTAGATTGCAAATTTCCCATCAGATGTGGGATAAGCGTCACCTAGGAGCAATTCTTTACCTTTACATAGGCCTATTTTTAGTCCAGATAGTTTGTCATAGAAAGTATCATTTTCAGAAGGTGGTCTATACAGTACAATAATATTAAATTACATTTCAGGGGAAGGTATAATAGTAACCCCAGCACATTCAATGTCATTTGGCAAATCAAGTGCTTTACACTGAAGATTTCTCTTTTTTTTTTTTTTTTAATTTGGCATCTCCAATTACACCCAAATCTGGAATGCCAAATTGGGGAACTATGTATAAGGCTTGCTCGTATGCGACCCCCTGTTGCCAATTCAGGAGAGTGAAGACAGTTCGCGGCTCTCCTCCGAAGCACGCGCCTGTCAGCCACTGCTTCTTTACACTCATTGGTTGAATCTTCGCAAGTTCAGAGCGAGGGCGGAGGATACCCGGACATGAACAAGCTTAGAATCTTCCTAACGAGCGCCCGGCTGGCCAACAGGAGGCGCTTGAGCAACGAACAAAGGAACCATTTTAATATTACCCTTTCCGGCAGCCCCTTCCCAATTTGTATCCCTGTAGCGCCATAGCCAATTGTGCGCTACTCTGAAAAAGCTGCCAACCACTGCCGGTTGGTACGACCGGGGCTCGAATCCGCGCCGTGATAGTTACTTCTGCTCCTCAATGCGGTGCTTTAACCAAGTGAGCTATTCGACAGCTGAATGGTTTCTTTAACATAGATCATGACTCCACCCCCTTTTCCATGTTTCCAGTCTCGTCTGAAGACGCAGCGTCCAGGAATATTGTAAACACCTGATGGAGTCGACGGAGTTAACCACGTTTCGGACAAACACAGATCATCAACATCTGAGTCTGACAGCAAGTGTTCCAGTAGCTCAGTTTTGGATACAATGCTCCTAAAAAAAGAAGTCCACTGACGATCCCCTTAGGTTTTAACTACAGGTCCCAGAGCACTCCGGCGTGATTTACGGTCTGAAACATCTTGGTTTTTTGTTGTTTAATTGTCGCGGCACTGCCGTAGTAAAATTTTCCCGAAGTTACAGACGTTGAAGACATAGCTCGCTGTCCGCATTTCAAGTTATCCAGGGTAGGTCTATGCAGGCATAAAGGATCGATTTTGGAGTTAACTTGAGCGTTACCTTGAGCGCTGGTAGTATCGAGCCTTTTGCTATCGGAGAGATGTATATGGGTCATTCTGTGCCAATTCACACACCCTCTCAGGTGAGGGGTCTTGGATTTCCATCAAAAAATTCCTAAAAATACCTTAACATGTTTTAGGAAGAACTGCCAAGTTTTACCTCTAAATTCCTTATCATTTTCGAGAAACAGGCATTTTAAAAAGGCATGTCGTGATGATTTTGGAGACTCGCTAATGGTGCACTGAAGCCGAAAGCCATTTCAAAGGCCAATAACTTCAATATTATAAGAGATAAAGGGCTGAAACTTGGCATACTGACTAATTCTTGTCTTGGCTTTCAGAATCTGTCATCAGAATTGTTCTATCTTTTATAGACATTTGGTTACAGGTCCATGAAAACACAATTTTCATTTGCAACTACAATGTCGGTTGCGTTTTTGAGTTGCCCCCATGTCTGTAATACTTGACCAAGGCTCCCCATTTTCCCTCTGTAGAATATTTGGGTAAATATCTATAAATACAAGAACTTATAAAACAAGCTATTCTTTTTTTAGAAATTTTTTGAGGGAAATCTGAGACGACTCACATGGGCTGATTCCCCGTTTTGTGTGAGTTGACACGGAATGACCCACGTGCAGTTCCTGCAGAAGAACCAAGACCGCCAGGTGTTGTACAGCCATGCTGATAATCCCGGAGACCGGGTGGACTTTGGAGGCAGTCGTCTTGAATCAGCCGGCAGGTTCCCGGCCCGGGGTTGAGGTGGATATCCTCGCAGAGAAGCAGGATGACGGAAAGAATCGTCGCAAACCTCCTATCAGCAGAGGTAGCTCTGTGCCTGCTATCAGCGTGGCCAGGCCGACAGCAGGACACAGCGGCTCGCCCACGATTTAACACGGTGGAATACAAGATGAAAAGGCTCCACGAATCGTGGACAAGGTGAGACTCGCTCCGTGTCTCCGTACGGGATCTCAAGCAGGCCGCATGCCAGCTTCCCCACAGAGGTAGGAATACCGCGATGAGTGAATGGAGATCCAGAGTGAAAATGTACCATAGTTCTTGTGCTCTGATATTTGCTAGACAGAACAACCAGGATGATAATTTACCCTTGATCGTTGTGAATGGCGTTCCCATAGATGGTATTAGGGAGGGTGTAGCCGCAGCACCTGTCAGACCGTGACACACACCTACTGCCTTTGCCTCTGCCATCTCAGGGGTTAATTGAACTAGAGGTCTAGATTTTGGCACGCATGAATTTTATGTCATGTACTACAATATAAATTTTTACCTCCGCCAACAAAGTTGGGGCGGAGGTTATGTTTTCGCCCCTGTTTGTTTGTCTGTTCGTCTGTTTGTGAACAACATAACTCAAAAAGTACTGCACCGATTTGTCTGAAATTTTGTGGGTGGATTGCTATTACATCAAGGATGGACCATATTCATTTTCACCGCGATCAGTGAAACAATATGGCCGCCACGGCAGCCATCTTGAAATCCTATGACACGCGATAACTCAACTTTGCTCCCACTCATGCACATTTGGATTGTGCTGCCTTGGCGGAGGTTTGCACTCTACGAGTGCCTCTAGTTACCAGATGTTTTTGAGAGTGTCACGTTCAGACCACTGGTCCAGTTTAGATGGAATGGCCCAGGCATGTGTGTGTGTGTGTGTGTGTGTGTGTGTGTGTGTGCGCATGGGTGTGCCCGACCTTGTGTGCGCATGCATGTGAGAGTTTGCACCAGAGAACACTGCACGATAGAATTCTTTTAAAATGCTCTGTGCACCCAGAAGTGCCCTTTAACAGCCAATCAGAAGCCATGCTTACCTTGATTTGCTTCATCACATGCCTCACATTATCCAATAGGTTATTGAATTTCAGGTCCATCTCTTTGAGACCCCAATGCTGGATGAGGAGCATCTCCGCCTGCTCGCTGCAGTGGCCAATCATCAACGACAGCAACACCCCCACCTCCTGGAGCTGAAGGATCACACCAGTAAAACTGAATATAGCAAAGACTTCTGGGTACTGTAGTTCTGCTGCAGGGGGGTGTTCTGTGGTAGCTTTAAAGAACAACTTCAACCCACAAAAAATATCAGATTGATGTCAAAACCGTCAAATTCACGCTATTTTGTGTCTCTGGACTATAACATCATTACAGAAGCCAGGAAATGGCCACTGCTGGGGGGGTTGAGGGTTCCAGAGGAGAGCTTTTACTGCGCGGGGCTGAGTCTTACAGTGACAGCCAGTGGGTCAGCGCCACGCTTGCCGCCTGATTGGGCGTCAGGATCAGGGCGGCAGCAGAAGTCCTGCTTGGCGCTCCACTCGCGGTTGTCGCCTATGTTCATGTCACACAGCAGCAGCGTGCGGCCTGGAAGGGGGGGCACGTTGTACCGGCAGGAGATCTGTACCGCCTTCTCCAGGGCCTGTTGGTACTGAGCCAGAACCTGCACTGTACAGCGCTCTGGACTGAGGGAACACACAAACACACACACACACCCACGTATTAACACACACATGCAAAAAAAAAACACACACACACAAATACAGACACACACACACACGCACATACAATGACACAAACATACATGTACATACACGTATACAGACCCGCACACACACACAAATACATAAACACACACACAAACACAGACGCAAACACACATGCACACGTACATATATACGGACGCACACTTAGGCGCAAGGGCATGTGTGCACATGAAGATACACAACATACACACACAAGCATATGTTCAAATGCAGGCACACACACAAAAACACACAAACACAGGCATACACACACAGAGAAACAAATATGTTGAATTTCAAACAATTATTTTCTCCAGAAACTTCAGGTGTAGAGATTTGCAGCAGAGCTGGGAAATCCAGACTCATAAGTCCACCCGTTTTTTGCTCCAAACACTTGCATTAGCCAATCAGCACAATTCGTCAGCCCTGAGGTTGAGCCAATTTCTCAAATGAGTGAACAGAGTTTGTGGGTGGAATTAACAAGCAACAGGACTTCATCTGTGATCAGAACAACCTTGAACTTGCTTCTCAATTATTGATTGTGGCCAAAAGTAGCACGGAGCAGTTGTAAAATTCGCCTGTATATCGGATGCCCTCATAACATACTGCACCAGTCAAATATCGCAGTCTACAGCCAGACCAGTGTATTGTATCGCACATAGGAATGAGGTGAATGGTAACCTTTCACCAAAACCCAAATGACCATATTAGCTACTAGACTGTAAACCACTATTGAGAGTAGCATGCGGTATCTAGTATACACTGGTACAGTATGCAGTACTAGGATGTTCCTCTTCCAAGTGGTCGTGACTGGCCGCAATTGGTTTTTTTTTTTTTTTTTTTCGGGGGGGGTACCTGGTTTTTTTGACCCCAGTTTTTCCTGTTTTTTAGGGACAACTGGTTTTTTGGACACAGTTTTGCTGGTTTAGGGGCACCTGTTTTTCGGACGCAGTTTTGCTACTTTTTTGGGGGTACCTGGTTTTTTGCAGAAGCGCTTTCTTCCTGCTGTATATTCTGGCGACGAACGGAACGCCCAGGGCGACCCGCAGCCGCTTGCGTCCAGCCGTCTCCCAGTCCAGCTTCTTGAACTTTTTGCTCTTTGGAACTTTCTGCAAAATACCTTGCAATATCTCCTTGGAGCTGGGGACATCTTTCACTGTTGCACAGGCAGAGAAAATCAGAGATGTGGATGTGCGTGTGTGTGTGTGTGTGTGTGTGTGTGTGTGTGTGTGTTTTTAGCCACAGACTGTATAAAAAGATGGACGAAGCAGCCATGACATTACCCATTGGTTTCAGCATACCATTTAGGAAACCTCGATTTTGGCAATTTGAATTGTGCCATTGTCATTTTGAAACCGGATGAGATTCCTATTGGATGAGAGCATGAATTGAAGATCAAGGGAGGAGCGAGGGGTGGATCTACCGGGTGGATCTGACCGTATCTGACGAGGACCTGAGGATAGCCAAGCCCCAAAAGCCTATTCTGGCTTTATCTTTTATTCTAGTCTATTTGGGACCATAATTTACAAAAATGAACATCATGGTATCCCAAAGGAGACTTGAAACTTGTGATAGATACCATAAAATAATGTGTAAAATCATTGAAATAATAAATCAGGTGGGAAAGAAGGATCATTTTCTCATTGACTTCTACATCATTGAACTTCTTTCTGCAACCACCGACGTCGCCATCTGCTGGCCATTTAATAGAATGCGATTTTAAGAGATTTCCGCATTGGCCTCACTTTTCAGACCCAGGTGCTCCGTCCATCTTTTTATACAGTCTATGGCTTTAGCACATTCTGAGTGCATATATCTGAGAGCGCGTGTCTGTGCGTATGCCTGTGAGTGTGTTTGTGTGTCTCAGAATGCAAGCGCCTGTACATGAAAGCATGCTTGCGCGAGCATAAATTTGTGCACGCGTATATGTTGGTCAGATTGTGAAACCAGTAATTTCACAAAATGACTGAAGTTTAGCACAAGCCACTTGATGAAATGACTGAACTTTTTAGTGTGTGCGTGAATAACTGCATGTCTCAGTATTTTTCACATGCACGTGCTTGTGCATGTACAACCCCAATTCCGAAATAGTTGGGACAAAGTGTAAATTGTGAATAAAATCAAAATGCAATGACTTTCAAATCTCACCAGCCAGTATATTATTCACAATAGAACAGAGATAACATAGCAAATGTTGAAACTGAGAAATTTTACAATTTTATCCGCAAAATGAGCTCATTTCAAATTTTATGGCTGCTACATGTCTCAAAAAAGTTGGGACAGAGGCTTGTTTTCCATGGTGTAGCATCCCCTCTTCTTTTTAACACAGATTGGAGGCTTCTGGGCATTGAGGAGACAAGTTTCTTGAGTTTAGCCATTGGAATTTGATCCCACTCTTGTTTGATACAGGCTTCCAGCTGCTGGAGAGTTTTGGGTCTCCTTTGACGGACTTTTCATTTAATTATGCGCCAAATGTTCTCAATCGTTGAAAGATCAGGACTGCAGGAAGGCCAGCCCAGCAAACAGACTTTTCTACTACGAAGCCATGCTGTTGTAATAGCCGCAGGATGTGGTTTTGCATCGTCCTGCTGAAATACACAAGGCCCTCCCTGGAATAGATATGCTTGTCTGGAGGGGAACATATGTTGCTCTAAAACCTTTATATACCTTTCAGCATTCATAGTGCTTTTTAAAACATGCAAGTGTCCCACACCATATGCACTAATGCACCACATACCATCAGAGATGCTGGCTTTTGAACTGAACGCTGATAACAGGAGGAGTGGTCTTTCTCCTCTTTAGCCCGGAGGACACAACGCCCATGATTTCCAACAAGAAAGTCAAATTTGGACTTGTCTGACCACAGGACACTTTAGCACTTTGCTACAGTCCATTTTAAATGAGCCTTGGCCCACAGAACACAGCGGCGTTTCTGGATCGTGCTCAACTATGGCTTCCTTTTTGCATGATAGTGTTTTAGGTGGCATCTGTGGATGGCACGGCGGACTGTGTTTACAGACAGTGGTTTCTTGAAGTATTCCTTGGCCCATTTAGTAATATCAATGACAGAATCATGTCGGTGAGTGATGCAGCGGCGTCTGAGGGCCCGAAGATCACGGGCATCCAGTAAAGGTCTTTGGCCTTGTCCCTTACGCAGAGATTTTTCCAGTTTCTCTGAATCTTTTGATGATGTCATGCACTGTCGATGATGAGACATTCAAAGCCCTTGCAATTCACTTCACTTCACTTTATTATTAAATGTCCCTTGAAGGGCAATTTGATTTGCAGCAGACACATTCGAACAACATAAGACATACATAATAAAAACATACAAGATGTGAGCAGCAAAAGTACAGCAATAAAGTGCATTACAGGTGATAATCAATAGTTCCAAGTGCAAATATAAATAGTAAAATTGATCGTGTAAATGTAAAATAACAGTACATAATGATAAAAAGCTGAAAAGATTAAAAGCTAAAAGTGCAAATGCAAATAGCAGCAATGGAGGCAATGTAGTCACCTCCTTCTCTCTGCGGCATTTAAAGCCTGGATGGAGAGAGGTAGAAAGGAGTACTTAAGTCTGTTTTTGGTAGCTGGGGGGACGGCTAGACGGACACCAGAAGAAAGCAATTTGTATTGCAGATTGAGAGGATGAGTAGCATCCATACAGATAAACTTTGCTTTTTTAAGCACCTGGATGTTAAAAATCTCATCCAGAGATCTGAATTTCACCCCCGCTACCTTAGACGCCACTCGCACAATACTCCCTAAGGAGTTCTTATTCTTGTTGGCTAGGTTTCCGTACCAACAGGTGATTGAAAAGGAAATGACAGATTCGATAAAAGAACTATAAAACATTTTCATCAGGCTCCTATCTACCTGGAATTTGGCTAGCTTCCTCAGATAAAAAAGGCATTGTTGGCCTTTTTTGCAGAGCATGTCACAATTCGTATCAAATTTTAACATGTTATCAATAACAGTGCCAAGATATTTGTAGTTGGTCACTATCTCAACTGGCTGATTGAGAAAAACACTACATTGATGAAGTGGGGGTTGTCGTCTGAAATCAGTGCAAACCTCCTTTGTTTTAGAGACATTGATTTGGAGGAAGGCCTCCTTTGCACCAAGATATAAAATCATCAAGAGCCTGGCCATGACCAGTTTCATCATCACTCAGCAGGCTTACAATAACAGAGTCATCCGCGTACTTAATGATGGATCTGTTAATGTGGTGGCTAAAACAGTCATTAGTGTATAAAATGTATAAGAGGGCAGACAAAACGCAGCCTTGAGGTGAACCAGTGGAGGATGTAGTAGGCTGGACAGTGCTCCATTCACTCTTACTTGTTGCATTCTATTTGTAAGGAAATCAAAAATCCAGCCCACAAGACACGCATCCAGGCCAAAGGAATTTATCAGTTTGTCAGCTAGAACATGTGCCTGGATCGTGTTAAAGGCTGACGAAAAGTCAACAAAAAGAAGCCTGGCATGGTTCTTACTACCTTCAAGATGCATATACACAAGATTAAGTAAGGTAGCTGTGGCATCTTGTACTCCTCTATTGTCTCTGTAAGCAAATTGAGAATTTCTGCTTTGACGTTGAGGAACATTGTTTTTAAAGTATTCCACAATCTTCTTTACGCAAGCCTTCACAGGTTGGAGAGCCTCTGGCCATCTTTACTTCTGAGAGACTCAGCCTCTCTAAGACATCCCTTTTATAGCCAATCATGTTACACACCTGATGCCAGTTAACTTTATTACTTGCTGAATGTTCTTTCAGTTGATTCTCTTATATATTAATTGCTTTTTCAGACCCTTTTTTTGCCTGTGTCCCAACTTTTTTGAGACCTGTTGCAGCCAGAAAATTTAAAATAAGCTCATTTTGTGGATAAAAATGTGAAATGTCGCAGTTTCAACATTTGAAATGTTATCCATGTTCTATTGTAAATAACATATTGGCTCATGTGATCTGAAAGTCATTGCATTTTGATTTTATTCACAATTTACACTTCGTCCCAACTATTTCAGAATTGAGGTTGTATATACTAGCATGCATGTGTACGCATGTGTGTATTTCCAGGTGTCTGACAGCGCGCGTGCGGGCGTGCGTGGCGTGTGGGCTAACCTGACTTGCTGAGCTCCAGAATTGCCTTGTAAGCAGCGAGGAATCTGAAGGGGAACTGCCTGCTCTTGATCACTGACTCCTGCAACAAACACATGATGAGGGGAGGACTTTGAACAGCAAGGTCAACTCCTTCCTTTTTTCTGTTCACTGAAAACAACCGAGTTTGATGTCTATAGATGTGGAGTAGGCAACAGACCCAAAGCTCTACTTTTATTTTCTGGCATTTTCATCTATACCCATGAAAGAACTAAGAACAAATCACCATTTGTACCATTCAATCTTTCGGAGAACAAAAGTATTAGCACGTGTGACCAGCACGTGTTTCTTGTTGCGCATGTGTATCCTGTTAGATTGAATGGTGAAACAAATATCAACTCTTTATTTTAGCTTTGGGTTTAGCCTGTGAAGACTGCATTTGTGTTAGGAAATTATAAACCAACATGAAGACCAGAGAGCTGTATTTGAAGCACAGGAAAGAGGGGAAATCAGAGCCACTGCACAAGCATTAACCCATTTAGGCCTGAGGCCTATTCAAAAAACGATTTTGAAAAGAACCCCTAAAACCTGAATTGAAATATGGCGATACCACACACTTTAAGTGATGCCTTGTTTGCTTGGAAAGCTATTATTGACTTTAGTTGGATTGAGAATGCCTATGAATGTGTGTAGAAACTATCTGTGCCAATTACTAGTTCTACTGACTTTTTATGAAGCTGGGTGTGTTACCTTGCCTATGCAGCAAGTTTACTTTTCATTTGTCAAGCTTCAGTAATGTTTTTCCTCATTGGATGGCAGTGCTAGTTCAAAGGCTTTTTGTCGGGCCTAAATACGGAGAGATGTTTAGCAGTTAGGCCTACTCTTTTTTTTTTTTTTTTTTTTTTGAAATAGCCATGTGTGAATCCTTTGATATTGGCCTCTTTTAGGCTTGTTATAAAAAGAAAATAAAACCATTACTCCGTATTTGTCATTGTATTTTCCTGGGAAACATTTCAGAAATATCAGTACTCTGTATCGCAAGTACACAAAATAAAATACTCATACTCATATCGGTTTTTAAAAAAGTGGTTTCGGTGCATCCCTATTTAAAACAATTATAAATCCTGACCTGTTCTCAGTCATCTTCATGATTAACAAAAGGTTCACTCCGAGAGCACTCCACACTTAACAGGTGCTGCTTGTTCTCCCCGATTAGGTAAGACGACAATCATTCCTCTGGACGCATATTTGCTGTATTTAAATCTACGTTATTCAAAATTGCATAGCCTACCTGTCGACTCTCACGCAAATGGCTTGAGCCGCACGCTTGTTATAACCTAGGCTATTTAACTGCCGAAAGTGCCACTGTTTTTTTTTGTTTTTTTTTGTTTTTTTTAAATCAACCCACGAAATACCGAGTGAAAGTTCGCGTTTCATTGGAACACGGACCAGTTCAATCACGCGAAGCATTGGCCAATTAATAAGTAAATTATTTTTCTGCACTGAATTTAGCCCATGATTTCATCGCTGTTAGATCGCATACGGTGAGAAACCGTGTCTTCAGTTGCCAATTACGATAATTGGAAAAGACGTCAATAAAGGAAAATGATTGAGATCTAGCCAGGACTAAAAGGGACGTGTCTTTGACCCCCCTGTAGCTCCGCTACTGGGTGGCAGGCATGATAAAGTGTCCGTTCAAATAAAAAATAAAAATAAACATAAAAATATAAAAAATAAAGTGTCTTGAAGTGTTACTATGGCATCTGCCCTAGTATAAAGTGCCAGTAAAAGAACAGCTATGAGCCCCGAAATGGTCGGAAAAGTAATGAAAACTACAAAATGACGTATCCGCTTTCCCGGCCTGAAGGGTAGAAATGCGTAACAGCGTCCCCGGTTTTAAAGGTTAAAATGCGCACATGCTGTCCTGGTTTAAATGGGTTGACTGGAATGACCCAGTGAAACTGCAGGCGACAGACATTGAACAGGTCGACCAAGTTTGACGGCAACATTGTGAGAGCTGTGATGATAAAGCACAAAACAGTGACATCTCAGTCAGTGACATCACAAACAAGCTCCTCAGGGCATTGGTGGAGGTATCTTTCCCAACTGTTCAAAGAAGACTAAGAGCTCAGCAGTTCTGAGGTTCTCACGAGATGCAAACCACTCATCCGTAGTCAGAATCCAAAGGTGAGATCGCAATTTGCAAAGTAGTACAGAGATGAGCCACAAACACTCTGGAACAAAGCTTTATGGGCTGATGAGACTAAGATTAACCTCGAACAAAGTGATGGACCAGCAAAACTGTGGGGAAATAAGGGATCTGCTCATGATCCAAAACATATAAGCTCATCTGTGAAGTTCTGTGGAGGAAGCGCCATGACTTGGGCTTGTACATGGGCTCAGTAATCTTTATTCATGATGTAACCCCTGAAAGTATCGGCAGCATGAATTCACAAGTCTGTAAATTCAGGGCAAATGCATCCAACCTTTCGTGAAGAACTTCATCACACAGCAAGACAACAAATGACCCTGAATACCATGTCAGTGCGACTAGGGGCATAATTAGGGACTAAACTCGGGTGGTTTTGGACGAGAAGTCAATCACCAGACCTTAACCCAACTGAGTGTGCATTTCACCTCCTGAAGAGGATGCTGAAGGGAAAACCTCAGAATGAGGGTGCGGTGGAAGCCTGGAAATGCATTCAATTAAGAACGCAATAAGTCTGGTGATGTTAAGGGGTCACCGGCCCGGAGCAGTTATTGCAAGCATTGAATACACAATCAAATATTAACTGCGATTCACTTCCATTTACTTCAATACTCTCAGTTCCAACACATTTGCTCACCTAAAAATTTGGTGGTCAGATGCAAAGGAGCTACATCCTGAGCGGTTTTACATCTTGGAGTAAAAACCAGAAACTAAAAGAAATTCTGAGCTCTGTCTTTGATCTCATCTTTGGATATCAAACCAAAACATATTCAGTGAAGGCAAAAAAGAAAAGATCTGGCCTCGCTGATGCAATTTTTTTGGAGAGGACTGCATTTAGCCCCTTGATAAAGAAATCAAGAACATGAGTCATTTTGTTTCTGTTGCGCAATACCAAGCAGTTTCGCACAATGGAAATTCCTGGATATTTTCGGTCTTTTCTTGGAAGGGAAACTAAGCACTTTCCAGGGAAAAACAATAAACCACCAAGCTGGTTTTTTACGAGTGTAAGAGGGGAAAATGTTCGAACATAAGAGAGAAAATATTAGGGGGGGTGGGGGCGATCACTTTGAAACAGTGCGCAGTAATGCAATGGAAATAAAATGGCTCCATGACCAGATTTTCTGGAATCCTCATATTGCAACACTCCATCCTGGAACTCTCGTCCTTTTACCATGCAAGAGGGGCTGAAGAAGGGAACTAGGAAACTCCACAACAGTAAAAAAAAGTCTCAAAGACAGCACTGCACGGACACTGGGGTCCCCATGAGGACAGGGCTTAATTCTATGTTGCGCATGTGTATCCTGTTAGATTGAATGGTGAAACAAATATCAACTCTTTATTTTAGCTTTGGGTTTAGCCTGTGAAGACTGCATTTGTGTTAGGAAATTATAAACCAACATGAAGACCAGAGAGCTGTATTTGAAGCACAGGAAAGAGGGGAAATCAGAGCCACTGCACAAGCATTAACCCATTTAGGCCAGAGGCCTAATCAAAAAACGCCTATGAAAACCTATGGGCGATTTTAAAAAGAACCCCAAAAACCTGAGGTTTTCTGGAAAACAGCACCCAGGTGTCAACGTCTAGTAAAAAGCTGATATTTCAGCCTCTGTAGCAGATAGAAACAAAATTCAAAAAAGTATTTGAGAGCTTACACCTGTGGCTTTCATAAGAACTATGTTTTTATTTGTGCAAATCTTCATCACAATATTTAAAACCAGTGGCGGAGCTACAGGGGGGGCGAAGACACGTCCCTTTTAGTCCTGGCTAGATCTCAATCATTTTCCTTTATTGAGGTCTTTTCCAATTATTCTAATTGGCAACTGAAGACACGGTTTCTCTCCACATGCGATCTAACAGCGATTAAATCGCGGGTAAAATTCAGCACAGTGGCGGAACAGAGAATTGGGTTGCACAAAACAGCCGTTTAAAACTAGTGTTGCACCGATACCGATACCAGTATCGGGTATCTGCCCGATACCGCGTTAATATATTCGTACTCGTCCACATTTGCCGATACATTAAGTGGTATCGGTGCGTGGTAAGACGCAAGGTAACTGCCTGCTCACGGTTGCATAGGCTACAGTATTTTGTACTATCTGACTTCTATGTCTAGGGGGAGACAGCGAGTTAGAAAAAATACGAGAAAGAGAGCTTTATACTCATCACATGCAGGCATACGCGAATACACACAAGAGGTGTATAGTAAAGAAGTACATGTAGGCAACTATGTTACAGTACTTAAGTTTTTTTTTTTTTTTTTGAGGATTTGTACTTTGAGTTTTTTTTTTTTTTTTTTAAACCAGGACTTCTACTCTACTACATTTAAAAGATAAAATTATACTTTTTCTTTGTTACTTTGACACTGGCCACTTCGCTACACGTTACAAATTAAAATATGTATATAATTCATCATTTAAGGATTATCTGGATGCGGCGTGCTCAAGAAGAACAACGGTGTTCAGCAGGGTATCTTAAGCGTTCTGTGCAGATGTTTCTGCCAGCGGACATGGAGCTGCAAATTTATGCATGCAGTTAAAATATTCTATCACTAGATGGCACACCCGGATCAGTTATTGAATATTTACAAGCAAGCCGAGCTCGCACAAGCACACACCCACAATCACACACATAGAGACTTAGAATTGTGAATCTTCTTATTTTACTACAAATATATTGGTAACATATGGTTACTTTAAACATTTTAGTTGTGGTTAAGTTAAATCTTTTTCATTTGTCATTTGTGTAATTGAAATATGGCGATACCACACACTTTAAGTGATGCCTTGTTTGCTTGGAAAGCTATTATTGACTTTAGTTGGATTGAGAATGCCTATGAATGTGTGTAGAAACTATCTGTGCCAATTACTAGTTCTACTGACTTTTATGAAGCTGGGTGTGTTACCTTGCCTATGCAGCAAGTTTACTTTTCATTTGTCAAGCTTCAGTAATGTTTTTCCTCATTGGATGGCAGTGCTAGTTCAAAGGCTTTTTGTCGGGCCTAAATACGGAGAGATGTTTAGCAGTTAGGCCTACTCTTTTTTTTTTTTTTTTTTTTTTTTTTTTGAAATAGCCATGTGAATCCTTTGATATTAGCCTCTTTTAGGCTTGTTATAAAAAAGAAAATAAAACCATTACTCCGTATTTGTCATTGTATTTTCCTGGGAAACATTTCAGAAATATCAGTACTCTGTATCGGCAAGTACACAAAATAAAATACTCATACTCATATCGGTTTTTAAAAAAGTGGTTTCGGTGCATCCCTATTTAAAACAATTATAAATCCTGACCTGTTCTCAGTCATCTTCATGATTAACAAAAGGTTCACTCCGAGAGCACTCCACACTTAACAGGTGCTGCTTGTTCTCCCCGATTAGGTAAGACGACAATCATTCCTCTGGACGCATATTTGCTGTATTTAAATCTACGTTATTCAAAATTGCATAGCCTACCTGTCGACTCTCACGCCAAATGGCTTGAGCCGCACGCTTGTTATAACCTAGGCTATTTAACTGCCGAAAGGCCACTGTTTTTTTTTTTTTTTTTTTTTTTTTTTAAATCAACCCACGAAAATACCGAGAGTGAAAGTTCGCGTTTCATTGGAACACGGACCAGTTCAATCACGCCAAGCATTGGCCAATTAATAAGTAAATTATTTTTCTGCACTGAATTTAGCCCATGATTTCATCGCTGTTAGATCGCATACGGTGAGAAACCGTGTCTTCAGTTGCCAATTACGATAATTGGAAAAGACGTCAATAAAGGAAAATGATTGAGATCTAGCCAGGACTAAAAGGGGCGTGTCTTTGACCCCCTGTAGCTCCGCTACTGGGTGGCAGGCATGATAAAGTGTCCGTTCAAATAAAAAATAAAAATAAACATAAAAATATAAAAAAATAAAGTGTCTTGAAGTGTTACTATGGCATCTGCCCTAGTATAAAGTGCCAGTAAAAGAACAGCTATGAGCCCCGAAATGGTTGGAAAAGTAATGAAAACTACAAAATGACGATCCGCTTTCCGCCTGAAGGGTAGAAATGCGTAACAGCGTCCCCGGTTTTAAAGGTTAAAATGCGCACATGCTGTCCTGGTTTAAATGGGTTGACTGGAATGACCCAGTGAAACTGCAGGCGACAGACATTGAACAGGTCGACCAAGTTTGACGGCAACATTGTGAGAGCTGTGATGATAAAGCACAAAACAGTGACATCTCAGTCAGTGACATCACAAACAAGCTCCTCAGGGCATTGGTGGAGGTATCTTTCCCAACTGTTCAAAGAAGACTAAGAGCTCAGCAGTTCTGAGGTTCTCACGAGATGCAAACCACTCATCCGTAGTCAGAATCCAAAGGTGAGATCGCAATTTGCAAAGTAGTACAGAGATGAGCCACAAACACTCTGGAACAAAGCTTTATGGGCTGATGAGACTAAGATTAACCTCGAACAAAGTGATGGACCAGCAAAACTGTGGGGAAATAAGGGATCTGCTCATGATCCAAAACGTATAAGCTCATCTGTGAAGTTCTGTGGAGGAAGCGTCATGACTTGGGCTTGTATATGGGCTCAGTAATCTTTATTCATGATGTAACCCCTGAAAGTATCGGCAGCATGAATTCACAAGTCTGTAAATTCAGGGCAAATGCGTCCAACCTTTCGTGAAGTACTTCATCACACAGCAAGACAACAAATGACCCTGAATACCATGTCAGTGCGACTAGGGGCATAATTAGGGACTAAACTTGGGTGGTTTTGGACGAGAAGTCAATCACCAGACCTTAACCCAACTGAGTGTGCATTTCACCTCCTGAAGAGGATGCTGAAGGGAAAACCTCAGAATGAGGGCGCAGTGGAAGCCTGGAAATGCATTAAATTAAGAACGCAGTAAGTCTGGTGATGTTAAGGGGTCACCGGCCCGGAGCAGTTATTGCAAGCATTGAATACACAATCAAATATTAACTGCGATTCACTTCCATTTACTTCAATACTCTCAGTTCCAACACATTTGCTCACCTAAAAATTTGGTGGTCAGATGCAAAGGGAGCTACATCCTGAGCGGTTTTACACATCTTGGAGTAAAAACCAGAAACTAAAAGAAATTCTGAGCTCTGTCTTTGATCTCATCTTTGGATATCAAACCAAAATGTATTCAGTGAAGGCAAAAAAGAAAAGATCTGGCCTCGCTGATGCAATTTTTTTGGAGAGGACTGCATTTAGCCCCTTGATAAAGAAATCAAGAACATGAGTCATTTTGTTTCTGTTGCGCAATACCAAGCAGTTTCGCACAATGGAAATTGCTGGATATTTTCGTTCTTTTCTTGGAAGGGAAACTAAGCACTTTCCAGGGAAAAACAATAAACCACCAAGCTGGTTTTTTACGAGTATAAGAGGGGAAAATGTTCGAACATAAGAGAGAAAATATTAGGGGGGGTGGGGGCGATCACTTTGAAACAGTGCGCAGTAATGCAATGGAAATAAAATGGCTCCATGACCAGATTTTCTGGAATCCTCATATTGCAACACTCCATCCTGGAACTCTCGTCCTTTTACCATGCAAGAGGGGCTGAAGAAGGGAACTAGGAAACTCCACAACAGTAAAAAAAAGTCTGAAAGACAGCACTGCACGGACACTGGGGTCCCCATGAGGACAGGGCTTAATTCTATGTTCAGGTCAAGGGTCACAACTGGGGTTACGGTTATGGCTTGAGCCAGTTATTAAGGTTGGGTTTCAAAATTTGGCTCTAGGTTAGGGAAAGGTGTTACATTGAGGTTCGGACTGGGTCATTTCAGGGGTTTGTAGGTTAGGGTTAAACTGAACGGTTATGGAGGGGGTTAAGGCTGGGGTTGATATTATGGTTTACAGGGAGGAAAATTTTTGTACCAAAATAATTTTTTGGTGCCCACAAGGACAGCAAAAGCAAAGCAGTCTGTGTGAATGTGCACACATGCTTGTGTGCGGAAGAGTCCCACAACAAAAATCTTCAAAAAATAGATATCTCATTAAGGAGAGCGTGCCCCCAAGATTCACTTTATTGGACCAGCTCTTACAGGAAGTCTTGCCTTATTGGCCCAGCGCCACAGGGAGTCTCACCTCATTGGTCAGTCTGGCCAGGATGCGGCGGTGATGCGATTCACTGATTCCCACAGAAATCATGTTCCTCAGGTTCCTCAGCATTGCCATGAACGGAAGGGACTTCCTGTCTGTTGGACCACGACAGCGAGTACTTCAATTTGTGTGTGTGTGTGTGTGTGTGAAAGAGATAGACTGTGTGTGCAAGCATGTACTGTACAGCAGTGCCACACACAGAAAGCTCCATAATGTTTGAGACAAGTGGTTTTTTTTTTTTTCCTATCAGAGCTCATGTGCTTAATACACACGTTCTCAGCACTACAGAGGGCTTCAGAAATAAAAATACAGAGGCTACACTGCCAGCTGCAGGGCACAATTTCAGCAGTAGAATGGACAGGTTACAACTAGGTGAGAGAATACAGGCATGTTTGTGTAACACACCCATAAAGGTAGGTGTGTGTGTGTGTGTGTGTGTGTGTGTTACACACCTATAAGCCCCTCCCAGGTACTGGCTTTATTCCCCAGCTGACTCAGGCTCCTCTCCCAGGTGTCGGCCGGCGCCAGCTTCATCCGCTGCCCCGCCCTCTCGCTCTGCCACGCCCCCCTCAGCCCGCTGCGGGAGAACACTTGGGCGTCCCGCGGGTACCTGAGGGGGAAACCGGGTCAAACATGAAACACACCAACACCGAGCAGGGGTTTGCGTCATAATCAGCTCATGCAAAGAATCAAAATAAGCCATCAAAATGCACGCAAGCACTCAGTTCTGGAACAATCAAACCCATGTCTTTCAGTTCCAGAATCAATTCAAAAAGTGAAGCCCGACCAAAATTATACGAGTGCCTGCATGGTAAGGGTGAAGGGAGTACGGTGAGCGCATAGATCACAGTGTACATAGCAAGTACTCAGGGCAAAGTATGAATTCTATTTGTATAGGGTATAGCACATGTGATAAGTGTGAGGGAAGTAGTGTCTAGCATGAGTACAGGGCATAGTTTGTACAGAAAGTGTTCTTTGTGTAGCATGTACAGTGATTGTGTAGAGAGTAGTGTCTACAGCAAGTGTTGTTAGCGTAGTATATACAGCGATTCTGTCGGGTGTAGCGTGTACAGTAAAGTATGTTCAGTGACTGTGAGTGGTGTAGTGCGCACAGTAAGTGCTCAGAGTGCAGTATGTATAGTGATGGTGTAGGGCAGGGCTTTTCAACATTAACCAGAAAGGGCCAGTGTGGGTACAGGATTTCATTCCAACCAAGCAGTTACACACCTGATACTACTAATCAACCGCAAGAGTCTTTGCTAAAGAGCTTGATTAGTGGTGTCAGGTGTGTTAGTGCTTGGTTGGAATGAAAGCCTGCACCCACACCGGCCCTTGCAGGATGATGCTGAATAGCCCTGGTGAAGGGTGTAGAGTATACAGCGAGTGTCTAGGGTGTCGTGGGCAAAGTAAGCGTTTAGGGTGTGCAGGGAGCAGTATATACAGCAAGTGTTTAGTGTGTAGTGAGAACAGCAAGTGTTTAGGGTGTAGTGACGACAGTAAGTGTTTAGGGTGTAGTATTTAGAGAAAGTGTTCAGGGTGTAGGGAGTAAAGCAAGTGATTAGGGTGTAGTGTGAACCGCAAGTGTTTAGGGTGTAGTGACTACAGTAAGTGTTTAGGGTGTAGTGTGTACAGCAAGTGTTTAGGGTGTAGTGAGTACAGGAAGTGTTTAGAGGGTAGTCAGTACAGGAAGTGTTTAGGGTGTAGTGTGTACAGCAAATATTTAGGTGTAGTGAGTCCAGGAAGTGTTTAGGGTGTAGTGAGTACAGGAAGTGTTTAGGGTGTGGTGAGTACAGGAAGTGTTCAGGGTGTAGTGTGTACAGCAAGTGTTTAGGGTGTTGTGAGTCCAGGAAGTGTTTAGGGTGTAGTGAGTACAGCAAATGTTTAGGGTGTAGTGTGTACAGCAAGTGTTTAGGGTGTAATGAGTACAGGAAGTGTTTTGGGTGTAGTGCAGGGGTAGGGAACCTTCTCCAGAAAGAGCCACTGTGGGTGCAGGCTTTCATACCAACCAGGCTGCTACACACCTGATTCTACTAATCAAGGCCCTTAACAAACATTCCAGAGGTTGATTAGTAGAATCAGGTATATAGCAGCTCGGTTGGTATGAAAGCCTGCACCCACAGTGGCTCTTTCTGGAGAAGGTTCCCTACCCCTGGTGTAGCGAGTACAGGAAGTGTTTCGGGTGTAGTGAGTCCAGGAAGTGTTTAGAGTGCAGTGAGTACAGTAAGTGTTTAGGGTGTAGTGTGTACAGCAAGTGTTTAGGGTGTAGTGACTACAGGAAGTGTTTAGGGTGGAGTGAGTACAGTAAGTGTTTAGGGTGTAGTGAGTACAGTAAGTGTTTAGGGTGTAGTGAGTACAGTAAGTGTTTGGGGTGTAGTGAGTACAGTAAGTGTTTGGGGTGTAGTGAGTACAGGAAGTGTTTGGAGTGTAGTGAGTACAGTAAGTGTTTAGGGTGTAGTGAGTACAGTAAGTGTTTGGGGTGTAGTGAGTACAGTAAGTGTTTGGGGTGTAGTGAGTACAGTAAGTGTTTGGGGTGTAGTGAGTACAGTAAGTGTTTTGGGGTGTAGTGAGTACAGTAAGTGTTTGGGTGTAGTGAGTACAGTAAGTGTTTAGGGTGTAGTGAGTACAGTAAGTGTTTGGGGTGTAGTGAGTACAGTAAGTGTTTAGGGTGTAGTGAGTACAGTAAGAGTTTAGGGTGTAGTGAGTACAGTAAGTGTTTGGGGTGTAGTGAGTTTGGGGTGTAGTGAGTACAGTAAGTGTTTGGGGTGTAGTGAGTACAGTAAGTGTTTAGGGGTGTAGTGAGTACAGTAAGTGTTTGGGGTGTAGTGAGTACAGTAACTGTTTAGGGTGTAGTGAGTACAGTAACTGTTTAGGGGTGTAGTGAGTACAGTAAGTGTTTAGGGGTAGTGAGTACAGTAAGTGTTTGGGGTGTAGTGTTTAGGGTGTAGTGAGGGGTGTAGTGACAGTAAGTGTTTAGGGGTGTAGTGAGTACAGTAAGTGTTTGGGGTGTAGTGAGTACAGTAAGTGTTTAGGGTGTAGTGAGTACAGTAAGTGTTTGGGGTGTAGTGAGTACAGTAAGTGTTTGGGGTGTAGTGAGTACAGTAAGTGTTTGGGGTGTAGTGAGTACAGTAACTGTTTAGGGTGTAGTGAGTACAGTAAGTGTTTAGGGTGTAGTGAGTACAGTAAGTGTTTAGGGTGTAGTAAGTCCAGGAAGTGTTTTGGGTGTAGTGAGTACAGTAAGTGTTTTGGGTGTAGTGAGTACAGTAAGTGTTTAGGGGTGTGAGTACAGTAAGTGTTTAGGGTGTAGTGAGTACAGTAAGTTTAGGGAGTGTAGTGGGTGTAGTAAGTAAGTGTTTGGGGTGTAGTGAGTACAGTAAGTGTTTGGGGTGTAGTGTTTAGGGTACAGTAAGTGTTTGGGGGTGTAGTGAGTACAGTAAGTGTTTGGGGTGTAGTGAGTACAGTAAGTGTTTGGGGTGTAGTGAGTACAGTAAGTGTTTGGGGTGTAGTGAGAGTAAGTGTTTGGGGGTGTAGTAAGTGTTTAGGGTGTAGTGAGTTGTTTGGGGTGTAGTGAGTACAGTAAGTGTTTAGGGTGTAGTGAGTCCAGGAAGTGTTTTGGGTGTAGTGAGTACAGTAAGTGTTTGGGGTGTAGTGAGTACAGTAAGTGTTTAGGGTGTAGTGAGTACAGTAAGTGTTTAGGGTGTAGTGAGTACAGTAAGTGTTTTGGGTGTAGTGAGTACAGTAAGTGTTTGGGGTGTAGTGAGTACAGTAAGTGTTTAGGGTGTAGTGAGTACAGTAAGTGTTTAG
This sequence comes from Gymnothorax javanicus, assembly GCA_029692085.1. Lineage (NCBI taxonomy): Eukaryota > Metazoa > Chordata > Actinopteri > Anguilliformes > Muraenidae > Gymnothorax > Gymnothorax javanicus. The sequence goes on from CM056197.1 coordinate 17,171,978, forward strand.
GGTGTAGTGAGTACAGTAAGTGTTTGGGGTGTAGTGAGTACAGTAAGTGTTTGGGGTGTAGTGAGTACAGTAAGTGTTTGGGGTGTAGTGAGTACAGTAAGTGTTTGGGGTGTAGTGAGTGTAAGTGGGTGTAGTGAGTACAGTAAGTGTTTGGGGTGTAGTGAGTACAGTAAGTGTTTGGGGTGTAGTGAGTACAGTAAGTGTTTAGGGTGTAGTGAGTACAGTAAGTGTTTGGGGTGTAGTGAGTACAGTAAGTGTTTAGGGTGTAGTGAGTACAGTAAGTGTTTAGGGTGTAGTGAGTACAGTAAGTGTTTAGGGTGTAGTGAGTACAGTAAGTGTTTGGGGTGTAGTGAGTACAGTAAGTGTTTGGGGTGTAGTGAGCAGTAAGTGTTTTTGGTAGTGTAGTGTAAGTGTTTGGGTAGATGGTGTTTAGAGTACAGTAAGTGTTTAGGGTGTAGTGAGTACAGTAAGTGTTTGGGGTGTAGTGAGTACAGTAAGTGTTTGGGGTGTAGTGAGTACAGTAAGTGTTTGGGGTGTAGTGAGTACAGTAAGTGTTTTGGGGTGTAGTGAGTACAGTAAGTGTTTAGGGGTGTAGTGAGTACAGTAAGTGTTTGGGGTGTAGTGAGTACAGTAAGTGTTTGGGGTGTAGTGAGTACAGTAAGTGTTTGGGGTGTAGTGAGTACAGTAAGTGTTTGGGGTGTAGTGAGTACAGTAAGTGTTTTGGGGTGTAGTGAGTACAGTAAGTGTTTGGGGGTAGTGAGTACAGTAAGTGTTTGGGGTGTAGTGAGTACAGTAAGTGTTTGGGGTGTAGTGAGTACAGTAAGTGTTTAGGGTGTAGTGAGTACAGTAAGTGTTTGTGGTACAGTAGTTTGGGGTGTGAGTACAGTAAGTGTTTGGGTGTAGTGTAGTGAGTTTAGGTGTAGTGAGTGTTTGGGGGTGTAGTGAGTACAGTAAGTGTTTAGGGTGTAGTGAGTACAGTAAGTGTTTAGGGTGTAGTGAGTACAGTAAGTGTTTGGGGTGTAGTGAGTACAGTAAGTGTTTGGGGTGTAGTGAGTACAGTAAGTGTTTGGGGTGTAGTGAGTACAGTAAGTGTTTGGGGTGTAGTGAGTACAGTAAGTGTTTGGGGTGTAGTGAGTACAGTAAGTGTTTGGGGTGTAGTGAGTACAGTAAGTGTTTGGGGTGTAGTGAGTACAGTAAGTGTTTGGGGTGTAGTGAGTACAGTAAGTGTTTGGGTGTAGTGAGTACAGTAAGTGTTTGGAGTGTAGTGAGTACAGTAAGTGTTTGGGGTGTAGTGAGTACAGTAAGTGTTTGGGGTGTAGTGAGTACAGTAAGTGTTTGGGGTGTAGTGAGTACGGTAAGTGTTTGGGGTGTAGTGAGTACAGTAAGTGTTTGGAGTGTAAGTGTTTGGGGTGTAGTGAGTACAGTAAGTGTTTGGGGTGTAGTGAGTACAGTAAGTGTTTTGGGGTGTAGTGAGTACAGTAAGTGTTTGGGGTGTAGTGAGTACAGTAAGTGTTTTGGGTGTAGTGAGTACAGGTAAGTGTTTTGGGTGTAGTGAGTACAGTAAGTGTTTGGGGTGTAGTGAGTACAGTAAGTGTTTGGGGTGTAGTGAGTACAGTAAGTGTTTGGGGTGTAGTGAGTACAGTAAGTGTTTGGGGTGTAGTGAGTACAGTAAGTGTTTGG